>CM061109.1:20120000-20737500 GCA_030770545.1 Macropodus opercularis
TATTATGGTGAAGGAAGTTCCTGGCTGTCAGCAGCAGAATGTTCTTATGTTAGTCCCATCTGACATGTGTCACAATGCTAACATACATATGAGATGATGAAAAACACATCATGATGGCTGACCACGCTGACGTCAGTGATTCCATCCTCAGCTGCAGTAACTGCCGTGTTTCTGTCTGCAGACTCTCTGTGTATTCAGAGGTTTGACTCTGGACTGGGCCTCATCGCTCCCATCAACCCCATGATGACGGGCATCAGCCTGCTTCCTCCTCCGCCCCCAGGCCCCGACTTGCCGGTCGTCAAGGAGATTATCCACTGCAAGAGCTGCACGCTGTTCCCACAGAACCCCAGTAAGGTCCACCAGCAGCGGTTCTGGTTCTGCACGACTGACTGAAGTACAGTATTATCCATGTGTCATCCTCACGAGCTGATGTTCTGACCCACATCACCAAGTTTGTCAATAACAGATTCTAAAGTCGTTGAAAGAGTTTCTCACTGAAATCCACACGAGGTTTAGCAGTGAGGATGATGATGATGATGATGATGATGATGATGATCTTGAGCTTGGTTCCTCAGACTTGCCCCCTCCATCGACACGTGAGCGCCCCCCCGGCTGTAAGACGGTGTTTGTGGGCGGTTTGCCAGAGAACGCAACGGAGGAGATCATCAGGGAGATGTTTGACCAGTGCGGCGAGATCACAGCGATCCGCAAGAGCAAGAAGAACTTCTGCCACATTCGCTTCAGTGAGGAGTTCATGGTGGACAAGGCCATTTACCTGTCAGGTGAGAACGACGCTCAGACTCTCAGAGCTCTCTTCACCTTTCCTGGATCATAATGCTCTGGTCTTTCTCCTCTCAGGCTACCGGATGCGTATCGGTTCCAGCACTGACAAAAAGGACTCGGGGAGGATCCACGTGGACTTTGCTCAGGCCCGAGACGACCTGTACGAATGGGAGTGTAAGCAGCGCCTTCTGGCCAGAGAGGAAAGACACCGACGCAAGATCCACGAGGAGCGTCTGCCGCCATCGCCGCCGCCCATCGTGCACTTCTCTGAACACGAGGCGGCGCTGTTAGCCGAGAGGCTGAAAGGTGAGACGGATTAGGACACAGCACTTTACTCAACACTCACATCCCTCAGATCCGGGACGGTTTTGCATCATTCTACTAAGACTTCAATGTTTATTGACATTGTTTACTGAATGTATATTGATGTTTATGATTATTCCTTGTTTTTACATCTGTGAGACTGTGTTCGCCCAGTGATGTAGACTAACTCACTATCAGGTTCTAAGACATAAAGTGTCGTCATTGAAGGTTCGTCAACATTCAAGTGTTTCACTGATGTCTCTTTTTTTTCAAGATGGCGCCGCGTGAGTGGCAGCGAGTCTCAGCAGCTCTCTCTCTTTCCTCACTAGTTCTCTTGCTTTTGGACACTTTTTTCTATTTTGTTTTATTTTCCATTGGCTACCTCAATCCCCTAAGGAGTTGTGCATCTAAGGGTACAAACTTCTTAGTTTTTGCACTAGCCTTTGCATTGTGGTGCCAACTGTTTCAGACGGCCTCGGGAAACTACATTCACGGCGGCTCCATTGTTTACACCCGGGATCAGCTGTTAGCTCTTAGCCGCGTTGAGCTTCTCCACACGAGGAAGCCGGATTTGTCTGCGTTTCCAAAACTGCGTCTACCCTCGGTTATCATGGGGAACGTCCGCTCTCTCTCCAACAAGATGGACGAGCTAACGGCGCTCATGAGTACAGGGAGAGCAGCCTGCTGTGTTTCACCGAGTCATGGCTAAACCAGGACACACCGGACTCTGTGGTTTCCCTGGACGGTTTCACGCTGGTTCGTGCGGACCGGAACACAGCGGAGAGCGGCAAGAAGAAGGGAGGCGGGCTGGCGGTGTTTATTAACAACAGGTGGTGTAACCCCGGGCACATCACTGTTACGGAACAGCACTGCAGCAGAGACGTTGAGCTGCTAGCGGTCAGGGTTCGTTACTACATCCCAGGGAGTTTTCACATGTGATCGTGCTCACTGTGTACATCCCGCCGTCGGCCGACGCTACTGCTGCATGTGAGCGCGTGCACAGCTCCGTGTCCCGGCTGCAGACACAACACCCGCAGGCCCTAATTCTCATCTCTGGGGACGTGAATCATGCCGCTGCCCCCCTCTCTGCCACCCTCCCCCACTTCAACCAGTACGTGAACTGCCACACCAGGGAAAACAAAACCCTGGACCTTCTGTATGCTAATGTTAAGAATGCATACACCGCCGCCCCCCTCCCCCCCTTGGGCCGCTCCGACCATAACCTGGTCCGCCTGCTTCCTGTCTACACTCCTGTGGTGAAAAAGCAGCCACCACAGGTGAAAGTGGTGAAGATCTGGTCAGAGGAGGCAGGTGAGCGGCTGAGGGACTGCTTCCACACCACGGACTGGGACACTCTCTGCAGTCCTCACGGGGAGGACATTGATAGTCTCACAGACTGTGTCATGGACTACATTAATTTCTGTGTGGAAAACATCGTGCCAACCAGGACAATACGGTGTTTTCCCAACAACAAGCCCTGGGTGACCCCTGAACTGAAGGCCCTCCTGAATGAGAAGAAGCGGGCTTTCTTCTCTGGAGATAAGGAGGAGCTGAAAAGAGTCCAGCGGGAGCTGAAGTATGGGATCAGGAGGGGCAAGGACAGCTACAGAAGAAAGCTGGAACAACACATGCAGCAGAGCAACCCGCGAGAGGTATGGAGGGGACTGAGCCAGATCTCAGGCCATGGACAAAGGGGGGCTGGTCAACAGGTTGAAGGAGACCGGGCCTGGGCAAACGAACTGAATCTGTTCTTTAACAGATTCGACTCTGTTGGCTCACCAGCCCGGTCGAACCTCCCCCCGTCTTCACACCTCTCCGCTACAATTGACTCCCACCAGCTGCAGCTGTTCACACCTCATCCACCCGGTGACTACTCTGCCCCCCCTCCCACTGAGGACCCCGCTCAGGCCACAGCTTCGGACCAGTCTCCCCCCACCCCCCTCTGCCTCTCTCTGGACCAAGTCAGGAGAGAGCTGAGGAAGAACAAGGCCAGGAAGGCCGCAGGCCCTGACAACATCAGCTCCAGGCTCCTCAGGGAGTGTGCAGACCAGCTCAGTGAGGTGGTCCTGTACATGTTCAACCTGAGTCTGAGCCTGGAGAGGGTCCCGGCTCTGTGGAAGACGTCGTGTGTGGTTCCGGTTCCAAAGATACCACATCCCAGGGAGCCGAACCACTACAGACCCGTGGCCTTGACCTCTCACCTGATGAAGACCATGGAGAGGACTGTCCTCAGCTACCTCCGCACCCAGGTGAGCTCGGCGCTGGACCCGCTGCAGTTTGCCTACCAGGCGGGCATCGGGGTGGATGATGCCGTCATCTACCTGCAGCATCGGGCCCTATCTCACCTGGAGTCCCCCGGGAGCACTGTGAGGGTCATGTTCTTTGACTTCTCCAGTGCTTTCAACACCATTCAGCCAGCACTGCTGAGGGGGAAGCTGGAGGTTGCAGGCGTGGACCAACACCTGGCGGCTTGGTCCATCAACTACCTCACAGACAGACCACAGTTTGTGAGGCTGCGAAACTGTGTGTCTGACGTGGTCATCTGCAGCACGGGGGCCCCCCAGGGGACGGTGCTCTCGCCCTTCCTGTTCACCCTGTACACAGCGGACTTCAGGTACAACTCCAGCAAATGCCACCTGCAGAAGTTCTCGGACGACACTGCGATTGTTGGATGTGTATCTGGGGGGAACGAGCTGGAGTATAGGGGGGTCATCACCGACTTTGTAGACTGGTGTGAGGATAACTACCTGGTTCTGAACACCAGTAAAACGAAGGAGCTGGTGATTGACTTCCGGCGGAAACCAGCACCACCACCGCCGGTGTGCATTAAGGGTTCTGGGATCGAGATGGTGGACACCTACAAATATCTGGGTGTCCACCTCAACAAAAACCTGGACTGGACCGACAACTCGGATGCCCTGTACAGGAGGGGCCAGAGTCGCCTCCACCTGCTGAGGAGACTGAGGTCCTTTGGGGTGTGCAGGGCTCTCCTACGGACTGTGTATGACACGGTGGTGGCATCGGCAATCCTCTACGGCGTTGTGTGCTGGGCGGGCGGCAGCGCGGACAGAGACAGAAAAAGACTGAACAAACTGGTAAAGAAAGCTGGCTCTGTCCTGGGCTGCCCACTGGAGTCCATCGAGGTGGTGGCCAATAGAAGGACGCGGGCGAAACTGTCGTCCATCGTGGCCAACCCCTCCCACCCCCTGCACCAAACCGTGGAGGACCAACGCAGCTCGCACAGCGGAGACTGCTGCACCCGAAGTGCAGGACTGAGCTACCGGAGGTCTTTCTTACCCACGGCTATAAGACTCCACAACACACCAACATGACTGGAAAGCGTGTTCATAGTGTGATGTGTGCCGTGCGGTGCCCATGTTTACATGTATGTTGTTTTGTTTTTTTTTTTTTTTGTTTTTTTTAATGTTTTTGTTCATTCGGCACTTTTGCACTTTATGTTTATGTGAGATATGTACATTTTTTGTCTTTCTTTTTGTATATAATGTATAACATATTTTTACTCTTTATTTTTTTCCAACTGTTTTTTTTCTCTTGCTGCTGCTGGGTCACCAGAATTTCCCCACTGCGGGATTAATAAAGTCTTATCTATCTATCTATCTATCTAAACCAGTAAAACGCCGTCTGTGTCCTAATTACGTGTTGCGTTATGATCAACATATTCAGACAGAACAACAAACCCAGTGTGTGTGACCCACTTACGTTAGTTAAGCCGTGTGTAACGAGGGGAACGTAGAACCGAGGTGTGAGCTCCTCCTCCTCCTCCTGTTTCCTCCGCAGCTGATTTTTATCTCAGTGACTGAAGATGTTCCAGTTTTACTGCAGATAGTTTAATGCTCCTGTTGTCTCATTGTTTGATCAAAACGCTGGTTCGTATCAGTAAAAGTAAATGGAATTTAAAATATAGTTTTTAGTTTGTGGGGAGCTGTTGTATTACTACTGCGTCCTTTCCTCCCTCACATGTTCTGGTGCTGCGTTTCTCGGTAACCGGTTGCTGGGCAACACACCGACACCGACAGTTAAACTGTGTTAGCTCTGCATCACCTGCTTGGATTAAACAGGACATTTAAATTGTGATGTGGTGACCGTGGAGATGGCCTCAACAGTTGACACACAGAGCAGAAGATCACGTTTCCTGTCTGAGTGTGTTCTCACTGAGACTCAACATGTTCTTATCATGTGCTTGTGTCTACATCTGTGCTGATCTCAGCAGCCCAGAAGCAGGAGGTGGGGAGCTCGGTACTGCCTGGTTTGGCCTGGACGCCCCTGGTTACTGTAACAGACTGAGGCTGTGGTGAAGCGAAATGCGGTCACTGACGCGCTGTGTCTCCTGGATCCAGCAGCTGTTGCTCCATCGCTCAGGATTTGTCTCTAATACCAACATAAACATGTGCTTTTCTCTCTGAACAACCCTTTGAATTCATTCTTCACCTCAAACATCAGGGGAAATAAATTTCCATTATTGCTGCAGTCGTCCCGTTCAGCAGCGCCTCATTGTGTGCGCTGTAATGTGACTGTAATCTGCTGCAGTGTATGAATAGAGCTTTATCAGAGCGGCAAAGTGTCTCCTTACAGGTTGTGTTGCTGCGGGTATTGAGCTCATTAAATGCTCCCTAATTCACTCTGTTCTGCTGTCGTCCGTTGCTCCTTGGCTCCGCTCGCTTATTATTCAAATGGAGGAGAACGTCGAACGCAGGCCCGCGGAGACTCGGCTCCTCTTTATGACCGAGCTTGAATGCAGCTCGTGGTTTTGGTTGAAAAGGCGAAAATCAAAAGCTGTTTTTGTGAGCTGTGAACAGTGAGGCCCCCAGAGAAGCATCCGAACCCGCCCGCTCTGCTCCGTGTGCTTAGTCTGACAGTCACTGTTTGCTGAGACTGGAGAGGGATTCAGGAGGACATGCATCAGTAAAGGCTTCAGACTGAAGGTTATCACAGAATAGCAGTTTGATCGTGTCAAGTCAAACCCAGCAGGTTTCCTCACAGTGTGATGCAGCAGAGCTGGTTGCCTTAAATCTGTGTCTCACCTCTGCCCCGCAGACGACCATCAGTTCAGCGAGACCACAGCTGTGCTCTTCACCTGGATCGACCGGGGCGAAGTCAACCGGCGCACCGCAAATCAGTTCTACTCCATGATCCAGTCGGCCAACAGCCACGTGCGGCGGCTGATGAGCGAGAAAGCTCAGCACGAGGACGAGATGGAACGCGCCAAAGAGGCCTTCAGGAACGCGCTGCTGGCCATTTTAACCCAGTGTAAGCACAGCTCAGTGTTTTAAACATGCAGACACGGCCTCACTGCCCCCGAGCGGTTCTTCAGGTAAGGTCACGGCTTCCTGTTCAGTGAACCGTAACGACGCCACAGTTT
Source organism: Macropodus opercularis (assembly GCA_030770545.1). NCBI lineage: Eukaryota > Metazoa > Chordata > Actinopteri > Anabantiformes > Osphronemidae > Macropodus > Macropodus opercularis. Next base: position 20,126,467 of record CM061109.1, read on the forward strand.
ATTAATCCACGTGTTTCACTAGACTGTGGCTCTCAGAGTTGTTGTCAAAGCTTCCAGGGATGCAGACTCCAGATGTTCCCTCTTATTCAGTTCTGTTCTCTGCAGCTAGTTTCATTAGGGCAGACACAGTAGATGGATTTTACATCTATCTGCGTGTGATCCAGGCTTTAAGCTTGATCTGCAAATCAGTAGAACCTGGGGTCAAAGGTCACCACAGCGTTGTTATCTGCTGTGTTTAGGTTGGAGTCACGCTGATATTGTGGTCCAGTCATTAGTTAATGTGATAACTGTGACGTGTGTTCGTTTGGTCTTGATATGTCCTCATACGTCACCACAGTCACTCTGCTGTAGGGCTGCACATTACAGAGGAGCAGACCATGAAGCCATTTTCACCACATCCATTTTAAAGCCAGCCTCGATGCAAGTCATTTAGTCAGCGAGCATCTCAGCCCGTATCCATGACAACACTCCCCCATCCATCCCCCAACAGCTTTATTATCTTCAGCTCAGTGTGAGCCGGGTGTTGGGTCAGTAGCTCCAACGCTACAGAGTCGTGGTGTGACAGCGGCAACCTCTCTCTCACACACACACACACACACACACACACACACACACACACACACACACACACACACACACTGCTGTCGGTGCTTAAAGCTGCATTAAGTGATGTTTGGCCGCTAGCATTTAACCTCACCCTGACTCCAGTTTATTGTACATCTGCGTAGCTGAGAGGCAGAACCACAAAAGAGAAAAACTTGATGCAGGTTTAACGCGTCTGCTCGTTTTGATCTTTACCATCAGGTCAGTGCTTCAGCACACGGTGAGTAGACGAAGTCGTGACAGACAGATGTAAGGTGGCGTTTAACCCAGACTGGAGGGTTTTAGTTCATCAGAAGCCTCTGTAGCATTATGGAAGTATAAGTCTCCGTCCACTCTGGGTAAACGTTGCCTTTGTGAGTCGTGAAGGAAGTGAAGCTGCAGGTGAGGAGATGTAAGTACAGAGCACTAACCAGCAGAGAGACCTGCACACTGCTCCTGACCCCGGCATCACAGTCCCGCTTATTTCAACCTGGAACCTGCTCAGGGTCACATCGGTCATTTGCCCCGGTTGAAATAAGCCAGAGCTGATTGAAACACTCCTCAAACTCACGGTGTCATCAGCTCAGCAGCAGCGCTTTGTTCTGTTACTGACCCAGTCCAGCAGAACGGTGCAGCGCGTGTAAGCGACGTTCACTTGGAGCTTTCTTGGAGAAGCTGGTTCTGTGATCGGTTCGCTGATGAGTCTCAGCTTCTTGAGCTGAGCGCTGCTGCTTGGTGGAGGCAGGTGACACTCGCTTAAAGGTGACAGTCCCTCAGCCTGGGTCAGTGTCTGCGGTCTCTCCGCTGGCTGCTGTACGAGCCTCAGTCAGCGCTACATAAACGGCTTGTTTTGTCTTGACCCCTCCCCCTCTTCCTCCTCCTCCTCCCTGTCCACCTAAAGTCGAGCAGATCACCGCCGTTTTCACCGCCGCCACCAGGCAAAAGGCATGGGACCATTTCTCAAAAGCACAGCGCAAGAACATAGACATTTGGCGCAAGCAGTGTGAGGTTGGTACATCTTCTTCTGCTCCCCCCCCCCCCCCCCCGCTTTCAGAGGCCTGTTGGTGTCTCTGGATGTGGGTCCACACACTCAGACAGACAGAAGGGCCCTCTGATCGTCAGCAGCCCAGATGGAAACCGAAGATCTGACGCCTCCTGGAAAGTGTGAGGCGCTGCTATGGCAACAGTGATTTCCAGGGTTAAGTCTCTGATTAATTATTCATCCACAGTCGAATCTAGAAAACATGAGACAGCGTGAGGGTGGATCTGTGAGGAGGCAGCGCAGGGGAGCTAATGCGACTCTACTCCTGTGCTGCAGCTCTGCCGCTGGGTGTCCAGGTTTTTTGTTATGTTTCAGTGTCTAAACCACAGAAAGGTAGAAGACAAACAGACTGAGGCCCAAAGTTTGCTAATGTGTGTCTGTAAACACACTGAACTGCAGAGCTCAGACAGGAGTAAAGCAGCTGTGAGCTGATGGTCTTTTCTGCGTCCAACGGTAGAACCACATGGCCACAGGGTGAGGGCTCAGCTTGTGGTGGGAGGCTGAAGCTCTCTGGCCTCGCACACACGTCACGATGGATGACGAACGACTGAAGACGCATCTGTAACATTTGATTATTCAGCTGACTGGACTGAACAGCTTCAGCTGTTTCTGCTTATGTCATCACAGTAAAGTGAACATCTGACAGCAAAGCTGTTCAAAGCTTGAAAGTATTAGATGTGAATTCTGGATGAAATAAGATAAGATAAGAGGACGTCATAAAACGCATATACCCTTAAAAATGCATCAGTTTAGCAAACAGCACCTGAAGCGTCGAGGTGGCGTTTACTGGTTGAGTCAGGACCAACAGGTGACCCTGACAAAGCCGCAGGTGAGGAAACCGCTCAGGTGTCAACAGGCAGCACAGTGAGACGACATCCTGAGGTCGCTGAGGTCGCTGAGTTCATGCACTGACCAGGCAACGCCTCCTGTAGTGGAGCCTGGACTGCAGACGTCAGCAGCAGATCCTTTGAGTCCTGTGAAGCGGATCGGACCGGTGGGTCCAGCTCATCCCGCAGATGGACAGGACTGAGATCATTCAGCCGTGGTCCAGTGTTGGTGCTGTTGGTGGACACAGTGACAAGCGCCTGTTTTTCCTGCTTCTGACATGGACTTTGAGGCTGAAATGTTGAGCTGCAGTGTCATCTGCCTGATCAGCACCTTGTTCGGTCGCCTGCTGCCCCGCTTGTCACTCTGTGCTCCTGCTGTACAGTCTTGGTGCTGCTGGTGTTCAGGGCTGTCACCGTCTTTGCCTGCTGATGTTTCAGGAGCTGAGAAACGCTCACAGTGAAGAGATCATGGGCATCAGACGAGAGGAGGAGATGGAGATGTCAGACGACGACTCGGATCAGGGTCCCCGGAAGAGGCTGCGCATGGAGGAAAATGGCACGAATGACCGTGATCAGTAATATTTTAAGGCTGTAAAACCTCTGAACCAACCGTTGACACACAGGAGGTTCGTGGGTGAACAGCACTAACTGTACATCTCCGCTCCTGCAGGACTGTGTGATCAGGCCTCTCTGCGGGAGGAGAACGACTCCCTGCGCTGGCAGCTCGACGCCTACAGGAACGAGGTGGAGCTCCTGAAGAAGGAGCAGAGCAAATCCAGCCGAGCAGAGGACGAGCACGGTTCCGAGCTCCAGATCCAGCTGCTGCAGCAGAGCATGCACAGCATGCAGCAGGTGGGCTCCTCCTCATTCCTGAGTCTCACTGGGAGACCTACAGGCGTAGCTTAGGTCCAACTGGTGTAGTAGTCGCTCTCAAATAATCAGCTCTGCTCTGAACGACCTGAAAGTACACAAAAGCAAACAAAGTGAAAAGCAGCATCAGTGTTTTAGGCGCTGACTCAGTTGTCCCATAATCCCTCGCTGTTTCATAAAGCTTAGTTACTTCTGATGTGACTCGACTTCCTGTCTTTGTCGATCTGAAGTGACAGCGCTGATAGAACGAGGCACATTAGACACACACGCTGGTTGAACGCGCTGCTTACTCGTCGCGCTGCTGTCGCTCCTCGTTTGTCAGCTGCTGTTGTTTTCATTCTCTTGCTACAGACGAGATGCTGCTACAAACCAAACAAGCGCTTTACTCAAATAAATGCTCCTCAGGTGACTTTACTACAATAGAATCACAATATTAATAATGTAAACGTGTGGGTAATTTGTGGCTCGACATCAGAACTGTCTCAGTCGTGCGTGGGGGTAAATGGTGTCATCAGAATAAGCTGACATGAATTCAGCCACTGCAAAATCTGTCCCAGTCTTCAGAGGCAGCCTGGAGGCAAACGTCTCCTCCTCCGTTAATGCCAACGGCGGCGTGAACACAGTCGCCGCTGCCTCTGTCAGTGTCACCAGGACACAGCGTTGTGGAATCAGGTGCTGCAGGTCTGACCTCTGACCCCTCCGCCTTGATTCGTCATGCTTCAGTTCTCCTCTCTCCTAAAACACCTCCAGTCTCCTGCAGGTCATTTTGTGTTTCTGTTTCTTTTTGGTACTTCATGTTAATCAACACATGGTTCAGAGCAGATGCAGATGCTCAGGTCAGAGGTCATGCTTGAATTCTGTCTGTTTGTCTTCCAGCAACTCCTGAGTCTGCAGCAGAAGCTGACAAGTAAAGAGGCTGAGCTAGAGCAGGCGAGAGAGGAGCATCGCTGCCTGGAGGGCGAGGTGCTTGCCCGTCGAGACAAGGTGCATCCTGTTGCGTCTAGTGGGGAACTGTGGTTATACTGACAGTAGCTTGGAGTCCAGGAACAGGTTACATCAGACGAAGTCTGCCTGCTTTAAACCTGCAGGAGGACCATCGCAGGACGCTGCCATGGCAACAGTGAATATCTGTGTGCTGTAACAAGCAGACAGCCACGCTGACCATCAGCCCTGGGCTGAGAACAGAACGTCATGTTTCTCCAGGATGATGAGCTGTGTGTGGGTTCTGTGGACCCTCAGCCCTCGTAGCTTCTGAGAAATGTTTGTTGCTCCCAGACGTGACAGATATTTTATGGAAATTGACGTCAGGCTTCCTCCAGTCTCTTCCTATTGATTGTCTTAAAAACCATATATACTCGGCTCAGCTGTACATGGCACAGGATAATTAAAGAATGATGGAGCTTAAGTTTGGTTCTGCTTTGATATAATGCATCCATCCACACACCTGCCTCCTGCAGGTGGACCAGATGGCTGCGAGGAGGTGATGAGTCCAGTCCACAACACACAATATTAGATGAGACTGATAGCGTTCATCATCTAACTCGTTCCATCTGCGTCTCTTTAGCTGCTTAACCATAACGGGGAGGCTGTGGACGGGACCAACGGAGATCTGCACGACAAGGTCAAAGCTGGGACTGAGCAGTCGAAATCATCATCATACATCGTGATTTGTGGACTAACAATAATGGAGAAAACATCCAGCTGAAGGATCAGTGATGTCTGTTAAACTGTGTGCTTTGGGTTTCAGGGCATGATCGGCAGCTTTCCCTCCTTGTTCCACAGCAGAGAGAGGAGGAGCGACGCTGCCATCAGAGGAGCGGTCGCGTCTGAAAGAGAGGCTCTGCTTCTAGGTAACGATGGCTGGTTCCTCCCAGATCCCAGGTTTGGCTTCAGAAATGGGGGGAGTCTGAATCTGGGTCAAACTCTGACCAGTGACACTGAGGATCTGCAGAGCTCAGATTCAGGAGAAATGTGCATAAATAAAACGAGTATGTGGAACCAGAACCCGCCTCCTGTAAAATGCGTTTTGGCTGTTTAGAACCTGCTTCCTGCCTCCTGTGTGTGGGTTCTGCCCCCAGCCAGACCCGGTGGAGCAGGCTACTGGACATTAACTACTGTCTCCACCTTCTACAGCAGCTGCTGTTTTTTCTCTGACTGAGCGAACCACAGTGATCTGTATTTGTCCTGAAGCGGCTGCTGTGTCCAGAGCAGGAGCAGCAGCAGCACATTTATCTCTATTAGTGGCACCAGGAAAACCCAGATACGAAGGAGCGAGGAGGCCGAGCTCTGAGCTGCTGCTGGGACACACACATGGGTGGACATTCTGTTGGCCTCAGCTGGTGCATGGGAGGCAGTGATTTCCCCACTGCTCAAACATGGTGGTGAAGGTTTTCGAAGCCTGCGTGAAGCCTAAAAGCTGTGAAACTACTTCAATCAGCTCAGGTCACGAAATATTGCTGAGAACTGGACGTTTCCCTGTGTGTCGCGGCACAAACTGGACCAAAGTAGAAATGGATTCAGTCGGATCTCTCGCTGGCGACTTCGTGCTCGGCCGCCGTCGCCAAAGACATTTCATCTTCTCAACAGTTTCAGGGTTGTAGACTAAGGATGAGAGGAAGCTGTGAACACACTGACGGGTCGGTGACGGTTGACTTTTTTTTCTGACTAGTTGTCGAACGACAACAAAACTATAGACTCAGTTTATTATAACTATGTGCTGAGGTTGTTTCCCTCCCACCCTTCAGCTCTGCCCTGTTCCATGCGAGCAGGCCTGCTGGAAGGAATTGAATTAAGCCTCCCTGTAATTGCCAGCGTTTCGCCACATAAATCAGGGAAATAAATATTGGCTGTGCTGGGTCCTCCAGGGGACGCCACTCTATTTCCTCCCCCACCCTGCCTCTGCATGACTGCCTACTTTTGCAGGACCTCTCAGAAGTAATCACGTCAGGAGGCTGCGCTGTGGTCGGCTTCCTTCGTGGAGCCGCCGTGAGGCTACTCTGCTGGAGTCAGCTGGCCGAGTACAAAGACATCCACACAGTTAAAATGTGTTTTAACCTGACAACAGATTTAACCTTTTTTTGTTGTCTTTTAGTTTTACATCTAGTTCTACAGACAGTTTTTAAGAATGTGAATTGTATGAATGAGTAACATCAACAGAAAAGTGTTTGTGACTTACTATTCACAAGTTTCCTTCTTCTGTGCAGGCATTATATCAACCTTCCTTCACGTCCATCCTTTTGGAGCAAACCTGGAATATCTGTGGTCGTACATTCAGAGACTGGACTCAAAGGTAAAGAGCTACTGTGGTGCTATACCTATATATGATAGATAGTGGCTGCGTCTTAAGGAAGAAGGTTCCGAAGTGTTTCGCAGTGTCTACAAAAGTTTTTGTACTTTGAGTTATTGCACAAGGAAACACATTTTGTTAGAAACTAACCTGGGGAAGCGTGGACGATTTCAACAAGTCTGGAGAAGGACGGAACCTGATCTCAGTGAGAATCTCTATTGCTCACAGCATCATAATAGAGTCTGACTGAAGTCCCCCTGGTGGCGGGAGCTGAATGCTGCAGGGCTGTTTTGCTCCTTCAGACACAGGGAACCTTCTTCAGGTGTTTGTTATCCCAGCTGTTCGAAAATGCTGAGAGAGAACAGAGAACGCGTCCTGCAGAGCCTCTCTTAGAGCCACAGGCTACTGACTGTCACTTAGCATAATCAAACAGTAGAGAGTTGATGGATTAGCCAACTGATCTAGAACTGGATGCAGTGACGTGTTCATTACCAGCCAGCATAACTTAAGCAGTGGGCCTTGAAAATAATATATATGAGAGACCGCAAAACGCTTGATGATACAGATACAGGATACAGGTTGACGTTATGACTGATTTCATGAAGAGGCTGATGATCTAGCGTTTGACGGGTAGCAGGACCATCTCCGCTGACACGTCTTCACGTTCCTCCGGTTCCCGTTCTCCTCTCCCAGGTGTCGGCGGGGGAGCTGGAGCGGCTCATGGTCCGTCTGCCCAGTATGTTCAGGCAGGAGCTGAGCGGCGTCGGTGCGACTCTGGAGAAACGCTGGAAGTTCTGCGGGTTTGACAGCCTCAGTTCAGCGTGACACAGGGAGAACGCGCACACATGAACCGACCAGTGATGTGACGCGTTCCTTCATCTCAAAATCCCGAACTGTGGAGGTTTGTTCGTTTGTAGACAGCTGGACCACAGAAGCAAGGAAGGTCTGACCCACCACTCCTGGTTTTCACTCCATTTGTTCTAAAGACCAAAAACCCAACATCACACCTGAAATCACTCCATCTCTGTCTGAACAAAAAGAGATACCAAAGTTGGCATTACAATATCTTTCTGGTTCAGGCCTTACTTACTTTCATTTATTGACTTTTACTAACTTGAAGACGTAAATCATAACTTAAATATATGGTTTAACTCTGCTACTTCAGGCCTTTCCCTGCTAAGGTGTCCTGTAGAAACATTGGATGGAGGGAGATGAAGGACAATTTGGTGAATGTTAAATGAGGATGATAAATATATAATGATACACATGTTATTCATTTATTCCATTAATCTGTACGAAGACATTCAAGGTCAGCAACAGACAAAACACCCTTCTGCCAGAGATGTATTAGAATATGGGGACATGCAAACAGAACAATACTGGTGTTCGCTGCGTCTTTCTTGCATCTGAGCTGTGCGAAAGTGAAGAGGAACATAAATTTGAAACTAAAAACCCCAAATCCAAGCTGAACGCTAGAATACTTGTGTGTAGTTGCTCAATGCAAATACAAACAAATGAATAATAAAATGAATTTTATATTCAAACCTTCTATGTCTGGGGGCCGTCCAGTGAAACAAAATCCAACTGCTCATATCCACAACAACAGCCTCCTCCTGGGCTGATCAGGAGGAACCAAAGACATGGCTGATATTTTGGACGAATCAGCTGTAATAGTGATGTTGGTACCAAAGACAAGGACGTTTCGTTCACTCAGGAACCAACGGACCAGTGAAGCGATGGCATCTTGCTACAACGACATTTCTGCAGTGTCTCGTCACTGTTGCCTGAATTTACATGCTACAAATTATAATTATTCCAAGTCACTGAAGCGATTCTTATATTTCTGTCTACTCGCTTCTCAGTGAATCTCAGTCAAACTGATTTATGAATCTGACACTGCTTCATTATGAAGCTGTCTTTGTAAATTAACATTTCAAGAGTTACCAAATTAAAAACATTTACACACCAGATTTCATAATTTCTTCCATTTAACCTTGTGACATGGATTCAAACAGCAGCAAATGCAAACAGTCCTTAACGTCTTCATTTTCCAGCGTGGTGTTTTTTGCAGTCAGCTTCAATGAGCAGACGTTCACGTAGGTTTGTTAAATTACAGACAGGAGCGTCGTTGACCGCTAACCGGCGCTGCCGTTTGTTTCCACCCTGACAGACACAACCGGCTCCTGAGCTGGGAACATGCATAATCACACAACGGAGAGAGAGGACGAAGGGAAAAGTGGAGGCTTGTTGCTGTTTATTTCTGGGTTTAGGTTTGTCTACAGCAGCCTGTCCTCTCTCCCGGGTCCTTCACTCTTCATGTCGCCATTTATACACAACAGCTGGCAGCAGCTCACTCTAGGGCTTTTGTTTGGCTGCCGCTTTATGCAGTAACAGCACTCTGGCGTAATTCAGGACTAATGCCAATGATATGTTATTCCTGTTGCTGCGTGAGGCAGCCCAGGGTGGAATAGTGGTCGACCTGAGTGGGGTTTGTCCAAGGACCTGCCGTTAGATTAAATCTAAATCCTACTGATTCCTCTGCCCTGCGATGGACCGGTGACGTGGTTGGGATGGATGGACTTGAGCTCATCCCAGCGCTGACTGGAATAGACCTGCATACCGACATGCAGCCACTTTGAATCTCTGCTGCTGCTCCTCCGTGTGTTTGGTGTAGGCCAGGGCGTCTCCGGTCCTCGAGGGTCACTGCGGGTGTGAACTCTCTCTGCTGATCACCTTGATCAGGTGTTGATTGACTGAATGCACCTGATTGATGTGACCACTAGGAGCTAGCGCAGGGACCAGCAGGACAGTGGCCCTCGAGGACCGGAGTCAGTTCAACCCCGGTGCAGCCTTCGAGGGGAAACCACACAAGGGTCGGATAAAACGGCCGCAGACACACGATACATCACAACACACTGAACGGTTGGATGAAGGCTGTTTGATCCAACCCTGTGTGCTTTTGAGCTTTGAGCGCCCCCTAGTTCTGACCCCGCGAAGGCCCCACAGGGGTTAAACGCAGCTGAAGTCTACAGCAGCTACGAGACAGGACACTGTCGTGAACAGTTACTCCACCTGCAGGCGTGTTGCAGGTCTTTAAATAGTGTGCTCAGCAGCGGAGGCAGGGGGAGCAGCCCTCCATTAGTTGTGCTGCTCTAATGAAGCCTGTTGACAGCAGCTGTAATTACCCACAGCTCTTTGTGTTCCCTTTGTCGACCGCGGTGTCGAGACATTCCTTCATTTCCCCGCCGCTGTCATGACTCATCACGGATGCCTGCTTGTCACCACACCTGGCAGCCAGTACTGTGAGAAATCTCTTCTGAATGTGTGTGTAGGCTATTGTGCTGCTGCTGTGAGTGGTTGTAAATGACAGCATGTAACGGTGCATCTCATCTCTTCACACTGAGCCTTCGTAAGCTGGGAATGTGCAGCCGTTACCAGACTTTTACTCAGGTACTGGTCAGTAAATAAGCCCGTTAACCCGTTTTATTCTCTACTGTCTGACGCTGTGGTTACAGTAGGAAGTGTTTCAGCACATGACACGAGCCTGAGACACTGCTGTCACAAACGCTCTCACATACAGAAATATGATGGAAGCAAAGGCAACAACGTCAACAAATTCCATAATGCGGCCAACGTCACGCACACATTCCAAAGCAGAAATTTAAGCTGCCTGGTTGAATAAAGTCATGCCTGAAAAGAATCATGTTATATGGCCACTTCAGGACATATTTAAAATGAGGATTGGTGTGAAAACCAGGTGTTGTCTAAATACACTTACTGGTCACTTTAATAGGTACAGTCACCCCGTCATCAAGTTATTTATAGTTTACAATTATAATGACATTTATACTGTGCAACAACGTCCAACCTCTAGTTTTTTCAGTCCACCTACTGCACTTTAACGGGGGAGCACAATGTCTTTGTGATCAAAGCTCCACCTTCTGGTTGAGCCCTGGCTTTGCTTTACTGGTGATTTACTGGTAGCTACGCTGGAATGTTCTCTTGTCGCTGTTTTCTGTTCCGTCTCGTGTCCAATCACGAGGCTGACAATGAACCACAGTAAAATCCTATAGATCCTCAATCACGGAGAGTTTACAGTCAATGTCCCGTCCAGAGAAAGCAAAACTGTCCATACACGCTGAACCGGACAAGCAAACGAAATCCAAGCCATGCCCGGTGTCAGGACAGCTAATGCTAAAGCTAATGCTACCTAGCTACTCTACTGACGATGACACACTGATGGCCTTCAATATGTCCAGGGCCTTAACCTGAAGTACAGAGAATAAATACAGATCTGCTGTCAAAGCTCAAATCTGCTACACTGTTAAGAAAACAGTTACACTGACACCTGGAGGCCACTGACGCAAACTGTGTTCCAGGTTCTGGCAGCATTTCATTAGCACCTAAAACCTAAAAGTTACGTAGAAACATTAAAGCCTCTTACTGTTCCTGGACAACACAGTTCTCAAGCACGTGAAGTGGTTTCAAATTCAACATGTCGAATTTCAAATGTTGAAAAATACTTTTTATTATTTAGACATATAACATAAGTCACAGTGTGGTGCTTGTGAAAACAATCAAACGGGAGGAGAACAAAGTGTTTTACATTTGAACGAGACACAGTTTACGTCTGTGTTAACAGCACTGGCTACTGAGAATACACACCAAAACCTTTTTACAGATTGGATCTGTGAATTCCCACATGGAAGAGCATGTAAAAATGTATTTCTTTGTTTACATCAGGTCCTGTTTCAGTCAATGCAGCGTCTGTTTCCAGCGTGATTTACAGCATGTTGGTCTCACGGGAGCCAGGCTGCAGAATCTGAGGAGACAAAACGAGCCGGAGAGCTTTTCTGAACCAGGGGTAGAACAAGGCGTAGATCACAGGGTTCAGACAGGGACTCAGACACAGCAAAAACACACCAGAGACTGCAGGTATCATATGTGGCAATAAAGTGAAACAGTAATATGGACAGAAACATATCAAGAACCAAGCGACCACGACTCCGAGCGTCCTGGCTGCCTTTAACTCGGACCTTCTAGTCACTACAGTCCCTGAATGATGGAGGGTGACGGCTGCAACGTGGCAGCGCATGGCACGAGCCTGAGACACTGCTGTCACAAACACTCTCACATACAGAAATATGATGGAAGCAAAGGGAACAACAAAGGTCACAACAACATCCACAAATTCCATAATGCGGTCAACGTAAACCACACACATTCCAAAGCATGAATTATACTGGCCTGGTTTAGTCAACTCCTCCCTAAAGAGAACGATATTATAGATAAAAGCACAGAACCAACACAAGCAAATACACACTTTAACTCTGCTCACAGTGACTCTGCTGGAATAATGCAGAGGGTCACAAATGGCCACATAGCGATCAGCTGATATCAGAACCATGTCTCCTACTGAGGCAGAGAGGATGGAGAAGCTCACATAACCCTGCAGAGCACAAATGCTGTCACCAAGATACCAACAGGACATTTGTCTGTAAACCTGTAACGGCGTCACCACAAGACCCACAAAGAAGTCAGACACAGCCAGAGAGAGGAGGAGCAGGTTGGTGGGTGTGTGGAGCTTCCTGCAGGGACACAAAAGCATAACATGTAATATCATTCATGCAAAGTCATGCGCCTACAACTGGCTGTAATGTTCAAAAGCACTGTCAGCGAGGCAGAATATACAGCTGGTGTCACAGTCTGAGCTAAACCTCCGCTTCCTGTGTTCACACTAATAAAACCCATCAGCTGCTGTAAACTGTGCTGAGAAGTGGATCTGGAATCTGCCTGAAGTGGGAGACTGAGATGATGACGAGCAGGTTGAGAATCACAGTGAGCGCAGAGATGAAGAACAGCAGATGGAGGAGCACAGCGTCAGACTGACGGCGCTGTGGCTTCCAGCAGGAGGCGTTGAGGAGCTGTGGAAAGCAGAGCTCTGCTCCATCCTGGGCCTCCATCCTCAGAGAGAGGAGGAGGAGAAGCTGCAGCTCTGGCAGCTTCTGACTGCAACTCAGTCAGACGACTGATATATCGGAGGGTGTCCTGACCTTCACCCCTCCTCTCTCTCTCTCTCTCTCTCTCCAACCACGTTGCTGTTTCCTTGTGATTGACAGAAAGTGTAAACATCTCAATGCAGACGCCTCCATTTTAGCAGCAATAACGTAATTCAGGGTCCAAGTAGAAGGTGAAGCGTGGATCAAGAAAAATGCCTACATGACCTGCATAGTTCAGTAGAAACCTCACTCTACAGCTTTTCTGTTTGTTGAATCTTTTACCTTTACATGAACATAGTTAGATGTTGCTGTTTAGTGGAGTTGTTCCTGCTGTTGGAAGCGTTACATCATCACACACGATGTCTGTCATCACACAGACAGACACGTATGTTTAGTACAATTGTCACTATTCTGACAGCCTGGACTTAAAACGCTGAGATATAGTGAACCTTGATAAACAGAATTCAACCCAGAGTTGAACTGGAATTCAGACTTAATGAGTTTTCTAATCATTTTAACAGTATTTTGAACAGACGTCTGAATCTCATCAAGCTGATTTCCCTGAGATAAGCACAACAACAGAAGCTCACTGCTCCTGCTCTGATCCAGGTCAGACTGTTTTCAGACAGAACAGTCAGTGGAGTGTTGACACTGAAACTCTTCAAACCGGTTAAACCATCTCCCACAAAGACACAGCTTTCCTGTCTCTCTGGAACAAATGGACACGACCAAAAAAAACAAAACAACAACAACCAGTTTTCATGAACTTCTTATTATTTATTTTAATTTGCTTGAACTTTGACTGTTAATGAAAGATAGAAATATTTAAAACTGTGTTTCTCACATGCAGGAGTTTGAGTTTTACCTCTCGCTCAGACGATAAACACATTTAGTGACAAAACGTATGCAATAAAGGCTCGAAGAGGCTCAGGCGTAGCCGCCTGCACCACACTGGACTGTTTGGTGGAGGTGGGGTCACTATTTAGCAGTTTGTTTAATTTAGAGAAACTAAATGTAGACTCAAGAGTTTGTGTTTCTCAAGCCAACTGGCTCAGAAGAATAACTGCAGCAGACAAAACAACCACACTTCAAGTACCAGTCAGTGAAGACATTAGGTTTCTTCCAGTCAGGAGCGTTGCTGTGCTGGCAATCACACCTTATACTGTCTACACCAGCCCCCTGCTCCCACAAAGCACCAAACAGTTCTGAATAAGAAGTGGTGCGTTTCAGTACATAGGTACACGAACTCTAGTGTGCTTTTATCAGTACTTTCACGTGATTCAGTTTCAAATGTCTTTGGACAGACCTGGATCAAACGGAGGCAGATCTCCTCTTACATAGTTTATGCTGTGAACGTCTGCAACTAAAATTCAGGAAAGCCAGAAACCGTTTACTCTCAATACACAGCAGAGATGATAACTCCTACTGTACTACTCAAAGTCAAGTTTCATGTCATATTAAGATGGTGACTAATATATTTTCATATGTTCTCTTGTGCAGCATTAAGGAGATATGTAGTGTAACACTATGACGTTATGCAAATGCTCCTCCTGACTTGCTACTTTTTCAAAGTTAGTTTAACTTTTAAAACAGATTAAATCACAGACGTTGTTCGGCAGTAGTGTGTAACAGCAGCGTCTGTTTCCAGCGTGATTTACAGCATGTTGGTCTCACGGGAGCCAGGCTGCAGAATCTGAGGAGACAAAACGAGCCGGAGAGCTTTTCTGAACCAGGGGTAGAACAAGGCGTAGATCACAGGGTTCAGACAGGGACTCAGACACAGCAAAAACACACCAGAGACTGCAGGTATCATATGTGGCAATAAAGTGAAACAGTAATATGGACAGAAACATATCAAGAACCAAGCGACCACGACTCCGAGCGTCCTGGCTGCCTTTAACTCGGACCTTCTAGTCACTACAGTCCCTGAATGATGGAGGGTGACGGCTGCAACGTGGCAGCGCATGGCACGAGCCTGAGACACTGCTGTCACAAACACTCTCACATACAGAAATATGATGGAAGCAAAGGGAACAACAAAGGTCACAACAACATCCACTGCTGCTGTTATGGTTTCAATGCCAACCAAACACATTCCACAGCAGAAATTCATCCTGCCTGGTTGAATGAACTCATGCCTGAAAAGGATCATGTTATAGATAAAAGCACAGAACCAACACAAGCAAATACACACTTTAACTCTGCTCACAGTGACTCTGCTGGAATAATGCAGAGGGTCACAAATGGCCACATAGCGATCAGCTGATATCAGAACCATGTCTCCTACTGAGGCAGAGAGGATGGAGAAGCTCACATAACCCTGCAGAGCACAAATGCTGTCACCAAGATACCAACAGGACATTTGTCTGTAAACCTGTAACGGCGTCACCACAAGACCCACAAAGAAGTCAGACACAGCCAGAGAGAGGAGGAGCAGGTTGGTGGGTGTGTGGAGCTTCCTGCAGGGACACAAAAGCATAACATGTAATATCATTCATGCAAAGTCATGCGCCTACAACTGGCTGTAATGTTCAAAAGCACTGTCAGCGAGGCAGAATATACAGCTGGTGTCACAGTCTGAGCTAAACCTCCGCTTCCTGTGTTCACACTAATAAAACCCATCAGCTGCTGTAAACTGTGCTGAGAAGTGGATCTGGAATCTGCCTGAAGTGGGAGACTGAGATGATGACGAGCAGGTTGAGAATCACAGTGAGCGCAGAGATGAAGAACAGCAGATGGAGGAGCACAGCGTCAGACTGACGGCGCTGTGGCTTCCAGCAGGAGGCGTTGAGGAGCTGTGGAAAGCAGAGCTCTGCTCCATCCTGGGCCTCCATCCTCAGAGAGAGGAGGAGGAGAAGCTGCAGCTCTGGCAGCTTCTGACTGCAACTCAGTCAGACGACTGATATATCGGAGGGTGTCCTGACCTTCACCCCTCCTCTCTCTCTCTCTCTCTCTCTCTCCTGGTTGATGATGGTTTAGTCTCTTGCAATTTGCATCACATCCTCGTCTTATTTCTCTCTGCTTCCTTCATGTCCTCACTCCTACAGGAGTTTCCTTTCTTTCACGCGTAATTAAGTAACCAGTAATAGCTGCGCTGAGCGACATATGTGTGCTGTCCAGAATGAATGTTTGTCAGTGGTCACAGCAGTGAAACAGTGAAATCCCCGTCATTGTCACGCAGAACGACGGAAATGACACCAAGGTGTCACCAAGACCTTCACGTCATTCACTAATCTCCTGACCTGCTTTTACTCCTGGAGCTCAGCAGCTGATTCCAGGCTGCTGCCAGTGTTTCAGGTTAATCTGGCACCAGGACCTGGCTGTTGTTTGGGCTGACTCGGTCTGTGGGGATTCCCTGAGAGTCCAACTTCTTTGTTTTGGTCGAGATCATAAAGTTCAGTTCATGGCCACTCTGAAACCTGGACATCACCCAGGTCACAGGAACTTGGTCTCTACATACAGTACAGAATGTCTAATTGTGGCCGAGTCTCAGCCGGTGGTTACATCAGTACTGTATGTTTGGTGAAGAGTGGGAACGTGGAGCACACGACGCAGAACCTAACGAGACGGGAAAGGTTATTCACAGCTTTCTTGGTTTTATTGTAATTAGGCAGTAGAAGGACACAACACACAGTACAACAACCAGAAACAGCTTCAGAATCGAATCGGGTCCAGTCTCGCCTCTGTGTAGCATCTGGAACAATTCCTGAAGTCTTTGACCCAGCTTCTCTCGCTCCAGCTCGATGTGGTTTGGATGTGGTCACTGACCTGATCTAACCAACAGAGAGTTTGCAGGAGCTGCTGGCTTTGCCATGAGTTCAGCTGATGTGAGCCTTCAACACAACGGTTGATCAGATACAGAACCACACTCATATCTCAGGGCTAGAATGACGAGGTCCCACAGTGAGAAGCCCTGTTGTCTGGCTGACAGTTATAGGAACAAGGCTTCTGTTCTACACTGAGTATCACTCCCTCCTTGTGGACACACAAACTCAGATCACTGGTTTATTGGATCTGAACGTACTTCAAGATGTTTTAATACCTGCAGAGCGAGCACGGTCACACGGTTACAGCATGTTGGTCTCACGGGAGCCAGGCTGCAGAATCTGAAGAGACAAAACGAGCCGGAGAGCTTTTCTGAACCAGGGGTAGAACAAGGCGTAGATCACAGGGTTCAGACAGGGGTTACTATACATCATAAAGAGCGAAAGTGCTGCAGGTAAACTACGAGCAGAGCAGTTCTGTACGAGACAAAGACAATGATATGGGCACAAACACATTACGAACACAACCACAGTAACTCCCAGAGTCCTGGCTGCTTTCAGCTCAGATTTCTTCATCATTACAGACCCTGAACGTCGTCGTGTGGCTGCTGCAATGTAACAGCGCATGGACCGAGCCTGAGACACCACGGC
The DNA here is from genome assembly GCA_030770545.1 of Macropodus opercularis. Taxonomy (NCBI): domain Eukaryota; kingdom Metazoa; phylum Chordata; class Actinopteri; order Anabantiformes; family Osphronemidae; genus Macropodus; species Macropodus opercularis. Next base: position 20,143,488 of record CM061109.1, read on the forward strand.
CCAAAACACCCTCAGATACACAGCTATGATGACAACAACTGGAAGAATAAAAGTCAAAACTATATCGACAGTTCCTGAAATATAGTCGATAAAGGTCACACACTGGCCGTAGCAGGACGCGTGTGTCTGAGTCAGATCGTCCTTTAAAACCAGAGCGCTGTAGACGACCGAGCAGAGCCAACACACAAACACACACACCTTAACCCTGCCCTCAGTGACCCTGCTGGAGTAGTGCAGGGGGCAGCAAATAGCCACGTAGCGATCCAACGATATGAGCAGCACATTCACCACTGAGGCACAATTAATGACAAAGGCCAAATAATTATACAGAGAACACACGAGATCACCCAGAAACCAGCAGCTGGTCTGTCGGTGGACTTCCAGCGGAGTCACCAGGAGGCCCAGGAGGAGGTCCGACACAGCCAGAGAGAGGAGGAGCAGGTTGGTGGGAGTGTGGAGCTGCCTGCAGGGAGAAGACAGTCATCAGGACACAACATACGATGTGACTCATGTCTGACTGATCCTGATAATAGCAACTAGTAGTTAAGCTGCTGAAGTAGAAACACTGTGCTGAGAAGTGGATCTGGAATCTGCCTGAAGTGGGAGACTGAGATGATGACGAGCAGGTTGAGAATCACAGTGAGCGCAGAGATGAAGAACAGCAGATGGAGGAGCACAGCGTCAGACTGACGGCGCTGTGGCTTCCAGCAGGAGGCGTTGAGGAGCTGTGGAAAGCAGAGCTCTGCTCCATCCTGGGCCTCCATCCTCAGAGAGAGGAGGAGGAGAAGCTGCAGCTCTGGCAGCTTCTGACTGCAACTCAGTCAGACGACTGATATATCGGAGGGGGTCCTGACCTTCACCCCTCCTCTCTCTCTCACCTTGTCTTCACCTCCTTGTCAATCTTGACCCCTCCCCTGGTTTTTGTTCTATGTTAATCACTGGTTCCCTGTTTTTGTTGCGTCACATATTTGTCAGGTGTGATTTCTATGAACTCATATCAGATCAGTGGTTCACGGTCAGGTGATGAGGTAATTTTATTGGTAGCCCAGCAGCAGAATGCCAATGCCAACCCATAATGCAACATTCCATGCCTGCCCGTCTAACGTGATGGCACCGCCACTGTTTGGTAAAGATCTTATCCAGGCGGAGCCTCAGGGCGTTTACATATTGCGGCGCTTGGTGAATCACAGCGTTCATCCATCCTCAAGGCCTCCTGGATGTTCCTGTACCCAGCTGTGGGTTCAAACCCGTCTGGTCTGTACGTACACCCTCTGTTACCCACTGCAGCCAGAGTCAGTCACACCAGACGTTTGTTTCTCAGCTTCTTTTGCTGCTCCTGAACTCAGCCAGTTCGGGAAATCACATCCTCATGATCACATTCCCCTTATTCGCTTTTGACCAATCTTACTGCTAAATAAAAGTAATTGTTTCTGAATCCTTTCAAACCTTGACCCAAACAAACCAAGATGACGAGAATATCACAACGCGAGCTGTTTACGCTGGAGCTTGTTGTCTTCACACCTCTGATTGCAGCATCTCCTCAGAGACAGAGCTGTCAGCATGGAGCAGTCTGAGGAACTTCAGCCTCACGGGTAATAAGGGCATCTTGGGACACGCGCCAACCGATCCCAAAAGCAACTGAACTGAACTGATGTCAGACCACTGAACAATAAAACAAAGTAGCACTAAAAGGAAACAACAATAAAGCGGTGGGAAAATACTACACATCAAAGATTTGCCAAGTTTTGTCCGTCTGGTGCCGTCAGCTGAAGACCCAACAAACCTCAGCTCCCCAGCAAACAGAAGCAGATCTACAGATCCAACGGATGCAGGACAGAGCAGCTGGACCCAATGAGACAAGCTTCACACTCAAAGCAGGGTTTTACTGGAACCACTGGTTTGGTTTTGACCTATGACCCTGATTAAATTTGAGCACACCTTCATCCAACTACTGCACTTCAGGCGTTTATAGAAGCGACCAGTCAGTCTTTTGACATTCATTGGACAGACCCGACCCAAGTACACATTTATAAAGAAAACAATAAAGAACATTACTGAAACAACACAGAACGTCAGTGGTTCTGAACCCCAGTCCATCCAGAACCTGGATGGGGTGTGTTCAGCTGGGACCAAATACTAGGTCTTCCATCCTGAGATGAAGCAACAGAACACAACCTAACGTCTAAACACACAACCAGGATGGTTCACTCATATTTCATGACAGTCTTAGACCTAATTAATAATTAGGAGTCAGAGAATTAAAACCTGAGGCAGGAAGAGCAGGAAGCCAAAAACGAGAGGAGCAGGACTAAGAGCTAAAGGTGAAGGACTGTTGCAGAGACCAGGCCGTGAGGCTGATGAGGCCTCTTTGACTTATCAGGTACCATCGGTAATTTGCTGCCACCGATGGCGCTGCCTGACTCACAGTAGAGACCAACAGTAGCTGGAACTGTTCGGTGGGGAGGCCTCAGCAGTTGTGGTGGCTGTCACACACCTGTTCCACCGGTAGGTGGCGCAGTAGGCTGACCTCAGAGCAGAGTGACGGGACTCGGCCCTGCTGTGATGTCACTTCGCTCTCAACTGATTCATTGGTAAATTTACTTCCTCCTTTTTCTGTCTTGTTGTACAGACTATGTCCAGTGGAAGTGCTTCTTATTGGGACGCTGCCTGAAGACCTGCAGGGACCACGTTGGGTGGACGGACGTGGGGCTCTACTGAACCTGCAACAGCCACAACCTCCACTTCAGAAAACAGAAGCCGGCAGAAATGTTGGTTCACACAACTGAACTAGTGCTAGTGCTAGTGCTGGTGCGGCCTCCTTTCTTGTTAACTGCGCCGAAAAAGATTTAAAGCTTTCAAGTGTCAGTGTGAGGGACATCTGGTGGCCTGTTCATTCTATAGCGGCCTATGCAAAACACGACTAAAGCAGCGACAGTTTGAAACCATTATCATCAGTAAATGCCCAGAGAAGAGTGTGAGGTCATGTCTTTTGTTCGTTCATGCTAAATAGTTTTTACAGATTACACATTAAAATTAATAATATGAATGTGGTTACATTTAGAACAACAGAGAAGTTTAAATGAATAAGAAAATTACAAGAAACAAGTATGGAGTCACACTCATCCACACTGAAAACATGACAAACACACAAACCTGTTCATGTGTATTAACAGAAGCAAAGTGAGTTTTTGTTCTTTACAGGTTTCTATTTAGAAATATTTTTTCCACTATGGCTTCAGTTTGCTCCTTTTCTGAATCACCAGCTCCCTCTTAGAAAATATTCCTTCACAAGGAGCAGGTGATGCTGGATGCACAGATATTTGCAGGCAAGTTCCACAATGTGGGATATGAGGTCCTACTGCTGCCCAGCAGGGATGATGAGCTGCTGTTATGAGACGACTCCTGGGTACAGAGCAAACACTGCACCTACCAAAAAGTGGTTTTAACAGATCCATTAAAAATTGAAAATAATTCAATAATTAAAACAGAAAATATAGGGCAAACTTCGTCAGACGTCTGCTGCTGACAGTCGACATGATATTGGCAAAATATCACTCATCAATATGCATCTTATATTGTGCGCAGAGTATCAAACTAAACTGAAGCTGACAAGTCGATCTGTCAGTGGCTCAGACCGGATTCTAACGCTACGAGCCAATGAAACGCTTCGCAACATTTTAAATGTCAATGAAAGCACAAAGTAAAGCAGAGAGGTACTGGATGTTGATGTTCTTATACGCAGTTTATGAAGTCACTTCCAGAGTCAAGTCGACGTCAGTGATGCTGATTATCTCGCTGTACGTAGGATGAAGGTTTCCTCCTGTTAAAGAAACACACTGTGACTTCAGCTGCATCATTAAATCGTCTTCCTTTATGTGGGAACTCACCTTTTTCTTCAGGGCTTCTAGTTGTAATGTGCCTCTAGGAATAAAGATGCTTTGTCTCCAGTAACGTGGGGTCAAACCTCTCACTGAGCAGCCAAGTGACACAAATGTGTTGTCCAAACACATTACATGTGTGCTTAGTGTGCCTTGGTTAAAACTGATCCAGTTTCTACACAGCTGTCATGTCCAGGCACCGTCCCCTCAGAACGTCCAGTCGTATGAATATACGAGGTACAGCTTGGCTTCACACCAGCGTACTGTGACCCTCTATAAAACAAAGGAGAGGAGCCAAAGAACCACAGCAGGCTGCTCCTGTAGTGCTGAAATCATGCTTTATTCATTCAATAAGTGGAAAAACACTCAAGGAGGCTGCGAAAACACTACAATCTAACTTCAATCAAACCAAAGAGCTGGGCGAGCCGCGGGCCCCGAACGCAGCGGGGTGATGGTGGACCTGACTGGCGGTGCCCTGCTTGACTGACGGGACTAAAAACTAACAAACACACTGCAGTCCTCCAAGAGACAGCTCTGGCTCTGCAAACAAGCGCCAGATGGACTCTCAATAATGTGATTGGCCAGGTTGATGGTTCGACTGAGGAGCCCAGCGGATGGTCGTTTGCCAGAAACAGAGCACAACACAAAAAACCCTTGTGCTCAGGGAGTGCAGGCCGCTCGCACTGTGAGCATGTCATCGAAACGGCGTCATGACATAATCAGTCAGAGCACGAGGTCCAGTCGTCCTGCTTACATGAGGGTAGATGCAAACAGCACTCAGGACCTCGTGACCTTATCGCCACACAGCAGCACTGCTCTGACTCTGCAGCAGTGCTTTCATAGTACGTCTCGGGTTGAGGTGACGTCAGCAGGGAGCCTCTCTACCTGCTGAGGCAATCTTAGGACTTCAACGCATCGTTGAGGCACAGAGTTTAGTTTCTCGGTTTAACAGGGTATTCGTTCCTAACGAAACTTTCTCCTGTTAAACCTCATGTAGTTTCATTTAGTTTCAGTTAATATTATTGTCATAAATAACAATGCATAACATTTCCCATAACCGTTCAGTTCGGCTATATACATTATGTACACGTCACAGTCGTCGTTGTCCAATATGGCACATGTTACAACAACTTTAGACTTGAGTCTAGTTTGGCATAAATTAATGTCAAGTTTGGTACAAAAATAGTTCGTATTTACAAGAACAGAAATCCGATCTTTACCACGTAGGTTACTTTGCTGAATTCCTAAATAAAAAGCCATGGGAGTGGGGAAGAGGGAGGAGAGGACGATTGGACTGTGTTTTTACACTGTGCGAACACTAATGTGAACAGCTGCTGAGTCTGATCCAAGCTCGTTGGACAGTTTGAGGGTGTAAGTTCCAGCATCTTCCTCCTTCACTCCAGTGATAATGAGGGTGGTCAGGTCGTCCGTGGTCTCTATGTGGAAGCGCCCACCAGCTGTCACCTCAATGGTTCTTCCTCCGCGAGACCACTCAATGTGCTGTGCATCACCAGAGAAGGCGCAGGCAACTGTCAGCACTTTGCCTGGTTCGATGCTGATGTCCTCTGGCAGAGCCTCGATCCTGGGAGCACAACCTGGAAACAGATCCACGCCTATTCATTCTATTTCACTTACATCACTTCACAGATACAGTCCTGTGCAAAGGTTTTAGGCAGGCATGAAACAGTCTCTGTAAACACAGAAAGCTTTCTGAAATTGAAGTGTTAAACTTATTTTCATAAATGAACTAAATGCAGTTAATGAACAGCAGAGAATCTAAACCACATCAGTGTTTGCTGTGTCCACCCTTTGCCTTCAAACAGCAGCAGATCTTCCAGGTTCACAGTGTTTGAAGGAACTGGGCTGTAGGTTGTTCAACATCTAGAGAACCAACCACAGATCTTCTGTGGATGTAGGGTTTCTACGTCCTTCTGTCTCTGCATCATCCCAGACTCACATGATGCTGAGATCAGGGCTCTCTCTCACTCTGTGGGGCCAAGCATCACTTCCAGTACTGACAGTACTGACATAGTAACCAAAGATTGATTTGATGTAGATTTTTCTTTTGTCCGCTCACTTTGCATTTTGTAAATTGACAAAAATAAACAATCCTTATTTATATTTCTGAAAGCTTCCTTTGTTTACAGCATTTTTTCACACCTTTGCACAGGACTGTATGTTGTTGTTTGATGTGCATGCCAGGAATTTCCTGCTAAACATAGTCAAACCGTTGTTCAACAGGTCTCATTACGGATCTATTCTTACTGATTGCTCTGAAAGACGATCCTTCCATGTGAGAGGCCATCTCTGTGAGGCTGCTGGAGCTCCTAGCATACGTCTCCGACGCCACAGAGGACATGCTGGACATGGACATGGTCTCGAACTTCATCTCAGCTGCCATGCTGCTGAAGGAGCTTGACTCCATCATGGAAGACATCACTGACTGCTGGGCAGAGGAGGAGAAGGACGAAGACTCCTCCACTTTGTGAATTTCCTTCTTCATCATTAAAGACGATGACGTCTCCTTATGACTCATCACTGATGAGCCTGTAGAGGACAGAGGTAAAAACAGTAAACATGTAAGTTCCTTTGAATGAGCTCTGCGTTTGTAGAAATCTGCTTGCAGATTCACCTTTAAGTGCCAGTTGTTGCTCATGGTAGGCTGTGATCTTCATGCGTATGGACTGGAACACCTGTCCAGTGAAGGAGAACGAGGACTTGGAGACTCCTCCCTCTGATGTCATCTCACAGGTGTACTCTCCCTGATCACTGTCAGCCAGATCATGAATCTTCAGGCTGCATGAACCATCAGAGTAATGCATCTCAAAGCGGCTACTTTGTGAAAGCCTCCTTCCATGAACGTACCACACCACCTCCTTCACACTGCTCTCACAGACACATGCCATGCGGACTGAGCCCTCGTAGGCTTCGGCTGTTAACTGACTCAGGACCTTGGGAGGTTTTGGGGTTGGGGATTTGACAGTAGGTGGAGACACAACCCTTTTCGGGGACATGGTGGGAGGAGGAGACTTCATCCTAGGGGGTGATTTGATTCCCTCAGGCTCAGGGGACTTCACACCCCTTGCTGATTTAATGCCTGAAAGTTCTGGGGACTTTGTGCCCTTTGGCGTTTTGATTCCGGCTGGTTCTGGGGATTTTACACCTCTTGGAGTTTTGATTCCAGCAGGTTCTGGAGATTTTACGCCCCGTGGAGATTTTGCTTCCTCAGGTTCAGGGGACCTGAGGGTAGCCGCTGACTTCACTTTAGGTTCAGGTGATTTTATACCCCGTGGTGACTTAACTCCTTCAGGTTCAGGAGACTTGGCACTTGGAGGTAGTGACTTTAGGCTGCTTGTTGGCGAGGGTGCCGCTGGTTCAGGTGACTTAACGCTTCTCTGAGCTTTAATTCCTGTTGGTTCAGGAGACGGAATACTTAGAGCTGGTGATTTAACCGAAGGCTCAGGGGATTTGATGCTGGGTTCTGGTGACTTGACGCTGGGGACTGGGGATGTGACTGAAGGCTCTGGTGACTTGACACCGGGAGTAGGTGCCTTTACCGGTGGCTCAGGCGATTTGACAGCCTTGACCTCTTTGGGAGCTGACCTGCGTATTGTCAAAGTGAAGTGAGCCTCCTGTCTACCTGCTGAGTTCTCTGCCACAACTGTGTAACTGCCCTCATCTGAGGCAGTCACAGAGGAGATCTCTAGATTGGACTTGTACTGTGTGGTGGTGACCCGGATGCGATGAGATGAGACGAGGGTTCTGCTCTCATAAACCCATGTTACAGTTGGTGCCGGATCCCCATCGATGTCGCAGGAGAATCTGGCCGTCTCTCCCTCTGCAGCTGTTACAGACTGAGGCATGGTAAGGATTCTAGCAGGCAGAGAAGGCTTCACCTTGTGGACAGAAACATCGGCCTCAGCACCAGATGACTTTGCTTTAGCTTCTGATGTGGTTTGTTTTTCAGCCACAGAAAACTTGTCAGATGAGTAGGAGGAGCCAGATGACAGGTATTCTGTAGAAGCATACTTGATCAATGAGCCGTATCTCTCTGCGGATGAGTGTCTCTCAGTGGAGGCGGCATATCTTTCATGTGTGACAACTTCATGTGTTTCAGTCAGCTTTGATTTGCTCTCCTCCACCTCAAAAGAGGATGTAGAAGCGTAGCCAGCTTTGAAGTGTGTGATATGATAGTGGTCGATTTGAGTCATTTCTGGGACGTAGGGTTTGGGGGCTTCCTCATCCCTCCGTCGAGAGGAGAAGGTGGTGTAGCCACCACCCGATACCTCCAGAGTGGCATAGTCTGAAGCTTCTCCCTTGGAGTTTGAGCACACACAGCGGTATGTGCCACTGTCCTCTTCCTGACAGTCCAGAATCGCTATAGTCAAAACGCCGCTCATGTTTGTGAACACATATTTGTCACTGCTTTCAGAAATAGCAGTTCCATTGTGGAACCACTTAACTTCGGCCTCCGGCTTGGCTTGGATGTTCAAGGTGAATTTGGTGTCCTGGCCGACCGGTATGCGATGGGAGTGCATCCTGACAGTCACACGGGGAGCATGGTCCAGGCTGAATGGTGCCTGGCTGACAACCTGATATTTCCTCTCAGATTTCAAAGCAGCCTTTCTGGCCTCATATCGAGACATGATGTCAAACCGTGCAGACCGTTCAAACCTGGAGGACGAGCGTGACGACCTCTCGACAGACTTGATGGGGCTGGGAGAGCGTGGGCGGGTTCTCTCTGGGGTTGGCGACCTCCTTTCTACAATCTCTGATTCCACAGGAGGCCTGGCACGTGGTCTAATCAGCTCTGACACTGGACGCATGAGCTCAATGTAAGTGGGCGACAGTGATCTTCTCCTCCTCATATACTGGGAAATTGTGCGTTTTTTCTTAGTCTCCACAACCTCAGCTGCTTCATGTTTGAGCTCCTGTCTCCTCTCTTCACGTTCCACGGCATGGCGCTCAACACGGAGGGGACTTCCAGGAGGGGAGGCAGAAAAGCCGAGTTCTAGTTCATCCTCCAGCATTATTTTCTCTTCCTCCGTCCTTCTCATAGACAGGTAGTCATCCACAGGCATTAGGAGCTCCTCATCACTAAGGTCTCCCAGAGATCTCCTCCTGGATCTGAAAGAGGCCTCGGATTCAAGAGAGGGCGAACGACGTGCAGGCCTAACAGTCTCCAGATCATCCAGAGTGAGTTTTGGAATACGCCATCTTGGTCTGTATTGGTCGGTGATTCGTGGAAGTGGCATGACATAGAACTGCTCCCACCGAGACAGACGAATGCGCCTCTGTCTCTTCTGCACAATTCTTTCCATTCTCTCTGGAATTTCATACTGGTCTCTGAGCTTTCTGTACCACTTCATGTCAGAAAGGGGCACAAACTGTTTGATGGCTTTGTCCTCATCTAGAACTCTAGGATCATGAACCACAGGTTCTGGAATCTCATACGGCATAAAAATCCTCTTCTCCTCCTCAAGTCTCTTTGTCTCGGACTTCTCCATTGTAATATCAAACTCTCCCTCTACGTTCTTGGTGCTCACTGCAGGCTTGTATGTCTCTGCAGCAAATTTGAGAGCCTCCTGGGCTGTGGGGTTGAGGGGTACAAGTTCCTCAGTGGCAACAATCTGCTGAGCCAACTTGTTGGTTTTCTCAATTTGTTTCTGTATGTGGCTGTATTTCTCCTCCTCACTCTTGTACTCTCTCCTGGTGTATGTAAGCCGGTCCACTTTCAGTGTAGCTTGGCAGCTTGCAGACCCAGCAGAATTACTTGCAGTAACCTTGTACACACCAGAGTCCTCGAGGAGAGTCTCTCTAATGTGCAGGACATAATAATCAATATCTTCCTGTATGACAATGACTTTGGGACCAAACTGTAGAGGTTGCCCATCCTTCTCCCATTTTAGGGTTGGAGTGGGAAGTCCCGAGACTCTGAGCTCAAAGCAAATGCTGTGTCCTTCAATACACTCAACATTGGCCAGCAGACGTTTGAACATGGGCCTCATTGTTTCCTCTGACACAGGATGAGGTGTCACAGTGAGGCGGGCTGTACAGTTGTCTTCCCCAAACTTGTTGAGGGCAACAACGCTGTATTCTGCATCATCACTCACATCCACATTGTGGATCATTAGCTGGTACAGACCCTTATCACTGGTGAAGGTATACTTGCTGTCATCGTCACCTGGGTTAATCTTCTCGCCGTTCTTCAGCCATGTTACACGAGGCTCAGGGTGCACAGTAATGGTGACACCGAAACGAACGTCTTCGCCAACGTAGGCAGTGCAGTTATAGAGTGGCAAAGTAAACTCTGGTGGTCTCTGCAAGAGTTTGGTTCTGTCAACTCTCTTCCTTAGTTTCTTAATGGAACGGCTAATGTAGTGTTCTCTAATGCTCCTTACGGTCTCTACGAAAAGCTCACCGTAAGCAACATCTTCACCATCATCACACACCACCTTGCATTTGTAGACACCATCATCACCATCTTCAATGTCTTTGACATAGATGCTGGCGAAACCGTTGCTGTAAGTAATCTCATACTTATGGCTTGAGTGAAGCTGACGGTTTCCAAAGTACCATGAAACCTGTGTACTCTTGTCATAGTTGACAAGGCTGCATGTGAACCTGACATAGCCACCATCCTCAGCTGAGGCATGCATGACTGGACCGGCTCGGAGGCCACGGTACTCGGTTCCAATCTTGACCTTACCCACAGCCAGTCCTCTTTGGTTTTTGAAGGCACCACCATATGCCACACGAGCTGCTGATACAATAGTGTCCACTCTCTTTACCAGGGTCTGGTAGTATCTTCTATGTCTCAGTGTCCTAATGGTCTTGTTGCTGACATGCTCAATCTTCATTTTGAGCCATGGATGCTCAAGAGCCTCATGGGCTGTCATACGGAGCTTCATATCCTTGACCAGAAGTCTGTCCACAAAGTCCATAGCCTCCAAGCTGATGTCCTTAAAGGCTTCACTGTCAAAGACATACTCACAGTTGCAAATGTTCTCAATCATCTTGGTAGTGGACTCTGCAGAAAATGGATTCAGACCACTGAGCAGAACATAGGCCATAACACCAACAGACCACATGTCACTGGCTGTTGTGACCAGGTCGTGGCGGTGGACCTCAGGAGCATAATATTCTGGTGCAGAGAACAACATTCTAACGTTCTCGCCTGGCACCAAAAGCCTGGCCTGGCCCATCTCAATGATCTTTATGTTGGTACTTCTCCTTGTGGTGTAGACAATGTTGTCAGGGCGAATGTCAAAGTGTCCAAAATTATGGCTATGCAAAAACCTGAGGGCAGAGCAGACCTGTCTCAGGTAGCGGACTATCTCCTGTTCTGATAGCTCAAAGTTGCTGGTGCCAAGACGCTCAAAGATGTCTACACCAGAAATGAACTCAAAGATCAGAATAATCTCCTCCATGCTTTCAAAGTATTCATGCAGGTAGATGATATTCTTGTGCCTTGCCACATTGAGTGCTTCAATTTCCCTGAGAACCAGTTCGCGGTCAGTTCCTTTAACTTTGATGAACTTCGCCATGAAGGTCTTCTTTGTAGCAATCTCCACGCACCGGTGGACTGATCCAAACTGACAGCGAGACAGTTCTTCAGAGATAATATACTTGGAGGAAAGCTCCTTGACTTTGTAGAACAGAGTTTCCTCTTGGGTGATCTCTCTGGTTTCATCCACTTCCTCATCATAGTTCCTAATCACAGACTTGTCCTCTTTTGTGGTGATGGGTTCAGTGGGATCAGAAGGAGGGCTCAGGCCAAACTGGTTCTCAGCAATGACACGGAACTGGTATTTGGTCTTTCCAAATATGTTGATGATGGTGATGCTGCAGTCAACGGTGTGTCCAGCACGGATCCATCTATCACCATTAGCGGGACACTTCTCCACTATGTAGCTAATGATGTCGCTTCCACCGTCACTGGCAGGCGGCTCCCAGATCAATGTGATAGAGTCCCGTGCAATGTCACTGACCACAAGTCCTTTTGGAGCTTCAGGTATGTCAGCCACATTCACTTCAATGGTCTGCTTGTCTGTTCCAAACCTGTTCTTTGCAGTAATGATGTAGTAGCCAGTATCCCTCCTCTGGACTCCCTTCAGGAAGACCAGAGAGGTGAAAGACCTGGTGGTGATGACTTGATGATAAGGAGAGTTAGACAGGATTTCTTGACCCTTCTGCCAAGTGATTGCTGGTTCAGGCTTGCCAGAGATGGGGATCTTGATTGTGATGTGATCGCCACGGACAGCGTGGACTGCTCCCATTCCTTGGAGCTCCTTAGGTAGATGGATCTTGGCAGGAACTGTAACAAAAGGGCACAGATATAGAATTAGATCTTAAAAGAATATCACCTAATTCTATAAAAAATAAAAACATTATATTATTACCTTCCACCTCCAAGTTGGCTGTTGCAGAAATGGATCCCGAGGAGTTGGTTGCTCTGACTTGGTAAACGGAGGCATCGCTTTCATCCGCAGAAGTAATGACCAGCTGGTAATAACCTCCCTTGAACTCCAGGGCTTTGATCTTTGTTCCATCTGCCAGGATCTCCTTTCCACTGCGGTACCATTTCACCACAGGCTTGGGATGTCCCACCACCTTGTCATAGACAAGATTGATATACATATAAATTAATATGATGGAAAGTAGTTTAAAACATACTTGTATTGACTTACATTGTTGGAGTTCTATATATGGCAGAGTACTTTACAGTACCTTCGTAACAAAGGTGGCGCTGGCGTGGTATTTCACAGTCATGTCCCTGATCTCCTCCCTGAATGTGGGCGCACGCAGAGGCTGGTCGGACTTGGGAATGACGGGCCCAGAGATCTCGCTCCAGTCGCTCTCACCACCCATGTTCTCACACTTGACATGGAACTCGTACTCGAAGCCCTCAATCAAGCCAGTGACCTCGTAACTGGTCTCCACAATCTTTTTGCTGGTAACTGATATCCACTTGTTCTGTTTCTTCTCACGTTTTTCCAGGTAGTAGCTGGTAATTTTAGCTCCACCGTCACTGCTTGGAGGCTTCCAGCAGACGACACAAGAGTCTTTGGTGGAGGTGATTATGAAAGGTTGTTGTGGGATGCCAGGCTTTTCTGAGAAGAGAACAAAGCTTGTCACTGTAATGCTCTACATATCAATGACGGCACTCGTTAGAGTTCCATCCTGCTAAGTTGTGCCTACTTTCCTACTGTATGTAGAAGTCAGAAAAGCTTAAAAATGTGAAGGGACTTACCAAATGGACTTTTTACGATAGCGACCGATGGGATCTCCAGCGGCTCGCTGACACCATACTGGTTCTGAGCAGAGACTCTGAAGTAGTATCCAGCATTCTCTGTCAGGTTTGGAACACGGCAGGTGGTGCCAAAGATGGAAGAAGACACCAGATGCCATTGTTCACCCTCTTTGGCTTCACGTTTCTCCACAATGTAGTTGGTGATCAGAGCGCCTCCATCATCCTTGGGAGCCTTCCAGCTGATGACAACAGAGCTCTTCAGAAGGGCTTCAACAACCAGTGGACCCTCGGGGATGCTTGGTTTATCTAACAAAAAATTGTAAACCACACATTTTCCATGAAGGATATTTTACCTAAACTTAGGACTGAAATATTATTTAACGTTTCTTTGGAGTTCTGTTCTCCTTCCTACCTTGGATTTCAACACGTAGTACAGTATCAACGGATCCAAACACATTGCTGAGCTGCACCTTGTAGCGGCCAGCGTTGGTCTTTCTCTGGACATTACGCACAACCAAATGGGTGTAACTTTCAGTGTTTTCAATAATCACATTCTCAGATGGGTTCAGAGGCTTCTTGCCATAGAACCACATGATCTGAGGGATGGGACGACCAATGTAGACAACATGGAGACGGAGGCTGGTGCCGGCGCCAGCGAAGTACTTCTCTTTCAGAGGGAAGCCAGGGTGGAACTGAGGCGGTGCCTGCAGACGCAACTTGCCACTAGTTTCAATCTCTCCAGCCTCATTGATGGCCCTGCAGGTGTACAGGCCTTCATCTTCCTGCTCATCTGTCAAGATGCTGAGAGAATGACTGCGACCATCAGAGCTCATCTTGTACTTGCGGCTCTGGATCAGTTCCTTTCCGTAGCGGTACCACTTGATCTCAGGCAAAGGTCTACCAATGATGCCACAGATCAGAGTGCCGGACTCCCCAAGCTTGGTAGTTGTGTCTTGCATTTCTTCCTTCAAAGCTGGAGCTTCACCAACTGAAAAAGCGAATCTCATTTAAACAACACTTCAACTCTTTTCTCGACTTTTATTCTGCTGCTGCCAGATACTGAAAAACTCATATTTTATTCATATATTATATATTGTAAATATCATGCATATTATTTTATACATACATGCATTTAAACTGAGCTTTACTGCACTGATTTGTCACATAACTGCTACAATGACATGGTCATTCAGTTCGATCAGATGTGAACGCTGCATCTGCTCACCACTAAGTTTGGTCTTGATGCCCATAGGTGTGCGGCGAGGTCGACTAAGGCCAGTCTCATTCTCTGCAAAAATTCTGAACTCATACTCTGTTGCCTCCATCAATCCACCCATGGTGAACTGCCGATCCTTGGAGCGCTCTTTGTTGCATTTCTTCCAGGCACTTTCTCCAGCCTGTCTGAATTCAATCCAGTAGCCCAGAATTTCCTTGCCACCATCATGTTCAGGCCTGAGCCAGTGGATGGTGATGGAGTCCTTGGTGATGGAGATGATGTCAATCTCTCCTGGTTGGCTCGGTTTGTCTAGACGGAAGGAAAATGATATTTGCTCAGGAAAAGCATAGTGGATTGAGACTTGCCTTTAGAGTCTTACACCATGTTCACTCACCAAATGGATCTTTGCAGACCACAGATTCTGATGCAGGACCCGGCTCACTCTGTCCAATGTCATTCTGGGCCACTACTCTAAAAATGTACTCTGCATCCGGAATGAGACCAGTGATATTGTACATGGTCGTGGTGATGTGGGTCTTGTTGTGACGCACCCACTTTTCTGTTGACACCTCTCTCCTTTCCACGTAGTATCCTGTGATGCGGGAGCCTCCATCATCCCGGGGTCGGGCCCAGGACAGAGACACAGTAGACTTGGTTACGTCCATTATCTCTGGTGGATTGCTTGGAGGTTCTGGTGGGCCTGAGAGTGAAGCAGCTTGTTAGTGACATCCATATTTAATAAACTCCTACTGACGGAACAGAAATATAAATGTTTTTGTTTTTATTTCAACAGATTATGGGACTGGACTCTATTAGTGAATCATTACTCACAAAGTGGTGTCTTTGGTGTGACACAATCATCAGACTTGAGCGATCTGCTTATGCCAAACTGGTTCTCAGCAGAAACCCTAAAGTGATATTCCACATTCTCCTTCAGGCCTTTGACCACCAGAGAGTTCTCAGTTACCCTGGCATCCACTGTGTACCAAGCAGCTTTGGGCACCTCCCGCCTTTCCACAACGTATCCGAGAATATCAGAGCCACCGTCATCTGAGGGTGGTCTCCAACTGACCCGGACCGATCTGGCTTGAATGTCATCAAATTCCAGAGGGCCTTCGGGGGGTTCAGGACGGCCGATCACTTTGACCTTGAGATAGAAGACGAACAAAAAGTTAACTTCCAAGCTTTGTGATCTTTTAAATAATTAATTATTTGATTTTAAATGCCTCATTGTTTCAAGCTGCTCACCTTGATGTACACTGCTTTTCTGCCACATTTGTTCTCAAGCACCAGGTCATAGGTACCAGTGTCGTCTTTGTGTGCTTCTTTGATGACCAACTCAGTAATGTCATCGTGAGTGGCAATCATGGCACGGTGGGAAATGTCACGACCATCTTTAGTCCACTTGCATGTAGGAATGGGTTTACCCTTGATGGGTACAGACAGATGAATAACTCCACCCTGCCGGACCACGTAGCCCTCCTCATATTTACGATCCAGCTCATAGTCTGGGTAACCTAAAGGCACAGATTTGTGAATTAGGACACACATAGGTGATAGAGGAGAATACAACTAACTGTAAATAATGGAACACTGTTATACCAAGCATCTCCTGGACTTTAACCACTCCAGGAATCTCAGCAGGCTCTCCAGAACCGCCAACATTGCAGGCAATGACCCTGAACTTGTACTCAGCACCCTGGGGCATGTGGGTGAGAGTGTACTCGCACATTTTGATGGGTGTGGTATTGCACAGGGTCCATTCCACCTGGTCCACCTTCTGCATCTCAATAAAGTAACCAGTAACAACAGAACCACCCTCCTCTTCAGGTGCCAGCCAGGCCAGCGAGACTGAAGTCCTGGTGCTGTCTGTGACCCTAGCCTGAACTGGAGGGCCAGGAGGCTCTGTTTAATAAAACAGACACATCTGGTAAATATACAGTACAAACTGGAAAGGTTTAATTAAAATGTGTGGTGAGCTACTGGCTCTGCGTCTCATACCAATAGGATCTCTGGCAATGGTGAGAGCAGAGCTTTCACTGGGTTTCCCAGCTCCTCTGGAGTTGATGGCTGTGACGCGGTATTCATACTCCAGGCCTTCAATAAGGCCAGAAGAGCGATACCTGGTCATAGTGACAGGGTTCTTGTTGATCCTCATCCACCTGTCAGACTGGGACTCCTTACGCTCGATGATGTAGCCAGCAATAGTGGAGCCACCGTTGTCCTCGGGCGGTTGCCAGGTCAGGGTCATGCCCTCGTGTGTGACATCAAGCACCTCTGGCCTGCTTGGAGGTCCAGGGATAGCTACACATAAAACAGATGACAGGTAACTGTCCAGTGCTAACAGAAGCCAATCACTGAGCCTCTTACACTGAATACACAAACCACGTGTGCAAGATAATTCCATCAATCCCACCTAGAAGCTGCAAAATCAATAATCTTTTCTTCATAAAGTCAAGTGCAATAATCCACCTAAACCATTTCCGCAGCAAATGTTTGGTAAAGCTAAAATGTATCCTCAGATGGTTTGTTACTACATGAAGCACAACAATAAAGGAAATTCTGTCCTTGGGGAAAGAACTCACTCTTGGGACTCTTGCATTCCACCACCTCTGACTGCAGGAAGCCACCAACACCAAAGCGATTCATGGCAGCAACACGGAACACGTATTCGGTTCCCTCAGAGAGTCTGGTAAATTTGAAGCAGGGTCGGGTCACTGACTCTGAGACCGTGCTCCAGCCTGGCCGGTGGGCGTCACGCTGCTCGACCACATAGCCGCCGATGTTGGCACCACCATCCTTCTCTGGAGGGTCCCAGCTGATTGTCACAGACACACCATCGACCTCCTCGATCTTCACGGGACCAACTGGAATGCCGGGCTTGTCTGGACAATCACAGGAGGACAGTTGGTTTACATTTCAAATAGTCTCTCACACTGTAGACATTAATGTTACTACTTGCTTGGGTCTTCAGTAATTGTGTGTATAATCATACAAGTGTTCTTACCGAGGATGATGACCTTGATGACCTCAGTTGCCATGCCGATGGCATTCTTCACCTCCAGCGTGTAGTCTCCTGTGTCATTGATGGTGGTCTCACGGATGGTGAGGCGGGTATTCTTGCCATTACTGTCAATCTTAATGCGGTCTAGGCTGTCCTTCAGCTTCACACCTCCAAAGAACCAGGAACAGATAGGTTGGGGCCTGGCTTTAATGGGGATGTTGAGATCGATGGGTTTGCCACGATGCACATAAACAGTCTTCTGAGGGATGCTGGTCATATCAATCTTAGGCAGCACTGAAATGCACAGCGGAGCAGTGTTTAGGGTTTGTCTGTGATTCTTTAGTGAGAGAAGAGAAGAGATCACTTACCCTTGATCTCCTGGATTGTAACAGGAGTGACAATGTCCATTGGCTCGCTGGACCCTCTGCTGTTGGTGGCCCGGATCCTGAACAGGTACTGGTCATTCTCCATTAGGGACTGGATTGTGTGTTTAGAAACTGTGGCCTTCAGTGTTGCCACAGTGCTCCATCTGTCAGAGCCAGCCTTGCAGGCCTCGATAATGTAGCTTGTGAGTCTGCTGCCTCCATCATGCAGCGGCTTCTCCCAGTGCAGCGTGACAGAGGATTTGGTTACATCAACTACCTGAAGGTCCAGAGGTACTGACGGTACATCGCAAACCAGCACAGTCTCGCTTGTCTCACAGGGTTCGCCAACTCCGTAGATGTTCTCTGGCAGGACCCTGAAGAAATAGTGCATGCCCTCCTCCAGCCCGCTGATCCTAAACAGGGTCTTTCTACACTCAGTTGTGACGGTTTTGTAGGACTTCATGTTGGCCTCACGCTTCTCTACAATGTAGTTGCTGACATGAGCGCCACCATCAAGGCTGGGCACATCCCAGGTGATGACAACGGACTCTTTGGTGTAGTCCTTCACCCTAACAGAACCTGGAGGTCCAGGAGTGTCTGTAAAACAGAGACAAGTTTTTTTTACTTTTCATACCAACTTCCCTAAGGTTTCATGTGGCATATTTGGCATCTGGGGTGACATACCATAGACTTTAACGAGGATAGTGGCAGTCTTCTTGCCAGATGGGTTCTCTGCCTCCACAACATATTTGCCAGAGTCATAGCGATTAACCTTCTCCACTATTAATGAGGTGTAGCTATCTGTGGTTTCTATGTAGCCGCGGCTCTGCAGCTCCACACCCGTCTTCCTCCAAGCCACAACTGGTGTTGGCCGCCCAGAAACAAACACAAACAGACGCAAGGTTCCTCCGGCACGCAGACACACGGTTTTCTTTAGGTCCTCAGCCAGCTCCAGGTCAGGCATTTCTGAGAAAGTACAACAAAGTAAGATGTGAGATGATCATGCTGCAGTTGCCAAGCAAACATTATTAACACATGGAACAGATACAGCATTTTCTATGATGGTATTGATCTGTAACGTGTAACAAATGTGTTTGTTTCGAACCACGTTGGTTCCTAATATTACTTGGGTATGACCTTTCTGTTGTTTGTTACTCTGCACTCACTCACCAATTCTTTCAAGCGGCTCAGTCTCCGCACTAGGGTCGCTGAACTCTCCAGTACCATTGCTGTTAATGGCAGCAACTCTAAATCTGTATTTCTTATTGGCTACCAGCCCGGCGGCCACATACTCATTGCTCTTAAGCGGTTTGACCGTGGCACGGTACCACTGCTCAGAGCCTTCCTCCAGGATCTCAAGTACATAGCCAGTGACGTCTGAGCCGCCATCATACATGGGTCTCGTCCAGGTCATGCTGATACTGTGCTTGGTTGTGTCAGTAATGCGAGGCATTGATGGAGAAGCTGGAGTATCTGAGAGCAGGGGAAGACGGATGGTTTCAAATACAATGTGGAAAACAATAAGTTCCACAGTGAGTACATAGTTCAGTCTTACATGTAGGATCTTTGCAGAGGATGTAGGGCGAGGCGTCGCTGGGCTGGCTGTCTCCAGCAGCATTGACAGCAGTCACTCTGAACTGGTACTCACTTCCCTCCAGCAAGCCTGTGATCTTCAAACGGGTGTCGTATATGGTGTAAGTTTTGTTAACCCGGGTCCACCTGTGTAGAAACACAGTCAGCATCAGTATTTCAGAAATTAAATCTTGGATTTTAGTTTTCCCCTAAATGCTTTAGATATTGGTCCTACCTGGTGCTGCTTTTCTCTCGTTTATCCACAATATAGTTCTTGATCTCGCTGCCTCCATCGCTTTCAGGTTTCAGCCACTCGACGATGACATGCTCCTTACCAACTGCAGTGGCCTCTGGTGCACCTGGCTGCGAGGGGGTGGCTGGAGAAGTGGGCAGAGATGTACGAGTTACCCAAAGATACAAAATTACGTACTCCAATTTCCAAGTCTTTTAATGAAGAGTACGGCTGCTGCTTACTGTAGGCATTCCTAGCAATGACTGGCTCTGACTCCAGAGGAACTCCAGCTCCAAACTTGTTGACTCCTCTGACTCTGAAGATGTACTCGTTATTCTTGATCAGTCTGGTGCTAACGCACGACAGAGTCTTGCACTCGGCCTCCATGATAACCCAGTTAAGGCGACTGGTCTCACGACGCTCCACAATGTAATGGCTGACAGTGTCTCCACCATCCTCCAGAGGAATCTTCCAGGACACCGTGCACTTCTCCTCTGTCACTCTGCTAATGACAATCTTATCAGCTGGAGGTCCAGGAGTATCTGAAAGAGGGAAGTCTTGAATTAAATGATGCAAAGGGTCCAGCTCACACTTAACAGACCACTATGACACGAGGAGCTGAAATCACATGATTACACTTTCATTAGTGCAGTTCAGTAGCTGCTCACCTAGAACCTTGACGCTGACGGAAGCCGTTTTTATTCCACTGGCGTTCTTGACAGTCAGGATATATCTACCGGTGTCGAATCTGTCACAGTTCTTTACGACTGCCATGGCTCTGGTAGAAGTGTAAGTCAGTGAGTATTTCTCTCCAGGTTCCAGGATCTTGTCACCCTTTGCCCAGTAGACGGTAGGCTCTGGTTTACCCCCTACAGCTCCATCCAGGACGAGGTCAGAGCCAGCAGCGATGGTGACGGTCTCGCGAACCAGCTTGCTGTCAAGCTCAGCTTTGGGAGGAGCTGCAGCAAACAAGATTTTTTATGTTTAAAACTGAAGGTTAAGCACTTTATGGAAGACTGTTACAATATAGTCAGCAAGAATAGCAACCCTTCAGTTGTGCTTTTAAAACTAAAGACCATTCTCACTTTACATGTTTGCATATTTTTATGCCCAGAGAACTGCTCAAAGCATTTGAAATGCTGAATAAAACAAAATGTTGTACATTAAATATTGATAAGAAGAAGAGTGGTTTAGCCTAAAGGGCAAGGTAACAAGTATCAACAACAAAAAATAAGCTTTGAGCCCCTTGGAAACTCACAGTATTCATCCTTGCATGTTACTGGCCCGGTCGACTGAGAGGGCACGCTGTGGACACCAGCAGCATTCTTGGCAATGACGCGGTACTCAAAGGTCTCGCCCTCTGCCAGGTTGGCTACGGTGAAGTAGTTTTCACTGATGGTGGTGTAATTGCACTTGAGCCAGCGGTTGTCATCCCACTCGTCTGTGCTATAGACTTTCCTTTCAACTACATAACCCACAATCCTGCTGCCGCCATCATTGAACGGCACAGTCCAGCACAGGGAGACAGATGAGCGGCTGATGTCTGTCACCTCTGGTTTACCAGGAGGATCTGAGCAAAAAGGAAAACAAGTTCATTCTAAAACTGGAGCGAATGCAACACATGCTACAACACAGCACCATGCACGATTTAAGAACATTGTAATCAGATTCACTAAAAAACTGTTTGGTCAGTCACTTCAGACATTATTGCCTCCTTACCAACAGGGTTGAGCGCCACCACAGGTCTGGAGGCTTCACTGGCCTTGCTAAGTCCTGCAACGTTCATGGCATACACCCTGAACTGGTACTCCAGACCCTCAATCAGGCTGGACACCTTGTAATGGCACTCTAGACAGGGGAGCTTGTTCTCCCTCACCCACAAAATAGTGTTTCTCTCTTTCTTCTCAATCCAGTAGCCTGTCACCTTGCTGCCTCCATCTGTATATGGAACATCCCATTTGATACTGATGGCATTCGCAGACACAGATACCACATCTGGACGAGTTGGAGGACTTGGTGGAACTGTTGAAGTGAGAGAAGAAAGAATAAGGTAGTTTTATTGTAACCTGGATCTAAATGTATTGACAAAATGTGTTACAGTTGTATCTGATAAAGCCAGAACTTACCAAACGGATGCTCAATGACAACAGCAGCTGACTCAATGGATTTACTAACTCCAAACTTGTTCTCAGCACACACTCTGAATGTGTACTCCATGTACTTGGTGAGATGGGTCACTTTGATAGTGGTTCTCTGTACACTGGAGTTTACCACTTGCCAGGAAGCAGAGCCAGACTCGCGCTTTTCAACTATATAATTTGTGATTTCAGTTCCGCCGTCATCTGTTGGCTCCAACCAAGACAGAGTGCAGGACTCTGAGGATATTCCAGAAATTTTCACAGGACCTGTGGGTGGACTAGGTCTGCCAACAACAACTACAGTCACTGTGAATGTCTTCACACCAGCAGCATTCTCCAGAGTCAAGTAGTACTTGCCACTGTCACTTCTCTTGCTGTCTTTTACCACTAGAGTAGTTCTCTCATTTGTGGTCCTAATGGACACTCTGTCAGTTTCCTTCAGCTTCATCTCCTCTACCTTCCAAGTGGCCTTAGGAGCAGGCCTGCCACTTATAGGGATGTCTATTGTAAAGGTGTTGGAAGTCTTGCAGGTGATGAGCTGATTAGTGATACTGCTGAGGTCAGCAGTTGGTTCGATGCGAGGCTCCTTAATGACCACCGAGCAAAAAGTGCCCTGGGGCTCGCTGATTCCTGCATCATTCTTAGCCCTGACTCTAAAGTCATACTCTGTATTCTCAATGAGACCCTCCATCAACATCTTCTGAGACTTTGTCTCTCCACCAACAACCCAGCGATCAGTGCCTTTAGCTCTGAATTCAACAATGTACCCTCTGATACGACTGCCTCCATCATGCTCAGGCTTCAGCCACACCAGGGATGCTGTGGAGTTAGTGGTGTCTACAACATCCAGCCTTTTCGGTGGTGCAGGTTCTTCTGTTGCAATGACAGGCTCTGTCATCTCATGAGGTTCTCCTTGACCATACTGGTTAACAGCAGCCACTCTGAACAGGAATGGTACACCGATGTCCAGACCAGTTACCCTGATCATCTGGCGAGAACATTTGGTACTGACCTCCTGCCAGGCCAGGCGGCTGGCCTCACGCTTCTCCACAATGTAGTGGTGGATTCGGGATCCACCATCATTGCTTGGCGCATCCCACATAACTGTCAAAGATCCACGTGTTACATCTTTAAATGTAATGGCTCCTGGAGGTCCAGGTGTGTCCAGCACCTTGACAGTGAATGTGATAGATTTACGCCCACTGTTGTTTTCCAGGGAGAGGGTGTATTTACCAGCCTCATACCTAGTGCAACCCTCAATGGTAAGCGTAGAAAATGAATCAGTGGTATTGACGTCAGTCATGACGGGCAGCTCACCGTCTACCTTACACCAGGTTGCAAGAGGCGCAGGTTTACCACGGAAAGCAACATGAAGTGTAACAGTACCACCATTCTTTACAATGTGAGTTTGTTTGAAATTTGCATCAATGTCAATCTCTGGAGATGTAAGTCGGTCCAGAGCCTGAACAGGGTTGGGCATCACTGATGCTTCACCTTCTCCAGATCCATTGACAGCACTGATGCGGAACTTGTAGAGCTCACCAGGAACCAGACCCTTAGCCGTGTATCTGGTGTGGATGCTTATCTGGTTGTTGACTCTGTGCCATTCCTCCAGACTGGCCTTGCACATATCGATATTGTAGCCAATGATTTCCATGCCACCATCAAACACTGGCTTGGTCCATTCCAGGGTGACAGATGACTTGGTGGAATCAATAACCTGGTTGACAAGAAAAGTTCATAGTACAGTGTATGACCTTTATGTATTTATGAATTTTGAGTTTTCATTGTCTGTACTGATAAAAACATTATTACGTCTGTAGTTGTACCGCTACGATACTATGTAGTGTTCCTGCACGCCTACCTTGATCACTGTCGGGGCACTGGGAGCACTGGTTGGTTCTCTGCATTTGAAGAGCCTGGAAGTGCTGCTGGCTGGTCCAACACCAGCACCATTTTCAGCCATGACACGGAACTCGTACTCGTTGCCCTCAGTGAGGTGAGTGACACGGTGCCTTAGCTCTGTGATTGGCCTCTTAGACGAAACTTTAATCCAGCGCAGGCTCTTTTTCTCTCTCCTCTCGAGGATATAATGTTTGATCTCATTGCCTCCATCTGACCTTGGCCTGGTCCAGCACAGGGTGATGCTGTCTCCAGTCACATGAGTGGCATCTGGGGTACCAGGTGCCTCAGGCACAGCTGAGGGAAAACAGAAAAAAAAAAATATATATATATATATGTATGTATAATAAATTATAAAGTTCAAATGTTTTTTTTCTCAGGTTGAGCTTTTGGTCAATATGTCAGAGAACACAGGAGATACTTACTGTATTGCATTTGTGCAATGACAGGATCAGAGTCCAGTGCTTTACCAACACCAAACTTGTTGACAGCAGAGATTCTAAACTGGTACTCATTGCCCTTGATAAGATTGGTTGCATTGTATGAACAGGCTTCACACTTTGAGGTGACCAAGGCCCAGGAGATCCTGGACGTCTCCCTTTTCTCCACCACGTAGTTGGTGATGGCTGCACATCCATCGTTCTCTGGTGGATTCCACCACACAGTGCATTTGTCGGCCGTGATACCAGTGAAACGGATAGGACCATCAACAGGTCCGGGAGTATCTGCACAAACAGATATTTCAACAGATAGTTAGGTTAATGTCATTTACATGAGTTGTTGATACAGCAACACTAAACAGAAAAGCTTTGTCCCATACGGCTACTTAGCTCGCAGAGAACTATAATCACAATCCTTTACCAACCTTGCACTCTAACATTAACATCAGCTTTCTTGGTGCCATAGCTGTTCTTAGCCTCTACAGTGTACACGCCACGATGGTTCCTGTCAGCATCACGGATAAACAAACTGCTGGTGCCAATGGCAGTGGTAATCTCAATGTCAGTCATGGTCCTCTTGTCAATCTCTTTGCCATCCTTGTACCAGACAACCTGGGGCACAGGCCGTCCAGTGATGCTGCAACCAAGCTTAATATTCTCTCCAGCCCTCATGGTAAGAACCTGGTCTGGAGACCACAGAACCTCAGGAGCAACTGAAGATGTAAAGACAGAAAATTAATAAATTGGCACATTGCAGTGTATTAAAACATTGTGCTTAAGATAGTTTACAACTCATATTCCAGAATAGTTGGGGAAATAAAAACTAGACTTTTAAATCACACAAGCCAATATTTCATTCACAATAAAACATAGATAACATCACAAATGTTTAACTTTTAGTTTTTCTATTATTTAAATTTAAAAAAATGTCCTAACTTTTCCGAAATTAAGGTTGTATGTTTTTAGAGCTATAAATCCTTACTGCTCTCATCCTTGGTCATGAAGTATCCTGACGAGTTCGATGGTGGACTGACTGTTCCCACAGCATTCCTGGCAATAACTCTAAATTCAAATCTGTCTCCAGGTGACAGACCAGTCACAGTGAACTGGGCATCAGTGATATCAGTGAAGTTGCAGCGAAGCCATTTGCCTCTGCCGTGACGCCGCTCAACACTGTAGGCTACAATTTTGCTGCCACCATCCCTCTTAGGAACGTCCCACTGCAGGGTGACTGAGTCTCTGGTTACATCAATGCAGACGGGAGTGCCAGGAGGATCTAATTCAGAAGACAAAGTAGCTATTTAGTGACAGAGCTTGCTTGTTAGACTCTTAATACAGAATCAAACATCTAAAATTATTTAAAATACACATGAATAAATGAATTCAACATAGAGACAAATATTTATTGAATCTGTCCATTTGTGTACCAGGTTTATGAAGGTTACTTCAAATGTTACTGCTTTTATTTCAAGTTTCGACATATGCTGCAAAACATTTAGAAGTCAACATTTACATACCAACAGGGGAGATAGCAAGCGCATGTTTGCTCTGCTCACTAACAAGGCTCAGTCCAGCATTGTTTTCAGCATAGACTCTGAAGGAATACTCCAACCCCTCGATGAGACCTATGATCCTGTACTCTCTGTTGGAGATGAGAGTGGAGTTCACGTTCTGCCATAACAGGCTATTCCGGTCCTTTTTCTCAACATGATAGCCCAAAATGGGAGATCCTCCGTCAAAGCCTGGGGCTTCCCACTTGATGGTCATGCCGTCACTGGTAATGTTGTAGGCCACCGGCTTTCCTGGAGGCCCTGGAGGCTTGTACTGGTGCTGGGCAACCACATCTGCAGAGACAAGTGGTTTACTGACACCGTATTTGTTCTCCGCACGAACACGGAACTGGTATTGACTTCCTTGAACCAGGTTGGAAATCTTAAAGGTAGTTCTGACAACGCTTGAGCAGACCATCTTCCAGTTGGCCTGAGAAGTTTCCCGCTTCTCCACACTGTAGCAGGTGATCTCACCACCTCCATCCTCTTTTGGCTCATCCCAAGAAATAACAATACTCTGAGCTTTAATCTCATCAAAGCGAATGGGACCAACAGGCACTGAAGGGGGTCCCAGAGTGATCACATTAATGTCAAAATAGTTCTTAATGACTCTGTTGTCCAGAACCAAAGTGTACTGGCCAGCATGATCCTTCTTGACTCCTCTGACTGTGACTGCAGCCTTGTTGTCAGTGGTCCTGAAGCGAACCTTGTCACTTTCTTTAAGAGGTAAATTATCCTTTAGCCAACTGATTGCAGGTCTTGGTTTACCTTTGAAGGGCAGCTCAATGTGAATGTTCTGACCAATACGAACAGCAAGCTCTCCATTGGAATACTCGCTGAGGTTGGCCTCAGGTGGAATGATGAAGTCTATCACTGTTATTGGACCAATCTGGGAGAAGTCACTTTTCCCCTTCTCATTTTTCGAAAATACTCGGAAGTCCATGACAGCATTCTCCTTGAGTCCTGTCACTTCACAGCTGCAGCGTTTGCATGTAGCACCCAAGGTCCAGGTAGGATCTTCTTTAGTTCTCTGCTCAACTATGTATTCAGTGATGTGGCTGCCACCATCGTGGTCCGGCCTGGTCCACTGTAAAGTCACAGAATTCTTTGTGGAGTCCACCATCACCAGGTTCTTAACAGCACCTGGAGTTTCTGTGGCTCTGATAGGTTCAGCAGTCTCACAAGTGTCACCAACACCAAACTCGTTTTCAGCAGACACACGGAAGAAATAAGCAACATCCTCCTCCAGTCCTGACACCTTATGAGATGTATTGGAACATTCAGCTGTGATCACTTGGTAAGCCTTCATGGTAGAGGCCTTCTTCTCAACTATGTAATTAGTGACAGGAGACCCACCATCAATGAGAGGTGCTTCCCAGCTGAGGGTCAGTTTTCCTCTAGTAACATTTTTAATAATCAGTTTCTGGCAGGAGGACGGACTGTCCAGAACCTTAAGAGAAACTGTGATTATCTTGGGCTCTCCAACGCCGTTCTCAATTTCAAGCAGGTATTTGCCACAATCGTCACGAGTGACTTTAGGGATGACTAGTGTGGTAGCTCTGTCAGTGCTGGTGATGGTGTAGCGGTTATCGCCTGCCATGTTGCGATCGTCACGCCGCCAGGTGACATTGGGCGTGGGGCGTCCCTTTAGGGGGATAAACACTTCCACATCACGACCAGCCCTAGCTGTGTACTGGGTAGTCATGGAAACATCCAAGTCCACATCAGCTTCCTCTGTTGGAAAGAAGTAACACAAATTACTGAAATTCATATTAAAGCCTGAAATGGATATATATTGGTCACTGGAAAACATCTGATTTACGAAAAATAAAAATCTGTGACGATAATCTGAAGTAATTGTATTACAGCGCTGTAATGAACTCTGCCAACTGATATTAACAACAAATAGAGTCACATCTTTAATAATCTAGAGGGAACTGTGTGAATACAAACCCAAGATATCCTTGGCCTGAACAGGCTGGTACATTTTGATGTCCTCTCCTTTGCCCTTGCTGTTGACAGCAGAGACTCTAAAGTAGTAGTAGGTTCCCGGTTTAAGGTGCGGCACCACATACTCGCAGGTCTTGACCTGTGGGTTGATGGTCACCCATTCTTTGTCCTCTGCATTCATCTGGTCCAAAATGTAGTGTGTTATTTCACTGCCACCATCATAGACAGGCTTCTCCCATCCAAGGGTGATAGACGTCTTTGTGGAGTCCACGACAAGCAGCTTGGATGGCTCACCAGGTAGATCTGGGAAAGACAAAAAGGCAAATTAATGTTGCCACTAATGTCACCGAGACCTGGCAACAAATTACTGGCACAAACCCAGGGCTTACCAATGGGGTCATAGGCTTTAAAGAGGTCAGAAGGCTCTGAGTAATTTCCTGCTCCTGCCTTGTTGACAGCACACACTCTGTACTGGTATTCGTTGTTCTCCGCAAGGTTGGTGACTTTCTGCCTGGTGTCTCTAATGGTGCCCTTCACCACCTGTTAGGACATTTACAGATGTCCGCCTTTAAGTTGGGCTATTCACATTGTCTCTTTACATTGTTTAGCAAACAAACCTTGAACCACTGCAGACTCTTCTTCTCCCTCTTCTCCAGATAATAGCCATCAATATCACTGCCTCCATCCAACGCTGGTCTTTCCCAGATCACAGTCATGGTGGACTTGGTGATCATTGTTACTTTAGGCTTTGATGGCTCACTAGGTGGAACTGTTTAAAATAATCTGGTTAGATTAAATGGACCCAAAGCTAACTAACAATAACTATTATTGTACTGGGGCATGAAGAGATGGCTTACCAAATGCATTCTTTGCGATTACAGGCTGTGACTCTAATGGGTCTCCGATGCCGTACTTGTTGACACCACGCACCCTAAAAATGTACTCATTGCCCTGGATGAGTCTGGGCACATTAACAATGCACTCCACCAATTTCTCAGACACAATGGACCACATGATCCTGCTGGTCTCCCTCTTCTCCACAATGTAATGAGTTACCATGGCACCACCCTCATCGGCCGGTGGGGACCACATTATAGTGATGTTGTCAGCAGTGACCTTCTTGAACTGAATCTCTTCAGCCGGAGGGCCTGGCTTGTCTGCATAGTGAAAGAACATGTTGATGAATTTCAGAGTGTATGCTGTATAACCTAAACTTCATGCAAAGTAAAAATAAAGACATAAGTGAATGATATCTGAATACCTTGAATTAGTAGTCTGACAATAGCACATGCTGACCCCAAGGAGTTCTTCACTTTGACCTCATAGGTTCCAGAGTTCAGACGAGTGGTTTCTTTCAGGAACAAACTAGTAGACTCAAATGTGTGTTTAAAAGACAGCTGCGTGTTGGGCTCCAGTTCCCTTCCATCCTTAAACCACTCAATAGTGGGAGCAGGTTTGGCTGTGATATTAAACTTGAGCTCCACATTAGACTCAGCCTTGTGTTTGACCTCACTGAAGTACTCCTGAGGTATTTCAATTTCTGGAGCACCTGGACGAAAAATAACAAAACAGGGTAAAGATTTTGATTTATGCACCATATATGTTAGAACATGGTCTAATATAAATATAAAATATAAAGTGTGGAAGCTTTAATGTTAAAGGGTTGAATTCATTACTAATTGGAGATAAAATTCTACCTACCATAGGTGTCTATACAGGTGACTGGTCCAGCAGTCATGGATGGGTTGCTCACTGAGCCCACTGCATTCTTGGCCAAGACTCTGAACTCATAAGTCTCATCTTGGGTTAAGCCTGTCACCGTGAATCGAGTGTCTGTGATATTAGTGAGGTTCGCTTTGGACCACTTTACACTAACACCTTCTCTTTTCTCAATGATGTAGCCAGTGATAGAGGATCCACCATCATAGCTGGGTTTCTGCCAGGCCAACCTAATAGAGTTCTTGGTGATATCAGTGATGCGTAAATTGATTGGTGGCTCTGCAGGCAGACAACGACAACTTGTTATAAGAAAATCATGGCTATAAAAACAGATGTTCTTTCTCACTTTTGTCCCAGAATTTGGTATTGCACTTACCACAGGCATCAAT
Source organism: Macropodus opercularis (assembly GCA_030770545.1). NCBI lineage: Eukaryota > Metazoa > Chordata > Actinopteri > Anabantiformes > Osphronemidae > Macropodus > Macropodus opercularis. Next base: position 20,173,096 of record CM061109.1, read on the forward strand.
AGCCAGCACTGCATCAGAAACCTTGCTGAAGGAACCGATTCCAGCAGCATTCTCTGCTGCCACTTTAAACTCATAAATAAGTCCAGCATTGATGTTAGTGACCTTGAAGTGAGTAGCACGAATCACCATTTTGTTCACTCTCTGCCAAAGGATGCTGTTCCTGTCTTTCATCTGAAGATGGTAGCCAAACACATGGCTGCCACCATCTGACTTTGGCTCCTTCCAAGCTACAGTGATGGTCTCTCTGGTTACAGCTGTGATCTCTGGAGATGATGGGGCATCAGGAATGGCTGACGGGTGGGAGGCAGTGTTTAAAGGATTTGCATGTTAATCCCGGAGTACAAAATGAATCAGTGTGAAGATTAAACAATAGAAGGAAAACAAAGATCACTTACTGTACGGAAGGCTGACAGTGACAGGTGGTGAGTCGATGTGTTCACTGATTCCATATCTGTTCTCAGCCCTGATTCTGAACTGGTACTCTAGGCTGGTGGCAAGCTTCATGATCTTTATATTGCAGCGTGCCACAGCAGAGGAAACATCTCTCCAGTTTGCTGTGGTTGTCTCTCTCTTTTGGATGATGTAGTTAGTGATAGGACTGCCACCATCATAACTTGGCGGAAGCCACTTTAGGCTCACGCTGTCTTCTGTTATGTCAAACAGTTCCACAGGCCCAAGAGGGGCACTGGGCCGGTCCAGAACAACAATGTTTACAAAGGACTTGGTGGTTCCACTGGAGTTGGAAGCAGTGATGTCATATCGTCCTGAGTCTCCAGCTACACTTTCACGCAAAGTGATTTTGATACTGTCAGGGGTTACTTCAGAGTTGAACCTCATCGTTGACTTAAGCAGCACGTTATCCTTGGACAAGCTGACTTTAGGTAATGGCCTGCCTGTCAGTGGGATCTCAAGCTTGAGGGTGGAGCCGGCTCTAACAGACACTGTGTTATGTGGAATATCCTTCATGTTGATCTCTGGAGATTCTGCAGCAACAAATTAACAGTTACATCAGCAGAACGTTTTGCATTTCTTCTTGGTCATTTGCAATTGCATCACCAAATGTGATTTAGCAATCAGTCTCTAACTTACCTAACTGGTCTTTGACCATCACAGGAGTGACTATTTCCTTAGCATCACTGAATCCAGCGTGGTTTTCAGCTTTGACCCTGAAGAAGTACTCAGAATTCTCCCTCAGACCAGACACAGTGAAGTGGACAAACTTGGTTACACCACACTTAACCCACTTCTCTTGTCCTTTCTCTAAAGCTTCCACCAGGTAGCTCGTAATTCTGCTGCCTCCATCTTGTTCTGGTTTGGCCCAGGCCAAAGACACGCTGTCCTTCGTCACATCAGTTACACCCAGCTTTGGTGGTGAACTTGGTTTTTCTAAAAGAAGAGGAAATATTGTGTTTTATTGTTAAATTTTGCATTTAAATGACAACCTTTAATTTGACCAGTTTTTCACAATACCTGTGATCTTGGTTCCCTCTTTGGTCTCAGCTGGAACACCTACACCGTACTCATTTTCGCCTGTCACTCTGAAGTAGTAGATGCCTCCCTCCTGTAAGTCTGTCACTTTGTATGTAAGTCTGTGGCATGTGTCAGTGAACCTAGTCCAACCTTTCTTGCTAGCCTCACGGATATCAACAAGGTAGTTTTTGACTGGTCCTCCTCCCTCATTCTCAGGGGTGTCCCAGGTTACAGTAGCAGAGGACTTGGTCACTTCCTTGACTTCTATATGTGCAGGAGGTCCAGGGGAGTCCAGAACTCTGACATTAAGTGTCAAGGACGCGGTTCCAGAAACACTGGACAAGGTGACAGTGTATTTGCCAGAGTCATCACGGGTGGCTTTCTCCAAGGTGATGGAGGTGAAGGTGTCTGTGGTATCAATGACAGCCCGAACTCGAAGGTCAACGTCAGGTTTACTCCAGGTAACACTGGGGATAGGTTTGCCTCTAAAGGGCACTGTCATAGTGAATGAGCTTCCATCTTTCACAATAATAGTCTTCCTCATCTCATTGGTGATGTCAAATACTGGCTCCTCCTCCCTTTCTTTGGCCGTCTGTTTGTCTGACTCTGGACTGGGCTCACTGACTCCAATCTTATTAATAGATTTGACAACAAATACATATTCTGCTCCAGGTGTCAATCCGACAACTGTAAACTCTGTGTTCTGGGTGTTCTGGACTCCAACAATCCATTCATCATCTAAGGTCTTCCTGTATTCTACTCTGTAACCAGTCACAGGTGCCCCACCATCAAATAATGGCTTATTCCATGTCAAGGTAACTGTGGTCTTTGTAGAGTCAATAATCTTAGGCTTAGCAGGAGGTGAAGGCAGGAACTGTGGGTCTTCAGCCTTAGTGAGAGGACAAGAGATGCTAGGGGCACTAAGGCCAGCTGCATTCTCTGCAAACACTCTGTACTCATACTCACAGCCATCACGAAGGTTTGAGGCTTTGACTCTGAGGTCATAAACAGGTTTCTTGTTAACACGGCACCAGCGAAGGCCAGTTTTCTCTCGCTTTTCAATTACATAGCCAGAGATACTGCTGCCACCATCTGAAACAGGTCTTTCCCAACAGATGGTCATTGCTTCACTAGTAATCGAAGTAACCTGGACGTTAGTGGGAGCCGCAGGAACAGTGAATGGATCCAGGGCTTTCATTGGATCACTCTCTAAGGCCTCACCTTCGCCATACTTGTTGACTCCTCTGACTCTGAAGATGTACTCATTTCCTTTGAGAAGCTTAGTCACTTTACAGGTGGTTGCCTTCATGTCTCCATAGACAAGAGTCCAGGCAAGGCGACTTGTCTCACGTTTCTCCACAATGTAGTGCATGATTTCAGCACCACCATTTTCTTGAGGTGGACCCCACGATAGGGTGCATTTCTCTGCTGTGAGACCAGACACTGCTAAAGGTCCTGAAGCAGGTCCAGGTATGTCCAGAACTTTACAGTTGATAGCCACAGATCTGGTTCCTGCTACATTGTGAAGAGCCAGAATATATTGGCCAGAGTCCCTCCTGATAGCATCTCGGACAACCAAGGTGGTTGTGAAGTTAGTGGAAGTGATTTCGCATCTAGCCTTGGCCTCAATCTCCTTTCCGTCCTTAGACCACGAGACAACAGGGAGTGGACGTCCTGTAATTTCAGCTTCAATTTTAATTATCTCCCCAGCCTTAATGACAACCAGCTGTCTGAACCGATCTTCCAGAATAATAGTAGGAGGGTCTACATCATCCTTGACCGTGACAGGACCGGTACTCTCAGAAGGAGCACTCAATAGTTCAGCAGAATTCTTAGCAATGACATGGAAGTCATACTGGACATCTTCTGTGAGGCCTGTGACATCAAAGTATGTGTCCTGCAGGTTGGTGAAATTACATTTCAACCAGCGACCACTGGGAAGTTCCTTACGCTCAACAACGTAGCCAGTAATCTTTACTCCACCATCATACTCTGGTTTCTCCCAGAAGAGGGAAACTGAGGTCCTAGTAATGTTTGTGACTCTGAGGTTACGAGGAGGCAGACAGGGATCCCTGGCTGCCACTGGGTCACTAGCCTTAGTACATGGGCCAATGCCAGCAATATTTTCAGCATAAATTCTGAATTGATAAAGCAGACCTTCTTCAATACCTGTCATTTTAAACTGGCCTTCAGTCAGCAAACCTCTGTTAACTTTGGTCCACAGAATGCTGCTTTGGTCTTTGCATTCAATGTGATAACCAATAACAGGGCTTCCACCATCACTGGCAGGCCTGCCCCATACAACAAGTATGCTGGTCTTAGTGGCATGTGCAACATGAAGGTTAGTGGGAGGGCCAGGTGGCTCAAAGGGATACTGAGCAACAACAGGAGCAGAGTCGATAGCAGTGCTTTTGCCATAACGGTTCTCAGCAGCAATACGGAACTGATACTCTGTTCCCTGAGTGAGATTAGGTACTTTAATTGATGTCCTGGCTACTGTGGCTGAAACTATTTGCCACGTGGTTGTGGTAGTATCTCTCTTCTCCACAACATAGTTGTTGATCTGGCATCCACCGTCATAGGCTGGAAGATCCCAAGACAGAGAAACGAAGTCAGCGCTCACCTCATCCATTTTAATGTTGTTGGGTGGGCCAGGTTTGTCCAGTATTATAACAGAGATTTCAGCTGTCCTGGTGCCAATGGAGTTTGTCAAAGTAATCTCATACTTTCCTACATCCTCCTTGGTTGCATCCTTAATAACAATCTTTGATGAGGTTTGGGAGGTAAGAACGTTCACCCTGGTTGTTTGCTTAAGTACCTGACCATCCTTTTTCCAAGATACATCAGGGTGTGGCCTTCCTTTGAAAGGAACATCAATTTTTAGATCATCCCCTGCTTTTACGCTGTATGTGTTGAATAACAGGTTGATGACGGGCTCCACCGTAATGTCCTTTACCATAACTGGCGTAGCCAGTGACTTGGCATCACTCCTGCCCTTATCATTCACAGCAGTCACCCTAAAAGAGTATTCCTCTCCAGTTGTGAGTCCATCAACAGTAGCTTCCAGGGCTTTGACTTCACTACACACAGCCCACTTGTCATCTCCCATGGGCTGCATCTCAATAATATAGTTTGTAATCTTGCTGCCTCCATCATAATCAGGTTTTTCCCAGGAAAGGGTGACAGTGTGACGGGTTACATCAACCACAACAATCTTACCAGGAGGCAATGGAGCCTCAGACACTTTAACTTGATCTGTGAAGGCAGGCAGACCTACTCCCAGCTCATTCACAGCCAAGACACGGAAATAATATCGCCCCCCCTCTTGCAGGTCAGAAATTATGTAAGAATTCCTCACACAATTAGTGCTAACACTGGTGAAAGCCATTCTCTTCTGCTCCCTCTTTTCTACAATGTAATGTGATATCTTAGCTCCACCATCAATTACAGGGGGCTCCCAAGAGAGGGAGACAGAATTTCTCTTCACATCCTTAACTTCCAGGTTAATAGGAGCACTAGGAGAGTCCAGAACTCTGACATTGATGAAGGCTGATTTTGAGCCACTGAGGTTCTCAAGGGTCAGTACATACTTGCCAGTGTCAAATCTATCAACATTCTCAATCACCAGCATTGTGTAAGAGCTTGTGACTTCAATCTGGGCACGTTCATTCAAAGTGCCATCAGCCTTGGACCATCTGACCTCAGGCTCCGGCTTTCCTCTGATAGTCACAAACAGACGCAACGTGGTACTGGCACGAACGTTGACCATCTTCCTGAGGTCAGCATCTAGTTCAATTTCTGGAGCTTCCACCTTTTCTGCAGCAATCACAGAACCAGGTAGGTCCACAGGCTCTCCTACTCCCTCACAGTTAACAGCACAGATGCGGAAGTTATACTCTGCATTCTCCTTTAGTTTCTTGACAGTGTAGTGAGTAGCTTGGACACCAGTTGGTGAAGTACAGACAATCCACTCATCATCTGCTGTCTCCTTCATTTCAACAATATATCCACTAATCTGTGCCCCACCATCGTAGATAGGCCTGGACCAAGATAGTGAGACAGTGGTGCTTGAATGGTCTATGACTTTTGGACTATTTGGAGGCCCTGGTGGATAAATTGCATCACAGGCTTTGATGTACTGCGTTGGTGCACTGGGTCTTCCCACACCTGCAGCATTTTCAGCTGAGACCCTGAATTCATATGAATGGCCTTCTGTGAGACCAGTACATCTAAATCTCAGGTCATTTAGCCTCTTCTTGTTGCATTTAGTCCATCTGATGCCATCCTTATCACGCTTTTCAAGAATATATCCTTCAATCTCAGCTCCTCCATTTTCTTCCGGCCGCTCCCACGTAAGCACCATTGAGTCTCTAGTAACAGCACTGACCTCTGGAGTGGAGGGGGCACTCGGAGTGGTAAAAGGGTTACGAGCAATAACAGGCTCAGATTCCAAAGCCTCCCCTATGCCATATTTATTCACAGCAGTGACCCTGAAGATGTATTCATTGCCAGGCAGAAGCTTTGTGACTTTGTAGCTAATTGCCTGGATCTTGGGCTCAACCACTGTCCATGACAAACGACTGGTCTCTCTTTTTTCAATTATGTAATGAGAAACGCCAGCCCCCCCGTCATGTGATGGATGATTCCAGTGCAGGTAACATTTTTCAGCTGTGACGCCTTTGACTTCCAGTGGGCCATCGGGTGGACCAGGTCTATCCAGAACTTTAACATTAACTGGGATCATCTTGACTCCTCCCACATTAACAAGTTTGAGAACAAAGTGGCCACCATCCACTCTGATGCAGTCCTTGACTGTCAGCATGGTATGTGTGAGTGTGGTCTTGACTTCCATTCTTGGTGTTGCTTTGTCAATTTCTTTTCCTTCTTTTAACCAAATTACCTCAGGCAGAGGCTTTCCAGAGTAGTCGGCATCAAGGACAAATATCTCACCAGCAGGAACAACAATCAAATCCTTGAATTTTGAATCCATAGTGGCATCTGGAGCCTCAATTTCATCTTTGGCTGTAATTTCTCCTGTGCTCTGAGAAGGGCGGCTTAAAATACCAGCAGCATTCTTCGCAATTACTCTAAATTCGTAGATACAGTCTTCAGTCAGGCCAGTAAGTGTAAACTGGGTATGAATAATGTTAGTGAAACTGGCCTTCATCCAGCGGGTATCTGGATGCTTCTTCCTCTCAATTACATAGCCAGTGATTGCACTGCCTCCATCATACTGAGGCCTGGCCCACTGTAGAGTCACATGGTTTCTGGTGATTTCAATAGCCTGAGGAGGGCCAGGTGGGTCACAGGGGTCCCTGGCCACTGTGCTCTCTGAGACCTTGCTAGCTGGGCTGACTCCTGCAATGTTTTCAGCATAAACTCTGAATTCATACTCGATACCTTCTTCCAACTCAGTAGTCTTGAAACGTGTGTCTGGTGTTAGGAGCTTGTTGAGTTTAGTCCACAAAAGGCTGTTCTTCTCCTTTCTTTCAATGTGATAACCTAGAATGGGACTGCCTCCATTGTTGGTAGGAGGTTTCCACTCAACAACCATGTTATCTTTAGTTACAGACGAAATAATTGGTGTTCCTGGGGCAGCAGGCTCACTGAATGGGTACTGAGCAATAACTGCAGGAGAGACAATGGCAGAACTTTTTCCATATCTATTTTCAGCAGACACTCTGAACTGATATTCAAGTCCAGTCTTCAGCTTGGAGACTTTAATGGTTGTCCTGGCAATAGTAGCAGACACAATTTGCCATGCAGTTGTGGTGGTGTCTCTCTTCTCTACAATGTAATTGTTAATCTGACAGCCTCCTGTGTACTCTGGTGGCTCCCATGAGAGTGTGACATAATCAGAGCTCACCTCATCAATCTTTATAGGGCCTGTGGGTGGGCCAGGCTTATCAAGTATAATGACAGTAATGTCCTCCATAGCTGTTCCAATACTGCTTGTTGCCGTGACAGAGTATTTTCCAGAATCTTCTTTATTTGCATCCTTGATGCATAGCTTAGTAGACGATGGTGTGCTGGACACATTCAGTCTTGTTGTCTCCTTAAGAGCTTGTCCATCTTTCATCCATTCAACCTTGGGAAGAGGGCGTCCTATCACTGGTATTTCAATCTTCAAATCCTCACCATGCTGTACACTGTAAGAGTTGAATGTCATTTTGAATCCAGGATGTATAGTCACATCCTTAGCCGTGACTGGTGCTGCCAGAGACCTAGGATCGCTCTTTCCCTTATCATTGAATGCTGAAACTCTAAACAGATACTCGTGTCCTGAACTGAGGCCTGTGACAGTGCCCTCACAAGTTTTGGTTGTGGCAGCAACTACCCATTCCTCTGAGCCAACAGGCTGCATTTCAATATAATAACCAATGATCCTGCTGCCGCCATCATGGTCTGGCTTCTCCCAGGAGAATGAGGCAGTGGTTTTTGTGACTTCAGTCAAATTGATCTTACCCACAGGCAAAGGAGGCTCAGAAGTCTTTACAGACTCTTCTGTCTCAGCTGCAAGTCCCACTCCAAATTCATTCTCAGCTAAGACTCTGAAATAGTAGATAGTTCCTTCAGTAAGGCCAGTGACACGGAAACTTGTCTTTGTGCATTTGTTGTCCACATTGGAGTAAACCTTCCTGGTAGACTCACGTTTTTCAACCAGATAATTCTTAATTCTTGCACCACCATCAATGCCAGGAGGTTCCCAGGTCAGAGTAATGCTTTCCCTCTTAATGTCTTTAACAGTCAGATTCAGAGGAGCTCCTGGAGTATCCAAAACTTTTACAGAGACAAAGGCTGATTTGGTGCCAGCACTATTTTCCAGATTGAGGACGTATTTTCCAGCATCATATCGGTCACAAATGTCAATGGAGAGCTGTGTGTAATCTTCCCCTGTCTCTATTAACACTTTACTGGGCAGCTCTCCAGCTTCTTTGGCCCAGCTGATCTCAGGAGTAGGACGACCCTTGAATGGGATGCAGATTCTCATTGACCCTCCTGCACGCACAACTATTCCTTTTCTGAGCTCTGAATCCAAAATTACCTCAGGAGCATCAATCTTATCAACAGGTTTCACAGTTCCCTGGATCTCGGAGGGCTCACCAACACCCAGCTTGTTAATAGCACATATGCGCACCTTGTATTCCTGGTGTTCTATCAACTTAGTGACGGTAAACTTGGTGGCACTGACTCCAGAAGGTGGAGTGCATATGGTCCACTCCTCCTCTTCAGCCTTGGTAATTTCCACTGCATATCCTTGGATTTCACAACCACCATCATAAATAGGCCTGTGCCATGCTAGGCTGATGGAGTCTTTGGTAGTGTCAACCACATGGGCATTAGTAGGGCAACCTGGTTCAAAGGTGGGATCACAGGCTTTGACATAGAATGTAGGTGGGCTTGGCTGACCCACTCCAGCTGCATTCTCAGCAGATACCCTGAATTCATATTCATGGTCCTCAGTTAATCCTGTTACTCTGAATCGCAAATCTGTCACTCTGCGTTTGTTGCACTTGGTCCACCTCACACCAGCTCTGTCTCTCTTTTCAACAATGTAACCCACAATGTCACTTCCTCCTGTTGTGTCGGGGCGGTTCCAGCAAACAGTCATTGAGTCTCTTGTAATGTTTGTGACCTCAAGTTCCCCAGGTGAGCCAGGAGGGACAAATGGATTTCTCATGATAACTGGGGCAGACTCAAGTGGTTCACCCACACCATATTTGTTGACAGCCATGACTCGAAAGATGTACTCATTGCCCTTCAACAATTTGGTAACTTTAAACATGGTAGCTCCACAGTCACTGGAGACCACAGTCCATGCCAGTCGGCTGGTTTCTCTTTTCTGAATGATATAATGAGAAATGCTAGCTCCTCCATCATGTCTGGGTGGCAGCCAAGACAATGAGCACTTTTCCTCTGTAACGTTGCTCACTGTAAGAGGTCCCTCTGATGGGCCTGGCCTGTCTAGCACCTTTACATTATAAGGGACTGTCTTGGTTCCAGCCACATTAGTCAGAACCAGAGTGTACTGCCCTCCATCCACTCTGATCACATCTTTTACAACAAGCAAAGCTTTAAAATCTGTATGTTTGATCTCTGTTCTTGCTGAGTTTTCAATCTCAATGTCTCCTTTGAACCACTGAACAGTAGGGACAGGCTTTCCATACACACTGGCCTCCAAATTGAAACTCTCTCCAGCATTAATAACAAGGGTTTGGTTATACAGAGGGTCTGTCTCGCACTTTGGTGGGTCAACTTCATCTTTAGCTGTTATGGATCCTGTGCTCTCAGAGGGCTTGCTAATGGCACCAGCTGCATTCCTTGCAATAACTCTGAAGTCATATTTACAGTCTTCTGTTAGGCCACCAACTGTAAATTCATGCTCAATTATGTTAGCAAAGCTAGCCTTCATCCACTTTCCTTCTGGAAGGTCACGCTTCTCTACAACATAGCCAGTAATTAAGCTTCCGCCATCATACACTGGAGGGCTCCACCTCAGCTTCACTGAGTGCCTGGTCACAATAACAACCTCAGGACAACCAGGTGGATCACAAGGGTCACGAGCTACATACACCTCAGAAACCTTACTACATTTTCCAATGCCAACAATGTTCTCAGCAGAGACTCTGTATTCATACTCAATGCCCTCCTCAAGAGGAGTAGATTTAAACCTGCAGTCTTGGATGAGCATTTTGTTGATCTTGGTCCAAAGAATACTGTTCTTTTCTTTCCTCTCCAGATGGTAGCCCAATATGGTGCTGCCTCCGTCAGATGGGGGTTTGTGCCATTCAACAACCATGTAGTCTTTAGTATATGAAGACACAAATGGTGTTCCTGGTGGACCAGGCTCCTGGAATGGATACTGTGCCAAAACAGGATCTGAATCTATTGCATAACTTTTTCCATATCTATTCTCAGCATAGATTCTGAACTGGTATTCAGTACCTGTCTTCAGATTGGTCACTTTGAGCATGGTTCTTGCCACAGTGGCAGACACCACCACCCAGTTAGTTGTGGTTGTGTCTCTCTTCTCCACCACATAGTTGGACACTGGACAGCCACCGGTATATGCAGGAGGTTCCCAGTTAAGAGTAATGCTCTCAGCACTGATGTCGTCAAGCCTGACAGGGCCTGTTGGTGGGCCTGGTTTATCTAGGGTGATCACTTCAATAGTAGCATCTTTGGATCCTAGGACACTGGAAACATTAATGCTGTACATTCCACCATCCTCTCTGGTGGCATCTTTTATGGTGAGGATGGTATGATGTGCTGAGTCAGTGACATTGACTCTGGTGGTCTGCTTAAGTGCAGCCCCATCCTTAGTCCAGCTAATTGTTGGCTTTGGATGTCCAGCAACTGGGACCTCTATTTTGAGGTCGTAACCTACCTGGACGCTGTAGGTGCTCACTTTGGGCCTAACACAAGGCTCAATCACAAGGTCTTTCGCTACAACTGACTGGGCCAGTTGTCTAGGGTCACTTTTGCCCTTGTCATTGACAGCAACAACTCTGAACTGATACTCCTCTCCTTTGAGTAGGTTTGTAATTACAGTCTCCAGTCCCTTCACACTGGCACACACAGACCATGTTTCACTGTCTTTAGGAGCCAACTCAACTTCATAGTGACTGATCCTACTGCCACCGTCATGTTCAGGCTTCTCCCAAGTGAGAGTTACAGTGCTATGAGTGACGTCAACAACACTGACTTTACCAGGTGGCTGAGGCTTCTCAGATATCTTAATTGGCTCTATTGTTTTTGCAGGGAGACCTATACCATATTCATTCTCTGCCAAGACTCTGAAGAAGAATATGCCACCCTCTGGAAGAGGCTCAACTTTCCATGACATTTTATTGCAAGTGGTGATAGGAGAATACACCTTTCTAGTGCTCTCACGCTTCTCAACAATGTAATGTTTAATCTTTGAACCACCGTCAAGAAGTGGAGGTTCCCATGTGAGACTGACAGAATTCTTAGTAATCTCTTTTACTATGAAGTTGGCTGGTGGACTAGGTGAGTCCAGGACTCTGACACTAATAAAGACGGACTTCACTCCACTGGCATTCTCTGCAGTTAGGGTGTACTTGCCACTGTCATATCTGTCAACATTCTCTATAACAAGTGATGCATAGCTGCCCGTATTGTCAATCAGTGCAGTCTCCTTAATTTCACCCTCAGATTTGCCCCATTTAACCTCAGGAGCTGGACGGCCTCTCACAGGAACAAATAATCTGAGAGTACTTGCTGCCCTAATATTGATCATCTTTCTCATGTCAGCATCCAAGTCAAGATCAGGGGCCTCAAGCTTCTCTTCCAGAACAATTTTTCCTGGGACATCGGCATGTTCACCAACACCAACTTTGTTGATGGCACACACTCTAAATTGGTACTCGTGCTTCTCTAGAAGTTTTGTGACAGTAAACCTAGTGTCTATAATGCCAGTGGGAGGTGTGCAAATAAACCACTCATCAGATGCCCCATCGCAGGCCTCCACTATGTAAGCCTGAATCTCGCAGCCACCATCATAAATGGGTTTGCCCCATGTCAGAGTGACAGTCGACCTAGACGTGTCTATTACTTTTGGGTTATTAGGTGGGCCTGGTTTAAAGACAGGGTCCAGTGCTTTGTAGTACACAGATGGTTCACTAGCTGAGCCAACACCTGCAGCATTTTCAGCAGCAACCCTGAATTCATAGCTATGGTTTTCTATGAGGCCTGTCACCCTGAAGCGCAACTCACTCACTGTCCGCTTGTTGCACCTGGTCCATCTCACACCATCTTTGTCACGTTTTTCAACAACGTATCCCTGGATAGGGCTTCCACCATCATTACTTGGTCTCTCCCAGGTAACTACCATAGAATCTTTTGTGACTGTGGAGACTTGGACTTCGGTTGGTGGCTTAGGAGTGACAAATGGATTTCTGGCAATCATTGGTTCAGATTCTAGAGGTTCACCAACTCCATATTTGTTGACTGGTATAACTCTGAAGATGTACTCGTTTCCAGGAAGAAGTTTGGTGATCTTCATGTTTAGTGTCTGAATCTTTGGCTCAACTACAGTCCAAACTAGTCTGCTGGTTTCCCTCCTTTCAACAGTGTAATGGGAAATATCACTACCTCCGTCCTGCAAAGGAGGTTTCCAGGCAATGGAACATTTTTCACTGGTGACCCCATAGATAGAGATCGGGCCTTCAGGCGGACCTGGTCTGTCAAGCACCTTGACATTGATGTTAACTATTTTCTCACCTCCAACATTCTTTACCACCAATGTGTACTGACCGCCATCAATGCGAATAGCTTCTTTAACAACTATACAAGCTATAAATTCAGTGTTCTTGGCCTCTATTCGAGCTGCTTCAGTAATCTCTTGGCCCTCCTTCAGCCAGTGCACTGTGGGCACAGGCTTACCGTAGATAGCAGCCTCAAGTCTAAATGTTTCTCCAGCATTTACCACCACAGCCTGGGAGTACTTAGCCTCTAAATCAATCTTAGGAGGATCCACCTCATCCTTTGCAGTAATGGGTCCAGTAGAATCAGAGGGCTGACTGAAGACACCAGCTGCATTCCTGGCAGTGACACGGAACTCATAAATCTGATCTTCAGTAAGCCCTGAAACAACAAATTCTGTCTCAATGATGTTGGTGAAACTGGCCTTCATCCACCGGCCAGCACCCTCCTTCTTTTCAACCAAATAGCCTGTGATCTTGATTCCACCATCATACTCGGGTTTGGCCCATCTAAGAGTCACCTGGTTTCTTGTTACAATAATTGCCTCTGGTTTTCCTGGTCTATCACATGGATCCCTGGCCACTTGTATTTCGCTCACTTTGCTGGCCTTGCTGAGGCCCACAATATTCTCAGCATAGACTCTAAATTCATATTCAATACCCTCCTCAAGGCCCATAACCTTGAATCTTGTATCTGGAATTAGTTGTTTGTTCTGCTTTACCCATAGTATGCTGTTTCTTTCTTTGAGTTCTAAATGATAGCCGAGAATCTTGCTTCCACCATCGTTGCTTGGTTTCTCCCATACAATTACCATGCTCTCCTTGGTAGCTGACTTGACCACAACAGAGCGTGGTGAGCTTGGCACTTCAAACGGATACTGAGCGACAATGGCATCAGACAGCAGAGCTGTGGACTTGCCATATCTATTCTCTGCAGCAATTCTAAACTGGTACTCGCATCCAGTTTTGAGACGTGCTGCTTTTATTGTGGTTCTGGCCACTGTAGCTGACACAATCTGCCAATTAGTGGTAGATGTGTCTCTTTTCTCAACAATGTAATTGTTGATGGTGCAACCACCATCATACTCTGGTGGATCCCAAGACAGAACCACACTATCAGCGGTGACTTCATCTAACTTAATTGGGCCAGTTGGAGGACCAGGCTTATCTAGAACAAGAACACTGATATCTGTAGATGCCTCTCCAACTGTGTTGGTCAGTTTGATAGTGTATGTTCCCACATCATCTCTGCAAGCCTCCTTTATAACCAGGAGAAGGTTTTTCACATTTGCTTCAGCATTAACTCGTGTTGTCTCCTTAAGTAAAACACCATCTTTGAGCCAGGTTGCTGAAGCCTTAGGACAGGCAGCATATGGCACATCTATCTTCAGATCATCTCCTGCTAGCACGCTAAAAGTGCTAAAAAGCGATTTGAAGACTGGAGCAATCACAAGGTCTTTTGCCACTACAGGGACATTTAGAGAACGTGGGTCACTCACTCCTTTTTCATTGGTGGCTGAAATACGGAACATGTACTCCTCTCCATGAGTAAGACCAGTTACAAGAGCCTCATTGGTCTTTACTACCATGACCTGGGTCCACTTTTCACTGCCTTTACCTTGCATCTCAACAATATAGCCGGTGATTCTACTGCCACCATCGTGGTCAGGCTTTTCCCAAGTTAGTGTGACACTGGTGCTGGTGACTTCACAGAGGGACACTTTGCCTGGTGGTAGAGGTCTCTCAGACACTTTAATTGGTTCAACAGTCTCCACTGGGAGGCCAATACCATACTCATTCTCAGCCAGGATTCTGAAGAAATACAACTTTCCTTCATTCAAGTCTCCAACCTTCCAACTGGATTTATGGCAGCTAGCACAGACAGTTGAATAGGCCTTCCTGGTGGACTCACGCTTCTCTACAATGTAGTTGCGGACTCTGGAGCCGCCGTCAATGAGAGGTGCATCCCAAACAAGAGAAACTGAATCTTTAGCGACTTCCTTGATTATGAGATTTTGAGGTGCTCCAGGAGTGTCTAAAACTCTGACATTCACAAAGGCTGTCTTGCTTCCTGACACATTTTCTACTGTAACAATATATTTGCCTGCATCAAACCTGTCAACATTATCGACCTGAAGAGTGGTGAATGATGGGCTGATTTCAATGTTGGCTTTGTCCAGGGATTCACCATGCTCTCTTGACCATTTTATTTCAGGTGCTGGTCTGCCCTTTATTGGCACAAAGAGCCTAAGTGTGCTGCATGCTCTTAAGCAGACTACCTTACGCAGCTCTGCTCCAAGTTCAATTTCTGGAGGGAGCAGTCTGTCTTCAGCTTTGGGGGTTCCCGGAACAGCAGCAGGTTCTCCCACTCCTTCACAGTTTGTTGCACAGATGTTGATTTTATACTCTTGGTTTTCCTTCAAGTTAGTTATGGTAAAGGAAGTGGCTGTCCATCCCTTCCTGGGAGTGTGAATAGTCCACTCATCCTCCTCAGGCAGGCAGGTCTCCACAACATAACCAGTGATTTCAGAACCACCATCGTAGACAGGCTTGTTCCAGGCAACAGTGATAGAAGACTTTGTTGTGTCCAACACTCTGGGATTTCCTGGAGGTCCAGGCTGGAATATTGTGTCTATGGCTTTGTAGAATGGACTGGAAGGGCTTGGCTGGCTTAAGCCAGCATTGTTCTCAGCTAGAACTCTAAATTCATACTCATGTCCAAGTGTGAGGCCAGAAACCTTGAATCGAAGGTCAGTAACAGTTCTTTTGTTGCACTTCACCCAACGCAAGCCAGTTTTATCCCTTCTCTCAATTACATAGGTGTTTATTCTGCTGCCTCCATCATGTTCAGGGCGCTCCCAGCAGACAACCATGGAGTCCTTGGTAATAGTTGTGACTTCTGGTTGTTGTGGTGGGTCACTGGGAACATAGGGGTTGGCGCATATGACAGGTTCAGACTCTAGCGGTTCACCCACACCATACTTGTTAACAGCCATGACCCTAAAGATGTACTCATTGCCCTTCAAAAGCTTAGTGACCTTGAACCTGTTTGCCTGAAGGTCTGTAGCCACATTTGTCCATGCCAACCTACTGGTCTCACGTCTCTGAATGACAAAGTACTCGATTTTGGCACCACCATCATGCGTGGGATGTAGCCAGTTAAGGACACATTTCTCAGCAGTGACATCAGTAACTGTAAGGGAATCTGGAGGTCCAGGTCTGTCAAGCACCTTGACATTGAACATGAACTTGGCAAAGCCTCCTGGATTGCTGGCGATGAGAGTGTAAGTACCACCATCTTTCCGCAGGGAATCTTTGTTAATTAGACTTGTGTGGAAGTCAGATGTCTTTATCTCTAGTTTGCCTGTATCCTCAAGCTCCTTTCCCTCCTTGGTCCATACCAGAGATGGAATTGGCCTACCAATCACATTAGCTACCAGTTTGAATACCTCCCCGGCCATGACAACAACAGGGCTGCTGTATAATGCATCAACATCAAGCTTGGGCTCTTCAATATCATCTCTGCATGTTATTGCCTCTGATGGCTGGGATGGAGTACTAATACTACCAGCTGAATTTTTAGCAAACACACGGAATTCATAAGTTGCATCCTCTGTCAGACCACTGACTGTGAACATGGTTTCTAGAATATTGTTGAAATTGGCTTTCAGCCAGCGACCACTGGGCATTTTTCTCCTCTCAACGATATATCCTGTGATAGAAAACCCACCATCTCCCTCAGGTTTAGTCCAAGACAATGTCACCTCATGCCTGGTAATATTCAGTGCCACAGGTTTGCCTGGTGGGTCGACTGGGTCTAGAGCATATACAGGTTCAGAAGGTTTGCTTGGTTTGCTGAGACCTGCCATGTTTTCAGCAATGACACGGTATTCGTATTCAATTCCATCAACAAGGCCTCCTGATTTGAAGATATTTCCAACAACAAGAGCTTTGCTGATCCTCTGCCAGAGGATACTGTTTTTTTCCTTTCTCTCCACATGATAGCCCAGGATGGCACTTCCTCCATCAGAGGATGGCTCATTCCAGCTCACAGTCATAGAATCTTTGTTGAAGGACGTGACCACAGGAATTCCTGGCTGACCTGGCACTTCAAATGGATAGGCGGCCACTACTAATTCAGAGGTAACGGATGGTCCGATGCCATATCTGTTTTGTGCCTTGACGCGGAACTGATACTGGGTTCCAGTGTTGAGTCGGGCTGCCTTAAATGTAGTACGGATCACTGTGGCTGCTAACTCCACCCATGAAGTGCCTGTAGTCTCCCGCATTTCAACAATGTAGTTGTTGATAGGAACACCTCCATCATTTTCTGGAGCCTCCCAGGACATAAGAACATAATCACATGAGATCTCATCCAGCTTGATGGGGCCAGTGGGAGGACCAGGGATGTCATGGACTAGGACTGTTATTGTCTCTGTTATTGTACCCAGCATATTTCTTCCAGTCATTGAATACTGGCCTTCATCTGTCCTTTTGATTTCATTAATGTTAAGGATTGTCAGTGTAGGTGTGGTTTCAGTGTTGATTCTCTGAGTCTCCTTTAGTGCTGTATCACCCTTCTTCCAGGAAACTACAGGCCTGGGTTTTCCAAGTACTGGAATCTCCACCTTGACTCGGTCACCTGCCTTTGCAATGACTGTCTTCTGGTATACCCCACGTAGGTCAAATGAAGGACCAGAAGTCTGCTCTTTAATAACAGCAGGTCTACTCTCACGAGGGTCACTCCTTCCTGATGCATTGACAGCAATTATGCGAAAAGTATATTCTGCACCCTCAGTCAGATCTGTAACAATGTAATCAAGAGCCTTAATGGTTGTCACATGAACCCACTGCTCAGTGTCTTTCTTCTGGGCTTCAATGACATATCCGGTGATTAAGCTGCCACCATCATGAAGGGGCTTGGGCCATGCAAGGCTGGCACTATCTGCTGTAACGTCTGTGACATACAAATTTTCTGGTGCAGATGGAGCCTGTGACACTCTGATTGGCTCAGGGGTTTCAGCAGGTTCACCTATGCCTAGGTCATTTTCAGCTGACACACGGAAATAGTAGTAAGCACCCTCTTCAAGGTCCGGAACTTTAAAGGAGCACTTCTGCCATGTGGTGCTAAGCACAGTGTAAGCCTTTTTGGTGGCAGCTCTCTTCTCAATAATGTAGTTGTGAATCTTTGAACCACCGTCAATTATGGGGATTTCCCACTGGAGAGTAATGCTATTCTTAGTGATCTCTCTTGGCTTGACGTTGACTGGTGGCCCTGGTGTATCCAGAACTTTAACATTAACAAAACCAGTCTTCTTTCCAGCGACATTCTCTAGACAGAGATTATACTTCCCAGCATCATATCGGGTACATTCAGGTATAACCAAAAGAGTGTAGGACTCTGTGATGTCAATGTGTGCTCGTGTTTTCAGGTTTGTATCATCTTTACTCCACGTTACTTCAGGAACTGGACGGCCTCTGATGGGAACAAACATACGGATTGAAGCACGGGACCTGACCACCAGGGTTCTCCTGAGTTCGGTATCAAGCTCAAAGTCTGGTAGTGTCTCCTGGTCCACCAGCTCAGTAACTTTCTCCACCTCTGCAGGTTCACCAGCTCCCTCAGAATTTACAGCACTGACTCTAAAATGGTATTTGCCTCCTTTTTGAAGTTTACCAATAACATATTCATTAGCTTTCAACGGGTACTGTGTCTCAGTCTCCCAGTCATCGTGTCCCTCCTTTTTGTACTCAACTATATAACCCTCTACGTCGAGACCACCATCATAGTGTGGCCGACCCCAGGTAAAGGTTGCTGAGGTTTTTGTGGTCTCTGTAATTCTAGGGTTGGATGGAGGACCAGGGGGATCTAAAAAAAGAATCAGGAATTTAGAAGAATTTAATTTTTTTCTTTTTGCAATAGTGTTTTCTGATATTGTATATATGCAGCATTAATATTTTAAAATACTTACACACAATGTCCTTGGTCATTACAGGACGTGACGGTTCACTTGGCTCGCCAAATCCAGCCTTATTCTCAGCAGTGACTCGAAATTCATACTCGACTCCTTCACTTAAGCCTTGCACCTTAAAGCGCAGGTCAGGGACCGTCCTCTTACTGGCTCTAACCCATCTCAATCCTCTCCTTTCCTTCCTCTCTACACAATATCCTCTGATGTCACTTCCGCCATCATTTGCTGGTCTTTTCCATGATATGGTGATAGCATTCCTACTGACATTATCAATCTCTGGAGTCGATGGTGGGCCTGGTGGGCCTGGGAAAACCAAATACGCAAGACAAATGACATCTCAGCTTTAAAGGGCATGGTTCTTATAATACACACAATAATAAAGTATACTTACTAAAACTGTCCACCATTTTGACAGGGTCAGACTGGCTTGAGTCTCCAATGCCATACTGGTTCACAGCAGACACTCTGAAGATGTACTCATTGCCCTTAATCAGTTTGCTGGCTGTATATCTGCAGTCCACAATGTTTTCAGCTAACTTGGTCCACTGCAGGCGGCTGGTCTCTCTTTTCTCAAGGATGTAGGATTTGATAGAGCAGCCTCCATCCTCTTCTGGAGGAAGCCATGTAAGAGTACATTTCTCAGCTGAAATGTTACTTGCTTCAATGCGACCTGGAGGCCCAGGCACATCCAGGACCTTTACTTTTACATGTTCTTCCTTAATGCCGAAGGGGTTGTTGGCGGTGATGGTGTACTCTCCCGTGTTTTTCCGACTTGCATACTTAATAGCCAGCGTGGAGGAGGTGGGGGTACTGGTGATGGTAATGATATCAGAGCTTTTCAACTCACGACCTCCTTTGGACCACATTGCAGTGGGGGGAGGTTTGCCCATGATCTTGGATGCTGAGATCACAATGGTGTCGCCTGCCCTGACCGTTACACCATCTTTTATATCTGGGTGAATAGTTATGGTTGGTGGCTCTGCGTAGATGACAGAGAAAAGTTAAACACAAATGAACTGCAGTCACTTTAACAATTTCATTACCAATAATGAGTTGACTATTCAGCCTACCATACTCATCCTTGCAGGTCAAAAGCTCAGTAGGCTCAGAAGGCACACTAATAGCCCCAGCTGCATTCTTGGCCCTGATCCTGAACTGATATTGAGAGCCCTCTGTCAGGTCAGTGACGGTGAAGGCACATCCATGGATGTTGATGTGATTGGCCTTCATCCAGGCCTTGCCGCCAGCCTCCAGTTTTTCCACTATGTAACCAATCAACTTGTGGCCACCATCATATTTGGGAGCAGTCCAAATCAAAGTGACAGTGCTCCTGGTGACACTAATCACTTCTGGTTTGCCAGGAGGATCTAACAGAACAGAATTATATTAAAACGTATAGAATTTGTTCTTTTAAACAAAGAATTTAAACAATTTTTTATTAAATTCAGAGTTGACAAAAAAGAATATCTTAGCCCCCTATAAGACAGCAAACTCACCAATAGGATCCAAGGCAACCACAGCCTCTGTGACTCTGCTGGCCTTTCCTAGACCAGCCATGTTTATCGCCATCACCCTAAACTCATATTCTAGTCCCTCTATCAAGCCAGTAACTCTGCATTCCTTCACTCTCAGTGGAGTTTTACAAGCCCGCTTCCAGGTCAGACTGTTCCTCTCCTTAAACTCTACATGATATCCTACAGAAAAACAAAAACACAAGGTCATGATTGTGGTTTTGAATTTGCTTAAAATTAACTACCAGCTGATACTCATCATAACGTCTTACCAGTAATTGGGGAGCCACCGGTGTCTTTTGGATCAGCCCATGTCAGGATGGCTGACTCATGACGAATGCTCACAATTTCTGGTGGAGCTGGTGCCTCGGGTACATCTGGAAGGAATAGGAAAATATAGTGAGAGTCGTGAATGTCTTCCTATGGCTAAAAGTGCCTGATCACTCATGACTGAAATGACTTTGGTCCAAAGCTGTTTCCTTTACAATATAGTAAAACTTTACAGTATATATCGAAAGATACGGACAAGAAACGGTAAAAGGTAAGCACGTGTGACAGACACCTGAACAGAAACCTGGAAACACAACTCACTGAATGGATGCTGGGCAATAACTGGATCTGATCTCAGGTGCTCTCCAACTCCATACTTGTTCTCAGCAAACACTCTGAAGATGTACTCTATTCCATCATGGAGCCTCAGTACCCTCATTGTGGTCTTCTGGATCGCTGAGGCCACTGTGACCCACTTGTTATCTGTTGTCCTCCTTTTCTCCACTATGTAGTTGGACACCTCTGCCCCACCATCATCTCTGGGAGGCTCCCACTCGAGGGTGATGCCGTCAGCTGTGATTTCGTCAAACTTAATGGGACGAGTACAGATGCCAGGCTTGCCAACTACTTTCAGCTGGAGCTTGCATTCCTTTGAGCCAGCGCTGTTCTTAACATTGATAGTGAAGGTGTCGGCATCTCCTCTCTGGCAGTCTCTGATCAGCAACGTAGTGATACCCTGAGACGCCTCCACACACATCCGGCCAGTGTCCCCAAGCATAACATCACCCTTTTTCCACGTGACCGATGGGTAGGGCACTCCAATGATAGGGATGTTAATGCGTGTGGTGCTGCCCTCTTTCACCACATAGCAACCGTCATGCAAGCTGCTCAAGTTACAGTCAGGCAGCACTGAAACGGAAAAGTTTATTGGACGCATTAAACCAAAACTGTTGGGACTGACTGGATATTCTAATAAGTAACATCTGTAGCAAAAACAATAACTAACAATGCATCAGGTTGACTTCTTACCGAACTGGTCCTTGGCAACAACAGTGATGTCAGTGGGTGGTCCTTCTCCAGACTCATTAAGAGCTTTGACTCTGAACAAATACTGCTTGCCCTCAGTCAGCTCACTGATGGTGTGTGATGTGCTCTTGCTCTTCATTGTCTGCTTCCACTTCTCTTCGCCCTCGCTCTGCTCAAGGACGTAAGCAGTAATGTGGCTTCCACCATCGCTGATGGGCTTCTTCCATTCCAGGGTAATGGAATCTTTAGTGGTCTTCTGGGCTTTGAAGTCTGTTACAGGACCAGGTTGTTCTGAAGAGGAGTGAGGGGTGGGTTCAGACTGAGTGTGGGATTTTATCTAACTGATAATAGTTCTTTCTACTGTACTCTACCATCTACTGGTCTGTATGAAAAATCTATTGCAATTAACAAAACACCAATGTGTAGCTACCTGAAGCTCGGATACTTCCAGTCTCGCAACCTTCTCCAATACCGTAAGCATTTTCAGCCAGCACCCTGAAGCAGTAGGACTGTCCTGCCTCCAAGCTGGTGATTCGGAAGGACTGTTTGTGACACTCGGCTGACACACAGGTCCAGGCCTTTCTCTCAGCCAGACGTTTTTCTACTATGTAGCTCTTCACAGGGCTGCCACCATCAATCAATGGGGCATCCCAGGTGATCCAGGCATGACTTCTAGAGGTTTCCTTTACACTCAGGTTTAACGGCGGTCCAGGCGAATCTGAGGGGAGAAGAGACTGTTTCTCAAAGTTGCTTCTTATTAAAAATTTCAGTCAATGTGTGGCAGGTTGATAGGACCTGACCTACTGACACTGAGTCAAAAGTAGCTAGGTTTTTGTGTACATGCCTAACTTTTTTTTCACTCATAACAAACCAAACGCATGCTCACCTCACCAGGGTGTGTTCTAAATAAAACGTTCCTCATTGATTCTTACCAAGGACCTTAACGACGATGGTGTAGCTCTTGGAGCCGCTGCTGTTCTCTAGTGACAAAACATATTTGCCAGCATCATATCTGTTAATGTCCTCCATCATGAGTAGCGTGTCCCAGTCTGATGTATTGATCAGCAGACCCTGTCTCTCCTTCAGGTTACCATCCACCTTTGTCCATGTCACCTTCGGTGGTGGGCGTCCTCTCAGTGGGACATACAACCTCATGGTGACACCGGCTCGAAGAACCAAAGCCTTTCTCAGGTCAGCATCCAGCTCAGCTTCGGGAGCAACTGGAGGAGGAAGGGTACTTATTATTCACACTTCTTTCACTACTCTTGTCTGATTCTGACTTCAACTTTCTCATAATAATGTTTCACAATGAGATGCAGTGATTCACAGCAACACAGAGATCACTATCTTATATTGATTTGTATACATATTATTGCTTTATCAAGGTATAATGAACAGCTGGATGATGTACTTAGGATTTCCTTGGGCATGTGGTTTCCAGGGACATCGCTAGGCTCACTGAAGCCAATCTTGTTGACAGCAATGACTCTGAACTGATACTCTGCATTATCCAACAGGCCTGTAACTACAAATTTGGTGGCCTGGAGTTTTTTCGGGACATTGCACTTGATCCAGTCCTCAGCAGTGGCTATTTTACACTCCACCAGGTATCCGATAATCTCACAGCCCCCATCATATGCAGGTTTGGTCCAGCTAAGACTGATGGAGCTCTTGGTGGAGTCCACCACCTTGGGGAATGCAGGGGGGCCCGGAGGATCTGTGGAATTATTGTGACGCATTGCAAATGTTTATATGTTATAAATACATATTCAAAAAAAATTAAATTATTTGTTATCAGCCACTGAATTTAGTCTGAACATTGTTGACACTCACACACAGGGTCGACAGCCAACAGAGCTTTGGATGCATCGCTAGGTTTGCCCAGACCAGCCTTGTTGATGGCGATGACTCTAAACTCATACTCAGAGCCCTCTGTGAGCTGCGCTGCTTTGATGGTCCTGTCGATCACTGGTTTGCGGTTGACTTTAGCCCAGGTCAGCTCAGTAGACTCACGTTTTTCCACCATGTAGCCCAGGACTGCAGCCTTGCCATCATTGGCGGGGGCTTTCCAACTGACTGTCATTGAGTCCTTTGTAACGTTGGTGATGACTGGCGGCTCACATGGACCAGGAACATCTGAAGAAAGAGAAATGGTTGTGTAATGAAGAACTACCACTACTTCACCCATATTAACTGTTTTGCTTTTTCAAGCTAAGTATAAGTATATATAGGTCAGTAGGTCCAAATGACTGTTTCTGAGGCATATATATATCAGTATTTGATAAAAAAAATCTTAGATGTACCATATGGGTTCTTGACCATGACAGCATCAGTCATAATGGGGTCTCCCACACCATACTGGTTCTCTGCACTGACTCTGAACTGGTATTCGTGCCCTTCAATGAGTTTCTCCACTGAGCAGTCTGTGATATGTCCATGGATATTGGAGGTGACCAGTGCCCAGTTGGCCCTGCTGGTCTCACGCTTCTCAATGATGTAGTTGGTGATCTCAGAGCCACCGTCAGCGAGTGGGGGCTCCCAGCGCAGCCTAATGCGGTCTGCAAACACCTTAGTGATTTTCACTGAGGCTGGAGGGCCTGGTTTGTCTGAGAGAAAGGGAGTGAGTTTAGGATGTACATGTAAATGTAACTTATAGAGAGGACAACAACAATGAGTTCTGAGCCTGGACTTACCAAGAACCTTGACTTTTATGGTGGCATACTTGGTGCCATTGATGTTCTCAGCAGTGATGGTATAGTCTCCAGATTCTTTCCTGGTGACAGAGTAGAGCTCCAGCAGGTGCAGGTGTTTTTTCTGGGTCATCTTCATTCCCTCAGCAAGGCCCAGAGGCAGTCCGTCTTTCTTCCAACTCACCTTGGGCAGTGGCTTCCCATACAACTCAGCATCCAGGAAGACATTCTCCCCAGCTTTCACCACAATCAGGTTTTTCATGTTGACACCCAGTTCCACACGAGGAGCAACTAAACAGGGCGGGAGGAGACCGTAACCATCATTATTGTTTCATTTAGTTTGTTGAACTCTTTCTTGTTGTGCTGACTTATACCATTCTGTGCGATGACAGGGATGGGGTCTGAGAGCTCAGATGGCTGACTGATGTTGATGGCAGTCTTGGCAATGACTCTAAACTGGTACTGCTGGCCCTCCTGCAGGCCGGTCGCCACATAGCTCTCTGTTAAGATGTCCATGCAGTTGGCATTGCAGCGCGTCCATTTCTCCTCTGGAAGCTTTGTGTGCTCTACGTAGTAACCGATCAGCTTGCTGCCACCATCGTGTTTAGGGCGGGTCCAGACCAATGACACTGAGTTCTTGGTCACATCCATGGGCTCAGGTTTCCCTGGTGGGTCTGTATGTAAAGAAGAACATTTTAGGTCTGTTCCTGAGAGAAAGACTTTGCATCCAAATACTCTGTCTTTCTGTAACCTATCAAATTTTCAGTAAATAAAAACAAATATAAACAAATCTAAAATAATAACAAATATGAAGTAAACCTTGATAAAACATTACAATCAAGGGAAGACTTTCGTACCAACAGCTGTCCTGGTAGTGATGAAATCAGTTTGTTTGCAGGGTTTGCCCTGTCCAGCCTGGTTGAGTGCTGACACTCTAAAAGTGTACTCCAAGCCCTCTATCAGACCAGTACATGTGTACTGAGTAGCTTTCACAACAGATTCATTAGCCTTCACCCACAAAAGGCTGTTCCTCTCCTTCTTTTCAATGCAGTATCCAGTGATTGGGCTGCCACCGTCACTGCTGGGACGTTCCCATGACAAGGTGACAAAGTCCTTGTTGACCTTGTTGATCTGCAGGTTTCTAGGCTCGCTTGGGGGATCTTTGGGAGAAAATGTAATACACAGCTATTATAATTGCGAGCAATAATGAAGCTAAGAATATATGGTATAGGTTTCAACTCACCAAATGAATATCTAGCAACCATCTTCTCAGAATAGATGGGTTCAGAGATACCAAGTCTGTTCTCTGCACGAACGCGGAAACAGTACTCTTTGCCAGGAGTCAGTTTGGTCATTCTAAAGCTGGTTTTGGTGCAGGAAGTCGACACAGTGACCCAGTCGCCCTGACTGATGTCACACTTCTCTACAATGTAATTAGTAATGTTGCTACCACCATCCTCCTGTGGAGAGTTCCAGAGCAGCGTACAAGCATCAATGTCCAGATCTGTGATTTCGAGAGGAGCTTCAGGTGGTCCAGGAAGGTCTGCACAAGTACAGATGCATAAGTCATTGATGATGGCAGTGACAGTCATACACACCTTATCACTTATCTGTTTACATCCACATGTTTTTTAGAACCTGAAGTCTGTTTTCAAACTGACCCATGATGATGACTCTAAGGATCTGGTTGATCTTGGCAGTGCTGTTCTCAGCTGAGAGGCTGTAGTAGCCACTATCCGCCCGTGTAACGTTCTTGATGATAAGTGTGCAGGTTGTCAGTGTCTTTACGACGGACAGACGGTCAGAGGTCAACACATCCTCATTGCCCTGCTTCCACTTGCAAAACGGAGCAGGTTTACCTGCCACGATCGCCTCAATTACCATCTTGGACCCAGCTCTAACAGTTACAGTGTCAGGCATGATGATCTTAGGAGCCACTGGAAGAAGAAGAAACACCACAAATTCATTTTTGTGACATGCATTTTATTCTAATTTCACTTTTCATCGGTCTTTAAGTAGAGTTTACTCACTTAGCTGCTCCTTGACCTCAAACACTCCTTCTGCCTCTCGGGCCAGACTGACACCCACTGAGTTTCTGGCTGCCACTCTGAATTTGTACTTCTTCCCTTCCTTCAGACCAACAACTACGATGGTCAGGTCTTTAACCACAGAATAAGGTGTCCATTTGTCCTCTGGTGCACCCTCCTCCTGATAGTCTATAACATAACCATTTATTTTTGCTCCTCCATCTCTGAGTGGCTTCAACCAGCCTAGCGTGGCACTGTTCTTGGAGATCTCTAACACTTCCATCTTCTTTGGAGGGTCTGGTTCGCCTGAATCCAGCACACAGAAGGCGTTAGAACAAGGGAATGATAAACCTTATTCACATCTGTTACAACACTTACTTATGGCGTCAACAGCCAGGTAGGATTTGGGTGAGTCCTGAGGAACTCCAATGCCAAACTTGTTGCAGGCCATGACTCTGAAATAATACTCGATGCCAGGCGTCAGGTTTGTCACCTTGAAGCTGGTCTTCTTCTGGTCCTCTACGCACTTGGTCCAGGTCTTTCTATCCACTTCCCTTTTTTCTACAATGTAATTGAGGATCGGACTGCCACCATCATTCTCTGGTGGTAACCAGGACAGTTGAGCTGTGGTCTTTGTGACATCAGTTGCCTCCAAGCCACCAACAGGACCAGGAGTGTCTGGAGAGGTTACATTTAAGAAGTACTGATTGCACTATTACATTACCAGTGAAACTGATTTTAAACAAGCGGTCCTGAAAATAATTTGAATAGAATTTTTGTTCCTTACCTAGGACTTTGACGCGGACAAACACAGCCTTCTCTCCAGCTGAGTTAGACAGAGTCAGAGAGTATTTCCCTGAATCCTCTCTGGTACTCTCTGGGATCACCAAGAAAGACATGGTATCCACCTGGTCCACATGACCTCGACGGACCACATTGTCCACCCCCAGGCGTTTCCAGGTGACCTTGGGAGCAGGCCTTCCTCTGATAACAGCAAAAAGCCTGATTGGACAGCCAGCTCTGACAGCCAGACCTTTCCTCAGACTTGCATCCAGTTCTATCTCTGGTGCCTCTGTTGTCGTGAGAAAATAGTAATGTTAAATCAGAGATTCTTATGGTGCATATAATTTATCAAAGCACATTCTCTGTTGGCTGTAGTAACAGTTTAACCTTACCCACAATATCCTTGGGGCAAACAGCTTCCTTCAGGTAGGCATGACGTCCCCAGCCCACCTGGTTTTGGGCAGACACCTTAAACTCATACTCTTGCTTCTCATCCAACTGGCCAATGGTGAACTCTGTTAGTACCAATGGGCCACGAGTGTCAATTCTTTTCCAGCCCTCTGTGGGTTTCTCAGGGTCTGCCTCACTTTTCAGTCTCAGGTCCAAGCTGTAGCCGATGATGGGGGCACCACCATCATACACAGGTTTAGACCAGGACAACATGATGGAGGTCCTGGTGCTATCAGCCACCTTCAGGCCTGCAGGGGGGCCAGGGGGCTCTGCAGGTACAGAAAGTAAAACAAAGGTCAATAAATAAATACAGCCAAACCAGCAAATACATGGAAACCCCTGGTAATGGGTAACCTGGGGCTACTTGTGGATTTCTTGTGAGCATAAGTATGTGGCATGATGTAAACTCACCAATTGGATCTTTGGCTGCTACAGGTCTACAGGGTTTGCTGGGGTCTCCCAGGCCCACGTCATTCTCAGCCTTCACCCTAAACTGATACTCGTGGTTGGGAATCAGGTTAGTGACCTTCATGCGTCTTTCAGAGATGGGGCTCTTATTGCATGGCACCCATCGCACTGCTCTCTTCTCTTTCCTCTCTAGAATGTAGCCAGTGATTGACTTTCCTCCATCATTCTCAGGAGGAGCCCAGACCACCGTCATCTCATCTTTGCTGACCTGCATAAAATATTCCTCATGTGAGCAACAGTGAAACTTGTATCTACACTTACAGTGCACGCTGATAGAAAAACTACATTTCTTTCACTTGCCTTTGTAACCTCTGGAGCATCAGGAGGTCCAGGTCTGTTAAACTGAGTCCTGACAGTGACAGGCTTGCTTTCCATGGCAGGTCCAGTTCCCATCTTGTTTTCAGCCCTTACTCTGAAAATGTACTCGTTGCCCTCCACCAGACGACTGACATTGCAGTATGGTGTGACAACGGATGCAGAGAATGTGGACCAGACCATTCTCCTAGTCTCACATTTTTCTAAGATGTAGCTGTCCACCTCACAACCTCCATCATCCTCTGGAGCATCCCACACAACTCTGCACTTGTCTGGACCAATGCCAGTTACCCTGAGGTTCCTTACTGGTCCAGGGACATCCAGAACGTTGATGTTAGCATATGCAGTGAAGGTGCCAGCTGAGTTGGTAGCCGTTATGATATACTTTCCAGTGTCTGTGCGCTTGGACTTAGTCAGAAGGAACTTAGAGTAGTCTGGGCCAGTCTCACAGCTGATTCTAGGGTTGTCTCCAACAGCCTTGTCCTTCGTCCATTTGACCTCAGGCTGTGGCTTTCCTCTCAGGCCAGCCTCCATCCTGACTGACTCTCCGACTTTCACTGTTAAAGTTCCAGCCATCTTCAGGTCAATGACCGGCTTCTGGATCTCCTCCTTTACCAAAATATCTGCGAGTCTCACCCAGGCACTCTCACCTCCTTCATTTACAGTCTGCACCCTGGATAAAAAATAAGATAGAGAATTATCCTTTAAAAGTCATTTCTATTCAGAACAGATGTTTTCTGAGCAAAACATTAAAATGTAGGAATATGGTAACCTACCTGAAGGTGTATATCTGGTTCTCCACACACTTATCAGCCAGGAAGTAAGTGTTGGTTAGAGTTCCAGTGTTGAGTTTCTCCCATTCTCCAGCGTCTTTGGCCTTGCTCTCAAGGTTGTAAGAAAGGTTGGGGCTGCCACCATCATAGTCAGGCTTCCTCCATCTCAGATAGACATAGTGTTTTCCAATGTCAGTGACTCTAAAGTTCTCAGGTTCACCAGGTCTTTCGATAGGGTCAATAGCCAGCACAGGAGTCTTAGTCTCCACAGAGGGTCCTGGTCCTAACTTGTTTTCAGCACAGACACGGAAAAGGTACTCGTGGCCCTCCATCAGTTTAGCCTTCATCTTGCGATTAGTGCAGTTGGAGGAGATCATGGACCACATACTAATGCTGGGCTCACGGCACTCTACTATGTAGTTAGTGATTTCAGATCCACCGTTGTCTTTAGGGGCTTCCCAGTTGATCATGCATGAGTCCCTGGTGACATAAGTTGTGTGCAGGTTCTGGCAGTGGCCGGGTCTGTCGAGCACATTAACTGTGATTGTGCAGGAGGCCTCGCCACCCTCATTTGAAGCCTTCAGGACATATTTGCCATGGTCGGCTCTCGTGGCCTCCTTGATCCTAAGGTGGACTACAGGGAAGTTCTGAATGATAGTTACACGCTTGCTGTTTTCCAGAGCAGTCTCCTCCTTTAACCAAAGTATTTCAGGGTCAGGACGAGCTTTGATGTAGCCGATGATGTTTATATTGTGTCCAACACGCACAGTGACATGCTCACGGCACGTGGCTTCCATTTCAATCTCTGGGGGGATGAGGATATCCCGAGCAGTGATGGACTCTGGGACCTCTCTGGGCTCTCCATCTCCAATCATGTTTGAGGCACAAACTCTGAATCTGTAAGTCACACCCTCCTCTAGACCCTTTACTGTGAAGGCACACTGTTTTATAAAGTCATCCAAGTTCACCTTCTTCCATTCTTCTGTATCTGTTTTCTTCATTTCCACTGTGTAACCCAGGATGGGGCTGCCTCCATCTTTGGTGGGTTTGGTCCACACAAGGTCAGCAGTGGTCTTACTGTAATCTTTAACTTTGGGGTTGACAGGAGGACTAGGGACAGTGATGGGCCTGCAGGGCTTACAGGGATCAGAGATGGGAGAGGGTCCACTGTAGCCAGCAATGTTCTCAGCAAACACTCTGAATTCATACTCGCTGCCTTCAAACAGACCCAGGACTCTGTACCTCAGGTCCTTAGTTGGTGTTTTGTTAACACGTATCCACTTTCCTCCCTTGTGTCTGCGCTCAATGATGTAGCCAGTAATCTGACTGCCACCATCAGACAGAGGCATTGTCCAACCTACTGTAACAGCATCCTCAGAGATGTCAGAGATCTGTGGCTTACCAGGGGCACTAGGCGCCATGAAGCAGTGTTCGGCAACAGTTGGCTTGCTCTCCAGAGCAGCACCGATGCCCATTTTGTTCTCAGCTCGAATGCGAACCACATATTCGACTCCCTTCTGCAGGCGTGTGATCTTGAGCTGGGTTGCGAGGCTGCCTGAGCTCACACCTCCCCAAGTCTCCTTATTAGACTCTCTTTTCTCCACAATGTAGTTGGTGACAAGGCTGCCACCATCATCTTTTGGAGGACGCCATTCAATCATCATAGAGTCAGGCGTGACCTCCAGGATGTTGACAGGTCCAATGGGAGGAGCAGGAACATCCAGGACAGTGACGTTCAAGGCTGCTGTCTTGGTTCCAGCTGGGTTGGACACAGTGAGCAGGTATGTGCCTGTGTGATTCCTGGTGCACTCATTAATGTTGAGCACAGTGGAGAAATTGTCTGTGTCAATCTTGACATTGCCCTTGGTGATGATCTCTTCTCCTTCGATGGACCATTTGGCAATAGGAACAGGGATTCCCCTCATTATAGCCGGTAATCTGATGGTAGTGCCAGCCTTCACAATGATGCCTTCAGTGAATTTAGCATCAATCTCAACAAATGGAGGCACTGTGGAAATGCAGGGAGGTGTCAGAACACAGAAATGACCAATGCTTCCCAGCAGGGGAAGGTGGACAACTCAAACCTACAACTGATGCAACATAAATACTGTTGCTACAGAATGTGTCTTAGTAAAGCTCTAATTTAAACTGACAATAAATAAGAAAATGTAATTTCATGCAGAGTGTATAACTGACCAAGTTTCTCCTGACAGAGGATAGGCACAGTGGTGTCTGGTCTGCTAAGTCCAATGGCATTCTCAGCTCTCACTCTGAAGCGGTAGGTCTTTCCTTCTTCCAGTCCTGTCACATGAGTCTCTGGGATGCTAACAGTCTTCCACTCCTCCCATTCCTTTGCTCCCTCTTCCTGATATTCCACCAGAAAGCCAGTAATCTCACTGCCGCCATTGCGATCGGGCCAGTTCCATACCAACCACACCTCTGTCTTGTCCACATCCACATGGTGTAGGTCTTTGGGAGGACCAGGAGGGACTACAGGATGTGAAAAAGATGAGGATTCCATACATTAGGTGATAATAAATATATCGTGTTTCTATTTAGACTCAGGGACCAATAGGATTGTTTTTTTGAACATGAAATGCTTTAGAGAAGAACATTAATACAGATTAAATGATCTCCTCTTAAATGTTGCCCAGGTTTTTGGAGCACTCTCTTCAAAATGTACTAATTTAGCATTTTTATTGGTTTTGCCGGTTTTCTGTCTTAAAACACCAGAATCTGATTATTAGACATTAATCTGAAGATGAGGTGTTTTTTTACTCACATAGAGGGTTCATTGCTTTGATGGCCTTTGGCGTCTCAACAAATTCACTGCGTCCGTACTGGTTCTCAGCAGCAACTCTAAACGTATAAGACCTGCCCTCCATCAGATGTTTCAGTGTCATACTACGTTTCTTGGATGTGGAGCAGACAGGGACCCACTGAGTGGATGCTGTGTCTTTTTTCTCCACAACAAAGTTAGTGATGCGAGTGCCACCACTGTCCTCTGGGTCCTTCCAGGACAAGTAGGCTGAGTCACTCCTGATGTCTGACAACCGTAGGTGCTGGATCGGACCCGGTTTGTCTAAAGAAAATGCAAGAAATGTCACAAAGCTGTTTAGTGACAGGAACAAAATAAAATTTTCTTAAAGGCACTACAGTAGTCACGGTGATCGACTGGTAACCGTCACATGTCGTTTCAGAGCAGACATACAACAGAACACAATCACTGGTCTTCTTACCAAGCACCAGCACGGTGCAGGTGACAGTCTTCGATCCAGCTGGGTTCTCCACAGTTAGGGTGTAGTCTCCACAGTCACCCCGGTTACAGAACCTCATCTCCAACTTGGTTCCTGCCTGGTTGGTCTCAATGTCGGCCCTGGTGGGCACATCAGCATCATTTTTCTTCCAGGTGACAGTGGGGAAAGGCACTCCTTTAATAGCAGCAGCCAGACTGATGTGAGTACCAGCCATTGCTTTAACCTCTCGAGTCATTCCGGCATCTAGAACTAGTTCTGGGGGTTCTAAGGTGGCAACAAAGAGAAAGGGATTAAACAGAGATTAGTCGTTAACACTAAGATCTCATTTTTGTACATATCAATTCATAAATCAGTGTTACAAAGACAAACTGGCACCACTAGCACAGCAACTCACCGAGTCTGTCCTGCACTTTGATTGGCTCCTTCACATTAGCCGGGTCTGACTCTCCAGCAGCATTTACAGCCACAACTTTGAAGCGGTACAGAGCATCTTCAGTTAGGCCGATCACTTTAAATCTGGTCTCCTGGCAGGAGTCTGGAGTGTGGTTCACCTAGGGGCAGTAGAAGAGCTGACTACCACTGGTCACACAAAGTGGATGTGGCGCAAAGGTCACAGGGTCAATGCAAATGTCACAATAACCTGACTTACCTTCTGCCACTCCTCCTCTCCAGCCTTCTGGAACTCCAGGAGGTATCCAAAGATCTTTCCTCTGCCTGTGTCAGTAGGAGGCTCCCAGGAGAGCGTCACTGACTCCTTGGTGAAGTCAATAGCCTCCAGATTCACAGGTGGCCCAGGTTTCACTGTGGCAATGGACAGAATCCTTGCAGCGAGTTGCATCAAACAATGTGTTAATGTAAGTCGAAACTGAAATTACCAATAGGATCTTTGGCAAAGACTGGTTTGGATGGTGGACTCGGGTCTCCAGCTCCCACCTCGTTCTCAGCACTAACTCTGAACTCGTACTCGCAGCCTTGCAGCAGATCTGTCACCCAGTATTCCACTTTAGGATGGATTCTCTCTGTGTTGCACTGAATCCACCTGGAGGCAGAAAAATCATTTGTTGAGAACTGAACTACCTTTTCTCCTGTTCACATTATATCCTTGTCAGCACTCTTGATAGAGCTCAAACCTGACAAATACAGAACATGACATTCCAAAAGGTTCACATCCTTTTCTTCACTCATGCCTGCACCTGTTGGCCATTGTCTCTTTCCTCTCTACGATGTAGCTTGTAATGGGTTTTCCTCCATCAGCAGGTGGCTCCCAGTTTATCAGGGCAGAGTCGTGGTAAACCTCTTTCACTGTCGGCTGTTTAGGAGCATCAGGCACCTCTGTGATAAAACAAACGCACCCACACCGATCAGATCCTGCAGGACCACCATCATCATCGTCATCTCTGAAGGTGTAGTGATCATGACTTACTGAAGATGTCTCTAGCCTTTGTCTCAGCTGACAGCAGGGGGTCACTGATGCCGTACATGTTCTGAGCCATTATCCTGATGATGTACTCACGACCCTCAATCAGCTTCGGCACCTGAAGCAACAGACATGATGGTATTTGACATCCTGCTCTTCAGCTAATGAACACTTCAGTGTGAAAGAGACCTTCAGCAAAGTATATTGCAAGTAATAAACCAGTAATTGCTCACCTTGCAGCTGGTCCTGGTGCAGGATGAGGTGACAGGCATCCACAGATCTCTGTTGGTGTCTCTCTTCTCAATGATATAGTTGGAGATGGCACATCCTCCATCATCCAGAGGAGGGCTCCAGGAGATCACCATGTAGTTCCTGTAGATCTCATTGAACACTACGGGGCCTTGCGGGGGCTGAGGACGGTCTGACAGTAGGAAGCATTCATACTGATGACTCTCCAGCTTTATTTGATGCCACTAACTTTCTTTTCTTTTCATCATATGTGTAATTTGTGACTTTTACATTTCTTAGTGTTCTAGTGTTTTGCTATTACAGGCAAAATTTTCAGCTACATATTGTACCATCATTTTACAGAACTCGAGCACATACTGTAGGTAAATGGTCTGCACTTGTACAGCGATTTCTACCCATCGGTACTCAAAGCGCTTTTACACTGTGTCTCATTCACCCATTCGCACACACAAACACACACAGGTGGCAGAGCTGCTATGCAGCTTAGGCTGAGACAGCGGCTTGCCCAAGAACACTTTGGCACATGACTGGGGAAGCCAGAAACTGAACCATTGATCCTATGATTGGTGGGCGACCGCTCTACCTCTGAGCCACTGCCACCCCTAGGTAATAATAATATTGTTTTGTCATCCTGCAGGTGAATTGATCAAAGCAGCAGCGACTCACCAACCACTGTGATGGTGCAGATTCCTTTGCGAGCTCCAGCAGCGTTCTCCACACTGACGCAGTAGCAGCCACTGTGTTCTCTCTTGACTTTGCAGATGTTGAGGCTGAGGTGATGGGCGGTGCTGTGGAGGCCAATCTCCTCGTCTGCCTTCAGCTCCTCGTCGTTCTTTGTCCAGGTAATAGAAGGTGCTGGTTTACCACTGTAGCGTCCTAACAGGGTACAGCTGTCTCCCACCTTCACTAGGATCTTTTCCCTAAACTCCAAGTCCAGAGTTGGAGGCTCTGGTGTGTGTATGGGAGATTTAAGGGTTTTTATAGTTAGTTTGTAATTCTGTATGTGCTATTTGACAGTAAAAAAAGTCAATCAGTCATCAGCGTGTTTAGCACATCTTTAATGCTTTTGTTAAATTACTCACCAATCTCATCCTTGCACTGCACAGGTTTGGTGGCAAAGGATGGTTTGCCCTGTCCCACTTGGTTGATGGCTGAAACTCTAAATTCATGGCTCGAGCTGTCCTTAAGTCCAGTCAGGGTGAACTTCCTGTCCATCAGCTTTTCTTCTCCACCAATTCGAGTGAAGTTGTCCCGGCCGATCATGCGGGACTCAAGGATATACTCGGTCACCTCAGCACCACCATCGTACTTGGGGGGTCTCCAGGCAACGGAGATGGAGTCCTTGGTCACAGCAGTGATGATGAGGTCCTCTGGACGCTCTGGGACAGCTGGAGGTCAACATACATAACATAACAAATATTACCAGGGTATTTAAAGGACAATACAATAAAGACCGTGATTAAGGCTGTTTTTGTTTATTTAAGCTCTGATTCACAGAAACTTTACTTGGCTAAAGTCAATACTCCGAATATTCTAATCCATGTGCAAAATAAAAGGATTCCCTAAATAATACTCAGGCTGTGTGTGTGACGTACAGATGGGGTCCTTGATCAGAACCATCTTATCGGTCTCAGTGAATGGTCCCATGCCAATGATGTTCTCAGCTGCAATCCTGAAAAAGTAGCCTTTGCCATCAATGAGTCCCTGCACGATGGCGTTGTTCCTTGTGACTGTGTAGGATACAGAAGTCCAGCCCATGCGGTCGGCCTCCCTCTTCTCAATGATGTAGTTGGTGATGGCGGAACCGCCATCGTCCTCAGGAGTGGACCACGTCAACTTGCAGGTGTCGTTGGTCAGATTTTCTCCGGCGAATGGCAGACCAACAGGTCCAGGGACATCTGCAGGGAGTTTTATGTACGTTACTAAAGAGCGCAACTCAAAAAGAGAGGAATTTGGAAGCTAAGCCATTTATTCCAGACATTGAGGTTTTATGAAGATCACTCAAGCATACTAGTTTGGGTCACTCACCCAGGACCTCTACAAAAACGACCTTCTTCCTCTCTCCTCCCTCGTTCTTGGCACTCAGTGTGTAGATACCCTGGTGTTGCCGTTTACAGTTCTTGATGACCAGTGAATTGGAGATACCTGTTGTCTCTACTATGGCCTCTTTAGGCACCTCTGCATCATCCTTGCACCAAGTGATCTGTGGCGCCGGCTTTCCAGAGACGTAGGCAATGATGCGGATGGTGGCGCCGGCATGGACCACAATCTTCTCTTTCACTGAGGCATCCAGCTCCATCTCAGGAGGGACTGGACAATATTTAACATTTTTATATATTTAATATGTTTAGACTTACATATTACCTTTTTATTGTTAGATATCTGTGCGCGAGAGACTTACTTGTTCTATCTTTGACCTCAATCAACTCAGACACGAGTCCTGGGTCTCCTACGCCTGCAACGTTCACAGCTCGGACTCGGAAGCGGTACAGGGCACGTTCCTTCAGACCAGCCACCACAAACTTGGTTCCTCTGATCTCTGTGTCCTTTGCCTGTAAAGAGACAAAGAACAAATCATTGTAACCTAAAGCTTATTTTATATTGAGCTTCAGCGCACCTTATCATACAACGTGATGTGGTTTTCGTGAGAAGAGTGGTGACCTCAGGGAGTGAGAGGGATGGTGATAACACCCAAAACAGACAGTAACACGTCCCATCAAGCAACAAAACACTTTGAAGAAACATGAATTTTCTGAAACTGTGGGCACTTCACTACCAGGCACCATGTACACATGTTCCCTTTAGTCGTTGGGTGATGAAGTGTCTGCTGTCATCAGGTATTACCTTCTGCCAGCCCTCCTCGGTCTCTGGATCTTTCTCTTCCTCAGCTTCACTCAACAGCAGCTTCCTCTGAGCTTTCTTCTCTTCCTCCTCCTTGTTCACCTCCTTGAACTCAACAATGTACCCGGTGACCTTTGACCCTCCATCTACCAGAGGAGGTATCCACTCCAGCTCCACGGTGGACTTTGTCCAGTCTGTCACCTTTGGAGTAGGTGGTCCAGGAGGCTCTGCAAACACACACAGAACACAAACTGTTAGGAAGTCTCCATTTATTGGATATTTGTGAGCCTGATGACAGACTGAATGTTTGGTTCTGACCCAGATAGTTTTACATAAACACTCAGTACCACTGACTGTCAGGTTTCCTGTCAGGGAGGTGTGGCCTTGTTCAATATTTCTTACTGAACTGGTGGTGCTGTCATGTAACACACTTACTGATGGGGTCTCTGCAGACAACAGGGTCCGAGGGCATGCTGGGAAGACCGCAGCCAGCAGCGTTAACAGCGATGACCCTGAACTGGTACAAGGCATTTGCCAGCAGGCCAGTCACGTCCCAGTTGTTGCCCAGTGGCAGCGCCCGTATTGGGTCACGGGTGACGCGGGTCCAGCGCTTTCCAGTTGTCTCCTTCTTCTCAACAATGTAGCCAGTGATGGAGGAGCCACCATCGTACTTTGGTTCGTCCCAGTTGACGGTCATGGACTCCAGACAGACATTGGTGACTGTTGGTTTGTCACACTGACCAGGAACAGCTACAAGAAGACAGGCATCAAGACTCGATACGCTACATGTTGACATTATTGCTATATGCAAAATTTGAAAATACTGATCTCACTTTATAAATTAAGTTTAATGAAATGAATGTTTTTCTGTTGAAGTAATTAGAAGTAAACTTTTACTCCAATATGTTGCTTCTTGTTTTGTAGTGAATAACATTTGTGATTTTGGACTATTAACCAGAAAAAATAACCTAGGGCGACCTCTGGGCCTTGGCAGGTGCTAATGGTCAATAATAGAGACATTTTAGCTTTAGAAACAGCTGACGGAACTCACTGAAGAGGTTTCTGGCCTTCTCAGGCTCGCTGACCAGTGGAGGTCCGGTTCCAAACTTGTTCTGTGCCATCACTCTGAACTCATACTCATGGTTCTCAGTCAGCCGAGTCACCACATAGGTGCATTCCTTGGGGTCATCGGAGACATGGACCCAGGACTTCCTGTTTTCCTCACGCTTCTCAACCACATAGTTGGTGATCTTAGATCCGCCATCGTCTGTGGGAGCATTCCAGGCTAGTCCAATCCTGTCTGCAAACACTTCAGTAAACTTGATTGGTCCAACAGGAGTGCCAGGTGGTCCTGCAGGGTAAGAGAGAGAAAGTCAAGTCACAATTAACAACTATTAACTTTGAATAGTAAGTAGCAAGACATTTTAAATTAAAACTGTAAATTCTGTTAAAATAGCTGAAGCTAAGCAGATGCAAGACACAACATACCATCCTCACAAATGAACTAATAACTGTAATCATGTCTGTTCCTTAAATGAAACTCTGGAGGTTTTGTTTGTAGGAAGACAGACAAAACGTTACTGCTGTAATCACCGGTGAGGGAAGAGGTTCAGTCACAGCGAACCCTTTCTCAAACAAAAACATAACAAAATGTTTCCCACCTAACACAGAGAGCTTGATGTCTTTGGTGACAGTGCCCAGGCTGTTGCTGGCCGTCAGGCTGTAGAGGGCGCTGTCGTCCCTGCTGGCCTGTTGGACCAGCAGTGTGCACTTGTCCTGGGTCACCAGTTTGCTCATGTGCTGGTCATACTGGACGACTGCCTTCTCCCCAGGTGTAGCCAGGTTGGCCTTCTGCCAGGTGAGTGTTGGGAATGGGCAGCCACTTATTTTTGCCACGATGCTGATGTCACAGCCCTCTTCGCCCTCCAAGGCTTCACGCATCTGGATGGTCGGAGCACCTGAAAGAATCAAGAAGCTACATCAAAGTGTCCTGAGGCAAATGTGGCTGTAAGTTGGCTGTTACTCACATGTCTGGTCCTTAATGACCATGGGCCCAACAGTGGCGGACGGTCGACTGGGTCCTGCAGCATTCACAGCTTTCACCCGGAACTCGTATTCTCCTCCCTACAGACCAGCAGCACACATGGAATGAAGGTCTGTAGCAACATCTTCACATCACAGTATCAGCAGAGTAGCGAGATTAAATCTGAGCGTCACTTCTCCAACAACTTTGGTTTTACTTTTCCAGCCGAAAATGATCAGTTTCACACATTACTCTGACCCAATGTTGTAGTTTAATATACAGCTAAATCAAAAAAAAAGTCCTGCATGGGCAACTTCAGGTAGTAAATGAGTAGTTGTACAAAATATATATAATATTATGGATTATGTGTATAAAAGAACTGAAAAAAGAGCAACAGGATCTAGACCAACCTCCTTCAAGTCTTCCACCAGAAAGGTGAGTTCTTCTACATCCCTCTTGTTGCACTGTTTCCAGGTCTCCTTCTCCTTGCCACTCGTGTCCCAGCTCAAACGTTCAATTATGTAATGCTTCACTGGAGAACCACCGTTGTTCTTGGGTGGCTCCCAAGTCAGAGTGACGGTGTTCTTTGTCACCAGGTTGACTTTAAGTTTGGTGGGTGGGTCAGGTGGATCTGAGAAGAAACAGGAGGACGATGAGCGTTGGTTTGGCAGTTTGTATCTGAGTAACTGGAAGAGCAGGTGTGTCCTTACAGATCGGGTCCCGGGCCCGCACAGGGTCGGTGGTGACTGTGAATGGACCAAACCCAAGTCTGTTCTCAGCTCGAACCCTGAACAGGTATTCTTGACCTTCCAGAAGACCTGGAACCACATAGGCCTGGCTAGCACAGGCTACATTCACCTGAAAAGGAATCAATCACTTCACTGGTTATAAAGAGTCTTTCTCTTGTGACTGTGATAATTTTGACAGTCTGTAGGGCTGTAATATTAGTTCATTAAGTAGAATCATGCTAAATCATTACGAGGATTTATTGAAGTTATATGAGGGTCTGTTGCATGGACGTCTGGTCAACAAAGAAATAAACACAGCCTGTAGAAACTCGCCGTTTACCTTGGTCCAAGCCTTGTCTATGAGACTTTTCTTTTCAATAAAATAGCTCTTGATTCTTTCCCCTCCATCATTATCAGGGAGTTTCCAGATCAGCCTCATGGTCGAGCGAGTGACATCGGTAACCTTCAGCTCTTTTGGAGGACCAGGAACATCTGCAACAAGGAAAGAAACAGTGAGATGTAAAAGAACAACAATGAAGCCAATGAACAGATATTTTCCAATAAAAGAAGTCTTACCAATTAGCAAACACTACTAGCATTAGCAAACTATAAAAAAAAGCCCAAACATACCAAGGACGTTGACTCTAACGTTGACGTGTTTCTGTCCAGACTTGTTCTTGGCGGTGATGGTGTAACGTCCAGAGTGGCTCCTCATACTGACAGGGACGGTCACAACAGATGTGGTGTCTGTGGACTCGACCTGAATACACAAATAAAATTAAATCAAAAGAAAACTAAACAGAAAGTTTAGAGAAAGAAGAAACTTCACTGAACAATTACACTTTTGTGTTAAATGAGGCAGAGGAAATCTAAACAGACAAGAAGAAATTAGCAGCTTTTTGTGCTTTACTAGGGTGTTTAAGAGGTGCCATGAGGAGGCACCGCTGAGGTGATGAGCTCACCTCAGAGTCCACAGGTAGCGTGTGCAGCTTATTCTTCTGGTGC
Organism: Macropodus opercularis; assembly: GCA_030770545.1. Classification (NCBI taxonomy): domain Eukaryota; kingdom Metazoa; phylum Chordata; class Actinopteri; order Anabantiformes; family Osphronemidae; genus Macropodus; species Macropodus opercularis. The sequence goes on from CM061109.1 coordinate 20,213,596, forward strand.
GTCTTAGCTTTACCATAGAAGTCCCAGGTCACCTTGGGGGCAGGTCGGCCCTTGATAATGGCAGGAATTCTGATTGGATCGCCAGCACGGATGTAGAGCAGATCATCAACAATCATGTCTATGGTAATGGAAGGTCCAACTGTGAAGCATAAAACAAGAGTGAAATCAAATGAGCACAACAACACTATGATAATTAAAGTTGCTGTTATTACTGGAGGAACATACGCTGGACATCTTCAATCAGAACATCCCCGGTGCTGGGGCTGGGGTCAGACTCGCCAATGTCATTGACAGCAATGATCCTGAAGCGGTAGCGTTTCAGCTCGCGCAGGGTGGGCACCGTAAACTCTGTGGTGGGGTGCAGGGTGTCCGCATCATTTACCCTCACCCAGTCCGATTTGCCCTCATCCTGAATCTGGATGATATAGCCTTTGACGGGGCTTCCTCCGTCACTTTCCGGTGGTTTCCAGGACAGCGTGACGTTGTGCTTGGTCTTATCAGCAACCTCAGGAGCAGCAGGCATGCTTGGGGGAGCTAGAGGGAAGCACAGCAGGAGCCATGTTAGAAACTCTAAGTTGCCAATACAAAAACGAAACAACAAGAATCACTTATGTTGATAATTATTCAACTCACTAATTGGATCAACTGCAAAGGCAGAGTCAGACGGTCCACTGAATGGTCCAATTCCCGCAGAATTTGCAGCAGCGACTCTAAACTCATACTCTGTTCCTTCAAATAGATGATTGGCCTGAAACACAAAAGAGTGCATATTACATTACAGCAATGCAATCTAAGCCTGACCAGAGGCTGGTCCAGAATTTGAAAACCCTCAGGGAGTCAGCTGATCAACTAAACCAAAGTATTGGCACAAAAAAACACACATTTCAGCAGAATCACAAGAAATGCAACTGAAGTAAGTAAGTAGACTGCAAACAGTCTAACAGCTGTTATGTTATGTCGTAGGGCCCCAGGTTGGGTTCAAGCCTTCTTTAGAGGTGCAGCCAAGTCCCAGCAGCTCACCTGGTATTCCCACCCTTTCATGCCTCTCTTGGTGATCAGGGCCTTATTGACTCTAGCCCAGTAGGTAGTGCCCTTCTCCCGTTTCTCCAGCCAGTAGCCGATGATCCTAGAGCCACCAGTGTCAGTGGGAGGTTGCCAGCTCAGGGTCATGGTGGCCTTGGTGTACTCGGTAATGGTTGGCTTCTCTGGTGGGCCAGGTAGGCCTAAGGGGTCAATAATCTTGACCTCAGCTGTCATGCAGGGTTCAGAAATTCCATAGAGGTTTTGAGCTCGGATCCGGAACAGGTAGGTCTTGTTATTCTCCAGGTTCCACACCTGTAGATGAGGGAGGCGGTGTTCCCGTTAGAAGCAGTTAACGGTACTGACAAAATTTCAGCGTTATATCATTTAATTGTTGAACATACCCTGAGTTTCTTCTCAACAATGCTGCTCGTAACCTCCTCCCACTGCTCAGGCGCAGCTTCCTGTCCCTCTTCTCGCGCCACTTCCTCTGCCCCCACTTCCTTCTTCTCAACAATATAATTGGTCAGATCACTGCCTCCAATATCTAATGGTGCATCCCACTTAAGGTAACAAGACTCAGACTTGATGTCAGACACGGTTGCATTCCTGGGTGGAGTTGGTCGATCTAAGGAGACACCATGCTTTCAGTTATGGCTTGTTCAAATGTGAACTGTACCATTTAATATCATTGTCTCTCTGATCCTCTGACGGGTATGTTTTCACTCACCTAAGACCATAACATAGATGGTGTGTCTGGCTGTGCCCGCGTTGTTGGAGGCAGCCACAACGTAGGTGCCACGGTCGCTTCTCCTGGCTGATGGAATGGTCAGAGCGGTCTTGCAGTTCAACCTGCCGGTGACTTCCGTGTGTATAAGCACAGTCTCAGTGGACTGTGGAATCACAATGTCATCCTTGGACCATTCGACTGTAGGAATGGGCAGGCCCAGCACGTCAGCAGGCATCTCAATGGGCTCGCCCTTTTTCACAGTAATTGAGTCATGCTCAAAGTGTTTTAGCATGTGGACCTCAGGAGGAACTAGGAGGGACAGGAGAATGAGAAAACAAGTGTAAAAGTGCTCAAAAGATGCCCACATTGTTTTCTGACTTCAAGATTGTTCCAAATATTCATTCTTACCTTCATCGTCTTGGATGATCACAGCTAATGGGATGGTTGGTTCACTCTGTCCTATAGCGTTGACACACTTGATCCTGAACTCATACATCCAGTCCTCATCCAGACCCTTAACAGTCATGGTCAAGTCAGGGCACATCTCTGTGTTGCAGGGCTCGAATGCCTGTTGGTCGTGTCTCTTCTTCTCAACAAAATAGCCGAGTACGGGGCTGCCGCCGTCGTTACGAGGTGGTTTCCAGGCGAATGTGATTGAGTCCTTGGTGCGCTCTGTGTAGTTGAACTTCTCTGGGTTTGATGGTGGAGCTACAGAAACACAGTTACATTTAAGTACACATTCTCTTTCAAGCAAAAAGTGCCTATTGTGCTTCTTTCAAACTGCTTACATATCTGAATCAAAACTAAGTAACTGAAGAACTCACTTGGAGCATCCACAGCCAAGATAGACGGCAGCTCGACAGGCTGGCCCAAGCCGTATTTGTTCTTCGCTATGACGCGGAATATGTACTCCTGCCCTTCCTCGATACCCGTACACTCACACTTGGATGCCACAGTTTCAACAGGCTGCTTCCATATATCCTTTTTAATGTCTTTTCGCTCAACGACGAAGCCGGTCACGTCACCGCCTCCATCATCTTTGGGGTCGTCCCAGTTCAGGAATATCATCTTACGGGTGACGACAACAGGCTTCAGGTCTGTGACAGGTCCAGGCACATCTACAGGTACAACAATGAAAATGTTTAGAGCCCTGCAGTTAATGTCTGAACAATTTCATTAAACCCTGTACTGGATTTCTGGACTTACCCACAACCTCCACTCTGGTCCAAGCATTCTTGACGCCACTGGGGTTGGCAGCAGAGATCTGGTATTTGCCAGCGTCCTTCCTCTGAATGTTTGGCAGTACAAGAGTGCTGTTATTGCCCTCAGTGATGATCTCCACGAGGTCTTTGTCAGGGTTACGGTCGTCCTTGGTCCAGTTGATGTACGGATAGGGTTTGCCTGTTACGGTGGCAGGTATACGCAGCGTCTCTCCAGCTCTGATGATCATATCTTTGGTGATTGAAACGTCCAGTTCAATCACTGGCTTCTCTGTGCATGCCAACAAAACACAGAAGCAAAATATCAACAAATATCAAACACTTCATTAGACAATATCTGGCCGAGTAACTCTCAGCTCAGTGAGTACTTATTCTTGTGGTCTGTCTTTTTGTGACTTACCTGCAGGATTTCTGACAATCACAGGCTCTGTGACTCCTGGTGGTCCCTCTCCAGCGGCATTGCAGGCAATGACTCTGACTACAAACTTGGCCCCTTCACGAACTCCAAAGATAGTGAAGGCCCGACTCCTCTGGGAATGCTCTGTACACCTGGACCACTCAAGACCAGGACCAGCAAGAGCCTGAAACACACCGTAAACATGGAGACATTAGTCTGGACTGAAAGCAAGCAAATTATGCTCTGGATTAGAGAAACTCTGATGTGAGTGAGTAGCTACAGGGAGGCAGGAAGATGATCTCACCTTTTCCACATGATACCCCACAATCTCTCCTCCACCATTGTCTACAGGTGGGTCCCACTCCACTTCGATGGAGTGGTCTGTGGTTGTTGCTATTCTAGGAATGGGAGGTCCAGGAGGTACTACAGCATCACAAATGAACACATATTGATATTAACATTATTAACATTATCTCTGGAAGTCAATCCATCGAGGGCTCCAGAGTCTTGTACTTCCAGCAAAGACATGAAAGGAGATTAGTCATGACAACAAAACGCATAATGAGACCAATTACTGTTGTGCAGTTTGCCACAAATTAAAACACAAGGTTAAGAACTGTACATACAAATTGGAGCCTGGGCCACAATCGGCTCTGAGGGATCACTGAACTTTCCGACGCCAGCCTGGTTTTCAGCTGCCACCCTGAAGATGTACGTCAGTCCCTCCATCAGGCCTCCAACTTTCAGGTTAGTGACAGGAGCAATTTCCCTAAAGGTCAGAAGGGGAGATTCAGCATAAGCTTAGACATTTTCCATACCAGCAGTGCCTCCAGTTTTATTAGTCCCAGAGTCTTCACCTGTTGACACGTGCCCAGCGTGAGCTGTTAATCTCGCGGCGCTCCACCCAGTATCCAATGATGGGGTTGCCATTGTCGTTCGGCTGGTTCCAGGTCGCAAGCATGCTGTTAGCTGTGACATCACCAACCTGTGGCTTGTCAGGAGCCTCGGGAGGGTCTGAGGAAAATGCAGCAGGAAATGTTGATTTCTTTTCTGAATTACAAATGCGATTACACTTTGCCTGTTATTCTCCTATTTTTGGAATCATCCATACCGGTGATATTGACTATCACCTTTATGTACACAGTACACAGGTGATGACTTGTGATGAGACATAAGCAGTAACAATAATAAGATTCCGTACCAAAAGGATTCTTTGCAATGATTGGCTTGGAGACGCAGGGTGGGCCAGCGCCATGCTTGTTCTCAGCCACGACCCTGAAGATGTACTCCTTCTTCTCAATGAGTTTGGGCACAAGGTAGCGGCACCCTCTAAGCGTGGAAGTGACAGAGCTCCAACCAAACTCCACACGTGAGTTGTCCTTCTTCTCTAGAGTGTAGTTGAGGATTTCACTGCCACCATCGTCAAGGGGGGGGGCCCATCTACAGATGACAGAATTCTTCCTGACCTCCTCAAACGTGAAGTTCACTGGAGGACCAGGAGTATCTGTACAGAGACCAAAGGGTAAATGATTAGATAAGGCAGCACATTAGAAAAATGACAGTTGCTGTTATTTTCAATTATTATTCCAATTCAATTTGATTAAACTATTATGTTATTATTAATTATTTTCTACAGTGATACTTTCACAAAAAGCTTAAATATGCATCAACATTTTATATTCTACATCACAGGATGCTGAGATGTTTTCATTGTCTGACTGAACCTTTTTAGTACACATTAAATGGTCTCATTGCTTGAAATGGCTTAACGTAATAACAGATCACAGAGTACATGTAACTACAGCTTTAAGAGTTTAACAGAAAGTAGAAACACATCTCACCAAGCACGTTGACTTGACAGGTTGCAGAGGCGACTCCCTGACCGTTCTCCACCTTGATCATGTAGACTCCGTGGTCGGCGCGGACTGAGTCTGTGATGATGACAGAGGACACACCCCTGCGACTGTTGTTGATCGTCAGACGCTCGTTTACCGTTGGATAGTCTGGCTCTTCCACTTCCAGCTCTGCTGCCTCTTCTTTTTTCTCTTCCTCCTTTTTCACCTCACCTTCCTTCACCTCTGCCTTTTCGGCTTCTCCCTCCTTCTTTTGCTCGTCCTTCTTAACCTCCTCTTTCTTCTCCACCTTCTTCTTGAGGGGTTTTTCTGGCCTCTTGCGAAGCGGCTCAGGACGGATCACCTGGTTGTTCCAGTACCAGGTGATCTCAGGGTAGGGAGCCCCAGATATGTTGGCGTCCAGGCAGATCTCGCAGCCTCGTCTTACGCTGAGACCGGACTGCAGGCTGCCACTTAGGAAAACCTTCGGAGGATCTAATAAGAACAGAAGCAAAATTAAGAGTTCATGAGGTAACAAGTTTAGTAGAGTTTGTATATTGGGAAATGCACTGTATAAACACAAGGTTAAAGGGAAAGGCTTCCCTTCTTCAAATTGTCAGGGGTTAGCATCACACTTACTGCTGGCATCTGAGGCCTTTACGAACAGAGTGCTACGAGAGGGCTCGCTGATCCCTGCTGCATTTTCAGCTTTGACTCTGAAGGCATAGCTCTTGCCCTCTGTCAGGTCTTTCACAGTGTAGGACAGGACAGGCACCAGGAAGTTGTTGCACCGCTCCCACTTGTCCTCGCCCTTCTGCTGCTTCTCCAGGATATAACCCATGATCTTGGCACCTCCATCATACATTGGAGGCTTCCAGGTAAGGGTGATGGTACTGGATGTGGGGTTGTGGGTCTCAACGTCCACCGGTGGGTCAGGAGCATCTGGGATGAGAATCAGTTTTCAGTTAAATTCCTTCTTGTACAAAATAAACATCAATTCTTCTGAGGAAAGAAACAATTTAATGAATGAAAAACATGTTACAATTTATATTTCTAACTTGTAAACAATAATTTGTTTGTAGATTTATCAAAGAGGAAATAAGAGATCTCACGTTTCTGGTCCTCAGCAATGACTGGGTTGCGAAGCTCAATGAACTCCCCTCCTCCGACCTTGTTGACAGCCTGAACCCTGAAGTAGTACTCTCCGTTTGGGATGAGGTCCTTAACATTCCAGCTGACCTTGTTCTCTCCAGACATCATATTGACGTACGTCCTCCTGCCAGCCTCACGCCTCTGCGCACACACAAAAAGAAAATTAACTCAATAGTTATTGAGTTCGTCCGACTCAAAACTGTCAATGCAGCCGAAACATAAAAACATTCTGCCATCTCGAACCTGCAGGACGTAGTGAAGGATTGGAGAGCCGCCATCGTAGTCCGGAAGATCCCAGGTCACTTTGCAGGAGCTCTTTGTGATCTCACAGGCCACAATCTCCTTACAGGGACCAGGAAGACCTGAAGGTAGAGAGAAGGATGTGTTTCAACTCGTTCGGCGGCTGCTGCTGTTGTAATGTCTTACTACACTCAGTCAGTTGAGTACCGATGACTTTGACGTTGATGGTGGCGCTAGCAGCTCCCAGTTTGTTCTCCAGAGTCACTTTGTACACTCCGGCATCAGTGTGAAGACTGCTATCAATCTCCAGATGACAGGCAGTGTACTCCTCTCTGTTAGCAAAGACACTGATGTTTAACCAATCCTTAAAACAGAGACGACCTTGTTTACAGATTTTCCTCTTCTTGCTGCACTGACCTGAAGCCGGCGCGTTCGTCAGCCTTGAGCTCCTTGCCGTCCTTGTGCCAGGTGACTCTTGGTGAGGGAACAGCTCTGAATGGAACTGGGATGTGCAGCTTCTCTGTCTCCACAACAACCAGGTCCAGAGTTTGGAACTCCAATGTGGGGTTGCCTGAATTCACAGGAAGAATAAAAACACAGGTAAATTAGTGCCAGTTTACCAAATATCAAGCAAGGCTCTCAAGGTAGTAGTGGTAGCAGTAAGTTGTTCTTACAGTCTGAGTCTCTGGCAAAGACGTTCTCAGAGATGTCAGACGGATCACTGACACCAACAAAGTTGATGGCCCTGACTCTCAGGATGTACTGCTTCTCAGGCACCAGGCCCTCATCCACGCGGTATTTCAGCTCCTTAACTGGACGGGAGTTGACCCTCATCCACTTCTCTGTTCCTGCCTCACACATCTCGATGTGGTAGCCGGTGATGGGGGAGCCACCGTCCCTCTGAGGAGGTTTCCAGGCGATAGACAGGAAATCCCGGCTAGCTCCAGTGACGTGCAGCTCGATGGGAGGTGATGGCACAGCTGGAGCAGACAGGACTCACACATTTAGCCTCTGTTGACTTTACACTTTCAAAGACTTTTAGGTCCTGGACCAACCTGTTGGGTCTTCGATAGTAAGGATCTCGGTAGGTTCACTTGGGTGTCCGACACCGGCCTCATTTTCAGCGCTAACCTGGAATTGAACCTCCGTTCCTTCAATGACGTCTGTCACTCTATACTTACAGTCTGGACCTGAGGTCTTCCCACATTTCACCCAGCGAGTTCCGAGCTTCTCCTTCTTTTCAATGGAATACCTGTAGGGTGAAAACAAACCTTCGTACTCAGAGACTAAAATAAGATGAATCTGGCCAGTGTTACAAGCAATTAATGAGTCATGAATTCATTAAATACATTCATCATTTTTAGGAACGGTCATATCTTTGGATTTCAACAAAAGCAACCTTTAAAAGCAAACAGAGCCACAATGTATCGGTCAAAGAAAGAACGCCTACTTGAGGATGGGTCGGCCTCCATCATTTTTTGGTGCTTCCCAATGCAGGTCCACATATCTTTTGGTCACAGCACTAACACTAAGGGCGTATGGTGGCCCAGGAGTCGCTGCAAAAAAAAAATTCATTCAAGTTTCATTCATCATCATTGTTCAGAGTGAAATGAAATAACCACACTACACATGGCTACAATTCTTCTCTCTAACTCACTGAAAGTGTCTTTGGCCAACACAGAGTCCTCCAGCTCACAGAACGGTCCAATGCCCACAGCGTTCTCAGCAGCGACACGGAACACGTACAGCGACCCTTCATTCAGAGGTGTCACGGTGGATTTCAGCTCCTTGACAGTGGTGTCCACGGTCTGCCAGCCTTTACGCCTGACATCGCGCTTCTCCACCACGTAGTTGGTGATAGGAGACCCTCCATCACGCTCTGGGACTGCCCACTTCAAATCGGCACTGTTCCTACTGATGCCAATGACCTCCAACCAGCGGGGAGCCATGGGAGGGTCTGAGGAGATTCAGAGAAAGATCCAATAATGTCAACTGTGGTATATGTTGAGTCTAGTGCAAAAGAAACGTGTCTTCTAGTGTCAGCTTTTCTTACTGAGTCTCTCTTTGCAGAGCACTGGGTCGCTGGGCTCGCTGGGTTCGCTGTCTCCAGCTACATTAACAGCCCGCACCCTGAATGAGTACTCCTGCTTCTCCATCAGGCCCTTCAGGAAGTACTCCAGCAGGTTGATGTTGTCTGCCACACGGATCCAATCTGTTGTACCGCTCTTCAGCATCTCAATGACGTAACTATCAATCTTTGCTCCACCGTCATGCTCTGGTTTGGTCCACATCAGGAAGCAGGATGTCTTAGCAACATCTTTTACGGTCGGCTTCCCCGGAGGCCATGGAGGATCTAGAATAGAATGAGTCGTTTACGCCAGAAAAGGATTTGATATAATATTACACAACTAGGGCTAACAGGCTAATATTTTAGTACCAATAGGATCTTTGATGAGGATCGGGTCTGTCTCCTTGCTAGGTTTCCCAGTGCCAGCAAGATTCTCAGCCAAGACTCTAAACTTGTACTTCTTTCTGGTGGGAAGACCTTTAACCCTGCAAAGAAAACAAATGTCATATAAGTGAAATAAGATGAGAAGCTTGGTGTAATCGTCTATCAGACGACAGGGGAGCAGTTTGACTCACCTGTAGTTAGTATCTTTGACTGGCAGCTTGTTGCATCTGATCCACTTGTCGTGGTCAGGTTCATATCTCTCCACCCAGTATCCAGTGATGGGGCTTCCTCCGTCCTCATCAGGCTCCAACCACGTCAGAGTCACTGAGTCCTTGGTGATGTCTGAACCCTCCAGCTTGTAAGGAGCTCCAGGAGTGTCTGAGGACGAGACAGGAACAATTAGGAGGAACCAGCTGATTCACTTGCTCCCTTTTTTTATCATCATATCAGTTTGTCTGCTGTTTCTGAATCACTTGCATCTAGTATTAAAGTTTCAGCAAGTAAGCCAAACGTCAATTTCAAGATTTCAAGATAACAAATTCCTGTGATAAACCTCTATACTACATTTAAGGGGTATTTTGTACCGAAGGGGTATTTTGCTGTTATCGGTGGGTGTTCAGCTGATGGCCCAACACCAAACTGGTTCTCAGCGAAGACTCTGAAGATATAGTCCTTGAACTTGATCAGGCCAACAGCTTTGTAGGTGGTCTGCTTGACGGTGGAGGACAGTCGGTGCCAAATCTCGCTGTCAACAGCGCGGCGCTCCACAATGTAGTTAGTGACTTTGGAGCCACCATCGTCTCGTGGGGGGTTCCAGGCCAGGAAGCAGGACTCATTGGTGATCTCAGAGATGTCGAAGGCAGCCGGAGGACCAGGCTTATCTGTGTGAAGAAAATGCCCGAAAGTAAATGGACAAGAAAAACAACAATAATGGCAGTTTTGTTTGACGAAAGAAGCCTCCTTCTGTTGTAATCTGGGCTAACCAAGGATGTTGACGTCCACGGTGGCGGTGGCTCGGCCGCTGCTGTTAGTAGCCTCGATAATGTAGGTGGAGCTGTCGTTTCTCACAGTCTTGGCAATGCTTACAGTGGAGTGTCCTGGTTTTGTTTCAATGGATACTCTATCATCAGGTTTAAGAACTAGATCGGCCTTGGTCCACTTTACCCGCGGCTCTGGTTTTCCTGTCACCTCTGCAGGGAGCTCGATCTTGCTGCCAGCCTTTGCAGTGAGACCAGCGAGCAGCTTAGCATCCAAGTGGATCTGTGGAGGTTCTGAATGGAACACAGGGATGGAGAGTTGCAGCTTAGAGGATGTTTATTAGGAAATAGCAACATTTAGATAGAATTAGATATATAGATTTCCAGGTCTTGTTTTTGTAACTTTTCAAAATGAGCTCATTTCAGTTGATGAGAGTACTTTTCAGTTCAGAGTAATCATGGTTCACGTTTCTCACTCTCATTTTCACGTGCAGGAGGAATTTCAGGACAACAGTCTGGGTACCTATTGGATCAATGGCCTGGATGTCATCTGTGGCCTTGCAGGGCTGGCCGGCTCCCAGGCGGTTCAGGGCCCGGACTCTGTATGAGTACCACTGGCCCTCAGTCAGACCAGTCACCTGACACTTCAGCTCAGACACCATGTCCCCGCAGGGCTCCCACTTATCCGTTCCTCTCTGGCAGCGGTCCACGTTGTAGCCTTTGATGCTGCTGCCGCCATCATACGTGGGCGGCTCCCAGGTCAAAAAGATGCCGCTGGCTGACTTGTCTCTCCACCTCAGGTTCTCTGGAGGGTCAGGGACAGCTGAAGGAGAAATGATGGAGGGGTTAGAAGGAGAAATATTTTTGGAAACATTTTATTTATTTTATTTTTCAATCCTGCAGTGTGAAGACATTTGCGCCAACTCTGTGAAAACTATGTTTCATATTGTTTTGACAATTTCAAATGCAATTAATTAGTGGTTTTAGTGCGACTTACTGGCAGGAGAAGACACGCTGACTGGCTCATCTATGTACGCCGGCTCTCCTGGTCCACACTTGTTGCAGGCAGTGACTCTGAACAGATACTCCTTCCCTTCAACCACGTCTGTGACAGTGAACTCCAGGTCCTGGATACCTGTGGCCACCTGTCGAAACAAACGCAGAGAGTTTAAGTGATTGTCTAGCATCATCATGTCGATTTCATTTGAACTGGTTGGTTACAGTGTAGTGAGTCATTAAAACCACGGTATGTTTTACACGATGAGATAAGTTAAAAGCCATGTTAGTTGTTGTGCTATGACCCTTGTGTGAAGTCTAATTCTAACCCTCTGTCTTTGGTAGTTTGAGCACACACTATGGGGTAAGATGGCGGTACCTTGACCCAGGTCTTCCGGGACACATCCCGTTTCTCCACCTGGTAGCCGGTCAGAGGGCTTCCTCCATCGTGTTCTGGAACCTCCCAGCTCAGGTGGACGTGTTGCCGGGTCACCTCCAGAACCTTGAAGTCCTTAGGTGCACTGGGTGACGCTGGAGGATAGAGAAAAATAATTAGTGGCTAGTTAATACCCGAAACATTTCAGGTTGCTAATTTTTAAGAAAATACTTTTTTCACAGCTCACCAATGACGTTGACTTCAATGTCTCCAGAGACAGATGTGACATCGTTCTCCAGTTGCAGGCTGTAGGTGCCTTTGTCTGGACGGATGCTCGGTGTCACAATCAGCTCAGTGAATGTGGACCTGGTGGTCAGGGTGACACGCTCATCAGCGCTGGTCAGCTCCTTCCCCCCGAATGTCCACTTGGCAACGGGTGTGGGGTATCCGGTGATGGGGACTCTGATGGTGAGAGGCTGAGGGACGATCACCTCCAGGCCGTCTTTGAAACCACTCAAGTCAAACGTCGGAGCAACTGAAGATGAGAGGAGAGGGACACGCAATGGGAACTAACACATTCAATAGTCAGGAGTTGATTTATTATAACTGTCATGTTCTAAACAATATTTCAGATCAGCTGCTGGAGAACTAAGTCAGCGACTGTCTTACAGTGTGGGTCATCAGCCAGCAGTGGTCCGATAATGTTTGATGGGTCAGAGACTCCGGCAGCATTCTCAGCAAACACTCTGTAGTTGTACTTGCTTCCATACTTCAGACCAGACACCTGAAAAAAAACAACAAAATAGCATTAACAAAAATTTGAGAAAAATATTCTAGGGCAAACCACTTGCCCTAGTCAAGTTACTAAAGTTCATGGAGAAAAAGATAAATAGATAGATAGATAGATAGATAGATAGATAGATAGATAGATAGATAGATAGATAGATAGACAGACAGACAGACAGACAGACAGACAGACAGACAGATCGGACTTTATTTATCCCGCAGTGGGGAAATTCTGTACAAAAATTACAGTACAATAGAATTACAATAATTACAAAAAAAGAGTAACATTTGTTTGACAGTATGTACATATGTAGACATAAAGTGCGAAGTTCCAAAAGAAAAAAGAAAAATAAAATAACATACATGTACATGGACACCGCACGGCACACATCACGCTATAAGCTCTTAACGGTGTCAGGATGGAGCAGCAGCTATAGGACCTGTACTGCTGGAACGTTGTTTTCTGTACCTTGTAGAAGAGGTCGGGGCAGAGACGGGCGTTGCAGCGGAGCCACTTGTCGGTGCCATCCTCACAGCGTTCGATGATGTATCCAGTGATAATGCTGCCTCCGTTCTTCAGAGGAGTCTCCCAGGTGAGCTGCACCGAGCTCTTGTTCTGGTCCTGGTAACAGAAGTTCAGAGGAGGGCTGGGAGGCTCTGCAGGACACACACACAAGCGATACAGGTGTTGTGTAGATAAGTGTGAAGTTTTGTTTCTATTTTTACACATGACGTTACACATACATTTTACACATCTAAAATATAATATGTAGTTTCTTTCTGACCAGTCAATATCACAACCCCACTCACCGATGGGATCCATGATCTTGACGGGCTGAGACGCGGCGCTGGGCTTGCCGACGCCGGCTTTGTTCTCGGCTTTGACTCTGAAGATGTACTCTTTGTTCTCGATGACGTCGTTGATGGCGGAGGTGAGCTCATCGACTCTGGTCACCTGGACGGGCGACCACTTCACGGACGTCCTGTCGCGCAGCTCGATGATGTAAGAGGTGATGGGAGAGCCTCCGTCTGACTCGGGGGGCTCCCAGGAGACAGTGCAGCCGAACTTGGTGACATTTCCCACAATCACATTCAGAGGAGCTTCAGGAACGTCTAAACCATGACACGGAAAACAGGAAACCAATAATGGACACAGTTATAGCATTTGCTCGTGACATAGCGTAAGCTACTGAAATCTACTCATCGTCTTAAGGAGAAGTAGTTAAATGCTGTGTAAAAAAACGCCTTTCTTACCAAACTTGTTCTTGGCCTGTACAGGTTTATCAGTTTCTACATTGGGTCCGCTCCCAACCCGGTTTTGGGCACAGACTCTTAACAAGTACAAGGAATCCTTCTGGAGGCCGGTCACCGTGTACTCAGGACTCTCGGCGTGATCGGTGGCCAAACTCCACGTCTTACGCTTCACGTCACGTCTCTCCACCACGTATCCGATCACCTTACTGCCGCCGTCGCTCTCAGGCTCCTCCCACACCAGGTTTACTTCACCGTCGGCGGTGTCGACCACCTGCAGGTTCTTCACAGGTCCAGGAACATCTGGAAAAAAAAACAAATCCATCAAGATGACATGGTGGACAGGCTGTCGTTGTCATGTTATGTAGTCGACAGGTGAGAGAACTCACCGATGACGTCCAGGTTGATGAAGGCCTCTCCTGCTCCGTGCTTGTTCTTGATAATGATCTTGTAGCGGCCTTGGTCTGACTTTTTGGGGTCTTTCAGCCGGTACTCTGTGTGGTCAGCAGATGTGTAGGCGTTTTCTTTGGGCAGACTCGTATTGTCATACAGCCAGTCAGCCTCGGCCTGTGGGTAGGCACTGTAAGGGACGGCCAACACGATGGGTTTCCCAGCATCTGTGACGTAGCACTGGTCTGTGGTCTTTATCTGAGGCACAGCTGCAGGACAGCAGGATAATTTTTACAGTCAGGACAGTTTTACAAAGATTCCAGTTTCCCTCTCTTTTATCTCTCATGTTCACCTCCAACATCTCCTGAACGTTAGCTGCTAAATGCTGCATAGGGTTGTTACCTTAAACAGTTAACAGCTGTTTGCTGTTACCACTAATCACAAACTAAAACTAAGCAAAAGGCATTGGATGTGACAATCTATAAAATGAAATATAAATGTACATTAATGTGTAATGTGCTGCAGCAAACTGAAACAGACCAACCAGATTTGGGGATAGATACCGGGGATAGCAGCAGCTACGTCAGACCAAACCCTAGTTCAGTGGATGTTCCTATGGGACCATTGTCCATTGTCTTACCCTTTCTGAACAGGCCCATGAATGATGATGCTATAACGAAACATTAAAACGACAGCAGTGTTGGTGGATTCAGTGCTTACCTGCGAGCTCCAGCTTGGCTCTGGCGTCTTTGTCTTTGACCATGACTCTGTAGTCTCCCTGGTCTCTGGGTCTGATCTCACAGACCTGAAGCCTGTGGATTTTACCCTCGCTCATCATCTGGTATTTGTCTCCCTGGACAACTGTCATATTGTTCCTCAACCACTTCACCTCCACTCTGTCCTTGTTGAGCTCCACCTCAAACACAATGTCTGCGCCTGGAGGCTCAAATGCGTCCTGTGGTGGCCTGATGATCTCCACTGGGATCTCTGCAGGGCGGAAACATATGTATGAAAAGGGAACCACAAACAGAAGCCATTTTATTCTGGGTCAGTTTTGACAGCTCGCCTTCAACAAAGAGCCTGGCTTTGGATCTCTTCTCGTCCACACCGCAGGCGTATTCACACTCATCATCTGGCCTGCACTCCTTGACCCGCAGGCTGCACATTTTTCCATCTCTTTCAAACATGTATCTGAGACAAGCGCAAAGGTACAGAGTCAGCGAGCCACTGACAAAACCATTTCACCAGATCAGCCTGTCGCATGCTCATGTACCTGGGTCCTTCTCTGATCTCTCGGCCGTTCCTGTACCACTTGACATCCGCCTTCTCTTTGGTCAATTTGCAGGTGAACTCAGCGTCGTCAAATTCTGTGATGGTCTGGTCCTTGAGCTGCATAGTGAAGTCCGTCGGCGCCTCGCTGATGATCAGTTCCGCGGTGGACTTGCTGTCTCCGGCCACAGCAGTGTACTCGCCTTCATCTGCTAGTGTGCAGTCTTTGATGGTCAACGTGTGCTTCTCTTTGTCGACTCTGTAGACCACGCGTTTGTTGAAGGTGATCTCTTCTCCGCCCTTCATCCATTTGAGAGTAGCATTGAGCCTGTTGACTTTACATGAGAAGCTGATGGTCTTCTTCTCCTGAGTGTCAACGTCCTCCAGAGGAACCACGATCTTCAGACTTTCCTCTGAACAGCAGCAGCAGAACAGACAATAATGTCAGAAAATCTCACTTATCACAGCGTGCGATCACTTTGACCAGATTTTATGTATAGTTAGTTAAGTTTATCAAAGGAAATCAAATTTCCTGATCTGAAACAATTAAACCTGTCTCAGTGCCACCACTGCATCACTGAGACAAGGCACTGACCTTTGACCGTGAGGCTGCCGGAGCTCTTGGCCTGCTCTCCTCTCTGATTGGTCAGGTTGATGGTGTAGCTGGCTTCGTCGACCTTCTGGGCATCTCTAATCCTCAGGGAGAAGACGTTGTCTCTTTGCACCATCACGTACTTGCTGCTCTCAAACAGTGTCTCTTCGTTTTTCAGCCACTTGGCCTTCGCTCCGTCCTGGTTCACCTCACAGTTCAGGACGATCTCCTGACCTTCTCTGCCCTCGGTGTCCTTTAGTGGCGTGATGATCTTGAGCTTCTCTGCAAGAATAAAGACACCCAGAGATCAGTGAGTAAACCAACAACGTGACACAAGAAAAATGTTAGATAGTCAAAACAGTCTGTTTTAAAAGACAATAACTGTTTGTGTGTGAGTTAAAATGATGACATAAGCGGACACTTCAGGCCTCCTGAGTCATCATCAGTCCTGATAATGATTATTTACTTCTCCCCTAAGACAATGTTTAGCAAAAATGTTTTGTACATTTCTATGTTTCTTTGTAAAACTATGTCAGATTCAAAAATGCTAGCAACTGAGGTTTGCTAAGGATCTGTGACTGACCGCGCACAGTGAGTTCGGCGCTGGCTCTGGTTGGTCCGATCATCACCACATATCCGCCCTCATCTTTGAGCTCACAGTTGTTGATGACCAGAGATCGTTTCTTGCCGTCACTGACCATCTGGTATTTGTCTCCCGCCTCCAGTTCCATGTTGTCCTTCAACCATTTGACTTCGTAGGACTCCTTGGACACAGAGCAGGTGAACTCGGCCTTGTGACCCTCCACCACCTCCTGACTCTGAGGCCTGGAGATGAACTCAGCAGCCAGTTCTGATACAGGAAGACAGATCAGAGGTTAGAGCTGAAGCACATTAATAGCTTTAGTAAACACTTGTTTTTCTCTGCATACCATTAATCTTGAGGTTTCCAGATGTTCTGATGCTAGAACTCAGTCTGCAGTTGAACTCTCCAGCATCAGCCATTCTCAGGTCCTTGATGAGGAGGATCCTCCTCTTTCCGTCTACGATGTGCTCATAGCGGCCGCCCTCTGGCAGCTCCTCGTCTCCTTTGTACCAGGTAACTTCAGCACTGGGTTTGGAGATCTCGCAGATGAGCTTCACGCTATCTGTCTCTGTTCCTTCCACACTGGGCAGGTTCTTGGTGAACCTGGCCTCCTCCTCTGCAACCAGAGAAATAGAAGCCTCAGAGCTCTACTGAGCAACAACCACATTCCAGACATGATGCGTATTTTATTCTTGTTCTTTTTATTCCTACCGACGACAGTGAGCATGCCGGAGGATTTGGAGGTCTTTGCGTCACATTCGTATTCAGCCTCATCTTCAAATACAGACTTGTGGATAAGGAGGATGTGCTGTCGGCCCTGAGCAATAATTTCGTACTTCTTCCCCTTTCTGATTTCACTTCCTTCCTTGAACCAGCGGACCTGCGAAGCATCAGCGAAGAGGAGGCGTTAGAGTTTTATTCACAGTGTATCTAAACAGACAGATGGAAGAGTAATACTCACCTTGACGTCCTCTCTGGAAACTTCACACTCAAATCTGGCTGATTCCTTCTCTTTGACCTCGACATCATGGAGTGGCTTAGTGAATTCGACATGTGGAGCTGTTGATATTAGGAAAGGAAATGTGTGGATGAGCTTTTGTCTTCTTAAAGTGAACTACCTGTAGCCTTACAGCAGATCTTGTATTTCACTTAGGAAGGTCTAAAGATTTAACTGTGTACACTTTATTCTCTGCCTGAGGACTCACGTTCAACACTGAGGAAGCAGGAGGTTTTAAAGTCTTTAGCGTCACAAGCATATGTTCTTGAGTCATCCGGAGTGCAGTCATGGATGACCAGCGCTCTCTTGTGGCCGTCAACGATCATCTCATACTTCTTAGTCTTGCGGATCTCCTGTTCGTCCCTGAACCAACGGACCTCTGCGTTTTCTCTGGAAACCTCACACTCCAGTGTGGCAGTGGTCGCTTCCTCCACCGTTTGGTCTTCCAGAGGCTTGGTGAACTCCACTGCTGGCTCTAAATGCCAACAAAAATGCTGTTGTTAGATTACAACAATATGAAAATAGAAATGAAAACGGCATGTGAACAGTTTCCACCTCCCTGAGGTCACCAAATAAAAAAAAAATCAAAGAACATCAGTGGAGGCCACTAGATGCAGAAGAGATGTTTTACCTCTGACGGTGAGGGTGGCCTCGGTCTGGAAGTCTTTGGTAGTAAGTTTGATTTGTCCGGCTTCATTCAGCTGGACATCTCGCAGGGTCAGGCTGTAGACTTTACCCTCCGCCTTCAACACCACCTGTCAGGTTATTATGTGATTACACGTCTGTAAACTCTCAGGCCACAGTCTGTTAATCCCGGTGCTTTAACAAGGCTTTATAAATACTGCTTACAAAAATGAGTCCAAAAGAATAAATGCCCTCAGGAGGTTGGGGGATTATTTCGCTGAAACCTGTACCTGGAGGTTCTAGAGCAGAGTCACACGTTTTTATTAGCCTTGGGCAATGTGTGAGAGGCTCAGGTGACGCAGAGTTGTGTTGAGAGCTTCAGCTGAGCCCTGACAGCTGAAACGGGTGCAGGCAGCTGCTTTCCCTTACCGACCTAAAGTTCGCGACCTGCGACACCTGACTACATATCACAGGCCACAGCCACATATCTCACTGAGGAGGCATCTGATATGAAACTATTACAAACATTTATTGGCCTTGTAAGACTTATTGTCACTGCGTCCAAGTTTAATAAACATGTTAAAGACACCAAAATGTTTCTTCTTAAATGTTTATCAATAATTAATTCGAACAACAAGACAAAAGCCTCCATGTTCAAATCCTAATAAAAACTGTTAAACATTCTACACACAACACAAAACAACTCCTGGTGAATATGTAAGACACAGTAAATCAGACTTGCACAACTCAGAGCGAGATCATGTATCAAGGCTCAGGTTACATCCCACAATCAAACTAATCCTGCATTACCCCTGGACTGTTATTTCACAGTGAACACTGCAATGATTTTAACACAAGCAGAAACAGTGAGAACATAGTGTGAGTTTAAAGCTAAGACTGTCAGAAGGCTCCTGTTGCCACCTGCTCTGCGTCTCAAACTCCTGCAGCTGTTAAAAATAACTCTGCAGAAGCGCTTGCAGAGCAGAAAAGCTTTCCTGTGTTATCTCAAAAGCAGGATCGAATGCTCGGCTGAAATCCTGAACCTCCACCAGCAAGACCTTATATGAAGACAGGCTAAGGCTGGAACAGCCTGGGAAAAAACAAGGACCAGAACCACTACTGGAGTCATGTGTTTCAGGAAGTGAGTGACTGTTTGTGGTGCAGAAACACTGTGAGGTTCACTCAGCTGTGTTGGGACTTACTCTGTCGCTCAGTTCCAGCTTTGTACCCTCCAGGAACCACTCAACAGCGAGATCTTCATATGACAGCTCGCACTCGAAGGTGGCGGACTCCCCAGCAGTCACAGTGACATCCTTTAGAGGGCTCTTCAGGCTGATCACCCGGGCTTTGGATTGGGGAGAAGACATGGTTAGTTCCCCCCTGAACCAGGTCAATAGATCCAAAAGTCCCCTGAGAGTAACGGCTAATCCTCAGCGGCTAATCCTCATGGTGTGGCTGAGGCGAAGCCAGGCCGCTAGAAGCCCTCAGGATAACTGAAGCCAGCCACGCTGGGACTTGGCACTGGGGGGCTGAGCTCATTACCATGCGACCTGCTGTCAGGCGTGTATGGCTGGTACCAGCCAGTAAGAGACAGGGTCACATCCTCCCCCCTGCCAACCACTGTAAACCTGCTCTAGATAAGGTATGTGGCTTCCAAAATAACCAAGCATCCCGATTGGCTGAGAGCCCACCTCCACCAAACTCAGGAGAACCAAATGTGCTCCTGTCAATCACCAACTGTGAATTTCCCAGGAAAAGGAGAATGACGAGCTCCTCAGAGTTAGTCTGCAGAAAACGCACAATAGACATTATGGTTCAGACTCCACCCATTTAAGACATTTTAGAAACCCAGGCCAAACTGGAATCCAACAGTTGAGCTTGGATTAACAAACCACATAAAGAATTTACAACAGCCTTCTTCACATACTTGAATTAAAGCCCTTTAACACAGTTGGTGACAGTTTCATCAGAGAGTTGTCCATCACCGTTTGCTCTGACTGACACGCAAAGTCTGTCTGAGAGGAAACCAGGTAGGAGGTTTTTTTATTTTTGGACTGTGTTTGATAACCTGACATTGTTATTTCTGTCACCTTTGACCCTGAGCTGAGCTGAGGATTTGGCATTTGCGGCCGCAAAATCAACGCTTCCAGCCATGTCCATCTTGCAGTTGAATAGGATCAATATGTGTCGGGTTCCCTCCTCTTTGATCTCCACATCCTGAAAACAAACAGCCTCAGTTCGAACAAGTGGAGCTGTATTCGTCTAATGTGTGGTCATATCACGGTTTCGTCTTACAGGACACGGATGGAGTGTCTCTCCCTTCAGTTTCCATGTGGAGTGAAGGTCTTCCTCTGAAACCTCTGTCTCAAACTTGGCCATCTCCATCTCTATGACCTCCACACTGTACAGTGGTCGAATCACCTTGATGTCCCGCTCTGCAGAGGTTTAACAAGAGGTTAAGAGAAAACCGATGAAGGTGAAGCTGATGGAAAATGTCTGAGGGAACCCAGAAGACATTGAATGGCCACGGGTCACACACAGCGAAACATACTGATGGAAGACAACAACAGACATGAAGACAGCAAGCGAGTAGCGGACGCTCTCCTTCAGAGCGACTTACAGTTTGTGCAAAAGCAGATTTAGACCTTGATACGAACCCAACCCAAGAACGTGAAGTGACAATGTTAGTTAAATGTGCTTGAAAATGTGCTTTGTTCATGTATCACGAAATATTGAAGCATATACTTCATATACGAAGTATATGAAGGACAGACGACGCTAACATGAGAGGCATTATGAGAGGTTATTACACATTTGTAGTAGTTGTGCAGGGTTGGATGATCAAGCTCTAATAATAATAGTATGACACCAACATTAAAGACGAACGATGACACAACACACGTAATCAAGGATGGACGACTGATGAGCGGCGGTGTGGACGTGTGGTCAAAGGTCAACAGAGGTGAGGCCTGTTTGTGGGGAGGGGAGGCCCATATTACCTTCGATGTTGAGATGTGCTGTGGTTTTATCGGTGCCACAGTCGCAGGTGTACGCGCCCATGTCGCTCTTCGCTGCCTTCTTGAGGACTAAAATTCGCTTCTTTCCATCGGATTGGAAGAGAACGTTCTTGGAGGCAAATATCTCTTTATCGTTTTTGAGCCATCTGACCTCACCAACGGTCTTGCTCAGCTCAGAGGACAAAATAACCTCGTCCTTCTCTACAGCTGTGTAGTTCTGGAGTTTTACTGTGAAGTACAGGTCGCCCTCTGCAAGAAGACACACCAGGTAAAAACACAAAGAGCCTGTAAAACCACTGTACTGGGTTTTTTTTAGCCCGATTTAATGAAACACTCAAATAAAAAGATTCACTTAAGAACAAGCAGACACATGTCTTTGAATGTCTCATTCCTCATCGTGTGTTCTGTGTTGTTTTAGTTTTTTCTAATCCTGCATCTGACTCTTCGTGTACTGTGGAAACATTGTAGAGAAAGACTCTGACCGAGCACGGTGAGCATGGCCTCTGAGGTCTTGCCCATGGCCTCCACTCTGATCATGGAGGTGTCGTCGATGGTGACCTCCTTGAAGGCCAGCGTGTGGACCTTCCCATCCTCTGTCATGTGCACCACCTTGCTGGGATGCACGCGGACGTCGTTTTTGTACCACAAGACGGGGATCTTTTTGTGAGAGAGTTCAACGCTGAACTCTGCAGTTTCACGTTCCTTCACAGTCACATCTTTAATTGGTTTAATAAATTCAAGGCGAATACCTGACAAGAAATTTGCAAATAAAATGGAAGGGTTGAAGAAGACGTGCTTCTGAAAGACTGCAGCTACAGAGACTATACACAATAAGCTATTTTCATTAGTTTCTGCTCAATCATTGCTTGTATGAAATGAATATTTGCCTGAAGCCTTTTGTCACAATATCATCAATAAATAGGAGACGTTCCATAAAACCCTGAAGCTGTTGAACATTGAAGTGCTCACACCACAAACATCTGAAGACATAACTACAGGAAGCGTAACGTTCCCTAGATGCAAGAAGTCTGATGGTTGTTCAAGTCAAGTGTTTTGTCATCAAAGGCTTTTGGCAAACATTCACATTATTCCTGTCCAACTAAACCGATGCAGGGCAATGCTGTTTACCTTTAATAATCAGCTTTCCAGACGTCCTCTTATCCTCAGCCTCAAACATATATTTGGCTTCATCCTCATATCTGGCAGACTTTACAATAAGAGTGTGTCTCTTTCCCTCCACCTGCAGTTCAAACTTGTCATCACTGGACAACTCCTGAGATCCCTTCAGCCAACGGAAGCTTTTGGGTTCTCTAGAAAGTTCCAGTTCAAACTTTGCCTCATCCTGTTCGTATACGTGTACGTCAGCCAACGGTGTAATGAACGATACCGGGAGCTCTGTTGAATCAGACAGACCAAGTTAACCTCCAGCCACAGTGCTTTGTTAAAGCGGGTGAGGTCAGTTGTGTTTGGGTTCATTGATGAAAGTCAGGTGACAGCAGTAACGTCACTGTAACGCATCAATGACATCACTCTAATGTCACTGATGTACAACATCTGTGGGGTACTGAGGTAGGGAAACACGTTAGCATTAAGAAGAACAAGGTGGTTTGACGTGAGAGCTCACCCTTCACTTTCAGGTTAGCAGAACACTTGGCGTTGGCTGCAGTAAATGCCACCTCACCGGTTTGAGGCACTCTGCAATTGTACAAGACCAGAGTATGTTTGGCTCCATCCTCCACGATTTCTATGTCCTATAGACGGCCAGAAAACGTCGAAAAGTATCTCAGTCAAAAACATGAGCCCTTAAAAAAAGTGATTAGACGCTGGTTCTAGTCAGTTTCATTTGGTAGCTACTCTGAACATCTCTTAACCCTGATAGGTAGATACGAGAAGAGTTCTTCCTTTATCCTGCAGCCAGATTTAAGCAAAATGAAACAAAGGAAGCCACACGCTGAGGAAAACGTGGCAATGAGAATAAAACCTACAGTAGATGGACAGAGGATCTCTCCGTTCAGTTTCCACTGGCCATGTACATCGTCCTCGCTGAGCTCGACCTCAAAGCGAGCGGTCTCTCCATCAAACACCTCGACACCATAGAGCGGTCGAAGCGCCTTAATGTGGCGAGCTGCAGACAAAAGTCCTACTAAGTACACGGATCATACACACAACAGACGGAGACTGAGATGTGGGCAGGGGCGGGGTGAACTGAAGGAAGTGGTCTCAGCAGAGGGGAGACAACGAAATCTGTGTTTACCTTCGATGTGAAGTGTCGCTGTTGTCTTGTCTGTTCCACAGTCACATACGTACTGTCCTTTGTCTTTGTCTCCAACTTTGTGGATGACCAGTGTTCTGCGCTTGCCCTCTGCTTTAATGGTCACCAGCTTAGAGGCCTTGATCTCAGCCTCGTTGTGGTACCACATGACGTTGACATCTTTGCTGAGCTCACAATCTAGAGTCACCTTGTCTTTCTCCACTGCAGTATAGTCCTGCAGCTTAAGTGTGAAGTACGGGTCTCCCTCTAGAATGTGGAAAGTTTTGGGTGACGACTTTGAAACACATATGCGGCATGTTGAACAAAGCAAACACAGATGACAAATGACAGGAACACAGATGAACAACAGAAACACACAAAGTTGTGTCTTGAACACACAGTGGGATTATTCTGTGGGCCTTCACGAACACTCTGGAGTAGAGGGAATTTAGTTTTACCTATGACCGTCAGGTTGGCCATGGATGGAATTCCTTTGGCCTCAGCCTTAATTTGACAAATGTCATCTAGAGTCACTTCCTTTATTTCTAGAACATGCTTCTTTCCAGCCACACGAGTGACCACTGTTCTGCTCAGATGAACTTTGGTGTCGTTCTTGTACCAGGTGACTGGGATATTTTCATGAGACAGCTCGAGCTCAAACTGAGCTGTACTGCCTTCCTTCACTGTTTGGTCCTTTATTGGCGAGATAAACTTGAGCCTGATACCTACAGTCATATAAGTAAAGCATATTCATATGAGTTAGTTTCAAAGGAAACAACCAACTCAATGAATACAATCATCAACAGCCAGGTATTGTCCTGTGTTCTGGTAGTGAGGTCCAGTAATGGAGGTCTGAGACTTACCCTCCACTGTGAGTCTGGCTGTGGACGTTTTTTCCAAAACCTCAATCCGGTAATCATCCTCATCATCAAACTCACAGCAGTTTATGATCAACATGTGCTTTTTTCCATCATCAATGATGTCATACTTTTGATCCGGGGTGATGATGTCACCCCCTCTGTACCACAAGACTCTAGCGACATCCTTTGTGATGGTGCATTCAAACTTTGCCTGTTTCTTTTCAGGAACCGACACGTCCTTCAGTGGGACAACAAAGTCCATTTGGATTTCTGGGTTGAAAAGTGACAGAACATGAACAACACAACAAAACACAGCAACAACACAACCACCCAGAGCCAGTCAGCAGCTTTCTGTGCACAAGACTCCCACTACAGGCGAACGTCAGATATGACCACAGTAATGAAAGGAGTGTGGTCCCAGCGTTCCCTCCCTCCTTCTTCGCTGGCTCATCCGTGGGCAGAGGTGCTCTTCTCTGGCCTGTCTTCACCTGAGCATGTTCAATGAGCGCCGTTGGTGAGGAAGGCCTGTGTGGTGGTCACGTATGCATCATGGTAGCGTGTGTTCGTCATAGATTTTTCCGTTAACTGAAGCCTTCTTATACTATGGTCATGGGTGATAAACAGGTCACCTTATCTGGTTCTTCCTCTTCAGGTTAGCAGTCGCTCCTGGTCTGGAGCACAGTGAGTATTCCACAGGAATTATAGATGTACTTTCAATCCTGAAGGATTCTTCGTATTTGTAACAATCACCATGTGTCTTGCCTTGACAGGAATCTTCAATTTCCCGGCCTCTCTTCTTTGTACTCTGTCCTTGTCTAATCTAACCGAGCGACCGAGCGATGAACACAAAACTGGTGTCATTAATAAACTGGCCCCGACTCTTAGATTTGACATTTAATGACAGACAAACACGCAGTACACTGACACTGCTACAATCTTCTGCCAAATCAGAGGGCACAACGGACAGGTTACATTTTCTGCTAAAGAAAAACAACCGAACAAAAAATAATAACTGCTTTTGTCTTCCTGGGTTGCACCTGTCTCAAAGGAGGCACAATAGGAAGAGGTCTATTAAACAAAGACCTATGGTCCACTATGTTGCTGTGAAGCTTAATTTTTTCCTATGGACCTTAATTTTTACAACTAACATCCAACAACTGAGGACCAGTGTTGAGTCTGAGGTTGGCTGGGTGGAGCATGTCTTACCTTTGACATTCAGCACGGCGCTGGTTATGGCGTTCAGGGCCTGGTAGGACACTTCTCCAGCCTGATCCAACTGGCAGTTCTTCAGCGTGAGCCTACGCACCCCACCGTCTATGTGGATGTCACAGGTCTACCAAATACATTACAGCACATACATCTGTAATTCAAGTGAACATGTGGGAGTTGGGATTATGAGAAGATTACAGTTAACAGTCGTACCGGGGATCTGGTCAAAACCTCTCCTTTGAGCTTCCATTCGCCTGGAACGTCATCCTCAGAGATCTCAGTCTCAAACATGGCGTCTTCCTTCTCAGTCACCTCAACACTGGCTAGGGGCTTCAAGATCTCAGCCTCCCGCTCTGAGGAACAGCTTGCATTAGTACTAAAAAACATCAGCGCCATAAACAACTCGAGTCAAAGAGAGTAAACAGACAAACCTCCAAGACTTAGCTTGGCAGTGTAGATGCGTCCTTCCACCTCCATGGCGTATTCTGCTACGTCATCAGGCTGACAATTCTTGATGGTGAGCGTTAGCTCCTTTCCATCCTTCTTGACCTCAACCTTGTCGGAAGGCGTGATCTCATTCTCTCCTTTGAGCCACTTCCAGTTGGGGGTGTCCCTAAAGAGCTCGCATTTAAATGTAGCTGTGGCCTTTGGTTTCACATGCTGGTCTCTCAGTGGTTTCACAATCCAGTCCTTAATTATTTCTGTTGGAGCAGAACATGAATGAATCAATCATTATACTACTGATATACTGACCTAGACCTGATCTAACCAGGTTCAGTGTTAGCTTAGTACAATCACTTCCATCTCATCAACCGTATGCAGCAGCATGAAAGCACTGACATATGTGACAAGACGTACCAATCACTTTGACGTTGGTGGCAGTCTTGACCTCTTCCTGGCCAGACACTTCACACGAATAAGATCCAGCATCCTCATCGGTGGAGCTTTGGATGGTCACAGCATGCTGCATGCCAATGATATTGATCTGGATCTTGTTTTCCTTTTTCTTTAGCACTTCACCGTTCTTCTTCCATATCACATCTCTCTCTTTATTTAATTCACAGGTCAAGTACAGAGGCTGGCCCTTCAGAGCTGATGTCTCCTCCTCCAGCTCTTTGATCCATTTCACAGGCAGCTCTGGGAAAGTTAAAAAAAACCATCAGCACCAATATTATTTCTAGTTCCTTAGGTTATGTGAAGGGTCAGAAAAAGATGCCAATACCTTCAACGATGAGCTTGGCTGTACAGGATATTTCCTTCCCAGCATTCTTTGCCACACAGGTATATTCACCAGTGTCTGACAGCTGGACATCGATAATGTTCAGCTTACGATCTTTGCCATCAGAAGTGAACTTATGCTTGGGGCTCTCACGCAGGTTGCTACCATCTTTCATCCATGATGTGATGGCAGTGGAGGGCGACACCTCACACTCAAACACAGCAGATGAGCCGATGGACTCGGCCTCCTGCAACACGATATCCTGAAGCTTCTTGATGAACTTCAAAGGTACTGCTTTGAGTTTAAATCCCCCGAAAGGTTCCTCCGGTGGTGGTGTACCCCTTCCTCCAGGCCTCAGGCCGCGGCCCCTGCCTTCTCCAGGGGACGGGGTCTGCTTGGCTGAAACACATATGTCAAAACTTGAATTTCAAGAAGGACTCTGTGACTTCACTGTACATGATGAGAGACTTAATGGGACTTTCTTTATTAATACTTACGTTTCAGCCCTCTACCTCTACCTCTTCCTGCTTCCTCTGCTGGTTGCCCCTCTGTGCAGAGACAATACTAATTATTAGTTGTACAGTGAACACATATCAGGACACTTGTACCTTAAATGTAATGGGAGTTATAAAGCGATTGTTATGGTAAATTATGAAATGATGCCACCAAAATAAAGGCTGACAAAAATCTATATTTACAGTGATGCAGCTTTTACAAAAGAATGAAATGATGAACAGAAATGAAAAGACAGCATGAACACAATGGACTAACGAGAATTATGACGCTGAAATGGCAGACAAACAAATAATTGATATGAGAGAAAGCAACGACTATGACCAGACAGAAAATAATGCTTTACATAGATACAAGAACAGATGCAGCACGCTGATGAGGTGAAGAGGATTTAAAGCGAGGTGTGATGATGGAATGGGCAGCGATTATTCTGGGCATGAAGGGAGGGGTTCTTTGATCATCACCCAACAAGTTGGGGCCACCATCATCTCACCTCTCCTTGTTACCCCAGGAACCTCCAGAGCTGCTTCCTGTTCACCTTCCCAGTCTTCTGGGTCATAACTCTCTCTGGGAACCAGCTCCCAGCCCCAAGCTTCTTCCTCTTCTTGCTCTGCTTCCTCCTCAGCTTTAAACTCCCCTTCAAACAACTCCTCCTCTGGTTGGGTGGCCACTTTCTTCATCTGAACAGCTCCAGGAGAGACCTCCTTCACCAGGGGCACCTTCCCAGGTTCTGCAGTTGTGCCTTCCTGTGGTGAAAGTTTCTTTGGAACTTTTTTAAGAGTCACAGCTTCAATAGAATCTTTTGGTGAAACAGCTTTAGGAGCCTTTTTGAGTTTATCCACACTTGGCTTCTTCTCAACAGGTATCACCTCAGCTTCTTTAAGCTTTCCAACTTTAGGAGATGGTGTCTTTTTTAGCCCAATTTTCTTGAGCTGTTCCACAGGCTTCAATGCCACTTCTTCCTTTTCCATCTTTGGTGTGACTCCCTTCTTCAATTGCAGAGGTTTCGGCTCCTCAGCAACTTTCTCAGGTTCCATCACAGAAGCCGGCAAAGCCTTTTTCTTCACTGGAATAACATCTGCATCCTTCGGTTCCTCCAGCTTTCTCTCTGGAGCTTCTGGGATCCCAGGTATCTTCAGAGGACCCTCTAGAAACTGGACTTTGTCTTTGTCTTCTGGGCTTACATAATGACGAGGCAACATATCCGCAGGCTTCTTCTTCTCCTCCACTGGTTTCTTCTTAGGTTCTGCAGTCTCTTTGGAAGGTCTGGAGAAGGGTTTAAGCTCGACACTTTCTACCTCTTGTTCTTGTGTTGGGATTTTCTTCACCTTGGTGGGTGCTTTCACCTCCTCAGGTTCTTTATCTGGAGTTTTCTTTTTATCCGCTGGCTTTGGCTCCTTGCTTGGTGGCTCTGTTACCTCTGGAGGAACCTTTTCAGGTTTTTTAGGAGGTTCTTTGGTTTCCACCTCTCTGGGCATTCTCTCCCCCATCTGAAAAGATAAAGTATCCTTCTCTGGCCTCCCTGTCTTTTCTTTCTCTGGCTCCCCTGTTGGTTTAACTGGTTTCTCAAATGGTTTTAGTTTGATTACTTCTTGTTCCACTTCATCTAAGGGCAATTTCTTCACTTTCTTCAAAACTGCACCAGGTGAAGCTGGTTCTTCTTCTTTTGGAATCTTGGGAGTCTTCTTCGGGGAAATCTTATCTTCTGGTTTCTCATCTTTTGGGAGAGGTTTCTGACGTGCCCATGCATCTTTAGAAGCTTTTTCTTGCTGCTCTTCTTTAGGCTTAATGACTTCAGGCTTTTTAACAACAGCTGCTTTCTCTCTAGGCTTCCTTTCCTCCACAGGTTTTCTGGTGGTGACTGATATCTCAACAGCTTCTTCATCACGCACGATCTCCTCAGTATCAGAGACAGCAGACTTAGTGACCTTTTGAGGTTTGTCCTCTTCTTCTGCCCCTTTAGGTGAAACTGATGGAATTTTCTTCAGCTGGACAGTTTCCTGCTCTTCCTCCACTTCTCTCACAACTCTGGTTGTTTTCCGCAGGCTGGGAATCTCAAATGTTCCACCCTCTTCTAAATGACCTTTAGCTTTTTTGTGCAGAACAGCTTCTGAGGCAGCAAAGGTTTGACATTACCTTTTAATGCATAATTACAGTTTCTACAAGCAAAAATGTCACAAATAGCCAAAATAACACAGAAAAACTCAAAGAACAGAAATACATGAAATTACTCTAAAGTTTCTAAAAATTAACTAGGATGACAAAAAAGACAATGACAAGACAAAACCTCAGACAAAAATATACTGTGTCCATAAAACCAAATTCATAAGTTGTTTCAGTTTAATACAATGCACTAACTAATGTGCTGACTTGACTGTGAAATGGATGTAGATTTGACAAAAAAGAATCGCTGCTGTGTATCATACTGTGTGTGGACATTACATAGGTGGTAACTGGTGCTCATACCTTTCTTGACTCCTCCCGGTGCTTGGACAGGTCCCTTGGTTTCATCTAGTACAAAGGTATTGTTAGGTTTATTCACTGCACCAGATAATTATTAATTAGAAGAAAATGTTTACTTTGAATCGAAGTGTCATCAAAAACATTTAAATAATAGATCACAACATAAACTTGAGATGCAAACAAGTCCAGTATTAGCTCGGATCATTGATTAACGCAAGAGAATGGAAGTGTGACAAGGATAAAGAGCTAACAAAGTTGTGTTGAAGGTCAAACCACACACACTGTGTTGACAGTAACTGTGAAAACCAACAGCACAGTCAGCATAAAAAGATGAAAAAAGAAAGCACACTTTCTGAGTTCCTGAAATGCGTCTACCTGTGGGAGGAGCAATCTTTTCCACCACAGATGTCTTGGTTGGTTCTTCATGCTTCAAAACAGGCCGTGGCTCAGAAACTTCCAGAGTAAAAAAAAGATGGCATTGAAGTTGTGTAACAAAAACAGCGGCTCTAAAGCTGCACCAGGTGGTCGTACCGTGGTGTTTTAAGCATGAATGTCTAGATACCTGGCTTGGTTCCTTGAGTTAATTTCTTCTCAAACGTTTCAACTTTTTCAGTGACTTCTGGCCTTTTAGGAGCTTGTTGAATTTGTTCAGGTGGTTTGCTCTCTTAAAGCACAAAGTATTATCTATTAAGCAGCTGCCCCTGGGAACCAGTGTGAGACTGACACAGGAATGTACAGGAAGCACCTATGACATATCTAGAAGAGGAGCTAGTACCTTGTGGAGGAGCAACTGGCTTTACCAGTGGTTCTCTGACTTGTGGTGGTGGCTCCTTAACTGGAACTTAAAAATGAAATGACAGTGAGAACTCAGTAGCAGTGATCCACGCAAACAACTTTAAAAACAAAGAACTGAAAGGATGGTGGGAACTTCAAAAATGTCCTCACCTCATCTGTTTACATACTGTCAATATGAAGCGACACATGATTGACACCACAAACAGAATTAGAAAAACAACCCCAACACACAACACAGACGTTTGTTGGTTCAAACTATAAGAAACATCGCAGTTTACAACATGGTTCTTCACAGCGAGCGAGAATGATGTGT
The DNA here is from genome assembly GCA_030770545.1 of Macropodus opercularis. Classification (NCBI taxonomy): domain Eukaryota; kingdom Metazoa; phylum Chordata; class Actinopteri; order Anabantiformes; family Osphronemidae; genus Macropodus; species Macropodus opercularis. Next base: position 20,244,120 of record CM061109.1, read on the forward strand.
CCAAACAAAATGGGTGACGTGAAATGAAAATCCTCCGGAAATAATGAAGACAAAAAGGAATGAATCTGCCACATCCTTCAGGTTCTGACAGACAGTGCACAGCAGTGTTTGGTGCTCAGATCAAAAACGTGCTCAGTGATGGACATCGAGTTTTCCCTGAATACCTCGGGGCTGTGGACGGGACACACTTGGTTTGCCTTCTGGCTTTTCTATGATGGACTGAATGTCTCGAGCAGCTTCCATCTTTCTGGGTTCACCTTCCTGAGGAGGCTTGTACAGGACATCGGCTCCGGCTTCCAACTTCCACTTCCTGGTAGCACCTTCCCTGTTTTCTGATGTGTCTGTTCCGTAGTCAGGCTTTTTCTCAGCCATGCTTTGCTTGGTTTTGTCTGTTACTGAGGGCTCAAGGCGAGGCAGGTTATCAGTATCTGCTTTTGACCCCACTGGTCTGGCTTTGTGTCCAGAAACCTTAATTTGTTCACCAGTTCTCTCCTGCATCTGACGCATCACATTTCTTTTCATGGGTCTAACTACCGACTCATGTTTGATTTGTTCTCCACCAGCATCTGTGTGACATCTGTCAGTTTGTTCCTGTCTTACTTTTGTATCTCTGACACCATCTTTCGTGTCTAGGTCAGCTAAAACAGCTGTTGTGGGGTCATCCAGGACACATGTGACATCTTCATCTTGCCTGTCACCTGACAACAGGAGTTCTTTATTATGCACTTTTATTTTGTTGACCATGTGTTCCAGCTTCATTTTTGCTCTTTCAACAGAAATACTCTTTTCTGTAGCAGTTTTTTTTCCAGTTACCTTTGAAGGTGTTAGGGCTGTTTTAAGGTCAACGTTATCTCTTTCATCCAAGCTCTGTTTAGTTTGTGCTTTCGTTGCCTCTGCAAGGAGTAAAATGTCCTTTGTTGAGCTTGTTTCAGACCAATGTTGTTCAGAGTAAGATTTGTTTTGAGATCCATGTTCGTATTTAACTGGTGAAGAGTCTCTGTCAACTGCCTGTGTTCCATGAGGTTGTCCTACCAACACTTCCAGGGTCTTAGCGTGGCTAACAGCTGTCCGTTCTACTTTTGACTGAGTTCGGTTTTGGTTATTTTTAAAATAACCTTTAATGTCTTTGTCTTGAGTATCCTGCTCTGTAGGCTTTTCAGCTAAAATGTCCACGATTTGTTTGATGAACAGAGGAGGACTTAGTGAAACCTCCCTGGACTCACATACACCTTCTTTCTTTGAGGTAACATCTTTTACACCCCTCCCAGGTGGATGAACTGTACACAGTGTGTCTGTTTTAAAATCCCCATCATTAACGAGATGTTTTTCAGACGCAACCTCCAGCACAGGTGGAACAGAGATGGTTCTCTCTACATGCCCCTCTTTGGTTTCTGTCACGTCTATGGGCATAACTCCACTGTTTTGGTCTTTAACTGTTGCCGTCTTGGACTGCATTTCCTCAGGAGGGACCGTGCCTTCGTCCGGTCTCTGTCCTGTCTTCATTAGGGATTTTGAATGTCTAGACCATGTGTCTAAAAACGCAGGTGGTGGACTGACAGTATTCTCTGCTTCCATTTGCGTTTGAACTGTGGGAATTTTGTTCTGAGTTTGTTTCTGTCTTTCAAGTAACGTTTCACTAATGGGACTAAGCTTCTGTGATTCATCCTGACCGGAGGTTTGCCATTTCAGAGTGCCGGATTTGATGTCTCCGTCTTTAACTATCTGAGATCTTTCAGATGCTACGTCCATCACAGGGGCCACAGAAAACCTACTTTCAAGGTGGTCCTGTTTACTTTCTGTTATGCCAGAGAGGACCACTAAACCATATCCATCTTTTAGTGTGGCCATCTTGGACTGCACCTCCTTAAGAGGAGTTTCTGTACTTTTGCCCAACCTGTCCGGTTTGTCTTTTGGCATCTTAGTTGATGCATTTTCAGAAATAATGTTTGATATTTTGTCAAGCCTCTGACCTTTATCTGGTTCTGTTTTCAACAATATGGTTCCTGACTTGTTTGCTGCCTTGATTTTTTTTGTTGGCATGTCTGCCTTTGTCGAGCTTTTCGCTAGAAATAGAATAGGTTGAGTTAAATATTCTGGTTTTACTTCAGTTTTCTCTGGTTTATTCGTCCCTATGTCCTCAGTCTTAGCTTGCTTGACAGCGACATGTTTGGAAGTATCTCTCACTAATTCCCCTTCCTTCGCGGACTGAGAGTCCTGAGATGTGAAATCCACATGTTGCTGTTTTGTTTCTGTTACTTCAGATGTAGGACAACTGTATTTGGCTTTAACTGTGACCGTCTCCGTCTCGGACTGGATCGCTCCAGCCCTTCGTTCAACAGAAGGACTGTCATGAGATGTTGTAGCCAAGCTCTCTCGTTCACTTGCTGCATTTGGAGACACTTCAGCTGTACTCGTGGGCATTTTGTCAAATTTCAACACTAAATCTTTCTCTTTATCTTCCATGTCATTAACGTGCGACACTATTTGACAGGAGGTGTCACTCAGTTCCTGTCTTTTCGGGGTCTTTGTTTCCAGAGCAACCATGTTGTCGTCTTGACTGTCATTAGGGTCTAAATCAGACCAGATGTTTCCATCTTTAATCTCCCCTATAACTGCAGCTGTCCTTCGCTGGGCTACTTCCCATCCTTTAGTGTCCTCGATCGTGAGTGCACCTGAAACATTTCTTCCAGTTTGCTCTTGAGTCGTTTTTGTCTCTTTAGCAATATTAGCCTCATAAACTGTGTTGACATTTATTTGGCTTTGAGGTCTGGTAAGTTTGTCCCTTTTTTCTGGATGTTCCTGTTCCCTCAGTTCAGTTTCTACTCTTTTATGTGTGTGCACAGGAAGCATTTCATCTTCTAATTGAAGCTGTGCTTGAGTATTTGTATGTTTCCTAACCCTGTGTGGACGATTCAGTGGACGATCTGGTTGAAATTCTTGTAACCTGATTTCAGCTTCAGATGTCTGATCTTCGTTTGGAAGCAGGGTTGAATTAACTGCTTGACCTACAGTCTCTTCAGCTGATGTTTTAGCCTTTTCCACTTGAGGTACTTTTCTTTCTTCTTCAGGAGACATTTGGAGTTGTTCACCTTCAGCTTTGATCCGTTTTGGCTGCAATTCAAGCTTCTCTGTCTCTCTTAATATTTGGTCTTTTTTACTATCTTTTGATCTCGTAGCAGAAATGCTATCTGTTTTAACAATGTCCTGTGGTTTGCTGGTATTGTTTTTTACTAATATTTGTTTTGGTGCTTGTTCTGTTTCAGGTTTGATGCCAGACGTGTGTTTATCTTCAGCTACTATGTGCTGTCTCACTTTCACAGATATGTCTTCCTTTGTGCCCAGTGATGTGCTTTCAGGTTTCTGTTGGGTCTGGGTATCCGGTGTGCTTGCATTTGTCATCATGGCCTGTGTTTTCCTGCTGGGTTTCATCTCAGTTCTCACTGCTTCTTCACATTCACCCTTTTTTGGTTTAGGAGGCTTATTATTCTCGGCTTCATGTGTCCCTAAGGGTTTTCCTATGGTGTCTGCCTCTACACGTTTCTGTTCTTGGTCAGTTTTCTTTAATTTCTTTTGGACACTGGCTTTTTCTAAAGGCAAAATGTTGTTTATGCTAATTAAGCCAAATTGACATTTAGCTGCTGTCTGTTTGATGTCTGGTATATTTGAACCTTCTATATTTTCAGTGTCTCCGTGAAAAGTCTGCTGAGGTTCTGGCAGGTGTTTCTGACCCTCGGCTTCTCTTTCTGTGCTCACAGTAGCTTCCTCTTTTATTTCTTGACTTACTATTGCTTTAAAGATGTGTTGATCAGAAAACGTGTTTTGTTCAGGAGAATCATTCTCAACAGTCTTCTTAGTTTCATGTCCTGTTTCCATGTCCTGTGCTTTTGAGCCCTCAGTAACAGATTCATCACCACTAGCTACAGGTCTCAGCACTGTACTAAAACACCATTCTTGCAAAGTTGTGTTACTGTTACCCATAATATCTTCCTCACTCTTGTGATGCACTTTTTCGTCATCGTTTAGTCTTTCATTGACTCTCGCTGCAGAAGCCGTTTTATGGGACATGAAATCTTTCAGGATCTTCTCATTACTGTCTCTTTTCTCGGCATTAGCTATTTAATGCAGTAAGAATTAAAGAGGTGTGAAGAAAGAGCATCAAGAGGTAGAGCCAAGAGTTTAGGAAAGAACAGAAACACAGACCAGTGTTAACGTTTGAAGTTAAACAAACAGCGATAAAACAGTACAAAAAGACAGAAGAAGCTGCTGTTGTACCTCTGTCAGACCTTTCTCTTTGCATCTCGACTTGCTTTTCCAGAGATGAAGCAGAAGGGATTGTCTCAGTCTTGGTTTCTGTGTCTTTAATTAAAGAATAATTATTTCCTGTTAAACCAGGTATTGATATTTAAGAGAAGGAAAAAAAAACAAGAAAGAGGGCTTCAAAACAACGGGATAAAAAAAGAACTCTTTAAAAGCAACTGAAGAGCGAAGGTGAGAATATGGAGATGATGATGATTTGGTTGTGAGTTAAGACTGAAGTCATAATGCTTGACTGTGATGTTGAATCAAAAAGAAGAGAGACTTGCCCTAAACATGACGTTAGAGGTGAAAGTGATGTGATATTAGTCTCTGTACCTCTGGAAGGAGTTTGAGTTGGTTCAGTTTGCTTTGGAACCGTTCCCTCATTTAGAAGACGTTCTTCTTTTGCCTTTGGGACACCTCTACATTCCTCTTCTTTCTTCTGATCTCCTTCAGGTTTCGCAGGGCCTAACTCAAGCTCAGTCTCATGTTCCATCACTTTTGGCCACTGAAGCTTGACATCTGTTACTGACCTCATTGTTTGTTCGGGTTTGCGCCTCTGTTCCCGCTTCTTTTCTGCTGACTCATGCTTCTTCGTGGACTCTTTTTCTATTGTACCAGCTTGATCTTTTTTGGAATCACAGAGGACTGGTGCATTAATATGCATTTCGTCTCCTGCGCTGGTCTCTTTCTCCACAATGTTCAGTTGAGTAGAAATAAATGTTGGCATGTTGTGAGGCAGCTCTGCCTCTGTAACAGAAGGAATGACTGTGACTTCTCTGTGCCTCCGCCTGCTCTCTGTTTTAACGCTGGTGTCACTTTGGTTTTTAAGTGCAAGTCTAGTTTGTTGAGAAATGTCCTTGCCTGGCAGCTGACTGGCTGAGGCTCCCTCTGACTTAAACTCCCTCACAGAAAACTGCTCTTCCATCACTTCTGTTGCTGCTTTGTCGTCCACTGCTTCAACCTCCTCTCTGTCAGATTCAGCTTCCAGGACTCCGACCCCGGTTTCCTCTGTTTTAGGGATGAATATGTGTTTGCTCTCAGTGTGTTCTTTCCTCTTTAAAGTGTCAGCAACAGACATTTTACCTTTCAAATAAAACTTTGTATCTGTCTGAGTCTTCTCATCATCTAAAGGCACAGGAGTCACCTCCTGCTTGTGTAACACTTCAGTGTATTGTTCCACCAGTTCTTTATGTTCCCAGACCTCATGTGATGGAGACATTGTCTTGATCACATAAACTTCCTGAGATTTCTCAGCCTCTTTTATTTGCTCCGTATTGAAAATTCTTGTAAATACTGGAAAATGTTGAAAAGGGTTGTTGAAGAAGGGGCGTCATGTAGCGGCGCCAAGAGGTGACAACAAACACAAAGACAAGCATCAATGTTAGAAAGAGACACACGATGTTTGAGTGTTAAACAGTCAGACGTGCTTAAGGTCAGACGGTTTCAGATGAAAGTACCTTTTTCAGCATCAGAGACTTTTTTCTCTTGTTGATCCTCTGAGGGTAGAATCTTCTCAGTCTTCTTAGTTTCTTTTAACAAAAATAATCAGTTGTTTGAATTCATCATCATATCATTGTAAAAAAAAGAGATTTTAGACTCTTAACATAGAAACTGTAAAACACAAGTTTTATAAGCTCATGTTAAAAGACACAAATCAGAGCAAACAGTAAGACATGAAAAATGTAAGATGTCCTTTCATCCACAGGTTTATTTAGTGTGATGTGTATGTTACTGATGATTCATATGCATAATGATGAGAATAGCTGAGTTTAGTCTCAGCTGTACCTTCAGGTAGGATTTCTTCTCTCTCTTCTTTAGGTTTTTCTTCAGGCACCTTCTCAGGTGTTTTATCAGGACTCTGCATTATAGGAACGTCTTTATATGCAGAAATTCTCTCTGTTTGCGTCTTTGCCACCTTTTCAGGTTTTACTTCCTCAACCTTCACAGAAAGCTCTTCAGATGGCTTCTTCTGAGGAATCCTGTCTTCCTCAGCCACCTGAGAAACCTTCACAGGCTTCCAGTGAGAAGGGGCATCCACTTTTTCTTTTGGAGTTTTTTCTGGAACCTTCTCTGGTAATTTTTCAGGCACCATCTTTGAAATTTCCTCCACTTTTCTCTCAGGTGTTGGTGCCTCCTCTGATGGGCTCTCAGAGGTCTGTCCCTTCACCTCAGGCCTTGCCTGGCGCCCACTGTCGGGTACTGCTTCAAATATTTTATCAGGCAGTTTGTCAGGTTTTGTCTCCAACACAACTACATCATCAAAGACCTTCTGAGGTACTTTTTCAAACACACGTTTTGGTTTGGGCTCCAAAGCTTTAAGAGGGTTTGACACAAAAACATGAACAAGACATGACAAGACCAGAAGAAAAAATGTGCTAGCGCACAAATAAGAATAAACTGGAATCCAGCAGAATACATAGTCAACTACTTCATTTACTAGGCTGCCTATGGAGCCCAAAAGAAGATTATTTTAGCAACAGTGGTATTAAAATGATGTTCATCCTTACAGCAGGATTACAGGTGAGATGGTCCTCAAGACATGAAGTAAGTGTATATATCTATATCTATACATATATATATGTGTGTGTGTGTGTGTGTGTTTATGTGATTCTATTTAATTGTGTCATGGCACCTTGCGTATATATGACACACTCAAAAGACAAACTGAAGAAAGTAACAAGGTCTGACCATGACGCTGGGAAGAGATCCAGGAAAAACACTAGTACCTTTCTCTTTCTTTGTTGGATCTTCTTTGGGAGGAATCACAGTAGGTTCTGGTGTCTTGGAAGCTTTTGGAGGCACATGCATTTTGTCCTCCACGGGAACTTTAAAGAGTATCAGTCACATACAGTACATTAGAAGGCTTATAAGAAACGGAGGTGGAAGAGTGTTGTAAGAGATGGACAAAGGCCAACACTCTATCGAGTGCAAGACGAGAAAACAAACAGAACAGAGGTCAAAATGGGACTACGATGAGTGCTAGGAGTGTAGACTGTGCTCAGATGAATCAGGTACCTTCAGCTGCCACAGGCTTCTTCTGTGCTGCTGCTTCGTCTTTCGCTGCTGTTTGTGGGACTGTAGGAGGTGGTGGAGCAGCCACCTCCTGCTTTGGTGGCGTCGGTGGCTCTTTAAAATAAGATGCCACGTATTAGACATTACGAAATAAAGACTGCTGTTGTTTTGTGGCTCAAAAGAATAAATGAACTCAACCACAGACAGAGACAAGACAGCGATACATGAAAAACCTCTGGGTTCTGAGGTCAAAGAGTTTGCTTCCACAAAACTCTAAACTAAAGAATTAATATTTTAAGACAGTAAGTCACTCAGGGTGAGATAAAGCTGGATGACGGAGTTGGGAAAATTAAGAAAAACTCCACAGCATCTCAGCCAGAAATGAGTGTACCTTTCTTTGGAGGTTCCTTTGCTGTAGGTGCCGGTTCTGGTTCAGTCTTTGGAGCCTCTGCTTTTTTCACTGGTATTTCAGGCTTGGGAACCTTTGCAGGTTCTGGTTTTTGGGCTCGCTCTGGCTCAGTGAGAATAGGTTCTGCCTTTGTTACAGATTTAAGGACTCCTGGTTTTGATTTTCCTTGTTCTGGTTCCACTTCTGTTGGTTCAGACTTGATCTTTTCTGGCTCTGGTTTTGTTGCCTTTTTGGGAACTTAAAGCAAGGTTCAGATTGTTTTAGATGTGAACAAAACAGAGGAGATTTGGTTTCATGCTTGAAGCAAAATCAATACACAGAAACACACACAGACTGAACACACTCATACAAATATGAGCACAAATACCTTTGGAGGGTGGAGGTATCACCGGCTGAGCCTCTGGCTCTGGCTCAGCTTTAGCTGCAGGCTTAGCTTCAGGTTCCACTTTGGGAGCTGGTGTAGGTTTAGGCTTAGTTTCAGGTTCCACTTTGGGAGCTGGTGTAGGTTTAGGCTTAGCTTCAGGTTCCACTTTGGGAGCTGGTGTAGGTTTAGGCTTAGCTTCAGGTTCCACTTTGGGAGCTGGTGTAGGTTTAGGCTTAGCTTCAGATTCCACTTTGGGAGCTGGTGTAGGTTTAGGCTTAGCTTCAGGTTCCACTTTTAGTTCAGGCTTAGCTGCAGGTGCCACTTTTTTGGGCTGTGCTGGTACCTGAGGCTTGGACTCATCTTTAATCAGGTAACATAGACAGTAGTTCATGTTAGCATGAAGTCATGGTGGCATCTAAGAGTTATCAAGTGTTTGAAAGAACAATAATTAACAAGTAGACACAGAGAGAAAGCAAACAACATGACCATCGCAGAGTAAAAACACCAGGAATACAGTGAGAAGACAACAAGCACACAAGCATCACGACACATGATGACTGACACGAGGACTGAGCCAAAGACACTAGAGCAGACGTCAGGCAACAGGGAGAACTACGTACCTTTCTTTGGCACTTCAGCAGGTGGTGAAGGAGCAGTAGCTGGTTTCTTCACCTCCTCCGGTTCTTGTAAGACACATTTAAACACAGATTAAACCATTCAACCAAATCAGGGACAGAAACAAGTGAATATGCAGTAAATATGACAACTATCAAAGCACATCATGGAGATAAGGACACTGTCAGCAAAGATGGATAGCGTCCAGCACAGAGAGTTAGAAATCGTCTGTACATGTGGGAGCAGGAATGTCTTTCTTTTCAGGAACAGAAACCACAGCAACCTTTTCATCCACTGTTTTTTTAAGCCTCTGGTACTTTTAAAGAACAATTCCACAACACCGAACCATTAAAGGGGTTGTAGTGTTGCACATTTACAATAAAAGCAAAAGACAGATTAAGTTTGCCAACAATTAACATGCCAACATGTTCCCAACAGCAGGTATGTTGGTACCTTTCAATGGCTCCTTCACAGCTGGTGCTGGCTTCGCTTCAGGCTGTTCCTCAGCTTGGGGAACTTAAAAGACACAGATTGTGTTAACATTACAAGAAACATGGTGTCTATTTGGAGAACGTAATGTAACAGAGAACAAGCGACTACAGGAGATAATGCGACAGGTCCATTTATAGAGTGGCACGAAAGCAAAAGGAATCAGATAAACAAGAAGATGTGGCAGTAGAGGTTGGTCTGATGCGATAACTGCAGCAGGAGGATGGTTCGTATCTCAGAACGGTACCTTTTGCTGGCATTTCTCCTCTCATTTCAAGTTCCCTGGTTTCCACCATCTCTTCAACGAGAACTCTGGCAGCTGGTGAAAGCAAACACACAAGAACAGAATCACCATCAGTGTTAGACAACAACAGGCGAGAAGACCGCATTTACAATCACCGGTTTCATCTACATGTGGTGAAAAATGTCTAACAGGTCTGTAACCAGTACAAAAGATTTCAAATGCTCATGCATGAAGGGAAATAAATAAAAGGAGGTTAAAGCAGGAGCCAAGAACAGAAAACCAAGAGAAAGAAAGTACAAAGAAAGAAAAGAAAAAGATCTTAAGAGTGAGCCGTAGTTAGAGGCGGCTCAAACACATGTAGGTACTAAGAGACTGTTACTGTGATCTGGTACCTTTGGTTGTGGACACCTCTTGTGTTACTGTCTCCTCTGTCCAGCTCTGAGACTCAACTGAAGGTTGACCACCACAAAAGCGACAGAAGACAACAAACGTGAGGCTCGGTTATAAAAGCCATGTCTTGTCTCACACAGACGTTAGTTCACTCATGAATCGCTCTGTCATGGACAAACAGTTAACAAACTAGTCCAGAAGTGAGGCTGCAACCAGTAAGGTTGTGAGACATGAGCCACATTTAAGTTTGATAAACTTTAAAATGCTTTTTCCAAAACAAAAAGACAGACTGACAAACTGTGAAACAACAGAATAACTGGAAATGAATGGCTGTGTGGTCAAGAGATGTGAGATGGGCTGAACACGTGAACAACACAAAGGCTCCTGACTACAGAGCAGAGACAAGTCAGATGGAACAACGATGAAAGAAGTGATGAACTTGACAGATCTGGGTAAATTTACATAATATTGATCTAAAACTGAACTATTAGCTTTTTGTGTCAGTGCCGTTTGTCTGCTTTACATCCAGACTAGTTAAAGGTTTAAGAAAGAAAATAATTGATTTGGATAATGTAAACTTTAAAGGATCAGTTTACAGTTGGAAGAATGATTATGATTGTGTTTCTCCCAGATCAGGTGGTGCTGTGCCTACCTCTCTGCTCCACCTCCTCTTCATAATAATATGAATATTCAGCTGATTTTAAAAAAAAAACAACAACAAATAGTTGTTTTTGCTTTTCATAATCAATAACAGTTTCTAATGAAAATGTGTTTAATAATCAGATAGAGGTAAAGGTTTGATTTAAAATCTAGTCAGTGTGAAAAGTTAATACCTCTCTGTTCAAACTCCTCTTCATAATGACAGACTTCAGCAGATTCTTTAAAACACAACAACACCTCATCAGAAAATGCTTCAAGTCAGTAACTGAGCTGTTTTCTCTGACCCCACCATGAAGGGATTCAGACGTTACCTTGGATTGACAGCGACGACGGCACCTCAGGTCTTTGAACTGAGGAGTCTGGGATATCTACAGAACATTGAATACATTTCAAGGCTACTGTAAAGAAGTAGTCATGTTAAATAAATGGGTTCATATGTAGAAATTTCCTCTTTTTCCCAGTGTTTGCCAGGGGTGTTTCGAAGTGTCACAAAGAAACAGCTACAGCTAGCATAACGCCTGCTAGCAGAAAGCAAACTACCGCCCGCTAGCAAAGGACCCGCTATGAGCTTCCTGCACGGCTCCTAAATCGAAACCTAATGCACGTTAGCGGTATATTTGCCCTTTGGGGGGCAGTTTCCATACTGAAACTGATTTTTGTGCATCACCACTTATCGCTAACTGTTAAAAGTGTGGAGGGAACCAGTTGCATTGACATATGTCAACTCTGTCAGCCGGTGCTGGTGGACCAGACTGAACCGTTGAACTCTGCAGAATGTACACATGATGCTAACATGCTAACTGTACTCTGGCTAGCACCTTGTCTATACGCCGAGTTAGACCTACCCACCGCCACTGGTGAAGACGGAGAACAAGAGGATTTCTTCACATGTGACACCAAATAAAGCGTTTTAGTGGACTAGAAAATAAAGCACTCACCAACTGGCCCCATTGCTAATTCAATTTCTGTGAAAAGGGGGAAGATTAAACAAGGTGTTAAACAGTGGAACAGAGAGAAGCTAAGCAGAAACATAACAGGTGGCGCCTGCCTCGGAACTGTACCTTTGCCAGACAAATAAAGCTCAGCTGTGCTCTTTGCCTCTCCTCTGGGCTCCAACCTCACAATGACTGAGTACACGCCTACGTGGGATTAGTAATGAATGTTTAACACCAGAAACACAATGAGGACTTTGTGATGAGCCTTTGGAGCTTGATGGTGCTCTACACACCTTCATCTTCAATGGTCACATTTTGGATAATCATGAAATGTCTTCTGCCCTCACTTCTGAAGTTGTACTTAGGGCTCTCTTTCAGTTCCCAGGTGTCTTTGTACCATGAAACGACAGCGTTGTCGAAGGACACCTCGCACTCAAAGGTGGCCGACTGCCGCTCGTTGACTTCAACGTTGTGGATGCGTTTGGTGAAATGAATTTGTTCAGCTAAAACAGATAAAGATGTGAATGGTAAACGTGGGTTGTATCACAACTAGGACTGTATGGCAATTGCTGCGGGGCAGTAGTCATCAATACAACATAGGTTAGAAGTGAGGGGATAGATGGGATGACCAGTCGTTTGGGGGCTTGAGATGGATTTGAGTTGAGACGGATGTAATGAAGACAACAAAGAAAAAGACTGAGAAAATCCAGGAGGAGAGGCATAAAGAATGTTAAAACAGTGGAACACAAATCCCTGATAAAAAGAAAAAAAGAGGGCAAAATCCAAATCCAACATTAGTCTCTGGGATGAAAGGAAAAGTCGAAAGAGGTTAGTCAATGGGTGAACATCCAGCACAAGGCTGCAGGATGGATTCCGGGCACGAACCTTCCACCCAGAGGTTGGCTGATGACTCCAGGTGCTGGTATCTGCAGGCGTAACGACCCTGGTCTTCAGTGCTCAGGTCTCTGATCAGGAGCTTCTGAACCTTGTGCTTTACTTCAGATGTGTACCTGCCCTTCATCTCTAACTGCTTGCCATTTTTAAACCACTGAGCTTGTACGTTAGGGATGGACAACTGACAAGACAGTGTGCACGACTGGCCTTCCTTACCCGATGTGTCCTGCAGATGTTTCTCAATCTCTGCCTCTGAAAGACACAGCACACAAAATATTGGTACTAGGATCTTATGTAATTAAGCACCAAGAACATGACAGGTGAACAGCGTCAATACTGACCCATGACAGTGAGCTTAGCGCTGGAGATGTGTGGCCCACAGACCACCCGATAGTTGCCCTGATCAGACGACTTTGAATTCTTGATCTTGAGCAGGTGGCGGTCACCACTGATGCTGATGTCATACTTGCTGCTGGTGTCCAATTTCTGGGTGCCCTTGTACCAGGACAGGGTGATCTCTGGGTAGTTGATCTTGACCTCAACCTCAAACACTGCATCCTCGTTGATGAAGACAGACTGATCCGAGATGTCCGTCAATACAGTGACTGGCTGCACATACAAGAACAGGATTCATTTAATTGGGCCTGTGCTGTTGCTGCTATTTGAGTGGCAGCGACCAGGACCAGGGTCCAGGTAGTACCAATATGTGATTATTAGGACTTCAATATGTGTCAGTTCAATCTCTTTAATGGAAAGAGGAAGGTTTTCTGTCTAAAAGTTAATCTAGTTATATATTGTACCTTAATTCTATGATTTTATTCTAAGTTCCATTACATCCTGGTATGAAAACATAGCAGCATTAATGTGTATTGGAGCGAGGCATGATAACACATCAGTGAGATGGGTTGCTGTGTAAGTGTATGGATCAAACGAATGAAGATTTTGCATGAAAAGCGAAAGATGAAACTTTTAGGTGCCTCTATAAAAGTAGAACTCAAAAAATGTCTGATCATTTATTGCACCACATAACAAATGTATTTAAAAGTGGTAATTGCTTCATCTGTGTTTCTGACTGACGATGCTCAGTAAATAAACCCACATCTATAGTCAGCAGTGCTTCTCTGAACTACTCACTACACTACGTTTTCCTAAAAACTTATTATTAAATATTCTAAGGACGTACTTGATAAATACAGTACATTTATCATCAAGGACATATGCTGGTACTTAACTAAATACCTTGTTACTGAATGAGACCTGTAAGCTGCGCTGAGGTACACAGCCACAGTTCTACATGCCATTTAATCACACATCAGCGTCCTGACCTCGGTCCGTTCCATCCTCTTCTGCAGGTCGGCCACCAGTCGCGCCATGTCCTCGTCAGACTCTCTATCTCCACGTTCCAGTTCCTGTCAGGAACAACATTACTCACCTGGTGTTGGCAGACACACGTATCATAAGGGACTGAATGTGTGGGGCGTTACCGGTCTTCCACTTTCTTCAGCTTTTTCTTTCTTTAGCTGCTCTATAGCCTGGAGTAGCCCTCTGTAGTCTGTGATACCATACATTCGGGCGTACTTCTCATACTCCTTGGGGTCAACATTTCTCAGCAGTTCAACAATGTCGATGTCCTTCTCCTCTTGTGGACTCTTCTGTTTTGACGGTGTCCTGTTAACAAGACAAAGGAAACATTCAGCTTTTCAATTTTTTTTGTAGAATATTTTTGTCTGAAAGCTGAAGCCGGTGCATCCGTCACATGAACTCACTTCTTTAGTTTGGCTCGGAGATCTCCTTCGAGCATTACAGATTCTTTCTTTTCGCTGACACGCATCTCTGCGCTGCACTCAATCTCCCCGTGTTTGCTGGAGGCGACACACCTGTACTGACCAGAGTCCGACTTGGTTACCTCTCTGATCTCCAGTTTGGCCTCGTGTCCCTTCTGCTCGATGGAGATCCGGCCGCCATGTGTTATCTGCCTCCATTTACCCTTCATCCATTTCACACTGGGGATGGGGTCACCGCCCACCTTGGCAATGAAGGTAGCAGTCCCCTCTGCGGAGTTCAGTGGACAGAGAGTTCAGACAAAAAGTTCCTTCTGTAACATTTACCGGAGTTTCAAAAATGATCCCTGTTCTGAACTCAGTTCAGTTTCTCTGAGTCTGTCTGGCTAAACGCATCTTGAGGGATTTTCCAGTCTGGTCTAAGACCTTACAGAATAGTGTAGAATTTCAATGCACTGCAATGCAATCCCATTTTCATGTTGTGTGTCTCACTCTCTGTGACGTGTGCAGGCGTTGGCTCCTCAATAAAGAACAGCTTGTCCATTTTTTTGGTGGGAGCGGCAGCTGGAGCTTCAGCTGGAGGGGGAGGTGCTCCTGGTTTCTCTGCAACACAACAAACAAACAAAAATGTAAATGTTGCTGTTTCTATGTAAAATTTTTGTCCTAAGTCCTTTCAACCAATGATGCCATAATGTTTGAGTTATGTACATCCCTAGCTTTCAAAAGACTCAAGAGTACGACTGCTTTCCAGTCATCTGAAGAACACAGAGTACAGAGAGTTACTCTTAACAGTTTTACCTCGGACTGTGACTTTGGCCTTGCAGAACTCACTGCCAGCGTCATTGGAGGCCTTACAGAGGTAATCGCCAGCATCGTGTCTGGACGCTGGGCTGATTTCCAGACAGGTCATCCCATCAGAGAAGGTTATCCTCCTGCTACCAGCCGACATGAGATCCTTCCTGTCTTTCATCCACTGGATCTTCAAAGGTGGAGACCCGCAGACATGACACCTGAGACTGAGCTTCTCGCCCTCATCTACAGTGACTGGTTTAAGAGGGACATCAAACACTGGAGGCTTTTTGGCCTCTGCAGGAGAAAGATGACAGTTTCTATTCAGCACAAACGAGTCAGGGCTTTCAGTGGTTACTGAGCTGGACTTGTTATACTAAGAACATTTTAAAGTCACAGAGGTCCATGCATCCATAAGTCAGTGTCATGACGACAGACAGGTTTTCCTTTCCAGCTCGTCCTGGTGGATGTTGGGAGCATAGTCAAATCATCTCTGGGAGTCATTTACGTGACTTCCATTATGTGTTCGTGCAGGTGCTGGTCACTTCTACAGGCTTTGGCCAACAGGCCTCAAGAGCAGAGCCGCCAGTGCTCCCCTACCTTCTTCAAGGGGAGGTCAACAACGTCTCACAAGCAAAGGTCTAAAGCAGTGATTAGGTGAAAAAAAAATCGAATGGCTATAAAGACGAAATCCTGGCAGGAAAGTAAATTTCGATGGTCAGGAAGAAGCATTGAGCTTGAGTTAGGGGAAAATAAAAAGCGTGTTTAAGATCTGTGGCAACTGTTTGTGTTGTTTTCTGCGTTAAATCTATGTGTGTGCTGTTCATCTTGAAAGTAACTCCTTGGTTTTCCAAAATTGACAGAAGTGGTGTTTGTGTTATTTATCACACCATAAAAAACAAATTTTAAGTAATGTAAAACTATTGTGCTCAATGTGACGGCCTGTCTAATGCCGATTTTTTTGGTTTTTGACAGTTTTGGATAACTAAACTCGCCCCAGAACATCATTACTGTTCCTGAGAAACGAACATAGCAGGACGGGAAAAAGGGTAAAAGGGGTCTGATGTGTCTGAGTGTGAGTTACTCGAGTAAATAAAGAAAAGACCCACCTGAAACGTGCACAGAAATATCGCAGGAGTTGGTTCCAGCTTCGTTGGAGGCCTGGCAGCAGTACCTGCCACTGTCTGCCACCTGGCTGCTCTTAATGCACAGCACAGCCACGTTACTCTTAAAGCTGATGTCGTACTTGTCAGAGCTGAGGATCTCTGTATTGTCTTTGAACCAGCTGACAGACATGGGTTGTGAGCCGGACACTCTGCCCTCAATCTTTATGAGTTTGCCCTCTGTGTCCTCCATGTGCTCTGAGGGCTTTTTGGTGAACACGGGAGGGTTTTTACGCTCTGAAAACAAGAGAAGTAAGAGTCTGTGAGGAGGAGACAAGCTTTTTCAGAAAGAAACGCCCTCTAATGGGACTGAAGTCTTTAGGAAAGGAGTCCAAGTTGAGTGTAGCCTGGGTTGAATACCTTTGACAGTGATATCAGAGGAACAAGAGTCTTTCCCCATGTCATTAGAGGCATGGCAGAAGTATCTCCCCGTGTCAGCTTTATCTGCCTTCAGAATGCTCAGGTGGGGAGTGTTGTCCACACAGCTTATCTTGTAATTACCCCCAGTGCGAATGTCTTTATGGTCTTTGGACCATGTGACTTTAATAGGGGCAGATCCAATCATGTGACACTCCAGCTCAATGCTGTCGCCCACCGTCGCCTCCTGTGGTGACAATTTCCTGTCGAAGACCGGAGGGAATCTTGGTTCTGCAGAATCCGTGGCAGAGTAAGAGGTAAATAAGAACAACACTGCACAGAAAGACGAATCAGGCCTTTTAACGTTTGAGTGAGCCCCACAGACCTTGTAGAGTGAGCTTGGCCCTGCAGGAGGCAGAGCCCACGCTGTTGGTGGCCACGCAGGAGTACTCCCCAGAGTGCCTCATCTCGCTAACACCGATCTGCAACACAGCTGTGTTGTCATCATATGACATGGAGAACTCGCCTCCCTGAGCCACAGGCTCACCGTCCTTCAGCCACGACACCTCGATGGGAGACGAGCCAGCGATGCGACACTCGAACATGACTGGCTGACCCTCGGTCTGCTGGAGGCTGGTGATTTTTTTGGGGAAGGTTGGTGGAGTTTTGGCCTCTGGAGGTGGTGAACACATAATAGTTTGGTGAATGTAAGGACAAACCTTTGATATTTCATGTATTTCCTAAACGCAGAAGCACGCGCTCACCTAGCACGTTGAGTCTGCAGCTGGAGGCGGCGGAGCCGATCTTGTTCTCCGCCTTGCAGGAATACTCCCCGATGTCGGCCTTGGTGGCTTTGCTGAGCTTCAGACAGGCGACGCCCTTTGAAAACTCCAACTTGCAGCTAGGGCTCGACCTGACTTTGCCGTCTGCCTTGAACCAGGACACTTTGATTTCAGGCGTGCCTGCCACCTGACATTTCAGACACACTGCGTCTCCTGATGTTACCTCCATGTGTTCCAAAGACTCAACAAAGTACGGTGGTTCTGAAGCAAAGGTACAAACGATAAAAACACCATTAGACTGACATCTGCTGGTCACTGCAGGTAATGCGTCTACTCTCTGGGGATCTCACACAAACTGGACTTCTGCTAAATGTCCTGGTACTGTATACAAATACTATCCACATGGCCATTTTAGATAATTCCTTTTCATGTACGTAGTGATTGTTGTACTTTTTGTTGAGCTTTATATTGTGATTCATGATGCTGCCATCTCTAGTGTTTGCTAACTTCTAGATCTAAAGAGAAATATGTTTTGTTAGTTTAAAGAATTGAGCTAGGCCATATGTCAAAACTGTGCTTGAACTAACCTAGGATGGACACGACTGCATCGCATGTGTCCCTTCCGGCATCATTGGACACTTCACATGAGTATTTCCCAGCAGCCTCTTTGTCGTCAGTGCTAAGACACTCCAGGAGGCACGAGCTTTCTGTCGTGGTGACGTTGTATTTGTAGGAAGCAAAGATCTGCTGGCCGTCTTTGTACCAGTTCACTGTGATCTTAGGTGTTCCAGTGTACGTACACTCCAGAGTTAATGGTTTGCCCCTCTCTACTGACACATCCTTCAGCTTCTTAGAGAAGGCTGCTGGCTCTGAGTGACACACCACTCACAGTATTAGAAATGTGAACACTACTAACACGACTAACTATTCCTGATATTTTTACATGGTATGAGACTGACCTTTGACAGAGAGATTCACTGGGCAGCTTTCCTTTCCTGCGTCATTAATGATCTGACAGATGTACTCTCCTGCGTTGGATCTGTCCACATTCAAAAGCTCCAAAAAAACTTGATTATCCTTTAAAGAGAAATGAGATGTGTGTCCTGCCTGCATCTCCTTTGGTCCTCTAAACCACTTCAGCTTGAGTGGAGCACTTCCCTTCACCATGGCCGTAAACGTTACGTTAGCGCCTGGCATGGCCTCCACTGGCTGCGGTGGCACCACGAAAGATGGAGGCTCTGGATGTAGAAACAGTAGAACAAGGTTAAATCCTGATGCGAGAAGTGTCAGCAAGTCTAATTAGTAATGTACTATTTTAAAATGTTACGATAACAGGAGCCATCCACGTGCTACCAACCTCTGACAACCAAGGTGGTTGTGGTTTCACAGGATCCTGCTTTGTTGACAGCTTTACATTTATACAAGCCCGAGTCCGACAGCTTCAGCGTGGGCAGCTTGAGAGCGCAGCTGTTGTCATTGAAAGAAATCTCATAGTTTGGCCCACTCTGTATCTCCTCCCCATTGTGGAACCATGAAATGGTAAAAGGTGGGGATCCGGACACTTTGCACTCCATCTCTCCAGTGGTTCCAACAACTGTGTTACAATCCTTCAACTTCCTGGAGAAGGTTGGTGGTATGATCTTATCTGTCAGGGAGCGACAAATACACTGTCATTAATGGATTAGAACAGAAGGCCTGACCACATGATTTTTCCTAGTACAATTTAAAACGCGTATAGCTGCGTGTATTTACTATGGCTTGACTGCTGAATGACTGAACCACAAAAGAGAAGATTACACCAACCTAAAACAGTGAGGTTAATTTTACTCAGGTCCTTCCCAACTTCATTCATGACCTCAAACGTGTATTCTCCAGAATCGATCTTGTCAGCAGAGAGCACGCTTAGGCTGGAAATCATGCGAGAAAATGAGATTTTGTATTTCCTCCCAGAGGCCAGCTCAACGCCGTCCTTAAACCACTTGGGCACGAGCTCTGGGCTCCCACACACTTTAACCTCTAAGGCGGCCATGTCGCCTGCAGTCACACTCAGAGCATCTGGCTTGTCCACTATCTTTGCAGGTTCTAGAGTCAACAAGAAGAAGGAAACAGAAACAGAAAGGATTTCTATTTAAACCTGTAAACGGAAGCTGGAAAAAGACAGAGCAAGAGAAAGAGAGAATTATATGGTTACAAACCTAGAACAGTCAAGTTTGCAAAACACTCCACACTCCCAGCATCGTTTCTGAGTTGGCAGGTGTATTTGCCTGCCACAGTCGCATCGGCCTTAAACACTTTAAGAGTGACCTGCTTGTTCTCAAAGGTGATTTTCCTGTTCTCACCGTCCCTGAGAATGTGATCCTTGTCTTGAACCCAGGACACAGTAATGGGTTCAGAGCCTTTAACAGTGGCCACAAGGGTCACCTCCTCTCCCAGTATCACTGTCATGTGTGACAGTTTCTTCACAAACGATGGAGGCTCTGAAGACAGGAGAAAACAGCGCAAAAAGGCAAAGTCAGCAAGGTGACAGAGTAAACTGAAAATCGTATACTTAGGATTCTCATTTCAGACTGACCTCTGAGTTTAACTGATGTTTGGCAGGTGTCACTTCCTACATTGTTTGACACTTTACACTCGTAATCACCAGCATCCGAAGGCTCTATCCCAATGACATGCAGCGCAGTCGAGCTGCCCTCGCTGACCATCTTATACTTTCTGCTCTCCATCAAAGGTTTCCTGTCTTTAAACCACGTGATCTGGAACGGAGCTGTACCGCTTATCTCACAGTACAGACTCACGTCCTTTCCCTTCAGCCCTTCAATGGGCTGAGGTCCTCTCACAAAAGCTGGGGGCTCTACAAAAGATCAGGAGACTGTTAAAAGGCACACTCTGGAACCCGGAACCTTAAAGCTGACAACCGCAACATCTCTACAGACACAACAGCCGACGTCGGACAGGGTGAAACTAGGGCTTTTATGTGTCTGTGCTGTGTGATGGGATTGTAACTGAAAAGGTAGAAGGACATTTTGGCCACAATATCTAGTGCTGAAGTTACAGTTATGAAGCCTTTGTTGTTGAATTGCTCTGTGACTGCTCTGAACTGGAAGGTTGGTGAAACGTGAGCGTTTCTCTGTAGCAGTAATAAGGGCAGCAGCTCAGCATGAGCCACCAGTCGCCATGACAGGTAACTGTACGTAAAGGAGGAAATGTTACGGAAACCAGCTTTAAGTTGTACAACACACACTGAGTTAGGCCAAGAGTGAAGCGAGGGTTAGGGAGCCAGTGAGAAGCTGACCTTTAATGGTAAGTGTGGTGCTGCAGCTGACACTGCCAGCATCATTTTGAGCTTCACAGGTGTAAACTCCATCATCATCAAAGCTGGTGGAGAGCAGCTCTAGGACTGCTACTGAGTCAACAAATGAAGTCCTGCAGTTACCCCCATCCGTGACCTTGGTGTCGTGTTTGTACCAGGTCACTTTCAGAGGAGCTGTGCCATTGACTTTGCACTCCAGGCGGAGTGACTCACCCTGCCTCACAAACTTAGTGGCAGGAAGTTTCAGCACAAACTCAGGTGGTTCTGAAAGCCAAAATAAACAGACATTAGCTGCTTGAAGAAACTAGAGGAACTACATGTGATTACTTATCAAAAGCAGACGGATTATTGAGCTGACAAGGATGAGTTAGCGGCAAAGCCAAGGAAAACTGGTAAAACAAAAAGCCCACGATGAAAAGCTAGAAAAGCTACTTCAGCCAACAATGCAACGATGACAAGAATGAACACAACAGTTGTTTTAAAGCTGAACTTCCAACCTTTCACTATCAGGTCTGCACTACAGCGCACAGATCCAGCGTCATTGCTGACTTGGCAAGAATAAACTCCGCTTTGGGCGACAGCCACACAGTAGAGCTCTAAGAAACACGACAGACCCTCCAGCCCCGTGAAACAAGTGGGCCCAGTCATGAGCTCTGCGTCGTCCTTCAACCATCTGACAGAAAAGGGGGGGGTGCCCTTAAATGTGCCTTTGAAGCGCACGGTTGCATTGGGTACAGTCGCCTGGGATTCAGGCAGCACCACAAAGCTGGGAGGTTCTGAAGACAAGAAGACGGAGCATGTTAACGGGCACTCACCTTTCATCAAGGATTACATGACCAACCGTACCGAACGGCACTGCCTGACCTTTGACCATGAGGCCACCGCTGCACTCGCAGCTTCCTGCTGCGTTGGTCAGTTTGCAAGAGTAGGACCCTGCGTCGGATCTTTCCAGCTGTTCCATTTCCACAAACACAGAATTGTCCTGCTGAATCAGTTTGTGTTTGACCCCACTAGAGATTTTGGTTCCATCTTTCTGCCACTCCACAGAGATTGGGAGGGAACCAGATATTTTACAGCATATCTGAACAAATGAGCCCAGTATCTCTTGCATGTCTACCAGGGGTTTGATGAAACTTGGAGCAATTACTTGTTCTGTTGTTTAAAGAATAATAACAAACAATTAGATGGTGTTAAACAAGTCTCAACTACAACAGAGACTTAACTGTTTCACACCAACCTAGTACGACCACTTTGACTTTGCAGGTGCAGCTGCTAATGTGATTTGCCACCTCAAAGACATACTCTCCGTCATCCTCTCTCTGAGCAGACTGAATCTTCAGGCTGCTGATGTTGTTCTCAAAGATGAGCCTGTGCTGCCTGATGGATTGAAGCTCTCTACCATCTTTCATCCATCTCACCTTGAGCTCAGGGGAGCCTGTTACCTTACATTCCAAACTGACTGGATCACCAGCTGTAACCTTTAGCACCTCAGGTTTCTCTATTATCTGAGGAGGCTCTAAAATGCAAAGCAAAGTCAGAAAGTCATGCATTTGTAAACTAGTTACAACGGTTGAAAGCACTGGTGCAGGTGTACAGGTGTACCTTGCACTGTCAGAGAGGCAAAGCACTTCTCCTTCCCAGCCTCATTCACCACCTGGCAGGTATATTTCCCACTGTGTGTTGCTTCACACACAGGAATCCTGAGCATGGCCACATTGTTCTCAAATGTCCTCTCAAACTTTGGATCTTCCAGAATCCAGTTCTCATCCTTTTGCCATTGAATGGACAGAGTGGGAGAACCCTCCACACAACACTTCAACTCTGCCATTTCACCAACAACTGTGACAATGTTCTCAATCCTCCTGGTAATTGTTGGTGGTTCTATTAAAAACAAACATATGGTAAAGCCTTGTGCTATGAAGAGATACAAATGTGTGTAATTCTTCAACTTCAACTTGTGCAATTCACAGCAGACCAACCTTTGAGCTTCAGCCTAGTCTTACAGGCGCAGCTTCCTACTTCGTTAGCAACAGAACACTGGTATTCGCCAACATCGACAGCGTCACATTTGTGAACCTCTAACGCCACGGTGCCATTGGTCTGGGATAAGCCATGTTTAGAACTGGGTTTGATCTCCTTCGCATCTTTGTGCCATGTTACCTCAAATGGACCGGTTCCAGCAACCAGACACTCAAAGGAGACACTAGATCCCTTCACCACATCAGCTGAGGCCAGCTCTTTAATGAATGATGGTGGTTCTAAACAGAAAGACAATTCTGTTGCCAACCTTTTACTCCAGAGTTGATTATATTCCAAACATGTTTTCACATTTGTTAGTTGCAGTTAAGACAGTTTTTAAACTCATTAATATCAATTGTGACATGTGAAAAGCTAACGCTAAAAGTCTACTGACAGAACTGACCTTTGACCCTGAGCTCCATGCTGCAGCTCTCACTGCCAGCCTCATTACGAGCCTCGCAGTAATAAAGCCCAGTGTCTCTGATGTCAGCCCTGAGGACTTCCATAGTGGCCACAGAGTTAATAAAGCACATCCTGTATCGATCGCTGGGGCCGATCTCAGAGCCGTCTTTGAACCAGTAGATGTCTATTTCAGGTGTGCCGGACACCTGGCACTCAAACACTTTACTCTGACCAGGACCGACCACAGACAAACGGGCTGGCGTCCGTGTAAACTTAGGAGGCTCTAAGAAATATAACAACAGTAATCATCAGATAAGCGACCAGTGGAAATGTTTTGTTCTCTAAGCTGAAAATCCGTACGTTTCCATCCAAATGCTCATGTTTGATGTTAACTGGTGTTTGGTGGCGATTACACTGTACAGTCGCTTAATACTGAACAGGGTAAATCAAGACAGATGGATGGAGACATACTCATCAAGAGTTTGTCATGTAAAGACTGACAACCTTTGACAAAAAGCGTTGCCTGGCATGAAGTGGAGCCCACATCGTTCTGTATTTCACAGACATATTCTCCAGTGTCAGATGTTTTTGCGAAGAAGAGCTCCAGTGAGCTTGAGGTGTTGTCTTTGACTACAGAGCAATCAGTACTGGTCAAAATCTCTTTGTTGCTTTTAAACCATCTGATGGTCAGGGGTGGTGTACCACACAGCAGAATGTTGAGCTGGACCTTTGAGCCAGGCAGGACATTCATGGATTCGGGCTTTTCTAGGATGCATGGCGGTTCTGGAAGAGAGAAACAACGCATGCGGCAGCTGCAGACACTTTTCGGCACATTCACTGTACCAACTAATACTGTGTGTTCAAACCTTTGACAAACAGAATTCCAGAGCACTGGACGCTTCCTGCCTTGTTTTTAGCAATGCAAGTGTAGTTGCCACTATCTTTGCTGGCAAGATTAGAGATTTCCAGAAAAGCAACATTCTCAAAGAATGTGCATTTGTGTTTGTCATCGGTCTGGATCTCTTTCTCATCTTTGTACCACTGCGTAGTTATTGGCAGCGAACCAGACACTAAACAATCCAGGTGAGCGAACGATGCCTTGATGCCTTCTGTCTGTTTCAGTTTTCTTGTAAAAGACGGAGGAATAATTTGATCTACCATAAACAGAAGAACAGGGTCAGAAAACGTGTTAAACAAGGAAAACTTGTGCAAATGTTGCGTTCTACTATACACAACAGCAACTGACCGAGAACGGTGAGTGTAGCATCACAAGAACTTCGACCAACATCATTAGAAACCTCAAAGGTGTAGTCTCCACCATCACTTTTCTCTGTTTGAATGATCTTGAGGACTGAGCTGACGTCTGTAATCTGCACTTTATACCTCTGCCCTGAGGTCAGCTCCTTGCCGGATTTGAACCACTTGGCCGTCAGAGGTTTCGTTCCTGAAAACCTGGCCTCCAGCATAGCTGGATCCCCCTGAGTAACACTGATAGACTTGACCTCCTCCGTGAGCTTAGCTGGCTCTGAGACATCAAACACACAGTTTACTATTACTACACAATGATACAGCCTGACAAGCACAAGGTAACAGCACTGGACACTCTCTAGTCACAAGATCATCAATTTGTGGCAAAATGTTAAACAGTCGATGACGACTGCCAGATTGGGAACTAGAATCAGTTCCAGTGTCATAACCAACCTTTGACTGACAACACAGCAGAGCACGTCTGGCTCCCAGCTTGATTTTGCACCTGACACGAATATTTGCCTCCGTGTTGGTTCTGTAAGTTGGTGATGTGCAGCACAGCACTTTTGTTCTCATATGTTATCTGAATGTGTTCGGCCTCTTTCAGCTCGTGATTATCTTTTAGCCAGGACACAGTCAAGGGCTCAGAGCCCTTCACAGAGCACTGTAGAGAAACATCACTGCCCACCAACGAACTGAGGTTCTCCAGCTTACGCAAAAACGATGGCGGTTCTATGAGAAAAAACATTCAAACGTTACGAATCTGTTTGAGGCCTGCTACAAATAAAGCCTCTAGAAAAGGCCACATCAGAGTTGAAAATGAGAAAAGACACGAGCGCACACGAACATCTCTGCATCCATGTGAAACAGGTAGAAAAGGTGAGTCCACAGCATGTAAACCAACCTTTTAGTGTTACTTCACAGTCACAGGAGGCTCTGCCCACTTCATTCTCAACAGTACACTGGTACACACCAACATCTGCTGCCTCTACTGCCAGCACCTGCAGGACCACCAGCTCGTCGCTCACCGTGATCCTGTGTCTCTTGTCGTTCCTGACTGACTTGGTGTTTTTATAAAAGGACACTGTAAAAGGGGTAGAACCACAGACTTGGCCTTCCAGGATCATCTCAGAACCTTTCACAACATCCTTGGCATCCAAACCACGCACAAACACTGGTGGTTCTAAAAAAGGATGAATGAAATAAGCTGTCAAAATAAAAGACTCCGAAGCGACTTTTATAGTAAAGTTAAAGACTTTTTTGAATGACTCAGAAACCAGGCTGCAGCAGCTAAGCTCACAGTAACTATCTTCCTTATTACAGCAGCCTGTGTGGTGTCTTGACGAGGTAAATGAGAACAAGTTGCCATTTGAAATTAAATATTGCCGTGAAAGTCGAAATTAAATTCATCCAAAAATGAAACCATCAAACATAATAAAGGCAACAGCAGTTACTCAATGCGAAGGGAATCACCTGCAGCCTAAACCGAACCAACCTTTGACGGTGAGCGTGCTGCTGCAGCGGTCACTACCGGCGTCGCTGGACGCCACACACATGTAATCTCCACTGTCCTGTACGGTACAGTTGATGATTTCCAGAGATGCCACTGAGTCCATAAGAACCACTGTGAACTTGGGACCGGAGCCGATCTCCACCTCATCCTTGAACCACTTAATACTAATGGTGGGGCTGCCCGACACTTTACACTCCAGCCTGGCAGAGTCACCGCTGGTGATGAGTTTCGTGGTCTCAAGCTTTGTCACAAACACGGGAGGTTCTGAGAGAAGAGGTTAACATTCATTATGAGACGGCGACTGGACGTTAGTACCGGTATGTCACACAGCTGCACACAGGACGACGACAGGCACCTTTCACAAAGAGGACCGCGGTGCAGTCCACCTTCCCGGCATCATTGGACACTTGACAAGTATATTTAGCAGAGTCACTGGGTTTCACTGAGTGAAGCTCCAGAGAGCTTGAAGAAGCATCTTTCTTTATGAAATATATGCCTCCAGTTATAATCTCTTTTTCCTCTCTGAACCATCTGACAGTTAAGGGAGCTGTTCCAATGAAGGCTGCGCTGAGGGACACGGTGGTTCCTGGAGTAACATCCTGGCTGTCGGGTTTCGCTGTGAAAACTGGAGGCTCTGAGGATCATTACGAAAAGAAGGTTTTCATTCCATTTTTGCCTTAAATCCTGTAAATCCAGCCATTTACAAAATAAAGCGCAACGTTCATAACCTTTGACATAGAGCGTGCCGCTGGTGTCTTTAAAGCCGGCTGAATTAGTGGCTTTGCATTTGTATACTCCAGAGTCAGCTTTATCCAGACGCACAATTCTCAGCATAGCTGATGTGTCTTTGAATTCTGGCTGAAATTTGGCTCCAGCTGAAATCTCCTGGTCATCTTTGAACCAAGATATGGTCATGGGTTGGGACCCAGACACCTTACAATCCATTGAAATGTCATGACCAATGTTACCATCAACTCTTTTCAGGTTCTTGGTAAAGGTCGGAGGCATTATGCGATCTGGTTATTAAAAAAGACAAAAAAAACAACAGGAATCAAAAAACAACACTAGCAGCTGAAACTCATAAGCAGGTAACAGTGGACACGTTGACAGCGTGACTGCGACTGTGATGTTTCACTTGTGGGCTCTGTGCAGCTGCATGTGTAATGGTAAAGAAGCAGAGTCCAACCTAAGACAGTCACAGAGCAGGTGCACTGGTCTTTGCCGACTTTATTCGACACCTCCATCTTGTACTCTGACGTGTCTCCTCTCTCTGCTGTGAGGATCTTCATGGAGGCAATATTGGCCTTCAGAGTCATCTTATATTTACGCCCACTGATCATCTCCTTCCCGTCTTTAAACCATTTGACTTTGAGGTCTGGACTGCCAGAAATCGTGCATTCCAGTGTGGCTGAGTCTCCTGCTGTCACACTAATAGACTCTGCAGGTTCTACGATTCGGGCAGGTTCTGAGACAAGACATACCCAAACCATTATTAGGATATAAGAGACTGCACATGGGATCCTCCTCTCTGAACCAAAATCTTAACAAGCATGTCTGTAGCAAAAAAGTTCTCTGACCTTGCACAGTCAAGGTGGCCTCGCTTTTTTGGTGCCCTGCCTCATTTTCAGCTTGGCACAAATACTTGCCCCCATGGTTGATGGCCACTGAGGTTATTTCCAAGCTAGCAACACTGTTCTCAAACACCATCTTGATATTTCCATCATCATCTCGCAGTACTTCAGAATCTTTCAGCCATTTAACTGTGATGGGAGCTGAGCCCTTAATGGTTCCCTGTAGTTTGACCGTGTTTCCCAGCACTGCGGTAGCGCTCTCAACTCTCTTTGAGAAAATTGGCGGCTCTAAAAACATTCAAGCACAACTGAGTTGGAATCTTGGGATAGCAGCTCAAACAGTAAGACTTCATTCAAGTCAGGTTTACTAACCTTTTAGCTTAGCCAGGGCCTTAGTGGTGACTTTCCCCACATCATTGGATACGACACACTGATAATCTCCCACGTCAGTGCTTTCAAAGGTCTGGATCTCCAGCCTTGAAAAGGAATCTTGTGAGACTATTTTATATTTCTCATCACTGGTGATAGCTCCCTTATGTTTTAACCAGATGATGTCAAAAGGAGCAGTTCCTGTGATTTCACACTGAAGCTGAGCTGCTGCTCCCTTCACTGCCTCTACGGCCTGTAACTCTTTTCTAAAGGACGGTGGCTCTGTGAGTCAAAAGAGTAGGACTGGAATGAACAGACATAACTTTTAGATCTGAGCAGCAAAGGCTACGTAAATGCAAGATCTGACAAACCTTTAACTGCTATAACAGTGCTGCAGCTGTCGCTGCCACCGTTATTTGACACGTCGCAAGTATAGCTCCCACTGTCTGTCACCAGAAGGTTGATTATTTCCAACGTGGCGACTCCATTGTTGAAGGAGATCTTATACTTCTCTCCATCGCTAAGCTCTCTTTCATTCCAGAACCAGTGGATGTGAAGAACAGGGGAGCCTTTAATGGTACACTGTAAGCGTGCAGCTATACCCTGTTTCCATGTAATCTTAGGTTCCATTTTCTTGACAAAAGCAGGAGGCTCTGAAAGGAGCGTTTAATAAAAACACAGAGATATTCAAGCAAAAGTAAGAAATGAACGATAAAGAGAGTGAAAAAGAACAAAAAGGCAAGAAGACAGCAGAGCACAGAGTTAGCGTCAGCTTGCAGTCGGCTAAAAACAGATGTCACCAAAAATCCACCAGCTCACACCAAGACGATGTTTCTATCAAAACGTATGGAAAGACCATCTCTAAGATCTTACCTTGAACTGTTACTACAGCCTCGCAGGATGAACTTCCAGCCTCATTTGTGGCTGTGCACATATACGTCCCTGAGTCCTTCAACTTGGACTTGGGAATCTCTAGAACAGCCACCTTGTCCTCAAAGGACAGTTTACACTCCATGCTCTGGTGGACTTTTTTGCCATCCCTGGTCCAGGTGACAGTCACACCAGTGTCCTCGTCCACCTGGCACTCCAGCCTCAGTGGGTCATTGACAGCAGCTGATGCTGGCTCAATAGGCCTAACAAAGCTGGGTTTGCTGATAACCTTGAGCTCTGTGGTTAAGGTGGCAGTGCCGACACTGTTGGAGGCCTTGCACAGGTACACTCCCTGGTCGGTCAGTGAAAGACTCTCAATGTGAAGGGAATACTTGTTCTTTTCACATTTCATAACATAGTTCTCTTCAGAAGAGATGGCTATGTTGTCCTTGTGCCAGACAACGTCCATGGGTGAGGATCCAGTGAGAGAGCACTGGAGCACAGCCTGTTTTCCCACATACAATGTCTTAGGGTCTGGTTTTGATACAAAGATCGGTGGATACAATTCTAAGGAGAGCAGGTAGAACATACAAAACACAGTTGACACATTTTCAAAGCTGGAGAAAAAACAATACAAAATAAGAACTAGCCAGTGCAACCTCAACTTGGTGATTGATGTAGATGAGTGGAGTTTCAATATGACACAAGTAGCACTTTAAAAGCAGTCATCACTTTCAGGGGAAAGTACAGAGCAAACAGAACGTATATAATTCTCTCTCTCTCTTTCAACAACACATACATTTAAGGAGTCAAAATGTCCCACTGGGGTCCTACCAGTCACAGTGAGGGAAGCAGTGCAGCTGTCGGTGCCGTGCTGGTTCGAAGCCTTGCAGGTGAATTCACCGCTGTCAGCTTTGACTGGGTTCGAGATCTCTAAAGAGGAACTGGTGTGAAGGCTGATGATCCTATGCTTGTCGCTCTGTCTGATTTCAGTGCCAGACTTGTACCACTTGAAGGTCACACTCGGGGCATCCTCGATCTCACATTCAAACTTCGCATGGCCGCCGACGTTTATTTCCAGAGGTGTGATTTTCTGCCTAAAGACAGGTGGCACTGAGGCACACAGAAAAACAAGAGTGGCGTGTTAGTAACAGAAGAATATGAAACCCTTGTATAAAACTGACTAGAGTGGTGAAATGAAACAATCCATGAAGCCATCATGGAAGACAAGTCAGGAGTGACTGTGGAAGATAAACAATAGCAAGAATGTTGGCCCCAGGGTTTCACAGCAAACCTCCTGGGGCTAGCAGTTCATGAAGGATGAGGAAATGCCCTGAAAGCATGCAGAGGGATGGAGCTAAAGGAAACGTGCTTTAAAAGAAAGGAACCTGCTGACACCAGCGTGAGACTCCATGAAAGTTGCCTGAAGCTAAACTTGCGTGGCTGTGATGTATTTGGCCTTTGAGCCGTTCGTGACCATTTGATGATATGGAACAAACCAGACGTGAGTTAGTAGCATCCAGTGCCTGCTAACGGTGCTCATGACCAACATGACAAAGTTTTGTGTAAAGACCATGAACCAACTTTCGTGAAGGATTAGTGTTTGGAAGAGAATATGGATGAATCAATGAATGAATGAATGAATGACTGAAACACGGATTTATCCTTTCATCAAACCTCTTGAGATCACTGTGAGTCTTGAAGATGTTGTCGTCTTGCCGGCTTCATTCTCAGCCTCACAAACATATTCGCCTTGATGTCTCTCCTTGACAACTTTGTCGATAACCAGTGTGTATGTGTTGTGGTCTTTGGAAACCATGAACCCCTCGCCAGACTTCACCAATTGCCCATTGAAAAACCAGTTTACCTTTGCAACATACTTAATAGTGGTACTAAAAGTTACTCTGCCATACTCCTCGATGGATAGGTCTTCCAGCGAGGTGGCAATTACAGGGTATTGTCTGTGTTCAGGCCTGGACACTGTCTCTTCCCTGAGTTCCTTCTGGACGCGTACATCTACTGCCTGTTCAGTGGGAATAGCGGTTGGAGGGAGGGAAGTTGTAACAACAGCCGCCCCTACAGCTTTTTCCTGGCTTGTCAGAACTGATCTCACTTCCTTCTTTGACACCTGCACCGACTGCTCCAAAGTCACACAAGCCTCAGTTGACATTTCAATCTGCGATGAGATGGACGACTCCATCTTCGCAACCTTGGACTCCTGCAGCACAACCTGCTGTTCAGCTGTAGCGCGTTCTACTGCCACATTAGTCTCAGTCTTGAGCGCAGCAGCCTGAGACTTCACACCAGTGAAATCCACCGCACTCTCTGCCGTGCTCACAGTTTCTATCACAGTTGATAGCATTTGCTTAGAGCGGGATGAGGTGACCTGGGCTCGTTGAGGTTTGTCCAGCTGCATAGTGCCAGGCTGTTCTGACGCAAGAACACAGGCTTCCTGGAACACTATGGAGTGGAAAGCTGCCTGCAGTTCAGTCCTGAGGTCAGCTGCCTGAGGGTATTTACCCTCAAAGGTCAGGGTGATTTCCATGGGTGAACCTGTTGTGGTGATCAGGTATGTAATCATGACTCGCTTGGGCTCTCTTTGAACCTTGACTTCCTGCACTTCTACAGCCTGTAGCCTTCCTACGACATCAGCCAGTAAAACTGGTTGGTCGCTGGCCACAGCAGACTGAAGAGCATCTCTGAGCTGATGCCGCAATTCGACGCTGGATGGTTTTGGTATTTGAATCACAAATGTCATCTCTTTGGGGAGAACTGTGTTATCTATCGATTCTGAGGCCTTGAGGAACAGTTTTGACTGTGTGGCCACAACAACTTTAGTGGACTCTGACTTTGTGATCTCCTGAGACAGCTCACCCATCAGCACTTGCTTCTCATCCATCACTATCGCTTGTCTGACTGACTGGCCCTCCTGGATCTGAACTGCAAAGTCCTGCTCTGCTGCCTCTAAACAAACACTACTCTCAGTGGAAATCTCTTTCTCCTCAATTTGGATTGGCTCAGCAGGAAGCTTTGGCTCTACAGCCATTTGGGAAACACATTTATCCACAGCTGTAAGACTTTCAGTGTGGCCCTCGTCTAATGTCTGAGTGTCTGCGACACTAGTGACATGCATCAAATTCCAGTGTTCCTCCTTTTGCAGCAATGCTCGCTGTTGCTTGTCATCAGTGATAACTGGTGCTTCTTTTGGCAGCTGCATGGGCTGGTAGGAGAGCTGGAGGATATGTTGAGGGCTGGGCTCAGTTCGAAGTCGAGACTGAAGTCCAGTCACTGATAAATCCAGCTCTGTGTGATAATCAGCTCTTAGTTCCTTTTTCTCTTCTGAGACTGCTGCATAGCTCCTCGTCTTTTCTTCTTTCTGTGCTGCCAACTGCTGTTCAGGCTTCTCGATAATGAGAATACCCTCTTTGAGTAGCGGCTCAGCAGGTTGGGTTGCCTGAAGGTGCAGCAGAGGAGGGCTCACTTTCTGTGGCTGGATAGCCACAGTGTTAGTCTTGGCCTCAAGTTCTGCTGTATCCTCACAAATGACTGTTCTCTGCTCATTCTGACTAACAGTGTGCAGCAGAGTGGGGCTTTTCCTGGTTCCTGCCTGTTCTGGTTCTGGTTTCTCACAGATGAAGCTCCTTTCAGATGGAAGGAGGTCTTGGTCTGTGATAACCTGCAGGTGTAACAACCGCTCTCCTTCCACCTGTGAGTGAATTGACATGGCACTGTCCAGACTTGGCAGTTGCTGAGTGGACTCAGCTTCCAGCATCTGCTTATCTTCAGCAGTTGGAGCCGCTTTTATTATTGTATCCTTACATACCTGAGCTGTCTCCTCACTGGGTCTCTGCATTGAGAACCTTGTCTCCTTGGACAAAATTTGTTTAGACTCACTGAGGGAAGCCAAAAGTGTTTGGTGCTGTTCCTTCTCAACCGAAGGCTTCACAGCAGAATCTGATGCTGTTAGTTCAGCTGTGTGGTCCTCTGAAAGCACCTGTTTGTCTTCACTCTGTGCAGAGTATAGGATCTTCATGCCTTCCCTAACCTTGTAACCCTTCTCCTCCTGCGGTTCGAGGATGTCTCGTGACTGCTCTTTCATGATATATAGTTGTGACTCAACGTGATGGCCACTGACTAGATGCTTAGGTTCTGAAACGGGCCTTACAGTAGCAGACTTGTGGTCGGTCAAAGGTTCTGCGCTAACAGTACTTATAGGAGTAAGCTCCTCTGCAATAGCTGACATCACCTTTGACCTCATTTCCCTAGCAGCCTGAAGCTGAATGACCTCAGGACTTTGTATGCGGTCACAGTGTTGTTCTGGGAGATCCTGACTCTGTTCAACAGATGATGTAAAGGCTGCCATGTGAAGCTGTTTCACAGGAACAGCTGAAACCTGGGCTGGATGAGTAGGTACCACAGATACCCTCTCCTCTGTCTCATGAGACTGAAGCACTGCTGCCTGGTGGGTCACCTGCTCACAGTGAACAGTAGCAGCAGAAATAGCAACTTCTCTGAGAGAGCCCACTTGTTCACTGGGAATTATCTGTCGATCTTCAGTGCCGATGGTGTAAACCATCTGGTCTGACCGAGCACCGTCTTGGCCTGGGAGACTGACTTGGTACAGACGAGACTCCGTGGCCTGTTCTGTCACTGAAACCTTATAACCTTTTTTCTGAACCACGGTCAGTTGTTCCTGTTTACAGGAAACTGAGACGGATTCTCTAAAGACAACAAGTTCAGCGCTACAAGTTGCTTCACCAAACTGGTTAGCGGCCTTACATGTATACAGGCCACTGTCCTCCACTTTGATGCTTTTAAGACTGATGCAACCAGATCCATCTGGGTTGGCTATAATGACACAGTTCCTATTTGGCTGGATCTGAAAAGCTCCCTTGAACCACTTAACATCAGGGACTGGATCACCACTTGCCTTGTAACTGAAAACTACCTCTCCACCTTCTGAGGTCCTAACAGGTTGAATCTGAACTGTGAAAGTAGGAGGTTGACCTGTGACCTTAAACATCTTCTCAACCCATTTCTCCGCTTGACTAACATCAGGCTTTTTCAACGCAAGGTATGTGGACCATGTCGTCTGACCAAATCTGTTGGTGGCAGTGCAAGAGTACTCGCCCTCGTACTCAGAGGTCACCTGGGTGATTATTAATATGAACTCTTCCTTCTCCTCTATCAGCTTATATGTAGAAGAGCTCCTGATGATGTTTCCGTTATGAGACCACTGAACAGTAGGCTTTGGAAAGCCAGAAACCTTGACTGTAAACCTGGCAGGTTCCCCAGAGGCAACGGCTTCTGGGGCAAGCTGGCTAAGGAAAACTGGCTTTTCTTTGTTCTTCTCTAAAGAGGAGGAGTAACGTTTGGCGTCTGGCTTGAGGTCAAGAGGTTTTGTTTTCTGTGGTAACTGGACGCCAGTGTAGTAGGTTTCCTCCTGTTCTTCCACTGTGGTGATGGTGGTGCTACGAAGCTCTGTCGAGAAATATCGAGCAAGACTGATGACAATATGCACAACACAAAAGCTTTGACATATTCAAGGTCTTTGCTAGTGTCTAGCAGGATTGACATTTTACAGCACAAGTAATAATGAAATCATAAATATGATATTTACATTATGCAGTGAAACAGTATCGACAGCTGTGGCGATTACTTTTTTTAAATGAGAGTTTTGTCACTTTCCAGAAGGTTTGTTTTCCTACAGGAATAATATCATTTTAACAGCAAATTGTCACACTGGTTGTGAAATGCACTAGTGTGACAATCTGCGTCCTCTTACAGTGGATGATAATAAATTACTGTCAGTGGATGTTTGAAATCAAAACCCAAGCTCAGCCTTCAGGTTCTTGTCATCAGTCATTTTATTATACAAACTGGGAGACAAACCACCTCTGTACAAATACACCAGTAATTTCTATTCCATAATCGAAGTATTTATTCTACGCATATACCCTAAAATTACACATATTTACAAGAAAAATATCTATTTTTAAAAAAGGTTTCACAGTATTATCCACATTTTAAACGACTCGTTGATCAAATTATAATATTATGAATTAACACTCGATTTAAAAACCTTAAAAAATCACAAGCAACACAAACTGGAACTGCTAAATCACACCAAGAACCTAAACTTCACAATCCAAATAAATGTTTTATCAAGTCCTTTCCTCCAGAAGTGACCAAACATTTGTCCGGTTCTTGTGATGCCTGATACATGTTTGGTCGCTATGGTTTCCTTTTCACTAGTTCGATACCAAAGATCACGCGTTTAACATAAAATAATATATGATATATCTGCTTGATTCATTCTCATCCCACATTGAAGGTCTCAAAAATGTGCCTCTCACTAAAATCATTATTTGACTGACAAGAGCTAAATGTTCTGTGTTTCCATGAATTAGTTGTTTCACATTTCAGCAGAAACCTAGAAAACAAAAGACACCCAGATAAACTAGAATTGACCAAATCAAATGTGGCATCAATAAATGGCTAAAGATGCGTTTGATGACATTAATAAACTAAACGAGCTTCCAGGTTTGTTTCATGCCTAAAAGGTTTAAGCATCGTTTCTACCTACAGTGCGTGACAGTTGCCTGCTTACCCAAAGATTACTGATGACTTTCTGATTCATTAGGTGTCTACACATAACCGGATCTCTGTAGCTTAAAACACACCATTTCCCATAAAACACCTTTTCAGTGCAACTAAAGTAGCCAAGAGATGGCTAAATACACTCCAACACCTACAAGACCTTCAGCAAAGCTGTAGTTTCGATGCCCCCTGCTGCATTTTGGATTCTACACTTGTACTCGCCAGCATCACTCTGCGTCACGTTAGTAATGAGCAGGTTGAAATGGCCTGCAGCCTTCTCTTGGATTAAACACCTGCTGTCTGTGACTCGCTCTCCGTCTTTGTACCACTCAGCAGTGGGGCCAGGCTTCCCACTAACCAGACACTGGAGGATGACTGGCGTGCCCACTGCTGCTGTGACAGTAGTCAAAGGGATGATGCATTTAGGGGGGGTCTCCGTCACCTGAAACTGAAAGCTACACATTTCTGATGACTTCCCTTTGAACTCGATCTTGTCATCTTTCGCCGGCTCTGCGAACACGTCAAAGTTAACGCTGACAAATTTCTCTCCCTGTTCACTCATTTCACTGTCTGTGTTTGCCACCAGCCTGACTGCTCGCTGTGATTCATCTGCCTCGTGTTCAAATTCAAACTCAAGCTCAATTTCTGACACTTGTTCACCATCAAATGATGTGTTGCCAACCACCAAGTCGAACTTCTGTGGCTGGAGTTTGGCGCTTCCAAGAGACACGGCAGTTAACTCCCTGCCTCTAGTTTTCCCAGAGAAAGCCTTTGCATTCAACACGACCAGGGACGCCCTGCATAGCGTCTCCCCAACGAGGTTAATAGCCCTGCAGGTGTACATGCCACTGTCCTGTGTTGTGACTTTGCAGATTTTCAGGAAGTGGTTGTCTCCGTCTGATGAGTACAGGTACTTTTTGTTACTGTGGGGAATCTTCTGGCCACCTTTGAACCACGATACAATGGGAGATGGAATCCCCATCAGTGAACATTCAAACAGAACAGTGGTGCCCTCTGGAGCTTCCATGTCACAGATGGGATTAATGAACCTTGGAGGCATTTCAATGACCTCAAAAGCAATTTTTAAATCATCAACCTCCTGTGTGACAAAATCCACAGCACCCTCTTCATAAATACTTGGTAACACGTCCAACGATAGGATCATACTCTTGTTATCAGCTGTGTACTCAGGAATAGTAATGATCTTAATCTGTTTCTCGAATTCTTTCACCTCTATTTCATCCAGTTCCACCTCCAGCAGAATCTCCTGAGGGGATGGGGAACGAGAGTCGCCTTCCTCCACATCAAACTCCATCACATGTTGATGTGTGACAGCAGGTGGGGCAGGCATGAACTTCACTTCCTGCGATACAACTACTACCAACGCAACACTTCTTGCTTCCCCAACATAGTTCAAAGCCTCACAGATGTACTCTCCCTGATCAGCTTTAGTCACATTGTCAATTGTTAGTGAGATGGTATCACCATCTCGTTCTATTTTGACCCTATCGTCTGCCACCACTTGGGTTTTGTTACAGAACCACCTAACTTCGGGGGAAGGTAGTCCAAACACCTCAGCAGAGAATGTTAGTGAGTCATTTTCAAACACTCTTTTCTTAACGAGAGGTTTAAGGAAGGCAGGTGGGATGCCTTGCACTTTCTCTTGAAGGGTTGGGAGGCCTAAAGTTCCTCTGGCTTTGGAGAGAAACCGGTTTTCATCCACACTCAATCCAGGAGGTGTCGTTTCAGTGTACTCATCAGCGGGAGGGGTGAGGAAATGAACTGGTGAGAGCATCTCGACAGACTCTCCATGTTCTACAGGGGAGAAGGGATATTCTTGTGGGGTCATAAACCCAAGAGGTGCATTAGAACTGGGAGTCTGAAAAGACAGGGGAGACTTGGAAGAGTTGTGGGATTCTACAATTGGCTGTGAGACCTCAGTAGACGAACCTGGTGTGTAGAACCTCTCAGCTACCTCAGCTATGTCTTCACTAACAGTGCTGCCAATTTCTATAGACATCTCGGACTCAGGGGACAGCGGCCTTCCCCAGTCTGCTGGAGGGTTGTAGTAGTCATACACAGCACCAAAAGTGACCTGCTCCTCCTCTGTGTGGCTGGCCCTAGCCTCAGCAGCTGAGGCCTTGTCCAGGGCAGAGGCATCCACAGGTAGACCAAGTATCTTGCCTCTTCTATCCGCGACAGGTTTCACAAAACGCAGTTCAGGTTCTTCCTTCAGATGGACATCAATCAGTTCATCTGCACCTCTGATTGTTGGATGAGCAACTCTTTCCGCTGTTACTGTCCTCTGGGCGTCTGGCATACTATGGGACACGCCACTGACCGAGCAGTGCTCTGGGACTTCAGCCTCCTCTCTCACACGTTCCACCTCGGACAGAGGAACATTTTCGTCACTAGGTGCTTTAGTCTCTCGTTTCTCTTCTGCTGCACAAGCACTACTAACATCTTCCAGTTCACTGTGTGTAGAGACAGACATTACAGCTGAACTTTGTCTGTCATTTTCGAAAGACTCAAATAACCTTTTAGGTCGAACAGCTTCTTGGGTTGGAGTTGTAGCAGAAGTTCTGAGAGACCGTTTTACTCCAGGGGCTTTTTCCGGTTGGAAAGGAATAAAGCTGCTACTTCTGTCAAATGTACGCACAGTTTCCTCTCTCACTCTCTGCACGTTATCTGGCTCAATTTGAAAATGATCAGGTTTTTGTGGCTTAGGCCTGACCAGCTCTGGCGATTCCTGCACGGCCTCTACAAACTGTTTAACTATACCAAGGCTTTCTGCTCCCTCTAGAGCATCACTGTCGCCCTCCACTGAGGACATGGATGAACCAGGCTTGGGAGCTACAGGGACAGTTTGTGTGAAATCTTGTTCTGCTCTAGCAAGTCCAGTTTTAGGAGAACCTGGATTTAATGGAGGACTCCCTGGAAGCATGTTGTCTGGTTTAGCTACAATAATGTCTTCCCGTTGGTCAAGGGAAACAGCAACTGGAGGTATAAACTCCTCTGGGAAATGTGTTTCCCTCCTGTGTTCCTCAGCAGCCAACGTAACTGGAGACTCTGACTCAAAAGCTTGTTTAATCTGAGAAACCTTTATGACAACAGCAGAACCTTGCAAGCCACAACCAGATATAGTCAAGGGCTCTCTAGAAGGACCAGGTCTGGCCTTTGACGCTATGGTGTGAGAATGATGTTTTTCCTTGGTAAGGATTCTGTCCTCAGCAGAACAGCTGCCCGTTTTGGCAGGTTTGTTGAAATCCTGGGCTAAGCTAACAGGAGACTCCTCCTCCTCTCCAACACCACCACCTTCTGAAACCTGTATATGCTCTGCAACTTGACATGACAAATGAGACATGCCCGTGACTTGTCCCAGCCCATTTCTGGCTACGCATTTATACACTCCAGCATCGCTGAATGTAAAGTTGTTAATATGCAGCCTACAAATATTGTTATGCATGTCAATTCTGTATTTTCCAGATGTGGTATCAAGACAACTCTCATTATGATACCATGCAACCTCTGAAGCAGGTTCACCTTTGATCACACATTCTAAGACAGCTGTGTTGCCCTCAGAGCTCACTGATTCACTGCTGACTCCAGGAGCTTCACTAGTCACATGGAAAGGGAGCGTGCACTTGAGTTTAACATTCTGAGAAGCTACTTCATCGCTTGGCACATCTGAGGTTTCCTCTATAAAAGCCTGCGGTGTGTCCTCTCTACTCTCCTCCGTCGTCTCAGGGACAGGAGTAGCTGAAGTAATCCTGATTTCTACAGGGGAAGAGCTGAACGATTCATTTGAGCAACGGCGTTTGTGGATCACTGTCTGAGGCACCTGAAGCATAGTCTTTCCCGAATCAACAAAGGACTTCAGTTCTTCATCTGTCACGCTTTCCTGGTTCTGTTCCTCCTTCTCTCGTCTGACTCCCAATGTCTTCAGAGTCTCTCTTCCTAGGATCTGGAGAGTGCCACTGCTGACAGATTTGCCATGCTTATTGGTTATGACACATTCATATTTCCCCTCATGATCTGTGGTTGGATAGAAGAGAGTGAGCCTTGACATGTTAGATCTGCTTACAATATCATAGTCAGGGCTGTCAGCTAATGACTGACCATCTTTAAACCAAGTGACTGTGGGCAGAGGTTCACTCTGGAACTGGCATTTGAACTCTGTCATGTCTCCAATTTTTACTTTAACTGAATTTATTTCTTTGACAAATTCTGGACGGTGTCCTTCCATCTCCTTATCATGTGGATTATGGTCTTCTTCCTTCCCCTTCCTGAAGGTTCTGAGTCCAGGGTCTTCTGCAGGACTTTTCATTTCACCGCGTGTTGACCTTACCAAATCTCCAGTTCTTTCCTCACTCCCACTGTCTACTGATGGGGTTCCATTGTCCTCCCTCTTTCCTGTCTCATCTCTGACTTTGGACTGGAATGGTGGGCTGCTGGATTGATCGTCAGCCCTATCACAGTCCAACGCAGTGGCTTTCCCACTTGTTTGATCTTTTACTGTAGATCTGTCAGTAGTTTGACTGGCACACTGAACCAGGCCACCATGTGTGGTAGAGGTATGAGGAGATGGCTTGTAGTCAGCTGCAAGCAGAGGAGCTGAGGGTGAGGATCCACCAGCTCCTGCTCTATGTGGAGGTGGCAGATGACTAGGATGTGAAGCTTCACCATGAGACAGTTCACTATTAAATGATGCAGCAGCCTGCCTATATTGATTGTGTAAAGTCCATTCAGTTTCCAATTCCGCAACTTCCTCTTGTTCAACAACATCTTGCTGCCATTTCAGGATGCGTTGAGCCAGGGCTTCTTCCTCACTTACAAAGTACTCACTATCCTTCTGCAGCCTGGTCTCACGGCCTGCTGTGGTTGGCCAGCGCTGGCTGTGGGACGCACTTTCTTTCTGAGCTGTAATGGAACTTCTTGTAAGGACCTTTTCTTTGCCCTTTTCTGTCTTAGCCTGTCTGCTGCTGTTGAATTCAGATGCTGATATTGACTCTACATTGAAGGCTTGTGCAATATCGCTTCTATTTTCTGGCAGGCTCACAGGCGTCTGAAATGAGGCGTAACCCTCTACCCATTCAGACTCCGCCTTGGCAGTTTGCTCTTGTTCCATCAGAACATCCTGCTGCCATTTCATTATCCGCTGCGTCAGAGCCTCCTCTTCGCTGACAAACTTCTCACGGTCATTCTTCAGCTCAGAAAGATTTTCCCTTGACAGTTGAAGCTCACGCTTATCTCCTGTCTTCTGTGTTCGAGCTTTTGTTGTAGGTGATGGCTGTTCTTCCAATTCTGCTGCTCTGGCTTTTATTTGTGATGATGTATTTGACATCAGAACCGGGGCCTCTAGCTCCAGTTGTCGTCCTTTCATGTCTGCACTGAATGAAGAGGCAGATATTTTACCTTCTGATTTAGGCGACATCCCAACATGGTGTGCAGTTGCTCGTTTCTCGGCCGCCTGCTGCTGGGTGTAAATCCCAGGCTCCATGTATATTGTCTCTGCTGGCGCTGGAAGATCACGTTCAGGTTTCATTGTCTCCCCTTCTGACATCCTACTGCCTTGTTGCCATTTCCTGATGCGCAGGGCAAGGAGTTTTTCCTCACACACCATCCTTTCAGCTTCCAGGCTCTTCTCATACTGAGCCCTCAAAGACTCTTCTTCAAATTGCTCAGCTGTTTCTCTTCCTACGCCACCAGGCTCTTTAAAATCTTTGTCTGGCCTTGACCTGGCTTTTATTCTGGGTGACACTTCTGCTTCGAGGTCAGTTCCTCTACCAGTTAGTCTGGGGGATTTCTGTGCCACAGTATGTGGTGCCTCACTTTTCATTTCTTCTAATTCACTGACTGTTTCATCCTCTCTGGACTTCACCATAGTATATTTCGTCGTTGAAAATATTGCGGCTTCTGGATCTTCCACCCTTGGATGTATCCCAGATGACCTGTGGAAGGAGGAAGGTGTGGCCTCGGCGTCTCCTTTTCCTGCCACCTCCTGCTGAGTATAAATGGCCTCTGCAGAATCTCTGTACTCTGTCTCTGTCCACATGGGTAGATCGGCTTCTGGTTGATATGTCTCCTGTTCTAACATCCTACTGCCTTGCTGCCATTTCCTGATCCGCAGGGCAAGGAGTTTTTCCTCACACTCCATCCTTTCAGCTTCCAGGCTCTTCTCATACTTAGCCCTCAAAGACTCCCCTGCACCTTCCTCTTCATACAGATTGATTTTGTCTGTTGGTGTGACTGCTTCACTGACGAACTTCTCCCTATGAGAAGTGATTGGCTTAGACCTGAGGGACTCTGCAAGAGATGCCTCCTCTGGAACAGGCTCACATCTCACAGATTCCTTGCTTTCAGTATGCGTTGAAGTTTCTGAATATGTTAAAGCTTCACAGTATGTGACTTCACCCTTTGTAGCATCCACCTTGTGCTCAGCAGCCAAGAATGGACATTCACTGTCCCTCTGCTTTATTGCATCACCTGCTTGCAATTCATCCAAACTCACAATCTCTTTACCTTCCAATCCCTGTGAATCCTTTACCTCTGATTGTCTTTCTGCAGGTGTCACCAGAGTATCAACCAGTTCCCCTCTCATGATCTGAATAGCTCTGGTTCTGGACTGAGGCTCAAATGAATGCCTCACACGAGTTTGAGAGGAGGCTCCACTTGAGCTTTTACCTTGAAATTCTCTAAGACTCTCTCCTAAATCGCAGGGTCGACTACCATGCTGAACATCAGGAAGAGAGGCAGGCTTGACCCTGAGCCTCTCTACATAGTCTGCATAGCTCGACTCACTGGCAACGGACTCGGACTCAAACTCAGATGAGGACATAGTAGAGATAGAAAGTCTCTTCTTCTGTTTCACAGCTTTTTGGAGTGTGGAAAGTTTTGTTCTTACCTCATTGTGAAGGCTCTCTGTGTCACTGAACCTCTCACTGTATCTGTCACTGCACCTGTCACTAAACTTGTCACTGAACCTGGCACCAGTGCGGCGGTCGCAGTATATGTCACTGAATCTGTCGTTGAAGTGCTCAGATCTGTCAAACATGGGCCGAGGGGATGGGGCACGCTCTGAGGCAGTCTCCAAGCATTTAGATTCTTTCCCTGACTCGTTTTCCCTTGAAAGGGAGCCGGACCTGAAGTACACTGTACGCACCAGAGCCGTCTTAGATCGAGACCTTCCCTGATGAATTTTAGACATCTTGTCAAACGGAGACCCTACACACCGGAGCTCCACTCTGATCTTCCTCTCTTTTCTCTGTTCCGCCATGGTGTCTATGCTTTGATGGGCTTTGGCA
This sequence comes from Macropodus opercularis, assembly GCA_030770545.1. Taxonomy (NCBI): domain Eukaryota; kingdom Metazoa; phylum Chordata; class Actinopteri; order Anabantiformes; family Osphronemidae; genus Macropodus; species Macropodus opercularis. The sequence goes on from CM061109.1 coordinate 20,286,509, forward strand.
GAGCATCTAACAAAGCCCAGGTAGTTAGCAGACTGCTCTTCCCTCAGAGACACCAGTAGTGATGCTGTAGACTCAGCGGACCCCTCTGTGTTTATTGCCATTACTTTATAACTGCCAGAGTCTTTCTCTTTGATACTATCAATAACCAGACTTGTAGTGTGCATGTGGATTCTGCTGTCTGTACAAATCCTGCGTCTACGCTCTTTGAGAACAGACCTGTTATTATGGAACCAGAGGACGGTTGGTGGAGGGTAAGCAACCAGTTTACACTTTAATTCCACCGGCTCACCCTCCAGAGCAGATTGGAACTTAAGTTTCTTGGTGAAAGAAGGTTTGATGTTCTCTGTCCACGAGCTGACAGACGAGGCTCTGCTGGAACAGCGATTGGCTGACACCAGACCGTGCTCTAGGAAGTCCTCGGTGTCAGAGAAGGCTCCTCTCAGTTGTCGAGTGCTGGTGAGTTCGCTGGGTTTGTGTGATCCTTCCTTGCCTTCATGATAAAACAGCTCTGCAGGTGAAACAGACACCAGTCAGAACAACCCAACCTCGTGGGACAAAGCAGAAAAGGATTTGAATGAATCTTTAATGGAATAATAAAAGCATGCTGGGAGTCACAATGCCAGAAGAAATAATTTCACTCACCATATTTGTTCGAATAAACGCAAGACTTGATTCGTTTTATTAGAAATCTGCAGGAAGTTTTGATCCTTCGTCTGTGGAAACTTCTTCAAAAGATGAATTATTTTAATATTATCATTAATGAAACATATTTTCAAGATGGGCTGCTAACATTCACTTGCTTTTCGATTTACAAATTGCTGTCTTTGGACTAGAATATTCCTTACCTGACTTGCAGACAGGAGAATAAACGCCCTTTCTAAGCCTTAGACATAAGAGGAATGAGGTATCTTTGAGAAGCAACGCTCTCCGATACATATCTTAGATTCTAAAATGAAGCCGTAAAACTGTGTGAGAAGGCGTTTATTCGAACTAATATAGTTTACTTGTGTTATTTAGAAGGCAAACCACAGGAATCACATCCCACTATCTGCAAGCCAGGCTAAGTAATATTTTGCAGGAGAAGTATCAGGTCCAGATGCAGTACACCTCCATATCTTTTAAAGGGCATTTCCAACTCGCAAGCTTTAAAAGATATATATGTCCTGCGCCTTTTCTAGGTGAAGACCAGAGTATCCTTCATGCCAAAATGAAACGAGTATTTGGATGCACAATCGCAAGAGTCAAAAACTGGTACAAGCAAGTTTGGTCGATGCTCGTCTGAGGGAAACCACGTTTGTTTGTTTTTCATCAAACAGCATGTGGAATAAAAAGACAGAAATGTTCGCAGACATGCAGCCGTAGACATCAAATATGACAATATGACATTTACAAAAGCAGTCTTTGGATGCAGGCCAACAAATCCATATACTGTGAACCATGAAACATGCATCTACTCCTCAACAGTTCTTATTCAGTGAGTCTAATTATGTTGCAGGGATCTGGTCAGTCTGTCCCTTTTCCTCTTAACCTGCTGTTTCTGTGCGACAATAATCTGGCGATTCTGATACAGTATGTGATGGTGAAGAATCTAATGACATCTTACCTTTGACCTCTTGCTCTGCCCTGGTTTCAACCTGCTCTCTCATGTGAGTCACTGTGAAGGAAAGACAGGATATTATTTCAGATCAGGGTCTATACTCCCACGTTTCAACTGCATTTCTCTCTGCCAGTTCTTCTTTTCAGTGAATCCAGATAATTTTAGTAAGTAAGTATTTCATTGCACAACGTTTTAGCCTCAAACCTCCCACCAAGGTTCTTTTGCACCCGGTACGAGGCTTAATTAGCAGGCTCCTCGTCTATTAACAACTAGTTGGTTGTTATTGAGCAGCTATTTGGGGGGAGGAATCAAGTGCGGAAAAACACGGGGTTAAGGCTTCGACTTTCCTGGAGGATGCTATACAGAGCGGCGCATGCATTTCCACTTTCATGTGAGGAGAAAGAGCATGAGATCAGAGAGCAGCAGGGGGCAATGAGATGACGGTGGTCCTGTGTTTGGAAAGAGATGAGGGTGGTGATAATCCCAGGATTCAAACAAACAGTGAGGTTAGTCCGAGCTGCAGGAGGTCTGAGGTCGGAGGTCAACTCCTGAGTCTCTCCGACACATACGCTACATATTATACTATTGTTATATTGTTCCAGTATATAGGTTTGGTCTACTTCAAACCATCAAGTAAAAACTCATATCCACACGACTGTAGCTCATTGTGTACTTTAATAGACATGGTTGACTGCTTGTCTAATGTTGTCATATGTTGCTGTCATATTGTCCTCAATCTTGGCCACTGTCACTCAGTGGTTTCATTCAGTGCCTGGCTCTGTTTTGTTGGATGAAATCTCCTCCTGTCTTTTTATTGGTGCTTTTTTTTTCATTTGGCACTTTGCACTTTATGTTTATGTTTATGTTTAGATATGTACATTTTCTTTTTTGTATATAATGTATAACATGTTTTACTCTTTTTTTGTAACTATTGTAACTTGTTTTGTTTGTTTTTTTCCAACTGTTTCTCTGCTGCTGCTGGGTCACCAGAATTTCCCCACTGAGGGATAAATAAAGTCTGATCTTATCTTATTTTGAGAAATGGATATTTTGAGTCCATTCATTCACAGAGCTTTTGAGGTTGGGCTTTCATGAATATTCTGGCTGGACTTCATTTGTTCATGACGTCCCATCAGCTGCTTTTTGGACATAATGAGCAGGATGATTAAATGTGGGAGGAGAGAAGCAGGTGGTTTGAGGGGAAATCCGGCTGCAGCCACCAGGTTGTACCTTGTTCTTCTCTGGTAACGCTGAGGGTGGCAGAACACGCAGCCTCTCCGGCGGCATTGGCTGCCCTGCAGGTGTACAGGCCAGCATGCTCCGAGAAGGCATCCACTATGATCAGCGTGGCGGTGTTCGTCGCCTCATCGAAATGAAACACCACATTCTTGCTGGGCTGAACCGGCTGCCGGTTGTGGAACCAGCTTATTTCTGGCTTCGGCAAACCAGACACACATGCATGAAAGCGGGCCACGTCCCCGTGTGGCACCGAGCAGCTTGTGATCGGATGGATAAAAACTGGCTTTTGGCCAATGGCAGGTTTCTTTAGAGAGGCGAGGCTGTCGGAGACACTCCACTGCATCTCCGAAGAACTGCCTGCTGATTGTTTTTGCCCTGAAATGAAGCACGTTCGTCCCAATCAGCACAGAATCCAGCAAAACTATGGGGCGAAGGCTTTTATTTGAATTATCTTTTTGCTGCTTGAGGCGAGACATTTTCTGTCTTGCAGAAATGCAGTGATAACATGATATAGTTCATTAAAAACAGTATATTGTCAAATATAAAATAAAAAGCTGAAGTTAAAGGAGATGAGCATCCACACTGACATGCTGTGTGATATTTGATACCTAACCCTTGACTGACTGAAGAAACTCACCGTCCAGTGTGAGTGTGGCAGCGCAGGATGCAGCCCCAGCGCTGTTAGTGGCTATACACGTGTACTCGCCCTCGTCCTCTGGGTAAACCCTGGAGATCTCCAGCTGACAGCTGTCATCAAACTGAGACATCCTGAAGAACTCAGACTGCTTGATCTCTTTCTCTTTGTGAAACCAGCTGATCTTTACATCTGGACAGAGGACAAAGAACTTTTGTGGTGGCAGATAGATGAAGGCAGCTTCTTCTGCAGAGGAGAGTTTCATGCCACTACCTAAATGTCACCGCATTCTGTAGGAAACCCAGCTGAAACATTGAATTATATTTCGTTCTCTTACCGTCTCCACGAACTCTGCACTGGAAGCGAGCTGGTTCTCCTTCACGGGCTGAGGAGCTGGCGATGGGTGAGATGACAACGGGAGGAGCAACAGGAGCTGCTGAGTCCGGAGAAACCACCTCTGACACTAAAGCACACAGACAAAGCCACGTGTAATACCATTTCTCTTTGTGCGTTTGCTTCCACATCGACGGGTTTTACCTTCTACGTTGAGCGCTGCCGTGCTCGTGGCGGTGCCATACTCATTTTTGGCCTCACAGTTGTACACGGCGGCGTCTTCAGGGAAGACTTCGATCAGCAGCAGCGTGTACTCATTGTCGTCACGGAGGAATTTGCACTTGAATCCTGGAGACAGCGTCTGGGAGTTCTTGTACCAGAAGACCTGAGGCTGTGGGACACCGCTCACCTGCACTGAGAAGCGAGCCGGTTTACCAGCCTCCACAGACTGTGGCTCCATGTGACGGAGGATCTGAGGAGGCTCTGGGACTGAATCAAAACAAACAGGTTTGCTGAGGTCAGAGGAGAGATGAATTTACAGCCATTTCTAAGTTATGGTGCTGCTGCTGATGGACTTACTGTTGACTCTGAGGTGCATGGTGCTTCTGTTCTTGCCAGCGATGAAGGTGTACTCCCCAGCATCGCTCCTGTAGGTCTCAGAGATTGTGAGGCGATGCAGCTTCCTGATGGCCACATAACTGAACCGCTCCTCCACCGAGAACTGGATCTCTACACCGTTCCTCAGCCAGCGACCCTCCACGTCTTCCTCGTTCACCTCAAACTCAAAGGTGGACCTGTGTTTCTCCAGAACCTTCAAAAGAGAAATGTACCCAAACCGATTCATAGACGCCGATGATAATTAGTCCTAATTATTTTGGGTTATGCCAGCTCCTAAACTCTGATTGCTCACCGAGATTTCCCGCTCCGCAGGTTCAGAGATCCGGATATCACGACCTTCCACAGCGAGGTGGGCCTTGGAGACGCTTGATCCAGCCACCACTGAATACTCTCCAGCATCAGACATGCGAACTGTCTGGATCATGAGACGGTGAACATACTTCTCTGCTGTCACTACAAATCTGTGTGCACAAAACAGGCAGCGACGATCAGCCACACAGCGTAGTTCAGGGTCCTTCATAACTGAGCATGATCTGAAATGGACGTTGACTTGTCCCAAAGGTTCTGTTCAGTGGCAACACCCAAGGCTTCATGTGATGACGTACCTTTGCTTGGCAAGTTCAGCTGCCACTGAATGGACCCTTTGGGACGTACCTCTGACAATTTTAACAGACCTTTCCTCAGACAGGTCCAGCTCTTGGCCGTCCTTCATCCACATCACCTGGATGTTTGGTTCAGAAACCTCACACTCAAAAATCGCTTTCTTCTTCTCTGTGATCTTTATGTCCTTAATTTTTTTGGAAAATTCTATCACACGAGCTGAAAACAAAAGAAGTTTTACAGATCAGTTTTTTTTAAATACAAAAGAGTTCAGCTGAAGCCTCACATGGAACCAAACTCGATCGCAATCTAACAAAAAGTAACAAATCCCCAAATTTCCTGTTTATATCCAGACACAGTTTAACTCTTTTTCTTTAAGGTCATGCAATAAAACAAAATGCACCAAGATAAAAAACATGCCACACACAACGTTGTATCTTGTCACAAGTCTGACACACAAACACTAAAATAGAAATATGGCGTCTATATCGAAGACATTACCTTCGACAAACAGGTTGGCAGCTGTGGCAGCAGAGCCGGCCACAAACTGATACTCTCCTCCATCTCCAAAGTGAACGTTCCGGATAGTGAGGGAGTGGGTGAGCTGCCGGCTGCGGACCTGACATCGGTCCGACGACTTGATCTCCACGCCGTTCTTCAGCCATTTGTAGGTGATGCCCTCGTAGTTCACAGTCACTTCAAAGGTGATGGTGTCTCTCTCCTGAGCGTTCAGGTCTTTGAGCATCGATGTGATCAGGATGGCTGGAAAATACAACAATTCTATTCAGATTTTCAGATTTTGTGTAAAAAAAACTGGAGAGACTTTAAAAATGTTGGTGAGTTTTTACACCAAGTTACTGCTATTTATATCTTTGCAGTTTGCTTGCAGCCTGTGGAGGCTTTATACTGGTGGGATTTGGTGTAAGCGCGTCTTACGGCTGACAGTCAGCGTTGCAGAGACTCGGTCGTTCCCGCAGACAAAGGTGTACTCTGCTGAGTCATCCCTGCTGGTGTTCATGATCTTCAGCTGGTGGAGTTTTCCTTGAACCACGATCCTGAACTTCTCGCTCATCTCGATCTCCACGCCGTCCTTCAGCCACGTGGAGGGGACGTTGAAGTGAGACACTTCGCATTCAAACGTGGCCACCTGGGTCTCTGCCACCTCCACGCTGCTCATGGGCTTGGTGACTTGCAGAGCTGCAACAGAGTCAGGACAAAGTTAAAGAACTGCACAACAGCAGAGTAACAAATTTATTTGACCAACTTAATGGAATCATTACCTTCCACTGTGAGCACGGCGCTGCACTGCAGGTGTCCAACCACAGCCGTGTATTCGCCCGCGTTGCTGCTGTCGATGTTCTGCAGAATCAGCTTGTGAGCCTTCCTCTCTGACACAATCTTACACTTGTCACTGGACTTGAGCTCCACACCTTTAAACATCCACCTGACGGGAATGTTGTCATGTGACAAGCTCATTTCAAAGGAGGCAGTTCCATCCAGCAGTGATGTCAAATCCTTTATCTTCTTCACAATCTTTATCGCTGCAGAAATAGCAGAAGTTAAAAGTCATCCAAGCTGCAAAATATCAGTTGTTTTTAAAATACAAATGCTAAGTCACTTCCACTCACTCTCCACATTGAGCCTGGCATTGGCCGACAGCTTCCCCAGTTTGAAGGAATACACTGACTCATCTTGCGTGCTGCAGTTTTTGACCTTCAGTGTGTGGGTCACGCCTTCGGAGGTGATCTCGTACTTGTCATTGTTCTGCAGCTCCACACCGTTCCTGATCCACTGGGACCCTTTCACGTTCGAGTGGGTGAGCTCCAGTGTGAACACTGCCTCTTGGGTCTCAGTCACAGTCTGGTTCCTCAGGGTTTTCTTGATTTTTACGGCTACAAGTTAAAACAACGGATTCAACCTTTACACAATAGTCAGCTGTAGTTATGCTAACGTTAGGTAACGCTGGGTAACGCATGGTATTGCATGTGACAGTGTGGGACTCACCCTCCACCCTGAGGTTAGCAGTGGTCTTGGAGTTTGCCACCTGGTAGGTGTATTCCCCGACATCCTGCGGTCTGGTGATGATGATAACGAGGCGCCTGATGGCACCGTTCACCTCGCTCACCACGTTCTCATTCAGTTCGACAGGTTGTCCCTCCTTCAGCCACTTGCCTTCAGCACCGGCGTTGGCCACTTGACATTCCAGCTCAGCTGTCTGGGACTCTGCCACAGTGACATCCTGCAGCGGCCGTGTGATCGCTCCACCTGGTGGCCGCAGGAGGGGACAGTTTGTAAGTTAGTGCATCTGAAGGGAAACCACATAACAAAACCGAGAAATCCTACAATAATAATCATAGGTAACTAATAGGAACAATTGTACTGTGTGGTGATTTTAAATTGTATCCCCTTATCTCAGGTTATAATGGCCTTTACTACATCAAGAGAGTGGAGTAATATTCTAATTCCAAAATAAGACACCTTTAGACTTTAATGGTTATGATGTTGCTGCACTCATCTACCACTTATTGCTGTTCTAAAAAGTGATTGTGTTGAATGTTATCAAGTTAAACTCACCAGACACAGAGAGTTTGGCACTGGATGTCTTTTCGCCTGCGTGGAACGTGTAGTCACCCTCCTCGTCCTTCATGGTGTCAACAACAGTCAGACAGTGAGTCTTGCCCTTGGACTCCATCTTGTATTTGGGTCCAGGCTTGAGCTGCAGCTTCTTGAACATCCAGACCGGGTCGATTCCAGGATGGGATAGGTCAACATTAAAGGTGACATTCTGGGACTCTGAACACACTCTATCCTCCATGTGCTTCACAATGTGCACCTCTGTAAAGGTACATAAATATGGTACCAGTTAGCACAGCGATAGAAGTTAGATCTCAGACTGTCTAAAAATGAAGTCCGTCTTACGTTCGACAGTTAGGCTGCAGCTGGTGTCAACCTTGCCCACCACCAGTCTGTACTGGCCTTCATCTGAGGCATATGTCCTGGTAAAGACCAAGCGCTGCTTGGCCCCCTTTGCAACAACCTGGGTTCGATCACTGGGAATCAAGAGCTTATCGTTGTGGTACCACTTGACCGAGCTGATGTCCTGGGCCGAGATTTTGGCCTCCAGTACAGCTTTGGTGCCTTCAATGGAGGACACGTCCTTCAGGGGTATCACAATGTCAATGGCTGTAGGAACAAACAGGGCAAAGGTGATGACAGACGTTCAGGTCTAGAGTGTTGCATCAATGCTTCCAGCTGAGCAACATTCAGATACAACAACTTTTCTGACACTTACTTTGAACACTGAGTTTGCCCAAGGTGGAGATGTCTTGGGTGGGAACCACAAATGAGTAGGAAGCAGCATCTTCTCTGGTGACGTTCTCCAACAGCAGCTTGTGAATCTGTTTGTCGATTACAATGTGAACTCGGTCCGAGGCAGAAATGGCCTGGCCATTCTTCATCCAAGTTCCCTCGACATTCTCCTGGGAGAACCTGATCTCCAGCTGGGCAATGTCACCCTCACAGACAGTCAGGTCAGTCAGAGGCTGCATCAGGGTCACTGGACGCACTAAAGATAGAGAAACCCTGTATTTTCAGTTCACTGGTAACTAACAAAGCTCTAGGGTGTTGGCATGAAGGCATGGCCAAACAAAACAAAAAGGACAGTGGCATGGTTGTGGGGCACATTCATGCTTACACTTCATTTTGAGAGAAGCACTAGTCTTCAGATCTCCACATACGAAGCTATATTTCCCTTGGTCCTCTTTCCTGACATCCTTGACAGACAGGATGTGTCTTCCTCTGCGAGAAGACATTATGTGTTTACTGCTGGGAGCGAGCTCCTTGTCTCCAAAGAACCACCTTCCCTCAGCATCCTCACGGGACAGCTCAACCTCAAACTCTCCAGCATAGGTCTCAGGTACTTCAATGTTCTCCAAGTGTTTGACAAGCTCCAGAGCAGCACCTGGAAAGAATAACAATGTCCAAAATGGTTATTGAGTGGTGCCAAACAGAACAGCAGAAACATTCTAATGTGAATGCTACCTTCTACGTGAAGCCTTGCACTGGTCTTTACGTTCTCATCATCTACAAGCACACAGGTGTATTCAGCATCATCCCTCATTTCAATCATCAGCACAGACAGGAAGTGAACCTTCCTATCTGAGTGCATTCTGTATTTGTCTCCAGAAAAGATCTCCATGTTGTTCTTGAGCCACTTGACTTTGACAAAAGGTTCGCTGGTTTCACACTCAAAGGTTGCCATGGTGTCCTTCTCATTGGTACTGGTATCCTCCAGGTTCTGCGTAAAGTTAACTGCTGCCTTGGCTGCAGTGAGGAAATATGACATAAGATCTTGAAACGAAACAGAACACAAGCACGTTACTCGAAAACTGTGGCTTGAAACAATCTTACCTTGCACAAGTAGGAAGGCGTGGCTTGACGACTCCCCAGCCACGTTAATAGCTTTAACCATGATGCTGGCAGAATCCTCTACTGTGACATCTCTCACTACCAGTTCACAAACATGATCCTCCGGCCAGTACCAGTAAATACGATCAGACTTGTCCAGCTGAACTCCATTTTTGAACCACTGGCACTCAGGTTCTGGCCTTCCAACAACCCTGACTCTGAAGCGAACCTCATCCAGTGGAGCAACAGTTTTGCTAGTGATGCGTTCCAGGATCTTTGGTGCTTCCATACTTGGTGATAGCTGGACTCTTTCTGGCTTGATAGTGGGGATGGTGATTTTGCCCTCTTCCTCCATTTTCCTTCTCTCCGCCTCTTCTTTCTCTTTCATGTGATGAAGAAGTTCCTCCTTAGTCTTCTTCAGTAGATCCTCATAAGAGTCGTCCCTCTTGCGAGACTTGAATTCCACAGCAGATATTGACTCATAGAAACCTTCTTCTGTTCTGCGCTTGAATTTGCTTTTTAGCTCTTCTGTCTCTTCTGAAGTTTTCTCGTGAACAACTCTTTGTGTCTTGCGCAGCCGAACGACTTCCCTGTCCTGTGTGACCTCAGCAGCACGTTCCACTTTCACAACATCGAACCCAGCTCTGCCAGGCTCGTGTAAACTCTCTGCAGCCTTTTCTGGAGCGCGACGTAAGACAGATCTGAAGTCCTCTTTTTGCTGGATCTCCAGCTTCACAGTGTGCTCAGTCGTGCCCAAAGGATTGTCTGCCACTACTCTGACTTCACCAGAGTCATAAGACTTTATGTCAACAATCTCCAAATAGTAAATGCCGTCATAACGAAGTCGGTATCTTTTGCTTTTACGTATAAGTTGTCCGTTGAGGTACCAGTTTACCTTAGGGGCTGGATAACCAGTCACTCTGCAGCGGAACCGGGCAATGTCACCTTCCAGCACTCTGGCGGGTTCAGGTAGCAGGACTATTTCAGGCTTGGTCTTTTCAGATTCGTCGTCAGCGCTGACTCCAGATGGTCCTCCTTCGTGAGCTAAGCGCTCAATCTCATCAATCCTGTGCGCTCCCTTCCTGCCTTCAGGCAGCTGTGTTTCCTCAACAAGGCCCTTCTCATCCTTGACGATTAGGGTAGCTGAAGTCTGGTCAACTCCAAACTTGTTGGTGGCTCTGCAAGTGATGACGCCGCTGTCTCTAGCGTAAGCAGCTTCATAGTCGAGGCTGCAGTAGCCAAATTCATTGACCATGCGCAACCTGTTTGCAGCTGCCAGAGGTTTGCCATCATGGAGCCACTCCACTACCATGGTGGGGTCACCGATAGGAGTCAGTCTGCACTCAAAATGAGCTGGACCAAAACGCTTCATGCGAACAGATGTCAGCTTCTTTTTGAACTGTGGCTTCTGCTGCTTCTCTTTGTCGTAAAGGTCGCCCTCTTCCCACTGCTCTTGACCATATCTCAGATGGAGAGGCTCCAGTTCAGGAGCTGCAATCTCTTTAGCTTTGTAGGTGCCTTTGGGAATAATGAGCTTTCTATCGGCCCGAGGGGCAGTGGAGTCCACCTCAACATTGACTCTGCATCGAGTGGTGTCTCTACCAGCCTTGTTAATGGCTGTAGCTGTGTACCAGGCACTGTCTGAGCCAGCTGCTGAGGGAATGTGGAACTTGGCCTCGCCTTTTGAACCATCAATCCTAAAACACATCATTCAAGCAAAGCATTTATTTCAGTCCTCTAAAAGTGCATATAGTCTATCTATTATATAGTCTAAAGTGCATATAGTCTATCTATTATATAGTCTAAAGTGCATATAGACTATCTATTATATAGTCTAAAGTGCATATAGACTATCTATTATATAGTCTAAAAGTGCATATAGTCTATCTATTATATAGTCTAAAGTGCATATAGTCTATCTATTATATAGTCTAAAGTGCATATAGTCTATCTATTATATAGTCTAAAGTGCATATAGTCTATCTATTATATAGTCTAAAGTGCATATAGACTATCTATTATATAGTCTAAAGTGCATATAGACTATCTATTATATAGTCTAAAGTGCATATAGTCTATCTATTATATAGTCTAAAGTGCATATAGACTATCTATTATATAGTCTAAAGTGCATATAGACTATCTATTATATAGTCTAAAGTGCATATAGTCTATCTATTATATAGTCTAAAGTGCATATAGTCTATCTATTATATAGTCTAAAGTGCATATAGTCTATCTATTATATAGTCTAAAGTGCATATAGACTATCTATTATATAGTCTAAAGTGCATATAGACTATCTATTATATAGTCTAAAAGTGCATATAGTCTATCTATTATATAGTCTAAAGTGCATATAGTCTATCTATTATATAGTCTAAAGTGCATATAGTCTATCTATTATATAGTCTAAAGTGCATATAGACTATCTATTATATAGTCTAAAGTGCATATAGTCTATCTATTATATAGTCTAAAGTGCATATAGACTTTCAGACTACCAAACGATTAATCACAGATACATACTTAATATGTGGATGCTTGTGTGGAGTGATGATGTCACTGTTTTTCAGCCAGACGATATCAGGCAGGGGGTTTCCAATGGCTTTCACAGCCAACTCAACCAGAGTGCCCTGCTTTACACTGATGTTCTTCAGTTTCTCTACAAACTGAGGCCGAGCCAGGCTTTCGCGAGCTGTAACGAAATGTGATGAAGCACAAAACAACACTGAATATTTGATACATTTCTCAAAGCTACCAAAAAAATCTGTTCCAGTAAAATAATTCTGTAACACCAACACACCATCAACAGTAAGGTTTACAGAGACAGAGGTCCGACCAGCTCTGTTCTGAGCAACAACCGTCCACTCTCCAGAGTCTTGCGGCATTGCTGGGACAACGATCAGCGACTGAGTACCATCCTCTTTAATTACAGTCTTGTGGGTGTAGTCATTGACCATTTGTTGCCCTGGGAGAAGAACAGTTTCATTGTCTTTTATGAGCAGATGCAGCAACAGATAAAGGTGCCTTTCTACAATTTGTTGACCCTTTATTCTTACCGTTGTGGAACCAGTAGGTGTCCGGCATTGGTCTGCCAACAACCTTCAAGTCAAATCTGGCAGTTTGCCCCTCGGAGCATTTTAGCGAGGAAGGCTTCATGACAAACACAGGTTTGTAGAGTCTTTCTAGCTGAGCCTCGTCTGTCTCATCAAGACGACGAGCTGGAGAACGTCCGGGCGAACGGCTGGGGGAACGGCCGGGTGAGCGGCTTAGAGAACGGGGAGACGTGGACCTAAGGACGGAGTCGATGATAACATCAGGTTGGGTGCTACTCACATAGGATAACGTTTTATGTTTTGAGTCTAATGTTGTAGGAAAAGTTTTTATTTCTGTTCTGTTTGAGTGAATAATTCAGAATTGGTTGAGACACACATACCTGATCCTCTGTATGGCCGGCTGTGGAGTGAATCGCTGAGGTGTTACAGTCCCAGAAGGCTCCACGTAGAGCTTCCCAGAGCTGACAGCATTTCCCTTTATGTTGGTGGCGAAGGCCGTGTAAACGCCCTCATCCTCTGGTAGTATCACAGGCAGACGTAGACTAGCCCGGCCATCTTGAAGAACCTCCATCTGGTAACGGCCGCCAGGCTTGATGCGCTGGCCATCTTTGTACCAGGCAATCTGTCAGAAAGCACAAATCACTGTTGAAACTCCAGACTGATCCAGAACTGAACTAGAGCTTAAACTGGGCAACAACGATCCCTCAAAACAAGATAAGATAAGATAATACTTTATTTATCCCGCAGAGGGGAAATTCTGGTGACCCAGCAGCAGCAAAGAACAGTTGGAAAATAAGAAAATACAAAAAGCTCCAATAGTTACAAAAAAAAGAGTAAAATATGTTACACATACAAAAAAGAAAATGTACATATCTAAAACATAAACATAAAAAGTGCAAAGTGCCAAATGAAAAAAAAGAAGAGAAAACAAAATAAAAAAATAACATACATGCAACATGGACACCGCACGGCACACATCACATATAAACATGCTTTCATGAATGCTGTTGTATAGAGATTTGTTGTTGGTAAAACTAGCTATGTTTTTATCTACACCAAACTTCACCCACTGTACCTTTGGCAGTGGATTTCCAGCCATCTTGCAGTGAAAAGTTACAGCCATTCCCTCCATGATCCTGTAGTTCTTGACCGGTGTGTCGAAGGCCGGCTGCACAGCCTCCTCGTCAGCCACAGTCACCATCAGCTCTGCGTCCTCTGTCACCAGCTCTCTGTACGTAATCCTCATGATACGGAGCTCGATCTCCTGAATGATCCTCTCCTCAAACGCTGAAATGAGAAATTCCTGCAAAAGAGATTGTAGCACAAAATGAGAAGGGAGCTTTTTAGGGATGGATTGAAAACAGTATAACTTTCGAACAAAACAATGACATTTTAGTAAGACAATACCGTTTCGGCGGTGAAGCTCGTGGGAGTCGTCACCCTCCTCTGTTCCACCTCGTACTGACTCACAACCACTGACGGCTCCGGAACCACAGCCGCTGTCACTTCGGTTTTATACGTCACATCATGCTGCTTCGTATGAGCTTCATATTCCCCTGTAAACATCGCACATGCATCCACTCAGGTTTCTAGACTGAAGAAGAGCCGAACTGAGGCGTTTAGGTGTGATTCTAGTCTCTACCTTCCTCCAGCAGGCTGGTGGAGGCTGAAGCTTCTCCATGGGGGTTCTTGGCAAAGATGGAGTATTCGCCAGCATCATCAGCAAAAGTCATGGAGATCTCCAATCTGCATTCTCCTGTCTCCTTCTTGTATGCAACTTTGTATCTGATAGCAAAAAACAGCAGTGTCTGTCAGAGTCTGGGCAGGAAAATGAAAGATCAAAACTGAATGAAAGCAAGAGGTTCAGAGACTGGGACAAAAACTCGAGGAGAGACCAAGCATGACAAACGATGGACTCGTACCTGTATCCAGTAGTGAGTGGCACACCACTCTTCTTCCAGATGATGTGGGGTTTTGGGTTCCCGCCCACCTGGCAGTGGAACGCCACGCTTCCTCCCTCCACAAGCTTCTGAATGGTGGGTTTGCGGAGGAAGAAGGGGGCAGCAGACTCTCCTGTCACTTCTGTCACGGATTGTTCCTTCATCTCCACAGAGACACTGAAGAGAGACACAAGCTTGATAAAAACTACTTACATGGCTGATGTAGACAGTTGGTTCACTTATTAGACTTCAACAACTCACATTTTCTCTTGTGTGATTCCGACAGACGCCTCCTCTCTGCTCTCGATTTCTTCTGAAACTAAAACAGCAATAATTGATGGAATTAGTTATACATTAAGATCTGCATTCACCACAGTTTCATTTGTAATCTAAAAGCAGACAAATGAATTAAGTAGACAAATGAATTTGTAGAATTAAGAAGCAGACAAGCAGCCGATGGTCATCCAATAATTTCTTTTATCAAATGGACTGAACAGCAGCTGTTAAAATGCGTCTTGCATTTGAATGACTACTGCTCATACCGTTACCTTTGACGAGCAGGTAGCAGGAGGTGCTGACGGTTCCGGCCTCGCTGGTGGCAGTGCAGGTGAAACGTCCACTGTCCTCAGCGAACGCCTCGCGGATCACCAGCCGGGCAAAACTGTTCTCATAGCTGATCTGGAAGTCAATGGAGCTCTCGATCTTGTAGTCCTCTCTGAACCACATGACAGCGGGTGTAGGATGACCACTGATCTGGCACTGCAGAGTGACAGACTCGCCCTCGGTCACCGTCAGGTTCTTCAGGCCCTGATCACAACAAATATCAGCCTTGAGTTATGACGAAATGACGAAACGTTAGCAACCACAGTCAGGGGCATAGTTTAGAGGACACAGGGATCATACGTCATCTCAACGTCAATCCAGCTGATAATCAGTGTTAATAAGCTTCATAGGATTCGTCCTTTGGGGAACTTACACAAACCTCATGGAAATCTTTTGTTGCAATACTATTGGGTTAAAAACAGGGGACTGCTAGCACCGCTTGTACTCACAGCATTAAGTGTGGGAGGAACCACAGGCTCCTGGGCTCTTGTAGGAACCGCAGCCGCTTCCTGTGGAAAAAAAGTCATCAGACACAGGAACAAAGTTCTGGTGTGGCATTCTGTGACGATGGAGGGGCGGAAGCTGCTTAGAACAGGTAAAGAGACGATGGATCAGGAAAAAGAAGAAGAAGAGGATGATTCCTCATGAGGCGAGTGAAAGGCAGCATGTGGCAGCTGCGTTACGGTGAAGAGAAGAACTGAGGCAGTTAAATCAGGGGGAGTGAAGGCAGGATGACAACAACCTGGACCAACCTGAGGCTCCCAGTCCTCAAACTCTTCCTCACTCACTGCATAAGCTCCTCCCCGCCGTAACTCAACCTGACTCGGATATGTGACGTCTTTGAAGGGCGGGGGGAGGGGCTCCGGCGTCACTCGCGCCACCTTGCGTGATGGACTGGGAGACTTTACAGGCTTGATGATCTTCCTGTGAGCAGAGGTGGAGGAGAACTCTTTCTGCAGGGTGGCGATGGCAGAGCCAGCGATGGACACCTGACCGAGTCAATGACAAGACCGTTAACCATCGGCTGGAACACAGAAAGCTCCCACACATCAGCTGGAGATTAGTGAGTGGAGAGGAAAGCTTAGTGAACATGTCAGGAAGCTGGAGAGGAGCAAGTTAAGTCCTACTAACGGTTCTTGTTTGTAATAAAGGCTGAAGCCTCCATAAACACTGCTGAGGTTTTCTTCTTCTGCGGTGCACAGTGCAAAACACATTTAAGAGGTAAGACGACAAAGACACTGTAGATACGATTTACGTTCAAACCAGAACATTGGTTTAGTTGAACATTCACACATTTGTCATGTGCAGTTTTACTAGAGTAGCTTTGAGTTCGTCTACTTTCAGTAGAGCTGCTCCCTGTCTCCGTTAGTATCTTCAGACGGTGCTAGAAGCAGTGAATGCCGTGGAAAACTGATGAGATTTTTTAGGATGGCTGCTAAAAGTGAACCACACCACAGTCCAAACGGAGCTGACTGTTAAGATGAAATGGAGGTTTGCGCCTGCAGCTCCTCTTCTTACCTCACGTCTAGGTTCGTGTTTAGGAAGAGAAACTTTAGAAACTGTGAAATGTGGGACAGGGGACGTGGCGACACCAGTGTCCACATGGGAGGAGAATTCTGTCATTCTCTGAATTGGGAGCAACCAACACAGGTTATTAAAAGGAGACTGTGTTATTATTTGAGCTCATGTCCAATGAATTCAGCGAGCTCCTCCGACCTGCGAGACCTGGGCGGCAGTAGCTGGTTCAGCAGGGACGGTTTTTGTGTGTTTCTCCACTGCCTCCTCCGCCTGTGGCTCATCAGCTTCACCGCCCTCCGCATGCACAGGCTTGCGAACACGAGCCAGGTCAACAGCAGCCACCACTGTGGCCGCTGCCTCGGCTTTTGTCCCTCCCTCACCCTGGTGACACAACAAGTAGCACATAGATCTGAGGACGTGCACATCTGTGTTATTCACAGTAAAAACACGCACGGTGCGGCGTCGGAGTTTAAAGAGGAAGCGGAAGAAATCAGACCCTGTGGACGGATGGCATCACTGTCACTACACTAACGCTTCACCTGTCTGAGCTAAGAGTCACAACTGACATCTGCCAACACTGTTTCACTTTACACTGAAGGGAAAAAGAGGAAAGAGTGACACAGCACTCGGCCATTTTGTTTCACATTTTACGGAATGAATAAACAGAGAAATTAGGTAGAAAAAAGATGGAGATAGAAGTGACAGTTGGGCAGAGGGTGAAGTGATGCTAGCACGCGGTCGGCTCTACCTGTCCTCCGGGCTCTGCGGCCTCAGCGGACCCCCGGCTGCGAGCCTGGTCCACGGCTGCCACCACAGTAACCACCGCCGCGCTCTTACTGTCCTGATGCTCGTCCTGATGCGTTCACAGGACATCAACACAACGTTACTGGAGCCAGCACACAGGCACAACTGGGCCGAGGCACCGGTTCACTCACAACATACTGGTTATGTGGCAGAATCTCTTTAACTGCCATGACATGGAAGCTCAAGCTCCGCCCCAGCTCCATTAAGAGCTAAAAGCTGCTGCAGCGCCTCCACTCTCACCTCTCTGCTGGCAGCCACCTGCTGCTCCCAGTGCTTCTCCACATGAAGCTGGGCGGCGCCGCTCACAGTGGTCATTCTGGTCACAGAGGTGTAGCTGGCTTCACCCACAAGGTCTCCTCGCTTCCAGGGTGGCAGAACCTCGGCAGAGGCCGGTACCTGCAGGGAGACGGAGCGACTCGACTGCAAACGATGTCTTGAGCGTGTATTTGATGTAGTGTTGATCCTTCACACATGCAGCTTGCGCACGTTTACGTTTTCTCACCTGTTTCCTTGTCATGACAGGAGACTTGACGGGTCTTATGGGAGAGACGGACAGTCTGGCAGAAGGAGAAACGGGTCTGCAGATGACAGTGACGCTCGTTAAAACTCTGTAACCAAACTGTAGAACTGTAACACACGGCTTTCTGTCCTACCTGACAGGTGTGGGTGTTGGCCCTTTAACATGTCTGACAGGTGAAGGTGACTGCTGGCGTCCTCCTGTCACCTTGGAAACAAAGGACGGTGGGGACTTGGAGGACGGCTTTGGGGGCACCCGTGGAGGGGTTTTGTGAGTCAAATGCTGAGTCACCATTCCTGCTTCTCCATACATCTCCACCTGGGCGGTGGCCTGGAACCCTTCCTCCACTTTCTAAAGGGCATAATTACATATTTGATATATATATTTACATGTTATACTTATTTAATTATTTATATTTCTCAGAACTGTGACGGAAGCAAGCCAGGCTGTTTGCGTAGTGTTGCTCACCCTCTGCACACTCATCTTGGAAGTCACCATCTGGGATGTGGACACAATCATCTTGCTTTTCTTAGTAGGCACAGCTTCCTCACCTTCAGCAGAAACACAGGTTGATGCTGTAGCTACAATATATTCCTGGATTGTCTGATAAAATGCTCATTTGTTATGTCGCAGCTGTGGAAAAACACTGAGCCCCTCACCCTGAACCAGCAGCTCAGCGGTGGACGTGGCCCGTCCGCTGCTGTTGGTGGCGGTGACAGAATACGTCCCAGAATCCTCTGGGAAGGCCTCGGCGATCAGCAGACTGTACAAGTCTCCGTCCTGGAGGATCCTGAAGTCGGCCGAGCTCTGGATCTCGGCTCCCTCTCTGTAGAACTTCACCACAGGTGTTGGGATCCCAGAGACTCGGACATCCAGTCTCACCTGGCTGCCCTGTCTCACTGTGGAGCTCTGCAGTCTCTGTAGGAAAGTGGGAGGCGCCGTCTCCGCTGCGCAAAAATATGTTTCATTACACTCACAAAAATAGGTCATGAGCACAAAACAGAGCTGTTTTTAGGCTAATTTTAAACTTATTATAAACAGATCTCTTTGTGGATCCAAGTCATGTTTAGGAGCAACTGGACTTGAAGAAGAAAGTCCTGAACAGAACCTTTGGGATTTTATCTGATAAAACATATAACATGTGTCAGCATCTCACACAGATGTTTGTGGGAATAAAATGAGGTGGAAATGAAACTACATCAGATTCTATGCGGAAAGATAGAAGGAAGCCCAGTAGAAGACACCGGAACCGAGGACTCGGACATAAGACCCTTGTTAGTTCAAGTTGTTAATCACTTAATAAAGTTAGATTCCTGTTAAGGAAAGACATGCTGCAGCAGCTGCGTCTATATCTGTTTTATCACTGGATTAAATGACAGGACAAATTTAGAACCAAACTGAGACACGGACACGATCTTCACTTTTCTAAGGAGAGAAAATCCGTCACTGAGATTAGACTATAAGAGCGACTGTTTGCCAACATGTTACAAAGACCCTTTGACCCTTCTGGTTCACATTCACGTCCACTTCTGGACCAGCGGTCTGACCTGTGACGAGCAGCTCGGCGGTGCTCGTGGCTTGTCCAGCTCCATTGGTGGCTCTGACAGAAAATCTTCCGCTGTGTGCGGCGGTCACAGCAGGGATCCTCAGAACAGCGCGGCCGTCGCTGAACGAGATCTGAACGCCGGGCAGAGCGGCGGTGGAAAGAACCTGGCCATCACGAAACCAGCTCACCTCAGGAACTGGAGAACCTGCAGAGGACACAAGAACCGAACCAGTGAATCAATGGCAGTGATGCGTGTAAACCAGTGAGGGTTCAGATTCTTACTGGGCCTCTCTGGACCATTTACAACTGGTTCCTAAGTAGTGGAAAGCGTTCAGCATCAGGGTACAGCAAGACGGTTGTCACCTTGATTCAGGAGCTTTAAACAAGATGTGCTTCACGTTTCTACGTCTGAACATACAGAGGATGTCAGAGAAGAGGCTGAGGTCTGGTGCTGAGAATAATTTAAATCACACTTGTCTTTGACTCGGCGATAATAAAACCTGTAACGGCAGACTTCAAAGATGACACAGGGCTCTGGAAGAGAAGCCGATGAACAGTTTCCTAATGCTACAACGTTAGTCAGTTGCCAAAAGCTCAGCACAGACTTCATTTCCACCTTATTGTGTCATAGTGTGTAGAGTGTATGAACGTTTCCTTACCACTAACTTGAGCCTGGAACGTTGCGGCACTACCCTCCAGTGCCACAACGCTCTGCAGCGGCTGCGTGAACGTTGGCGCCTGTGTGGACATGTTGGTCGGCACCCTGCAGGGAGGACAACACATCAGAACGAAACCTCTACAGGTGAAACCAACGGCGTCGGTGTATGACACAGTAAATCATAACGCCATCATTAAGAACTGAATAAAGCTGAACGAACATGACATGAGGTTGAACTCGAAGCAGCAGACTCATCCCGCTAATGATAAAATACATGCTAACAGCTGCATACGCAGTATAGTGAGGCGCCACATGTCAGAGATGCGAGAGTTGAACCTCCAACTCTGGGCTGAGATAAACAGCATTAAACTAAAGAGCTGCAGGCCATGAAGTACTGGTCAGATTGAGCTGAGGCCCCAACAGAAGCTTCAGAACAACCCAGGCTACTGCAGTTACTCCATGAACCTCTGAACCATCCAACAGCAGCTTCTTGAAAATTAGAAAGACGTCATATTCTGAATGTCAGATCCAATGACTGCAGCCTGTGCGTTGTCCTGCTTTGCTTTATGTTGACCTGCTGACAGCCCGACTCTCATCAGGTTATTTTTAACCTCTCTGTCCCTGGAGGTGGTCCAGGCTCCGCCGGGTCTGGCTGATAAACCAGCAGCTGATCCAGCACAGAGCTCAGAGCAGATTAAACACCTGTTTAACTGCAGGGGGCCTGGTCTTAGGTTTCAATTCCAGTCTACTTTTAGGTCCAATCACTTTTGATTGCTGAGACTTAAGGAACATTTCAGAAAGGAAATAAACTTAACAACATTTTTTAGTGAACAAACTACAATAACAGCAAAGTTTGAGCCATCACAGGATCAAACACACACCTTGTACAACAAACTCATCCATTTGCTGTAGTAACTAATACTAATATATTTGACCAAGAATGTGCTGTGCTGCACATCCCAGCTTTGTTTTGTGCTGGATGGGCTTTGCAGACGTCCTATGACTGAACTCAACAAGCTTTCAAGACATTTTCAAGTACAAATATCTTCACCACAGAAAAGAATGAAGCAATGTGTTTGTTTTTACAGTCTGTCAGTGGAAGAAATAGAGGAGCAGAAAAAGTTATTTACCAGATAATAAATCAAAATCGAGCAATGTGTCCAATGCACTTTGGTTTGGACTCACTTTTGTCAACTGGGATTTTCCTTCACATAAATATATAAAACTAACCAAAACACAGTGTCACCAAATCACATTTGTACTGACTGTTTGTGTTTGTTTGACAGGATGCAGATGCTTTCATGGTCCGGATTCTGTACGTAAGCAGCTCAGAGAGTCACTAGTGGCCTTTCACAGGTTCTGATGAGCCTGATGAGCCTGGATTTAATTTCTCTTCTGCTCGTCTCTGATGTCTCCACTGAGCTTATGGCTCTATAGAGACCTGTCTGAATTCTTTCTGCTTATTTGCCTCTTATTTGCCAGGTTCTATCCCTATGGCCTCTGCTTGACCCATCTGACCCAGGGTTTGTCTAAGTTTAGCCACAGTTGGTTCTGCGTGGTACCGAGCAGCTTTGTTTCAGCCTGTTCTGGGCTTTGAGTGGCCCTGGCTTGACACTCGCACTGGTCATTTGGACCACATTTGCCACAACTGCCTTGGCTGACGTGAAATGTTCCATCTTGAGGATTGGTTCTGACTGGCCCTGGTTCCCTAAGCAGTTCCTAGTTGGCTTTGATTGGCCCTGTGTGTGTTCTGTTTGGTTGCTGGCAGCAGGTCCTGGTCCTGGTCCTGTTCACCTGTCTCCCTCCAGTCAACACTTGCACAAACAACCAACAACAGCTGCCGCTGTTTGACACTGGATCACGACCCAGAGCAGGAACTGTCAGCTCATTAAAGGTTAGACCAACACGGACGCTCAGCTGTGAAGGAGATAAAACCTGCTTCAAAAATGTTGTCTCTGTGAAACCGCTTTTCTCGTGCTTTTATGTTTCTGTCTGTCACTTGCCCAAAGCGTGTTCCACATATCGAGGAAATTCCGTTTTACAGCTATTTTAACAAATTCGTTATCACCATTCTGACTCTTTAATATGCAAAACCTCGGAAACAACAAAGAACCAACAAGCCCAACACAGAGGATCCAGCTCATGAATTATGAGCCCAGAATGTTCTTTACATCTGTTCATTGGTTGATGTGTCATTTACAGTTGGAGGAATAATCATATCATCCTGAGTCCAGTTTAGGTGAATCCCAGAACATGATCTGATCCATCTAAAGTCAAGCTGATGACTGAAACAGGTCACGTCATCATATTAACTTTAAACGTTAAAGGTAAGTGACTGGGTTTTACCCTGGGAACAATTTAAAACAAGTCTTTTCAGCAGCACTGAAATAAACACATCATCAGCAACATTCAGCTTTTATCAAAAAACAAGTGAGGATCAGAGACACCAGGCCAGAGTTTGGCTCCTGCGTCGTTCAGGGCATGGATCGAATCACCGACCCTGTGCCGAGTGGACTGGAATCACCTGCTGATCCACATCAGATCCTAGTAAATTAGTTCAGTGTTTCTCTCACACAACCAATGTTTACGATGCCGTTCACTCTGCTTCTAATTTCAGAAAGAACCACAAACTGCCACAGCCTGAGCAGGAAGATCTACTTTCAGTGTAAAACTAAAAACACCAGCTGTTGACTGTCTTCCAAAATAAAAGCCGAGCTTTGGGGATCTGACTGCCACAGGTCACCGAACACTAAAAATACCCCCACCCTCTCCACACCTCGGTTTGATTGACAGACACCATGTGGCACATAGTTGGAGGAGCAACTGATAGCCCTGCTGCTGATTCCCATAAAAAGCCATCAGCCCAGCTGAGTCCACTGTGATGCTATCAGCGGCTATTCTGGGACGTCCCGTTATAACCTTCAGCAGGGAAAAGCAGCAAAAAGCCATTGATGTGAGAAGAGAACAGAAAAGAAAGGAGCCTGGAGCCTGAGTGCAAGAAGCTGAGCGTGTGAAAGCAGCAGGCGTCAGCTGCTGCTCATCAATCACAGCCCAGAAAACTGTAGAGACACTTACTTGTCTGCACAAGGATGCCCAGGATGCCCAGACGTGGGCTTCTTCGTTAAATCTCTTTATCCAGGAAATGAAGTCAGGAAACCCCAAAGGAGAACAGCTGAGCCTCAAAGGAACCCCACAGAACAAAACAAAACTACAGGCAGTCGGTGCCGTGTAGTTTTGTTTTTCCTCCTGACAGCAGTCCCTCCAGCCGAGGCGTCCAGGCCGGGAACGCTGAATCTGCTCAGAGGAGGCAGCCGAGCGCTGGGGGGCTTTATAAGACCCTGACATCACGCAGGGCCGGGTCTGCCATTGGTCAGCTGCAGAGAATCATGGGAGAACAGGGGAGCCATTTTATGAAAGTCATCACACCTGTCAACCAACACTCGCTTCTTATTATTTACATTATCACAGCTGATCTGAACTTGTGCTTGTTTCTGAACATGACTAGTCATGGAGACATTTTCAGCCTGTTGCTGTTTACATTTTGTAAAACTAACACCAAGTGTAATAGGAAGTGGGATTTCAACCATCTGCCATTAAACAGTAGCTGGAGGGTATTGTTAGACTTGGGTGAAGTCTGGAAGCTCTGAAGATGATTTAAATGTTTAGCTGTTAAACTTGTATTGCATTTGTAATAAAGAGAATCTTTAATATAAATGTCATAAACACAGAAACTGCATCATATTTACTATAACTTACAGTGAAACCTCTCTGTCCAGACAGATGGTCACGCGGGTGAATTCTGACCTGACTCCCTGCTGATTTAGGTTCATTGTGATTAAATACACTCGGCTCTGGTTTCGTCTGTTGACCTGTGAACACGCGATTAAACTCTGTTCCTGATGAAACACCTGACTGTTAAATCACAGCACTGAACAAGGAGGAGAGGGAAACGTTTTTTAATTTAATATGTCATGACAGCAGTGATGACATGTCGCTGCTTCACCGCTTTCTGCCGCTTTCTAGGTGGCGTCCTGCAAACATGGGCTTCGTGGATAATTGGAGCAGTTTTGAGGGAAAAGCTGGGCTGGCAGAAGAAACGGCATCCGTCCGTAATGCAGGAGGTTATAAGAAAGATCTACAGCACAGGCAGCAACTGCGACTTTATTTAAAGCTTTTATTGTTTGCATGCATGTGTGAAGCTGGTTTTCAATATTTATTCATTATATCCTGCTAATATCGCTAATATTAGCTAAATATTGACTTTCATCTTTCAGAACAGAGGCTTTGTTGAATTTGAAAGCTTTATGTTCTTATTATTTCCTTTACATCCTGTCCACGGTACATGACACGGCATTTCAGGACTCTGAACCAAGCAGGGTTTGTTCGGAGTCCGTCGTAGTCCGCAGCGATTCTCTAGTCATGAATGACTAGAGAATAATCAGGTTAAGCAGCCACAGCAGAACGCAGAGTGCACCAAACCAGGTCTGCCAGTTCATGCCGACGGTGTCCAACACTGTGGCAGGACGCCACTGATCGCTGCTGGTCCCATCTGAGTCTGGGGCTTCTGAGAGGAACAGGGAGTGTTTTCCATCCTCGCAGGCCAACACTCGGCCCAGAGCAGCGGTTGACACGTCTCCGTCCTTTAACCTGGAGTGAGGTGAGACAGCACACTGGCTAACTCTGAGCGTCTGTCAGCCAGGCAAAAGATGACGATTAGGAATGATGTGATGTGATGTGAAGGCAACATGTTGGTTTAAGGTTTGTTGGTTCCACAGGAATGTGTGAAATTACTACTGGCACAAAGAGAAATGTTGCTAAAATGATGTCCAGACCTCAACTTTCGGTTGACAAGACGAATGAGACAACATTGGTCCACGAGGCGAGAGATGGATGAAGTCCTACAGACAATGAATAATTCAGGTTATAGCGGGTGAGGAACGTCAGTCCTCCAGCTGAGTCGTGGCATGTGGGCGTCTTTCCAGATGCCACGAGTCAACTTCCAGGCATTTATCATCTTTATTATCTCAGTATTGGCCAGTTGATGGCTTCTCCTCAATATCTATGATGTTTGTTGAGCTTGTGTTTGCTTAATACTGAGACCCACTACGACCAGATGATTTTAAAATCTACGATCTAGACTAAGACACAATGCAGCTGCAGCTTGAGTTACACTTGGTGGTGTAGTTAAACATCTCACAACGCTTGTGTGTTATTGTGGAGCTGGTTGTAAGCTACCCACCCGGTGAGCTTGGGCGTGGACTTTCCCACCTTCCCGCCTAATGTCACTGGAGAGCCCTCCATCACAGTAGCTCTAGACAGAGGCCTGGTGAAGCAGGGAGGGCCATATTTAGAGGCTGTCCCTTGAAGGAGAGACTCTGTCTGGACCTGGAGAGGAGGTGAGGGAGCAGCAGCAAGAGGGAGCCCTTGGATCTGAGGAGTAAGCCTGATCTCCTCACGAACTGCCATGGGCTGACAAACGTCTGGAGTTAGTGGATGAGGTGTAGGACACGGCTGATGGTGAGGGTTAAGATGCAGGTTAGCTTGGTGAGCCCAGGCCTGGGTGGGCCTGTCCCAGCGGCCGGAGGTCACGTCACAGTCATGCACATGCTGATGGGTCGGTGCAGCGGTCAGGGACTCGTGGAGGGAAAAGACTGCCTGGTGCTGATGGTAGCTGATGCTGCTGCTGGATACTGTGATGTCGCTGACATCATCAGCTGCATTTCTACTTCTAGAATGGTAGATCTTGGTGAACGGGAAGCCTGCCCCAAAAATGCTTGTATGTTCTCCCATGGTTCTCCCAAGGCTTTCTGATGGGAAGCACGGGGAGGAGATGGTCGGGGTAGTTGTCCTGGTGCTGGTCAGAGCCTCCCACACGGAGGGCGTTTCGTTTATGTGGTTCACACCACGTGCTGACTGACTGTCGTGTGGATTGGGCTTGTACTTCTCTTGATCAGGACTTGGACAACAGCTGGATGTGGAGAGACTGAGGCTTGAAGTGACGTCTGCATCTTGGAGAGCGGGAGCAGTATTTGTCAAGATGCCCTCTATAGATGTGTCAGGACCTCTGCTGCTCTGAGGCTGGTGACACCGACTGCTGTGTTCCGATTGTAAGCAGCTCCTCTTCTCACAGAGGTCGTTGCCTTTGAGGTAGAAACCATCTGGAGCAGGAGTCAGAGGACTCTGGACAAATGAACCGAACAGAATCGTGGATGTAGTAGCATCAACATGCTAAAGTCTCTTCTTACTGAGACGGAACCTTCACCAGCAGAGCACAGGCTCAACAACAGCTGTGGTAAATGCTGGTTTTACACAGACACATGTTACTGAAACATGCGCCTGTGAGTTGCCTAATACAAACCCGGTGCTGTGGAGGTTGCTGGGAGAAGTGACACCACCACCACTGCAGGACTCCGTTTGTTGTTGGACGGCACCGGTGGCAGAACCAGTCCCACTAAGTTGTGAGCGTGCGTGGTGATGCTGGCTGTGCTGGCCGATGGAGACGCTGTGACAACAGGAACCTTCCTCAGCGTCCGACTGGACCATGTTGGACTCTGGTGTCTCTGCCAGTGGAGGCAGGGAAATGTCATCAGGTGACACACACTCGCATTCATCGTAGGACAGCGAGTCCTCTGTCAGCACTTCCTGCTGCTGGATGTCCTCCTCCATCAGACCCGCTGCTGATACGTCCTGCAGTAAAAGGACAGAATGGACAGTATGAAGACATAAAGGTGGTTTAAATGTCAGTCAGTCTGGATTGTGGAGCGAGCATGTAAAGTTCCTTGGTCTCATTAAGACAGTCACTGGGTGTGAAGTGGTGTCAGAGCGTGGACAGGAAATCACCTGGTCTGTGTCCTCCCTCTGAAACTCCCTCTGGATGTCAGAGAACGACGGGCCAGTCACAGCGGGAGACACTGTGTTCTGGAAGGCCTGGACCTGTCGGCGAGCCTGCACCGGGGCACAGGAGACACTATAGGTGTAGGTGGAGAAGTTGGAGGAGGTGAACCTCTCCCCGTGCAACTGCTGCCTGTGGCTGAAGGAGGGTCAGGACAGTCAGGACTGTTCATTAAAGGCTTTGCTTTTGCTTTTCCTTCCTCAGGCTACCTGCTCTCGGAGCCGTCCGTCTGTCCGTGGCTCTTCCTATTGGCTGCAGTCTGCCTCTTCATGGGAACCTCTCTCCCATCATGCACGGCGGCCAGTTCTGGGGTGTGACCGGACTCTTTCGGCTCGTGCTGCAGCCAAACGACAGATACAGGTGACCTTAGTTCACACATTATCAGCGGTGGCATCAACGTGGTCATTGTTACTGTGCCAGCAGACTCCTGCGCTCTACGGGTGTCCTCCTGCTCCCTTGTCCTGGGGTTCTCTTGTGTCTCAGTCTCTTTCTCCTCTTGCTTCTTGCTTTCTTCCTTCATTTCTTTCTCTCCGCCATCCTTCAACTGTGGGCAGTACAGACAATAAGCACTAGTTAGAGTAATTAACTCAGTTGCTGTGGTTGTAATGACCAGACACTGCACATTTGACCACATTGCAGTAGGAACAGCTTTGACTGAATCAGAGTAAAACCAGGTTCTGTTGTGCTACCTTGAGTTTGGACTCCAGCTCCATCAGTCCATCACTTAGCTTTCGGATGGACTCCATCATCTGTGAGTGTTTACTGACCATCTTCTCCACATACCTCCGACCTTCCTCCACCCCTGAGACACATTCACTTTTAATTTATTTGGATCTAATTCATGCTAATAATAGAACCTTCACAGTATTTCTGGATTCACACCAAGTGGCAGAATTCTACCTGACTCTCTGCGAATGGACTGACCGTGCAGTGTCACGGCCAGCTCTGTCATCTGACTGATCCTCTCCTCCTGCTGGGGAATCGTTGGGCACACGAACTTCTCAAACTGCCGGTAAAGAACCGTGACAGCCTCCATGCTCTGGCACTCCAATGAAAGCATCCTGACCCGAGCCAAGGTTGCGGTTGCCTCCTTGCACCAGAGCTGATACTGTCAATGCAACACAACACACACGATGCAAATACGATGCTTCTCACCCACTGCACCAGACAGTGGAGGCTCTGAGCAGCTCCTTCGGTGGAGACTGATGCACCCACAGTGTAGGAAGGAGCGATACCACAGGTCCTTCATTCCCACTGCTGTTAGACGTTACTACCAATCAGTCTAACAGCCCCACCCTGGATACGTCATATAATGCACTGCATTAGTAAATATGGTCTTGTGTGTCAGACTATGACAACTACTGTCTGTGAAGATTAACCAGGAAAACCTTTTTTGAGACCCGGGCCCTGGGATTGTGTCACCTCGTCCATGGCCTGCTGAAGGATACAGGTCAAATCCAGCGTCTTCTGATGTTCGCAGACACTTTGCTCCAACTGGCCCATCTGTTTCTGCAGTTCATTGATGGTGTCCCCTGTTTCACGGGCTGCAGCTCTGCCTCTGACATCTGACCCGAGCCGGGACATCAGAACCTGCAGACATTTCCTGAGGCCCTACAGGATCACACAGAGCAGATCTCGACCTGTGCTGACACACACTGTTTTTTTTCCACCATCTGGTCTGTACAGTACCTGCAGCTTCTCCTGATACATCTCCACCTGCTGCTGCTGGTTTCTGGTGGCCTTCGTGTTCCTGGTTCTGTTGTTTCTCTTCATGTTGCTGAAATGCTTCTTCAGGTCCTTAAAGGAGTCAACAAGCTGAAAAAAGATCCACACAAACATCGCATCTGTTTGAGGATCATCAGTAGCTGAACAGAAAGACACAAGGTCTGGACTGTGGCATAAATGACTGAATGGCTACATACTAAATCACACAGCATTACCATAGCTGCATGTAGACAGAGCCTGTGGATTATTTTTGGATCAGTGGAGGAACTTCAGCATCCAATGACTGATCAGTCAGCTGAGGATACACACTGTCCAGCAGCTCAACACATGAAAGGCTGAGTTAAGTCAGAGGAGCCTGAGCTGTCACAGCCAGACCAAACCCCTGTAGTTTGACAGAGGCCAGTGTTATTAACCAGTACTCTCCAGTATCTGGTCGCTGAGGTGGAAGTGGGAGTAAAGTGGTCGGGACGTGAAGCTGCAGGGTGTTGAATTCTCCAGCTGACCGTGATGATTCAGCATCACCAGCGGTGATCAGTGTTAGTGACACACAGTGCCAGGTGCATGATGGGAAATACCCACTGACTCACTTGCCCTGTCACAGCTGCTGCTCTGCCGTTCAGTGATATAGCACAGAATCAGGAAAAGACCAAACGTTTTAAACATTGCTCTAAGTTAACAGCTTTATCTGTGTAGCTACACACAGGTTCTGATTCACTAGTTGTCCTGTGGACCCATTTTATTTAGAGACTAGAGACCCTCTAATGGCGAAACACACTGGGGCTCATCCAGTGAATGAGGGTGAACCACTACGCTGCTAATAATTAAGTGTGGATGCTTTATCTTACTTCATATTCATATTCAGTCCTGTAGGAGCTTAGCAAAGTGAGACTAAATGTTCTTAGTGACAATGGGAAACATGCAGTGCACACCTGGGAGCTCACCTGGTTAACGTCATGGCTGAGCAGCAGTCGGTGGACTTTCTCCTCACGTCGAGCAGCGTTGTTCAGCCACAAAGAGCAGAGAGAGTCCAGAGAGAGAAGACGAGCCTCCAGCTGATCCACGCTGAAGCTTGTCCAGCCCTAAACAGAAGACATGACATCAGAGTCCAGCCGGTGTTACTGGTTTCAGTTCACTAGTCCTGAACTCGCAGTACTAGAAGCAGAAAAGCGAGGTATTTCAGAGTAAAGTACTGGCTTGTGTGTGCGCCATACGCTGAGGTTGACAGTGGTGCAGATTTCAGTCTTCAGTGTAGAAGATGTTTGAAACAGACTCTGGACCTGCTGCTGTTCTTCTCTTTGTCGCTCCAGCTCAGCTTCACTCCACCCATGTGAACCAGTGGATCCAGTTGAGTGGCTCCCAGGTCCTGACTGGAGCAGCGCCTCCAGCTGGACACACAGGAAACAACAGGTCTGTTTCTACTAGCTGTTGAAGATGGTGCAAATGCTCCTCCTGTGACGTTTGACGTCTGATGATAGTTTGTGTGACATGACGTGAGGCAGCGAAAAGCAGCAAGTGCTCTCACTGCACGCGGTCGGAGGTCACCAACAGACCTGGGAGCTGTGAACGTTTTGTTCATCTCCCCTGCAAATGAGGTGTTTTGGAAAAATGTGTAAACGTTGAGCCGTTTGCAACGAAGCAGTTCGATCCAACAGGACCAGAATAAAGACACTAATGTGTTTCCAGTGCATACTAAGTGATACTGCAGTTCCTGTATTAGCGATCACCTTAACAGGAACCACTGAGTGCTTGTAAATTCTGCCACATACTAACCAAAAACACACACTACAGAAAATGTCACAATCATTTGTGCATGAAACTTGTTAAATTCTTGTCGTTGATTAAATAAAGCTTGTTTTGCTATATTTGTGGCCTTTTATCTATTATATAAATTAGGAAAGCTTGGTGCTTTAGTGCCTTCACAGCATGTGACCAGCAACCAGAATTTGACTGATGTATTATCAGGGTCCCCCAAGCTTCCAAAAACTAGGGTCACATGTTTTTGTTCTCCTAAAATAAAAATTCATGCCATAGAGGGTTAGGGCAGCCTATGTTCTAATCAGTCCTCATTCATTCCTGTGATGTTACATCATCGTGTATTGTAAGGTCACGTCGTCAGTCATGTCTGGTTACCGTAGGAACAGTGAGTATATAGTTGTTTCCTGCCAGCAGTCTCTGTTTAATTACATGGAGAAGAACAGACCTGTATTTGCACCCTGTTACAAACCCCACATGACAAACGCTGAATGGTCTTTGATAAACATGAACACGGTAAAACCCCAAACCCACAGCCAAAACTGGTCTGATCTCATTTCCAGCAGGCACTGATGCATTTGCCACTGACCTGTTTGGCCGTGAGGTGGAAGCTGCTGGTCATTTCCAGGATGGATACACTCTGTTGAATTCTGTCCTTAACTCTCATCTGGAGCTTGAGCAGCTCTGACAGATCTTCCTCCTTCACTGCTTCTGCCTCCATCTCTTTCACCTTCCACCGTTCCTGGACCCTCCTCACAGACTCCCAGCTCTTCACCACAGACTCTACCTCAGCATACAGTCGCTAAAAATGAGATACATGAACTTGTACCATCTGCGAGACAAATCTATCCTTGTAAAAGTACAACATAAAAAGTCATCATTCCAAGATCTCTCGTCAGTCCCATCACTACAAAGGTCGAGGTCCAAGCAAAAACTCACAGTAAAATGTGGCCTGGCCTGGATGAAGTGCTCCAGCAGCCTGGAAGTCTGCACATCTGCGCCCAAATCCATCACAGTGCACGAGTCCAGGAGCTGAGAAACAGACTTCAGGTCCTGTTGGGTCTGAAAACACACAGCACAACAGCGGCTCTGGAGATACTGTACTGAGTATTTCTTACACTGGTATATATATAGAACACGTTCTCTACTCCGACACCGGTTGGAGAGCACCTTACAGAGTTTTCCACTGTACTCCCTGTAGTTCTTCATGTCCTCTTGCAGTTGCTGTTCGTTGACTTCCTGTTGGCTTCTGCTAAGTCGCTCCAAAGTCTGGTGCACCACCGACACAGAAGCAGGCAGGTTCAACTCCGACCCCGACGCCTGGCAAGCACACGCAGTAGGTTTAGGTCTAATCCACTACATTTATTCTTTGTGATTCACACACAGTTACTTTTGGTCTTTATCTTAGGGCAGCCTATGTTCTAATCAGTCCTCATTCATTCCTGTGATGTTAGATCATCATGTATTGTAAGGTCACGTCGTCAGTCGTGTCTGGTTACCGTAGGAACAGTGAGTATATAGTTGTTTCCCAGTTGCCGAGCAGCCTGAATCCTCTGCAGCGTTTCCTGCCAGCAGGTGCCAGGTGCCACCTCCTCCTCCTCCTTCTGTGGTGACCGGATGTCAATCTGGTCCTCGGGCCTCCTGCTATACATGTCCTTCAGTTGTTCCAGCTCTGTCTCCACCTGACGAATAGAAACACCATGAGCTTCACCTTCACACTCTAAATCTACACACATTCACTCGCTGAAGCATGTGCATGAGCTGAAGTTGAGCCAGAATTGTGTGAAGACGCCGAGACCTGCTGAGCCGCCTTCAGGAAAATGACATAAGGTTGTAGCAGCTGCAGATGTAGGTCGATCTTCCTGTTCAGACTCTGCATCTCCTTCAGAACCAGATCCATTCATCTAGCGAGTTCAGAAGTCAGTCTAGGTGCTGCGTCAGGTGAACTGGGCCAAGTGGTGCTGGTTCTGTTCTGTTTGAGCAACTCTGTCAAGGCCTTTAAAGGAGGCAGCTGCCTGCTGGGCTCACTGGGTTGGTGGTGACTGGTTCTGCTGGTTGGACTTGTCATTTGAGCCAGGACCTGTCTGAGGTTCTCTGCATCGTGACCTGCAGACTGGAGACAAACCAACAAATCAGAATTCAGACTAGAAACTATGCTAAGTGTAAAACAATAGAGTCACTGAATGGTAACACACCTCAGACTGCGTGCGTAGCTGCAGGTGTGTGTTCAGAGCGTCTTCAGCGTCAGAGAGCTGCCACCCTGCATCAAAGCTGTGAGACAACACACTGCTGCCCCGCTGCACCCAAACCCACACCTGCAACACAAACAACGAGCTCCTACCATAGGAATAAAGGCATCCGGTGTATTTAGTACTGAGCAGCTTCAAAAGTGAAACAAGGCAACTGGAAGAAACAAAAGCTAAATGTCACCTTGTCCAGAAGTTGCTCGCATGACAGCAGCTGCTGTCTCTGATTTGTTAGGTTAGTCCAGTGGGTGTGGTCTTCTCTACTTTGATGCTCCCTTCCCAGCATGCTCTGCAATCCTGACACCTGTCGGCTATAGGAGACAAGAATTACGACGCTGTCAGACATGACAGACTCACAAGGAGCAGGTCACTGGACATTCCAAGAAAGAAAGAAGTCAAACAACTGCACTGAGAGTCGAACTAAAGTAACATCTCCCCTCAGCCCAGCTGCTGGAGGCAGATGGTCGCCCACCCTGGTCCGCTCCACTGTCTCCTGGTGCTGCTCAGTGGGGTTTGGGGGGTTTTCTACACAGATGTATTCAGATGTGTTCAGTAACATTTGTAAAGAGCCTTGTCGGGATGATAAATACACTAAAATGTAACAGTTGTAAACCACCATTACACACTTAAACATTAACGATTGTTTTTTGTCTTTATGTCCTTTCATATTTTCCTACCTGGGCCCATCTTTGCACTGTTTGGTCTTATCCTGTTTCCTGGTCAGTTCAGACAAACTAAGATGTTCAGCCTGAGAAAGACACCACACCAGTGTGAGACAAAACTGAAGCTTGCCACTTTAAACCTTAATCAGTTTGACTGACTTCAGCTGAGTTTGCCTTTCTTGGCTAAGTGGAACCAACATTTCTTGGCCGTCTTCTCAGGATGTCTCCTACCTCAGAGCTGACTTGTTGCGACTCTTCCTGGGTCTTGCGGTTCGTCATGGAGTTCCTGACCTGCTGGAGCTGCAGCCTGACAGCCTGGTCCACCTTCCTCCTTCGATCCTGCAGTGTCTCCAGCAGCTCCTCCAGCTTCAACACCACCCCTCTGCTGCAGTGGGAGCTCTAGTAACAAGCAAGATGAGAAGTTGAAACACTGAAATTCAGATAAAACAAGACTCTCCAGTCAACTTAATGTGTACTTGACTATGTGGGAGAAAACCCAAACAGAATGGAACCCAGGACCTTGTTGCTGTGAGGCGCCAGCGGACGTCACACAGCCTCACATTCATTAATAAACCTGGTGAGTGTTGTTGAACAGTTGAGACACCTCCTCCTCCTGCTCGTCATCCTCCTCCTGCGGTACTCTTCCTCTCCTCTGGAGCATCTCTGTCCTCTGCAGCTGCCTCAGCTTCTGCAGCAGCTCACTGCTGGTGGCTAAAAGCCGCAGCGACTTTCCTAGAAGGTCTGGAACAAATCACATGACGTTAACACGGTGACCAGCTAAATCAAACCGCGTTTGACTAGTTTAGCTTTAAACAACAATCACATGGTTACCTCTATGCATGGAGCTGTATATTTCAGTCGGTGTGTCATCGTCTGCTTTGGTCTGTAGCTCCTCAGCTCTGTCGATACAGACTCCAAACTGCAGAAACAGAGATATCCTGCAGTATTTGTGATGGAGTACATAGAGTTCACTCTGACACATGGCCTGACATGTTCCTACCTATTTCTTTATTCATCTCTTTACATGAACAAGCTGTGAAACAAAGAACTGCACAATCATGACACAGGGAATCTGACAGCACAAAACGTGATCTTCTCCTTCATTAATGCAGATTATTTGGACTGGTTTCATTAAGCCTTAATTCTAATATTATACCCGAGTTATTTCCTCAATTCAGTGCAAAAGGGTAGAACGACAGGCACACAGGAAAGAGAGGTGATGCAATTAGCAAGAGAGATGGCGTTCAGAGCCCAGCATGTAGAGGGAGGGGTGAAGGTCAGGACACCCTCCGATATATCAGTCGTCTGACTGAGTTGCAGTCAGAAGCTGCCAGAGCTGCAGCTTCTCCTCCTCCTCTCTCTGAGGATGGAGGCCCAGGATGGAGCAGAGCTCTGCTTTCCACAGCTCCTCAACGCCTCCTGCTGGAAGCCACAGCGCCGTCAGTCTGACGCTGTGCTCCTCCATCTGCTGTTCTTCATCTCTGCGCTCACTGTGATTCTCAACCTGCTCGTCATCATCTCAGTCTCCCACTTCAGGCAGATTCCAGATCCACTTCTCAGCACAGTTTACAGCAGCTGATGGGTTTTATTAGTGTGAACACAGGAAGCGGAGGTTTAGCTCAGACTGTGACACCAGCTGTATATTCTGCCTCGCTGACAGTGCTTTTGAACATTACAGCCAGTTGTAGGCGCATGACTTTGCATGAATGATATTACATGTCATGCTTTTGTGTCCCTGCAGGAAGCTCCACACACCCACCAACCTGCTCCTCCTCTCTCTGGCTGTGTCTGACTTCTTTGTGGGTCTTGTGGTGACGCCGTTTGGAGTCCTCCGACAAACATCCTGTTGGTATCTTGGTGACCTCACGTGTTCACTGTATAATTATGTGAGCTGCTTCGTTATTTCTGCCTCAGTAGGAGACATGGTTCTGATATCAGCTGATCGCTATGTGGCCATTTGTGACCCTCTGCATTATTCCAGCAGAGTCACTGTGAGCAGAGTTAAAGTGTGGGTTTACATGTGTTGGCTCTGTTCTTTCCTTTACAACAGCCTCTTTCTAAAGGATGATCTGATGCAACCCGGCAGGTATAAATCCTGCCATGGACAATGCTTGATTGTAATTGAATCCATATCAGGAACTTTTGATATTATTTTCTCATATATGCTTCCCATGGCTTCCATCATATTTCTGTATGTGAGAGTGTTTGTGACAGCAGTGTCTCAGGCTCGTGCCATGCGCTGCCACGTTGCAGCCGTCACCCTCCATCATTCAGGGACTGTAGTGACTAGAAGGTCCGAGTTAAAGGCAGCCAGGACGCTCGGAGTCGTGGTCGCTGTGTTTATAATATGTTTCTGCCCTTTATACAATGGCTCTTTTATCAAAGATACCTTTGACGGTGCTTTGCCTGAAACACTTATGTTTATTCTAATGTCTGTTAACCCCTGTCTGAACCCTGTGATCTACGCCTTGTTCTACTCCTGGTTCAGAAAAGCTGTCCGACTCATCATCTCTCTTCAGATTCTGCAGCCTGGCTCCCGTGAGACCAACGTGCTGTAAAACACGCTGTGCTGATAAACATTTAATTAATACGTGTTCTTTAGTAAATTTGCTCAGTGACGTATTACTTGTGTACATGTTGATGATGCAGATATCAGGCCTGTGTAGCTTCAGTGTGTTGTGTGCCTTATATAGTAAAAAGTAGATGCTGCGTTTAGTTT
The DNA here is from genome assembly GCA_030770545.1 of Macropodus opercularis. NCBI lineage: Eukaryota > Metazoa > Chordata > Actinopteri > Anabantiformes > Osphronemidae > Macropodus > Macropodus opercularis. The sequence goes on from CM061109.1 coordinate 20,322,578, forward strand.
CATGTCATAGTGACATATAGGTGGAATGAGGCCTCCTACCTCCTGTGCTCTGGAGAAAAAGTCTGAAGCCAGCGTCAGGACTTCCTGTCGTTTCTCCAGCAAGTGAAAGAGCAGCAACCATCCCTCGCTCAGAGACTCTGCCATGGCCTTGTACACCTCGCCCTTGTTCTTCTTCTGCCCAAACATCTCTTCATCTTTTCTCCTATGCTCTGTCTGTCGGCTGTTTTCCACCACAGCCAGAACTTCACCCTCATGTTTCTGAAATAGCCATACACGCATATAAGAGAAGTCCAGCTGCCACTAAACAGCACCTTGGGAGAACTGTGACCTGTTTGATGGTCCTGTTTCATTATCGGCTGCATGTTACTAGAAACCGGTTCGAGTGACTGAGTGCAGTTGAACTAACTTCTCACCACCTTCATAAAGCCAGAAAGTTTCACGGTCTGTACCGACTACTTCGTAATTGGAATAAACAGGTCTTCATGCTGCTTGGTTGTCCTATTGGTTATTTACAGTGCATCCATAACATTCAATCTCTTTAATCGCTGAAGATGTGAGTCAAAACATTAGCAGAAATATGAAAAAGGTTTTGTGAGAGAAGCTTAACTTTTGCTTTGCTAAAGGCATCAAATGAGCTGCGATGAAAATAAACTCTCTCTTTCGTTCACCTTGAGGTTCTCCATCAGCTGTTGCTGTTCCTGTAAGAGCATCTGGTTTTCATCCTTGCTTAGTCCAATCTCACAGAGGCCTGGCTGGATCTGGACAAGCTGAAGGTGGATCAAAGATCCACTCTGTAGACAAAGACTGACCTGTGAGCTAAAAACAACAGCCACTACAAACACCACAACAGTTTCCATAATCAGTGACCAATGACCAGTGTTTATGTTCATTAAATTTACACTTTTGGTTTATCAATTTCATTCCAAGCTACAGGCTGACTGTGGATTATGGTGTATTATGCACCATAATACAGTACCAGGCAGGGAGCTGTCACTACCTGTGAGCTCTGAAAAGGTCCAGGCTTGAATCCAGCTTTTGGCGTATGATCTTTCTGACTCGTCCTTGTGTGATTGTTTGAAATGCAAACGCACATGATCTGTTTGGAACATTTACTAGCTGGACATAGACAGAGTTGGCCTGCAGGACGCAACAACAACAACGGCAAACTCTGGTAGGAACATGTGTCTATGGCTTCCGTTGCGTTACTTCAGTTAAAACTTACAGGGAGCCGTGTGTGTGTCTGTCGCTGCCGAGCACACGTGACATGTGACCACACAGTTGCCAAATTATTAATACACATCTATACACTACACAGCATGGAGACACGTCCCGTTGCAGTGCAGCCACATCAATAAATAGCTTGTGCTATAAGAGGAACCAGCACGTGGACAGACGAGTGTGTGACTGGCCCAAAACAGCGCTGCAGAGAGAATCACTCCGATGTTAACAGCAACACACGAGCAATAACTGCAATAGCAAATGTAATGTTGTCTGATGCTTGTAGCAGCACGTGTCAGAACCTGTCACACCACAGTACTGGCTTCCAGGACCATGGCTGGTTGCTTCATGCCCAATATTCCAAACACTGCTAATCGTGCTGCTTCCTACACTCTTGAAAGAAAAAGAATCTTCCTTTTTTGTCTCCAAGTGTCATTTGACCGGTTGACTATAGTTTACGTGTCTCTTCTGTTGGGTTGATTCATGTTTCGGATAGAAGTGCTGTCAGGCCATATTTCCAATGAGGATCACTTACTTGTAGAAAACAACCTGGGAATGAAGGAACAGTTGGAAGCTCGTAGCTTAATGACATCTTGCGCCATATAAATCAAATTGAATTGGTCATGGTTTACTTTTACTGGGAAAAAACTGTGTCAGTTGTGGAATTTACTCTCTCTAACCTGGACTCGCTGGGTTTTAGCAGCAGTAAGTTTGTGTGTCTGTCTCTAGACATACCTGGAGGACAGAGACCACAATCTGTGACTGGCTGGACTGGATGGCAATGGTGCAGAGTACGGTGAAAGACGACGGAGGCCTGATGATAGCCTCCTTTCCTTCTGCTTGTTCAAGGATCGGCCCCATATTTTGTTTTGTCACATTCTTCTAGTCACTACAGTCTCTTCGTCAGTCTTCTCCCCAGTCACGAGGAAGAGGTAAAACCACTTCTCAAGAAATAGTTCCAACCTTAAGCTTGTCTCTTATAGTGTTACCGCTGTGCTCATTTCACCAGTCCCACCTCAGTTTTCAGCTGTGAATATTTTAACAATGTTGGTTCGTGAACAAAGCCAAGAGCAGCTTATGTTGATCCAGCAGCTTGTTGGACTTCCTGCTTTTTGAATATAGACAGTTGAATGTTCTACACAGCACAAACAACACGATTTAGAGAAAAGGGACACACTCGTCTCTGTCTCTACAACTACAACAACCAGGAATTTGTGCTTAAATTCCACGTTTCTGACAGCAGTTAAATTACTGTTTCGTAGCGAGTAGCATACTGTAAAATGAAGCAAATTTATATATAAAGTTGAAAAAGGTACCTGGGCTGTTTGTGTAGATCTGGACGGTTCTTTCTGCTGTTGCTGTTGCTGTTGCTCAGACTGTGGCACCAAAAAAAGCTCTGGGACAAAACCCAGCTGAGCGGGAGTAAAAATAGACATGGGTTCCACTCAACCGAGAGACGTCGGCCTCCTTCAGCTTTCAACGTTTCACCACCACAGTTTTGCAGCTCGCCACCCAACCTGGATCTAGAATCCAATGATGTTTCACACACTGTTCCAACAGAGTAGGCGACGTTAATCTGTCAGCTGTCTGCACATTGCATCACTTCCTGGTAACACTGTGCTGTGTCCTTGCTCTTGACCTGTGTGGGCATCAATCTGAGCTTTTTTCTTTCTTTCTCTACAATAATGATAGAGTAGGTCTGCAAACATAGCACCATAGTATAGAGGAGCCAGAAATCCACTAAGTTGGGTAACTTCACCTAAGTAAGGCTGTTATTTCATCCAACAGTCTGAATGTGAGTAGAGGTGGTAGCAGACTACGTTCTTCCTGAACCACCTCGGCTGGATCCTGATAGAGAGAGCGACCAGCGGTTCTGCTGCCTCTCGTCTGATGACTACACTCGTAACTGTGTCTCAGCTCGTTCTGGTTTCGGAACTGAAAGCATTCCCAGTGAAGAACGAAGAGCAAGTCCAACTGCCGCTGAGCAGAACCTTTGGGACTGAAAGTGTAACTGTAACTGTTGTTAGGAAGAAAGTTGCAGTGAGCACACTTTGCAAACTCTCAGTAAAATGGCTCTGCAATACGAAAGCTCAGGCCATGAGCTGGGTATGAGGGTTAACCTAGAAGAACATTAAAAATGTTCTTAAAAGCATCTCAAACATTAGACGATGAAAGACACTTTGGACTTGGCTCATGGCAGAACTGAAAAGAGTCCAGTCAAAAACCAGTGGAATATAAAGGTAACATAGTTCACGCCAGCACTCACTGTATGAAAAATACAGGAGAGCCATCACCTTGTAATTCACACGATAAATCAAAATCTTCTAAAGCAGAACTAAGGCAGAGCAGTTTGACTGAATCACAGTGTAAGGAAGTGACCAGGAAGTGTAGTATTCAACACAAACAGTGCAATAACGCTTTATTTTCTTAATGATATAACAACCAAAGGCAAACTGTTTAAAGCTTCCCACCTCATAAATAGCACACAAGCTGCTGTTTGTATATAATGAGATTTCATTAGATACATTTGTATGTAACGTGATCACCTCAGTAATTGTTTTTAGCTGTGGTAGCAAGTGAATTTACACACTGTGGGATCAGTAAAGAATTATCTCAAGTCATCCTTTCATCCATCCACCATCTTCCGCTTTATCTGGGGCCGGGTCGCAGGGGCAGCAGTCTAAGCAGAGCCTTCCCTCTCCCTGGACACTTCCTCCAGCTCTTCCCCACGGCGTGCTCCTACCCGATGCACCATGCATAATCAAGGACCGTGACGTTGCCTGGTACGGCGGAGCCGAGGCTCCACTCTGGAGCCAGACCCGGGGTTGGGGCTCGCATCCGGTGGCCGGGTCTCTGCCCACGGGGACTTGGGCCCGTCCTCCTGTGGACCCACCACCTGCAGGAGGAACCAGGAGGGGCCAGTGCAATGTGGATCAGGCGGCAGTCGGAGACAGGGGTCTCAGCGACCCGATCCCTGGAGGCGGAAGCTGGCTCTTCGCACAAAAAGCCATCTTTTGCTCCTTCTATATAGTATATATTCTGCCAGGGGCTGAGGGATGTTTATTCAGACTGTTCATGCATGTGTTAACATGAATATTCCACTAAAAGCCAGCTTCACTGTTTTGTTATTATTGCCAACATTTAACCCCAAAAGCCACAGTTTTAGTACAGTACAATACCTCTACAGTATGTTGGCTCCACAGGAGCCCGGCTGCAGGATCTGAAGAGTGATAATGTGTTTTATAGCTTTTCTGAACCAGGGGTAGAACAGAGCGTAGATCACAGGGTTCAGACACGAGTTTAAATACAGCAGCCAGATCTGAAAGAGTCCACCCAAGTTGTTCCCACCTGTAACACTGTAGATGTAATAAGGCGAGAAGCACAGGAGGAAAACTACCACTAGCACACCAAGATTTCTGGCAGCTTTCAGCTCAGACTTGTTTGCAGTCGCTGAACTCTGACGTTTGAGAGCTGCAACATGAGAGCGCATGGCACGAGCCTGAGACACCGCCACCACAAACACCCTCATGTACAGGACTATGATGACTGTAATGGGACCAACGAAGTTCAGGAAAAAGTCAACGGTTCCTTCAACATAACTAATGGCAACAACACACTCTCCGTAACAGGACAAATACCTGTCTGGCTTTATGAGAAGGTCCCTCAGAATCCAGGAGCTGTAGATAACTGAAAAAATCCAACACAGACACACACACAGCCTCACTGCTGATACAGTCACCTTAGTGGGGTAATACATGGGCTCACAGATGGCCAGGTAGCGGTCAACCGATATCAGCAACATGTTCCCCACAGAAACACTAGTAGTTATATAACCTAAAAAGGAATTCAGAGCACATCCAAAGTCACCGAGGAACCAGCAGCTGTGCCAGATCAAGATTGCAAACGGCATCTGCTGGAGCCCAACAATAAAGTCTGAGGCTGCCAGAGAGAGGAGGAGAAGGTTGGTGGGAGTGTGAAGCTGCCTGGGACAGAGAAAAGGATCAAGGGTCAGTAAAACAACGTGGCTTGAAACAACTTTTGACATGATAGAGATAAACAGAATAGAATTAAATAAGGCAATAATATTAAAATTTACATGTTAACGTAACAACAATGCAGAAATAAAAAATTAAACATTAAAGAAAATAGTGATGCACTGAATAAAAGTAATTCATGTCCACAATGAAGCAAAACATTCAGCTTCCAACATTTCAGTAACTGAAGTAATACAATTTTGTGGGAATTTTACACATTTTACAGGATTAATAAAATACAAAACCAAAAAGTCAAGTTTGTGCCTTTTACAAATACTTAAGTACCAGAATATTTGAAGTGTGTGATAAAAGGTAAAAAGCAGAACAGATTGTAAATGGTCAAATGTTAAATATAAATATCATCAACTACAGTTGCACGAGTTACACCAGAGCAGACAGCAAAGCTCAAACTCACTTCGACTATCATGTAGCTGAAATGTTTGCCACAGCTTTGAGTCTGTGCTCTGATGTTCAGCAGCACATCTTTGTCTCCAGCATTCACAGCTTTTTTTACTTTCTGCTGCTTCACTTCAGAAATTCACTTAACAGTTTCAGCGACTATCAGCACTTAAACACAATGGAACATAGGACAGGCAACGTGTTACGGCCCTTGGCCTTTTGTGTTTTATTTCTTTTCCTTAACAGGGTAAAACTGCAGGCAAATTCATGGTGTCCCAGCCCCCTCCTCAGATTGGTGGATCACTTCTGTTTCTGTCGTCCACCAACCACCTGAAGCCCAGTCACCTGGTCCAAGCCTCCTTCCAGATTGGTCTGGCACGTGCAGGCTTACCCAATCCGACGCATGGGAACAACTACAGGCCTTATAAAAGCGCTGCAGAAGCTCACCCAAAGGGCGGCTGCATAGTAGAGAGCAGTGCGCCTCTGGGCTGGATAGGAGACTTTGGTGTATTGGGTTTTGTGCTGGGATAGAGAAAACTGTGTATAGATAGGTCTGGTTTCTATTTGTGTAAAACCTGATGTTGGAGGTGTGGAGAAAGGCAACCGGATTTGTTTTGTTTTCCTCACCTGCTTGTTTCTTTGATTTAGTATGGCCTAGTACCTCCCAAACCTGTTTCTGTTGCTGTTGTGTATATTGGGATTATTAAATGTCCATGATTATTGTACCTTGTGGTTGTTTATATTTTTTCCCCGGTTTTTGTGTTACTTCCCCAAACCTAGCACGGGTCGTAACATAAGTGGGGGCTCGTCCGGGATCCACAACTCATTCACCCTGGTTGTGGTCTCTGTGTGTGTACTGGGGTAACTTGTCGTTTTGTAATAAGTATAACATTGGAGATCATGTTTTCGTTAAAGGAGTTTATAGACAAACCAACGGTTGACCAGGTCGATGCCTGTAAAAAGTGTGACTTATTGCAAATTGCTAACCATTTTGGTATTCCTGTTTCTAAGCAGATTGTGAAGAAAGAGGTGAAAAGCATCGTAGTAGATAAGCTGGTGGAGTTGGGGGTTTTGATGTTGCCAGTAGCTGAAGGTGTCCCTGAGGGTGATGCCCAGGGGGTTGGTAACGTAAAGGGAGACGTGGATGCAAGTGACGGAGAGGGACGTGGCAGTGAGACAGAACCAGAGGTAGGTGGCCGAGTGATAACCCCGGTCACTCTCCCTCGATATGATCCGCTCTCCCTCTCCTCCAAAGGAACGCCGGCTGATGCACGGCTGAGAGTGCGTCTTGCCCGGCTTGAGATGGAAGCCCGGGAAAAGGTGCAAGCTCGTCAATCCCAGTTCGAACTGGAGATTCGTAAATTAGAAATTGAAGCTGACACAAAGGTTCGGCTTAGAAAATTAGAACTAGATTCCCAAGCTCCGCGGCACCCTGTTGATTCTGCTGGAGCCGGCTCTCCCTCGTCCACTACTACCCCTTCTTTAAACTTTGATCTGACCAAGTATATACCACTGGTGCCAAATTTTAGAGAATCTGAAGTGGATTCGTATTTCGCTGCATTTGAACGAATTGCTAGTGCTTTAACCTGGCCTCGAGAGATATGGGCTCTTCTACTGCAATGCAAGCTGCAGGGGAAAGCTCAGGAGGTTCTAGCTGCCCTGTCACTGGAGGACAGTTTAGACTACGACCTAGTTAAAAGTTCCATATTACAGACATATGAGTTGGTTCCAGAGGCTTACCGACAAAGGTTCAGAAGCTTAAAGAAACCAGCCAACAAAACATATGTTGAGTTCGCTAGGGAAAAGGCGATGCTTTTTGATAAGTGGAGTGCCGCTTCTAAAGCTTTAGATTTTGTGTCCCTAAAGGAACTTATGTTGTTGGAAGAGTTCAAAAGATGTCTGCCTGAGAGGGTGGTGACATATTTAAATGAACAGAAAGTAGAGACCCTGAACAAGGCAGCAATGCTAGTGGATGAATACGTGTTGACCCACAAAGTTACTTTTAGTGCGCCCAGCGAAAAGGCTAAGCTGTTATCACCGTTACAGGCTAAAACTGGCCTAAAAGAGACTAGAGAGTGTTTTTACTGCCACAAGCCTGGACATGTTATTGCTGACTGTTTGACCTTGAAAAGAAAGGAGAAGTTCTCTGAAAGACAGCCAAAGAGTGTTGCTTTCCTCAAGTCTGAGAGACTACAACTTGAGGAAGGGAGCACTGTAGATCCCATGTTCAAGCCGTTTATATTCAGTGGCTATGTGTCCTTAGCTGGGGATCCTGCTAATCGTGCGCTGGTGTCCATATTAAGGGATACGGGGGCATCACAGTCTCTGATTGTAGCTAAAGCGCTGCCATTTTCTGAGAGATCAGCATGTGACTATAGTGTGGTAATCCAAGGTGTGGGGATGAGATTAACTCCCAGACCAGTACACATGGTACATGTAGAGTCCGACCTCGTTAGTGGGGTTTTCCCCGTGGCAGTTTGTCCTTCTTTGCCGATAAAAAGTGTTGTCATGCTTATGGGCAATGACATAGCTGGTGGAAAAATAGTTCCTAGCTTAGAGGTTTTAAATAACTTGTCACCGAGTGACGTGGTGGAAGCTGGGATGCCACCAACTGAGGGGTACCCAGCATGTGTGTTAACTCGTGCTCAGTCACAGAAAGATTCTAACCTCACGCTTGTTGATACAGTGGTTGGTTCTATTCTTGCAGGCAACGGCCCCGCTGTTCATGCGCACAGGGGATGCAGGCACGCCCCTCTTGGTGATGGAGAGGACAGGCCATCAGCTCCACTACCAGAGGGGATATTCCCCATCACCTGTGAGCAGCTCCGGGTTGCACAGGAGGAAGACTCCACATTACAACCATGTTATCTCGGAGTGGTGAGTGCTGACACTGACAAAGGCCAGAGTGGAAGGTATATCAAGGAGCATGGTATTTTGATGCGCACATGGTTTCCGAAACATGCAAATGGTGCTGACTGGAGTGTGGTAAAACAGATAGTCATTCCTTTCATTTACCGACACCAAGTGTTGTCTGTGGCACATGAAGGTCAGTGGTCTGGTCACCTAGGCATCAACAAAACTTATCAGCTAATTTTAAAACATTTCTTCTGGCCCGGGTTAAAACGAGATGTAGCCCGTTTCTGTCGTAGTTGTCATGTTTGTCAGCTGGTTGGGAAACCAAACAGGCCCATTCCTTCTGCTCCACTGTATCCCATCCCAGTAGTGGAACAGCCCTTTGAGAGGGTCATTGTGGATTGTGTGGGCCCATTACCCCGAACTAAGTCTGGTCACCAGTATTTACTAACCATTATGTGTACAGCAACCCGGTTTCCGGAAGCAGTGCCACTGCGAAGAATTACTGCCACAAATGTGGTAAAAGCACTTACACAGTTCTTTTCACTTTTTGGACTACCGAAGGTCATACAAACTGACCAGGGAACTAATTTTCAATCAAGGATTTTTAAACAAGTGGTGCAAACCTTACATGTAAAGCACATAGTCTCCAGTGCTTATCACCCAGAGTCGCAGGGGGCACTAGAGCGCTGGCACCAAACTTTAAAAGCTATGCTTAGAAAGTATTGTCTGGAGACAGGGAAGAACTGGGACGAAGGCATCCCATTCCTCTTGTTCTCAGCACGTGAAGCAGTTCAAGAATCACTAGGGTTTAGTCCGGCAGAACTTGTTTTTGGTCACACTCCCCGTGGACCACTGAGAGCTTTAAAAGAGCAAATCTTGCAGAACTCAGAGAGTCCAGCAAGAAAAGTGACTGATTATGTTCAACAGATGCGTAAACGGTTAACCCATGCTAATAAGTTAGCAAAAGAGTGTTTAGCCAAGACGCAGAGTGTTATGAAGAGACGTTATGATGTAACCAGCATCAAACGTGAGTTCCAAGCTGGAGATGAGGTGCTGGTATTGTTACCAATACCCGGCTCTGCGCTCTCCACTAAATACTCTGGACCATATAAAGTGATTGGGCGTGTTAATGAGTATAACTACATTTTGGAAACTCCCGACAGACGGCGCAAGTCTAGGGTGTGTCATATAAACATGCTAAAACTATATCATACCAGGGTCACAGGTGGGAAACCTCTTGCTCCAGTACTGGCTGTTACTGAGCATGTAAGCACACACGGTGAAAGGGAAACTCTGGAGGAGGATGGTTTACAAATGCGGGGTGCCACTAGCCCCAGTGCCCGTCTCCTCAATTCTGAGATGCTGTGTGCTTTACCCAAGAAACTTACTCATCTTTCCCCGTCTCAGCAGAGTGACCTGCTAAAGTTAGTGGATACATATAGGTGTCTTTTCAGTGATGTGCCCACTCAGACCAACATTTTGAAACATGACATTGAGGTTCAATCTGTCAAACCCATAAAACAGCACCCTTATCGAGTTAATACTATTAAGCGTGGACTCATGAGACAAGAAACAGATTATCTATTACAGCATGGTTTTGCCAAACCCAGTATGAGCGCCTGGAGCTCACCCTGCCTGCTTGGGGTGAAGCCAGATGGCTCTTCTCGTTTTATTACAGACTATCGCAAGGTGAATGCTGTTACAGTACCTGACTCCTACCCATTGCCACGGATGGAGGACTGTGTAGACAATGTTGGTAGTGCTCAGTATGTGACCAAACTGGATTTATTAAAAGGCTATTGGCAGGTACCGCTGACTGATCGTGCCTCTGACATCTCTGCTTTTGTGACTCCTGACCGATTTTTACAATATACCGTAATGGCTTTTGGCATGTGTAACGCTCCTGCTACTTTTCAACGCCTCATTAATGTAGTTTTAGCTGATGTACCAAACTGTAGTGCCTACTTAGATGATCTTCTGGTTTATACCAGCACTTGGCAAGAGCAGTTGGATAGCTTACACTTAGTATTCGCTAAGTTAGCAATGGCTTCGCTAACGCTTAACCTTGCTAAATGTGAGTTTGGGAAAGCAACTGTGACATTCTTAGGGAAACAGGTGGGACAGGGAAGGGTAAAACCAGCTGAGGGGAAAATATCTGCCATCATTGAGTACCCTGCACCTAACTCTCGGCGTGAGTTGCGGCGATTCTTAGGAATGGCCGGATATTATCGCTGTTTCTGTAAGAATTTTTCTTCTGTAGTGCAGCCCTTGACTGCATTACTCAGTCCAAAGGTGGCTTTTACTTGGACCCAAGATTGCCAGACGGCCTTCGATTGTGTTAAAACCCTCCTTTGCCACACTCCGGTCCTTGCCGCTCCTAATGTGACACAGCCCTTTAAGTTAGAAGTAGACGCCAGTGCTGTGGGGGTTGGCGCTGTGCTCCTACAGGAGGATGATCAAGGTGTAGATCACCCAATAGCATACTTCTCCCGCAAGTTCAACCGGCACCAAGAAAACTATTCTGTTATTGAGAAAGAAACTCTGGCCTTGTTGTTAGCCCTACAGCACTTCGAGGTATATGTGGGGTCCTCCTCCTCTCCTGTGATTGTTTACACCGATCACAATCCGCTAACGTTTCTTTCACAAATGTACAATCACAATCAACGCCTCATGAGGTGGGCCATGTTGGTGCAAGATTTTAAGTTGGACATTAGACATAAAAAAGGTACTGAAAATGTCATGGCAGATGCATTATCCCGTGTTTGACATGTAGAGGGTTGGTCGAAGGCAAAGCCTGCTGGGTTGTGTCTTATGGGGGGGAGTGTTACGGCCCTTGGCCTTTTGTGTTTTATTTCTTTTCCTTAACAGGGTAAAACTGCAGGCAAATTCATGGTGTCCCAGCCCCCTCCTCAGATTGGTGGATCACTTCTGTTTCTGTCGTCCACCAACCACCTGAAGCCCAGTCACCTGGTCCAAGCCTCCTTCCAGATTGGTCTGGCACGTGCAGGCTTACCCAATCCGACGCATGGGAACAACTACAGGCCTTATAAAAGCGCTGCAGAAGCTCACCCAAAGGGCGGCTGCATAGTAGAGAGCAGTGCGCCTCTGGGCTGGATAGGAGACTTTGGTGTATTGGGTTTTGTGCTGGGATAGAGAAAACTGTGTATAGATAGGTCTGGTTTCTATTTGTGTAAAACCTGATGTTGGAGGTGTGGAGAAAGGCAACCGGATTTGTTTTGTTTTCCTCACCTGCTTGTTTCTTTGATTTAGTATGGCCTAGTACCTCCCAAACCTGTTTCTGTTGCTGTTGTGTATATTGGGATTATTAAATGTCCATGATTATTGTACCTTGTGGTTGTTTATATTTTTTCCCCGGTTTTTGTGTTACTTCCCCAAACCTAGCACGGGTCGTAACACAACGTCAGTGAACATCCACCGAGTCAAACCCTTTCTACTTGGCTTTTGACACTAAGTAAAATGAACGCAGCACAGCGCATATCTACCTGTAGTGGGAGATGGTGATGATGACCAGCAGGTTGAGACCCGTAGTGAGCACAGAGATGAAGGACAGCAGCACGTTAATGAACACCGCCTCCGACTGACGCTTCGGCCTCCGACAGGAGGCGTTCAGGAGCTGAGGGAAGCACAGTTCGGTCTCATCCATCAGCACAGATGGAAGTTGCTGAGGTCAGAGAGCTTTCTGATCTAACCTGCACAGATTGCACCTGCTCTGTTGCTCTCTAGCTTGATAACACAGCACATTCTTGGTATCAAAGTTCAAGTTAAACCTGTTGTAACTAAGACTGACAAATGCATTTGAATCCTAACCCTGAATGAATGCATGAGCCACTTTGACTTCCAACACCACAAAATGAACTGAACGCAAAGGCGGAAGAAAAAGGAACTAGCTCAGCGTCAAATAACAGAGCCAGCAAGAGACAGAGCACAAGAGAGAACAAGAGGGAGCTAAATAGACAGGCATCAGTCCCTCATGCCCGTCTGGCCTCAGCTGATTGGCTCCACCCGCCCCATCACATCTTGTGTTTGTACCTGTGTCATCACTTAACAAGGAGCAGGATGTTATGTGGAACACAAAGTCAAAACGTTGATGAAGGAAGATTTAATTAGTGCATCTGGCAACAGTAAAGTGCAGTTCAACAGTCAAGTATTACAGTTGAATCTGTCACCAGAGGAAGTGGTTCTAATGTTTGGTGACTTGCTGCAACGAAACTCCCTGTGTCTTTAGTGTAAGGGCCATGCGACTGTAGCCAACCTCCCAAGATGAGGCTGCAAGTCTACGTCCACCTGAACAGTCTAATTCAATCTAGTACTGTCCTAACTTCCAGAGAATTCTACTACAGGTTAAAGACTGGGCTCACAGTGGATGCTGACTTATACACCTAAAAGCTAACAATTTCTCCGATTGGTTACTTCAATTGGTTAACATCCCACAGGATCAGGGTATGGCCTTACTTAGCATTTAAAGATGACCAATCACTGAAAAGGTGTCACTTGCTTGAGAGCGGTGAAGTGACGTGAGGTGACGTGAGCTGATCCCTCCGTTTACTACTTCTAGACTGGAGACATTACACACCAGCCAGGAGTAGGGACGCAGTCAGACTTGGACCCAGTCATGTACCGTTATTAAGCTCCAGAGCTTGACCCAGACCTTGTAAACATTCTAGCACCTGATCCAGTCAGTCCAGAGGTTTCCCCATTTCTACATTAGCTTAAGTTTGTCCCTGGGATTGGAAGAGGGCCACACTGAAGGTTGACCTTGGGAAACAGCTTGCTCTCACTACCAGCCACCCTCCTTGACCACAGAAAAGTGATTATCTTCATTGCTGGCCTTTAGTAAACCCTTCGAGGCCCCACACCAATATTCAAAAGTAGTTTGGTGTCAACTCAGCTTAACCTATGGAAGGTTCCAGCCACCTCTGAGTCCTAGAGCAGCTCAGAGGCTTTTGAACAGTTTGCAGTCCAGCCTACTGAACGAATCCGTCTTTGGCAAAACCTCAGACTGTGCCTGCCTTTGCTGGCCGTCCAGTCCTCAGTGTCTAACGCTACCGTGCTCCAGCTCCATCACCAGAAGGGTTCTGCTTTTATGCTGGTCTGCTGAAAAGGCTCAACCTTCAATGAGATTCCCTTGACGGGCTAGAAGGGAACTTGTAGTGGACTTTTTTTTACCTTTTTCTGGACAACGGTTCCACCGTCAATACCTTGCTTTCAAACAGACCATACATAACATTATGACCACCTGCCTAACGTTCTATCCCTTTTGCTCATAAACGGGATAGAATCTGCCAGTGGACAGGGGTCAGATGGGCATCCTGTCTAGTCTGAGGCTATACAACCGTGATGGACTGTGTATTTGTACAGCTTTCTACCAGTACCAGCATTATTATTTTCAGCTATCTGAGTTGCAGCAGCTTGTCTGTGTGACTCAACCACACAGGCCAGTCCCCTCTTCACTCAGTGAGCCTTGGCCAGGCCTGACCTTGTCACTGGTTCACCACTGTTGCTTCTTTGGACCACTTTAAAGTGCTTGCCCACATTTCCTGCATCCATCACATCAGCTTTGACAAATTCTTCACTTGCTACCTAATATATCACGCCCTCCAACAGGTTCCTTGACAAAGACATAAGTGTTACAGACTTGTCAGTGGCCATATTGATTGGTGTCCAGTAGACTCTCGCCATCATTCTCAGACCTGCAAAGGTTTCCCTGTGGATCGATTAATTCAAGGAATGTTTTATCAAGGTTTGGTTTGAAACTGTCCTGCACCCAACACACCGACTACAAGAACCTTCAGCTGAGTCTACAGTTGAACAGATCATGGTTCCTTACATGTGCCACTGTTCAGAGAGAACCATTATTATACATTTCGCATGGTAACACTGAATAACGTTCACTGCCAATATGATATATGACTGAGGCTGAAGTGAACAATCACAACTTGTGTTCAAGTTTGAATGTGGCAGCACAGCTGCATTAACATCAAACTTTCACTGCACTTTAATGTCTCGCATGTACTGGTTGCATCATGTATTTATGTGGAAGCTTGTTAGCCGTTAACACCTCTGACTGCCGCTGTGTCGTTGTGAGAAGGTGTGAATAGTTTACAGCCACAAAGTTGGGACTACACAGTCTCCACAGCAGCTAATGGGCTGTTCAGAGCCCAGAGGAAAACTACACATGAGACGTATGTTTATGTCTTTGGTAATGTTTGTTGTGGAACCGCTTATGACCAAGGGCACAATTATGAGGTAACGCACAATGAATTTAAGAGCAAATTAAGGCAGTAAGTGTTCAGATTCATATTTACATTTCTAAATGTGTAAATACAATCTCTCTCTCAAAGCAGGCATACTTCTAACAACTCTGCATCAGTGGGAGGGTACAATAGAGATACAGGGGTAACCTTCACAGAACAATACCCAAGGTTCACAGGAAAGCCTCACAGAGAACAGACTGCATGAGCTAGTTTGACGACGTTTCCATACATTTAATGTTTTTTCAAGTTTCATATTTTGATGTTTTAATATAAAGTGTCGGAATCACTTACTCTCACTATCTTGACTGCTCAGGCCTCGTAAGGGTCGCATAGGCGGCTGCACCCTGGACATCACACAGCCACTCACACCTACGGACAATGTGGACTCCCCGGTAAACTGTGGGAGGAAACCGATGCAGACACAGGGAGAACATGCTAACTGCACACAGAAATTCACCTGGTTGACCCTGGAATTGACCTTCTGTGTGTGTGCTAAGCACTACAGCCTGTGCCGCCGGCATCAGAATTAAGAAATATGTAACTGTGCTACAAATGTGACAATAGAAAGGTTTAGACGGCACAAACAAACAAAAATATAAATATTTCATTTACCACAACCATGGGTAATCAATCTGTTTGTGAGACGGTGTGTGAGAGTACTAGGGCTTAATTTATCCATAATTTCACTTGTTAATTATGCTCATTCATAAATGGCTCAGAGACAGTTCCCTGTCGCTAGGAAATCACTGATAATGAATATCGGTTCATTGACACAGGTGTCTTAATCTTTTTTTATTATGGTAATAAAAGCACAGGCTGTTAATAAGCTGTGCATTCAGTGTAAAAGCAGTACGGTATACATTATAATGTTATTCTGTCAAATGCTTATTGTCCAGCAGTGCTGGTGCTTGCGTTTCAATGTAAATCTCCTTTGTTATTCCTATTTTCAATGTTTGTAAAATGATACAAATACTTAAAAAGTAAATTGTTAGACAGATCTACTCTGCACCCTTGAACTAATGCACCATTGACCTTAAAGTGGCAACTGAAACAAATTACATCTAGTCTAGTTCGTCCTGTCTTCAGCCGGTTTCAAACATTATAAATCACAGCCTTACCTTAAATGCATGATTCAATCACAACCAAAGGCAAAACACAAACAGCGAATTAGTGAAACATTTCACCAGCGTATAAACATTTAAGGAGATGCTCGTCAATCTTCTACCGGCACAAAATACCATTTTGTTCCACTGAAATGTCTAAAAGCTTAAACATTTGAAAAAGCAAAACCATTTTCTTTTCAAAGTATTTTATCATATTTCTTTATGGTTACTGATGTTTAATAAAACAAAGCCACAGTTTTAGTACAGTACAATACCTCTACAGTATGTTGGCTTCACAGGAGCCCGGCTGCAGGATCTGAAGAGTGATAATGTGTTTTATAGCTTTTCTGAACCAGGGGTAGAACAGAGCGTAGATCACAGGGTTCAGACACGAGTTTAAATACAGCAGCCAGATCTGAAAGAGTCCACCCAAGTTGTTCCCACCTGTAACACTGTAGATGTAATAAGGCGAGAAGCACAGGAGGAAAACTACCACTAGCACACCAAGATTTCTGGCAGCTTTCAGCTCAGACTTGTTTGCAGTCGCTGAACTCTGACGTTTGAGAGCTGCAACATGAGAGCGCATGGCACGAGCCTGAGACACCGCCACCACAAACACCCTCATGTACAGGACTATGATGACTGTAATGGGACCAACGAAGCTCATAAGAAAGTCAACGGTTCCTTCAACATAACTAATGGCAACAACACACTCTCCGTAACAGGACAAATACCTGTCTGGCTTTATGAGAAGGTCCCTCAGAATCCAGGAGCTGTAGATAACTGAAAAAATCCAACACAGACACACACACAGCCTCACTGCTGTTACAGTCACCTTAGTGGGGTAATACATGGGCTCACAGATGGCCAGGTAGCGGTCAACCGATATCAGCAACATGTTCCCCACAGAAACACTATTAGTTACGTAACCTAAAAAGGAATTCAGAGCACATCCAAAGTCACCGAGGAACCAGCAGCTGTGCCAGATCAAGATTGCAAACGGCATCTGCTGGAGCCCAACAATAAAGTCTGAGGCTGCCAGAGAGAGGAGGAGAAGGTTGGTGGGAGTGTGAAGCTGCCTGGGACAGAGAAAAGGATCAAGGGTCAGTAAAAAAACGTGGCTTAAACATAGAAAGGCTATTATGAATCATTTAATAGGCAGAGAGTACAAAAAGTTAAAATAGTTACGTTAATTTAGGAAAATAGGTTTAAAATTTTGTTAAGAATTAAAACAGAAGAAAAATGTAAGTAATAATGAAATAAGTAATGGTAAAAAGCAAGACAAACATATTATTATAATTTCACACACATTAAGTTATTTAATCACCTAAAAGACGATTAATGGAAAAACAGCAAACAACGTCTGATCTCGGTCATGCAAAAGCTTTTAAGTATCAATTAAAGTTTGTAAAGAACACGCTGAAAATGATCATATAGCATATCTACCTGTAGTGGGAGATGGCGATGATGACCAGCAGGTTGAGACCCGTAGTGAGCACAGAGACGAAGGACAGCAGGAAGTTAATGAACACCAGGGGAGGACGCTTTGGCCTCCGACAGGAGGCGTTCAGGAGCTGAGGGAAGCACAGTTCGGTCTCATCCATCAGCACAGAAGGAACCTGCACAGATAAACGCCAAGTGGTGCTCAAGAAGCTGGCCCTTTGACCTGCCCCTTAGGAACACTTTCTAAATTAATCTTACAGTTTCAGAGTTTTATTTTGGTGAAACCTGTGCTCACTATGTCTGACAGGTACATTTAGGTTCAAGTCAAAAAGACATAAGCATGACCCACTTTGACTTCACACGCCACAGCAAGCACCCAGCTTCACAAACATGTTCCTAACGTGGCTGCCTCAGCTGGTAGCTCTCTGTAACAGAGGCGGCAAAGCAGAGTGAGACACGACGCCTGGGAGAGAAATACTCAGCGATCGGCCCCTCATGCCTGTCTCACAACAGCTGATTGGGTTGTGTCCCTGGCTCCACCCACTTGCTCAACGTTTTGGTCATTATTTTAACCATGCTCTATTGTAGGATGTCAACTCTGTAGTTATTTATGGTGCAACACACAATGAAAATACAAACAAGAACAAAAACATCAACAAAGCCTCAAGTGAAAGAGAAAACCACTCCTAAGGAGCAGTGACAGTAAAGCACCAGCTAACAGACGAGTAACACTACCTGCGCCATGGAGACTTCATGAATGGAGTCACATTCTGCTGCGTTTCCGCCGTCATCGTGACTTATGACTTCTGCAGTGACTCCATTGTTCGACTTTTTCCACATCTGTCGCTCCTGGTGCGATACCGTTTTCCCTGGTTACTGGACGTCTCTGGGCAAAGAGTCTGACTCAAGTATTGTCACACGTACACTATGCTGCCAAAAGTATTGGCTCAGCTGTCCTGACCTGATCCATAAGGTTCAACGTGACGTCGCTCCAGCCTTTGCAGCTAGAGCAGCTTCAGCTCTTCTGGGAAGGTTGTCCACCAGGTTGAGTGTGTTTGCGGGAGTTTCTGACCGTTCTTCCAGAAGCGCATTTGTGAGGTCACACACTGAAGTTGGAGGAGAAGGCCTGGCTCTCAGTCTCTGCTCTAACTCATCCCAAAGGTGATCTATCGGGTGGAGGCCAGTCAAGTCCATCCACACCAGACTCTTCAGTCATCTATGTCTTTATGGACCTTTTGGCAACATAATGTATCAACAAGAGTCCGTCTGTCCCTTTATTAGGGACACATACAAACTAAAATCAGCAGCTCAGTGCAACCATGAATGCAAATGAAAAGGGACTTTTATGAGATAAATTGGTGCTAAGCTAATGAAAGGATACTAACTGTTGATGATGACAGGACGTACTGATAAAACTTTGGTTTGTTAAAAAAAAACAACAACCTCAGAATTTATTCACTGCCTTCAAATTTGTAGAACGGGTTCCAAAATACAGCTCCTTTCACAGAGAATGTCCGAGCAAAGTTTAAGCAACTATTGCATATGTTGAAGTCATTAAAAGACCTGACTGTGCTTTAATGGCTCACTTGTCTCACTTGTCTCTCTGGTTGCATCATGTATTGTTGTTGCCTGTGTCTCTATGTGACACTGATGTGAGAAGGTGTGAACACTTTCCATCAGAAAGTTGTGACTACACAGTGTCAACAGCAGCTAATGAGGTGTTCAGAGCCCAGAGGAAAACTACTCACCACACACCTTGATAACAGTGTTCATACGTGTTGTTCCTTGTAGTGTTCGATTGTGTTTATACCGAATAAACGTAAAGCTTGGTCTAAAAGATTTTCTCAAAGTGAAAGTCTGCCTCAAACATACGCTGTCGGTCAGTGTCTTTATGTTCCAAACAGAAGGCTGTGTAAAAAAGATTAAACACAAACGTACAGCCAGTCAGCTACAGGGAAAATGTTGTGTGAATGGATAAATCAAATTGGAAACATTGCAATTATTGGCTTGAGTGACATGTTTCATGTTGACCCACCTCTGACACTCCCAGAACGACAACCTGATCCCATGATGCTGCCGATTTGCTGCCTCTGAAAATGACACACGACGCACCTTGATAAGAGGAAACACCTGTCAGTCACTTGTTCGCAAAATGTAGGTCATCTAATCAAAAAATCAAAAAGAGGCTGAGAATAGCATCACAAAAGGCTGAAATTGAACCTATAATATCTTTACTTCACAGCAAATGAACCAACCCTGCTGCTCACTTGTATACTAAAGTACAATAACATGCAGCAAGACAATAAGCCTAAACACACGTCATCAGAAGAAGGTCAAAGCAAAAAAGTCATGGTTGAATGGCTGAATCAACGTGCTGACCTCACTGTAGGACCAGGGACAGGAGGTTGAGCTGAAGCCCGTCTGTTGCATACTCATATATGTAATTAAAACCCCTGCAAGGAAATGAGCTCAAACCAGTGGTGAGAGTGATGCAAACATTAATGTTATAAAACCTGGATTTTTATTTACTGGCTTTTACTCAGACACACTGAGTCAAAACTAGAGGTTCATTGTGGAAGTCATGGGTTTGAATTTAATACAAAAACAGAACATAAATACAAATACAAAACAATAAATAGCTCTGTAAATATTTTAAAATGAGCTCTTGGTCCGATTTTCTGTTCCACCTCAAATGTTTGTTTCATATCACTTAAAACAAACGGTACCTGCTGGATTTAAAATAATCTGTAGAGAAATCTTTCTGAATGCGACTCAGGTAGAAATAGTATTAAGAACGTGTGACCTGTACTAAAGGAAGCTGCTACAAACTGAACCACATGTACATTTACTGATCTGAATTTCAAAAGATTTGACTGAACAAACCACAAGAGCAATACAACATTTTAGGTAAATGTTGAACCACTGGGTTCAGAAATGCCAACAGAGCGGTTTCAGATTTCTGCTGATGCTTCTAGGCTTGGTTTCTACCAGGACAGTCTGAACTGTTGAATATTCTGAAGAACCATTAGGCTGGAGATTTGTCTAAACCTACAAAAAATCTGGTGAATCCCGAAGCAGCATCAGAAGATGCTCAACAGCTTCATTTACACAGCAGCAGTTTTTGATCAGGAGCTTCAGCTATTCTTATGTATCAGATGTTACAACTGGCTGAGGTACATCCTGACCTCCTGCTCCCTTAGGCTCCGATCCAGTCGCTGCGTCTCAGACTCCAGGATGGAGGGGATAGGACGGTGTGTGACCGCAGCCAGGGACTCAGTGAGATCTTCTCTTAGAGAGAGAAGCCACTGGCTGTTTCTGGAGGATAGCTGGATGAACTCCTTCCTCTGCTGCTGCTCCGCAGCTGATGAGAGCCGGAGCTGAGTCACCTGAAGGGAAGTGACCATTAGCATCCACCTGACAGCACAGAACGCCTTAAACTGTCCTGTGCTCTCACCTCTTCCTCCAGTTCCTTCACTCTGCTCCTCAGTCTTTCTTGTTCTGTGGTGTCTGCAGTGACCTGAACAAACATGGCAGCTTTAAATACCATGCTCAAGTTTTCAAATCTGTGTTCAAACCTAACCCCTGACCTGAGGTCTGCCGCTGTCAAACAGCTGCTGTCTGAACTTTGAACGTTCTTCCTCCACCTGTCTCAGAGTGTCTCTCAGTGTGTTTCTGTCTCTCTTCAGATTTTCCTTCCGATTTTCCAGATGAGAGTTTTTCTCGTTCAGACACTTCTGTTCAAGCTCCAGTTCAGCCACAAGGTGCTGCAGGACCACCAATCTGGTCCCGACACTCTGCTGACACACACGAGCAAAGCCTTTCTCGCACATCTTAAACCAGCATGAAGTGGCACCAAGAGATCTTGAGCTCCGGAGACATGAAACAACATTGTGCTCAGAACATGATTGACCTATGCTTTTTATGCAACTTTACATATGAGTAGATGCCGCGCTGGCCAGTATTCACACAAAAGTTCACATTCCTGCCACAGTACTGCAAAGATAAGCAGCATTACGTTAAACGGAACCTCACACAAAGCAGGTAACTTCAATACATAACCAACATCTTCTGCAGTAGGAGTTTTACTGACCTCATCCAGGTCAGACTCCATCCCTGGGCTCTGCTCCTGATGGCGGGTTCGCTCCCTGTAACCAATAAAGGGCGTCTCGGTTCGCTCTGGAGCCAATCGCATTTGATCCCTGTCGTCCTCCAGCTCATACAGCCATAACAACATGTAACAAACATACCGCATGTCAACAACTGTAGTAAATCATTTGTATTTTAGTTATTGCTGCTATCAGCCTGCTTATATTCTGGATTTTTAGATTTTGAGTAGTTTTGTGACATTTTGTAACCGTCTTATAATCTGGTTGTGTATGTCGGATGTTCAGAGAAGTGATGTTTGCTGTGTATTTAAACATGAACTTTCTATTATACCCAGTTTAAAAATAAATTTTGAAGTTTGTTTTATGTAAAGTCACCTCTTCCACGTCTCCTTCTCTCCTGGGATCCCTCTCTGAGCCTCTTCTCTTCTGACCCAGCTCCTGCTTCTCCTTCAGTTGTTCTCTGGTCTCTGTTGCTTTCTCTGCAGCCAGTGAAGACTGGCCTTCCTCGGCCTTCTTGTCTTTCTTCTCCACCCTGAGCCTGAACTCCTTGCCCACTGCTTCATCTTTCTCCTTCAGTATCTGGATTTGCCTCATTAAATGTTTATGCTTCATCTCTGCCTCCTCAAGTCTTCTTGTCCACTGCGCCTCAGACTGTCTCCTTTCCTCCTCTGTCTTCCTTTGCACCTGTTTGGCCATTTCCAGCTCATCCATCACCTCCTTTCTCCTCCTCTCTAGGGTCTTAACTTTAACTCTCATCTCCTCAAATACTCCTCTGTCTTTCTCCACCTCCTCCCTGACAGCCCGCAGATTATCCTCCTTGATTTTTATCTCCTGCTCGTTCTCGATCAGGGCGTCCCTCAGGCGTTCTCCCTCTGTGTGGCTCTCCTGAACAGTAGAGTAGGTAACATGACGGAAAGAACGGAAACCTTGTGGTGGATCGGTCAGGTGGACGACAAGTAAAGAATGTGACCTTTATTTGCTTTGTTTGGGGTTATCAATAATGCAGCATTTGGCTAATTGCCACCAGAGAGCACAGACACAGTTGCCACCTGCACCATGAGCGTTCAGAAGCCTATGCTGCCACCTAGTGGACTGTGCTGAAGGCGTGTATGCTGACTACAGGGACACACACACTGGTGCAAGCTGAGTTACCTGCAGGAAGAGCTTCAGCTTAGTCATTTCTTCCAGAGCAGCTCTCAGACCCTCCTTTATCTGCCCATTCTCCTCCTCCTTTGCTTTCACCTCCTCCCGAGCTCGCTGCCTGCTCTGACTCAGCTCAGACAGCTGAAACACAAAGAAAAGGCTAAAACTAAACATCATCTCTGTGAAGCAAGTGAAATGTGATAAAAAGCTCACAATAGTATGCGATTAAAGTGAACGACAAAACTAATCTTCTCCGTTTGGATCAACATAAATAATAATGAGTAACGGTGACGTCTCAGTCAGGAGAAGCCTTCACTGGGTCAAATGAAACTAGTCTGTTGGTACCTGACCCTGCAGCGAGCTCAGGTTCACCGTCATCACAACCATGCTCTGCTGCACTCCTCTCAGCTCCTCCTGCACCTCCTTCGTCCTCCTTTGCTCCTTTTGCAGCTCCTCTCTGAGAGCCATCACCTCCTTGTCTGTCCTTGTTAATTTCTCTTGTATTTGAACTTTGTTGCTTTGTTCCTCTCGTAGCTTCTCTGTCAACTCCTCCTTGGTTCTCCTCAGCTCCTCCTGTACCTCCTCCTTCTCTTTTTCTATGCCTGCTTTGCTCTGTTCCAGCTTTTCTTGTGACTCCATCTTATCTTTTTGTTCCCTTTGCATCTCCACTTTAAGTAAAGAAAGTTCTCTTCTGGTTCTCCTCAGCTCCACCTGTAACACCTCCATCTGCTGCTGCGAATCACATTGGGTCTCCTCCCTCCTCCTCTGTTCCGTCTGGATGTCTTCCTTCAGAGCCATTATCTCCCCTTGTGTCTCCTTGTCCTTGTTTAACTTCGACTTTAAGTCTTGTCTAAGAAGTGTTACCTCTCTTTCAGTCTTCCACAGCTTCTCCTGTAGGTCCCTTTTTTTATCCTGTTCTCCTACAATCTCATCTTTAAGTATCAGCACCTCCTGTTCCTGTCTTCTCAACTCCTTTTGCGCTTTATCCCTCTCCCTCTGCAATTCCTCTTTGAGTGCTGTCACTTCCTTCTCCCTTCTTCTCAGCTCCACTGACAGCCCTGCGTTCTCCTCCTCCATCTCCCTGATGACTAACCTCCCTCTCTCCACCACCAGGAGGTGCTGATCTTTCTCAGCCTGTAACAGCCTCTCTTTCTCCTCTTTTGTCTCCCTTAGTTTACCCTCCAGTCTCCTCTTCTCATCCTGAACAGACCTCAGCACCTCCCTGAGTTCATTAATTTCCTTCTCCAGCAGTTTATTCTCTATCCTATTCTTTTCCTCCTCCACTCTCCTCAGCTCCTCCACCTGTCCCTGTTTTCCTTTCTTTGTTTCCTCCAGTTTATGTTCCAGTGTTGTCGTCTCCTCCTCTTTGCACCTCAACACCTCCTGAAGTTCACCCATTTCTTTCTCTCTCTCCATTAGTGTATCCTCTAGCCTCCTCTTCTCCTCCTTCAGGTTATTCTCCAAACTCATCGTCTCCTCATTTGCCCTCCTTAGTTCCTCTTTTTGTTCTTTAATCTCAGATTTCATCTCTTCTGATCTGTGCTGCATTCTCTTCATCTCCTCCCTGACTGTCCTCACCTCCTCTCTCTCTTCTTTCCACTCCCTCTCCACTTCCTTCACTTTATCTTCAAGCCTCCTCTTTTCCTCATCTAGGTCTTTTAGCTTGCAGTCTAGCTTCCTCCTCCTCTCCTCGGTTCTCCACTGATCCTCCCTCTCTCTCCTCTCCTCCTCATCTCTCTCCTCCATGGTGACCCTCAGCTGCTGTACCTCCTTCTCACGTTCCTTAAAGATCCGACTGAGTTTTGCCATCTCCTTTGTGCTGTGTTCTGCTTTTTCGTGCCACTCACGGATTTCCTCTCTCATATTTTTCTGGATCTCTTCTCTCTCTCTGACCAATCTATTTGCTCTCTCAGTCTCATTGTGAGCCTCCTGCAGCTCCTTGGCCTGGGAGAAGAGCCTGTCATCTTTCTCATCTCCTGCCCTCCTCTCTTTCTCCAGGAGAATCTGGCTTTCCCTCAGCAGTGTCTCCAACTGCTGCTCCCTTGCTTCCTTCTTCCTCAGCTTCTCATTTGCCTCCTGCCGCTCCATGAGCGTTTTTTCTTCTCTCTCCTGCATCAGTTTCAGGTGCTTCTTTAAGTCCTCCACCTCCTCCTCTTGCTCCCTCAGAGCGCTCATTTGATGCTCCAGGCTGCGCTGCATCCTGTCCACCTCCTCCTTCATCTCCTTGCATTCCTCCTTAGCCACACTTAGGTCTAACCTCAACAGCTCCATCTCTTGTGTCTTCTCCAACAATCCTCGTTCAGCTTCCTCCTTTTCAACTTGCAGTCTCTCGTTCTTACTCTGCTCTTGCTCTTTCCCGCTCACCACCTCTTTCATTCTACTGCTCAGTTTCTCCATGTCCTTCTCTGCTCTCTTTGTTACAGCCCTCAGTTGGTCCGTCTCTTCCTTCCTCCTCCTTTCCTCTTCTATGCTGTGCAGTCTCTCCTTCCTCCTCTCTATCTCTCTGGTATCTTCTAATCTGGAGATTTTTTCTCTCAGTCTGTTAATCTCCACCTCCATTTCCTTGACCTTTGTCCTCCATATTTCTACCTCCTTTTCTGCTTCACACCTGAGTTGCTCCACCTTCTCTTGTCTCTCCTCCTTTTCTCTTTCTAGTCTCTCCAAGCGGTCACAGAGTGCCTCCATTTCTCTGTCTCTTTGCATCTCTTCCTGTCTCCTCCTCTCTTCTATCGTTACCCCTTCCTCTCTCATCCTAACCTCTATGTCTATCATGTCTTTCACCAGTTTCCCCTTTTCTCCCTCCACCCACTGTATTCTCTCCATCAGGTGGCTGATTTGCACCTCCTTTACTGTAAGCTTGTTCCTCAGCCTCTCCACATCTCTTTGTATGTCTTGCTTTTCATCAGTCAGTTCCCCAGTCCTCCTCCTCAGCACCTCCACCTCACCCTCCTTCAACCCAAGCTCCTCACTCAGTGCCTCCCTCTCTCTCTGCCAGGATTTCCTCTCATTGCTCCTTTCCTGCTCTTCTTCTTTTCTCCTCTTTTGCAGTGCCTCCGTTTCCTCCATAAGCATGTCCACCTGCTCCTGCAGCTCCTCATTCTCCTTCTTTTTCTGCTCTCTTGTATCTTTCTCATCTTTTATCTTTGCCACTACTTGCTCCAGCTCTGCTCTCAGACACATGATTTCACCTTCAGACAAAGAAAACAGGTTTGTTTTAGTCACATATACTATGACGCACACGTAAACACAATTCTGCTGTGACAGTATTACTTTGACTACAGTAGTAACTGCTACTAACACTGAGCACATGTTGCTTCCGTTCAGGTGTAACAGCCTCTTTGTAAATGCCTAGTTGAGTATGGCCAGCATATCAGAGAGACAAACGGTTACCATTTAGAAGAAACAAAGAGAAGTCACAGCAGGATCCTAAGTAACCACCGCATATGAGCAAAGGTTAGCACCTTGTTACAAGGGAAATTTTTAAATGCAAATGCGACTCTTAATAGTTGTTTGAATTGTGTTTGTTAAAGGTTTACCATTGACACTGACCGTGAAAAGTTTCTTTGGATTGCTGCAGAGTATGAATGTGTGTTTGCAGTTGACATTTGTCCACCTGTGACAGTGACAGCTGCTTCTGGTACTGACCAAGCTGCTGATGCAGAGACACCGCTACAGACCTGAACAAAACATTGGAAGAATAGACAGTACTCATACTTACTGCAGAAAAGTAAAGGTCCAAAGCAAATCATTTATATTCTACACTGTTGTTTTTTTATAACACTAAGAAAAGTGATCAGTCAAAAAGCCAGTGTATTGTTTCGCTCATTCTCAGTACACAGTGTAGGACGTATCAGCAAACTATAACACTAAGCTGAATGACTTCAGTACCAGCAAACCTATTGGGAGTCAGAGCAGAGTAGATCACACCAGACTGGACGAGCGCCAACTTCGTACTAGTCCTGAACCGGTGCAACTGTGGGGTCAGAGTTGGAACCTTAGCTTATTAATGATGTACACGTTTAGGTATCGAGTACCTGAGCTCTTGCAGCTCGGCCTCCAGCTGATCTCTGTGTTTCTCCAGACTGTTCTGCTCCTCCTGAAGCCTCCTGATGTCTCTCTGCTGCTCCTCCTGGTGTCTGTCTCTCCTTCTCGCCTCCTCATCTGCCTGTCGCAGCTGCTCTTGCGCCTCCTTCAGTTCTGTGCACACCAAGGCATGCTGGAAGGACAGCTGAGGATCACACACATCCTTGGTCATACAGGTCTTCGTGTGCTAATTTGTCACATAATAACCGGTCACTCCTCTTCCTCTGCTCTACCTTCTCCAGTTGTCGTCCATCCTTCTCTATTGCTTCCTTCAGGGAAATCAACTCTCTCTGCCTCTCTTCAGTTATTCTCTCCAACTCACTCTCTCGTTCTCTCAGCTGACTGATGACTTCTGTGCCTTGCTCCCTTTGAACTCTGCATAATCAAAATTAGAAACAGATACAGCAATCAAACAGTTGTTTTTGATAATATGTCCTATGTTCACTAGTACATTGTATTTGGAAACAATTAAACTGAGCACAGACAGTGACACACACACACTTCAATATTATATGTACAGGGGATGTGTGTTGCGGATGTACTGTTGGTGTTTTATCCCCATTTATCACAGCTGGTACATTCAAAATTGAACGGTTTCACTGAATTAAACTGATTCAGACATATACAGTGTTGTATAGCAGAGCTGATGTACAAAACCTTGGGATATACCTGAGCTCAGTACAGTCCACGTTGAAAGTTCTGACCTCTCTCTGCAAAGAGCTGACCTCTGACCTGAGAGCCTGCAGCTGTGACTGGTTGTTTGACAGCTCACACTCCACCTGCAACCACATAAATACGACCAGACTCCTACAATAAAGTCAAGGACTTGTGCTCAGGAGCCTTTGAGCCAAGTAGCATTAGAGATACTGGTGGTACCTCCAGCAGTTGTTTGTTCAGTTCTCTCTTGTCTGATGCCAAAGCTAAGTTGAGGGCAGCCATCTTATCCAGAGTGTCCCGTCCTTCCTGCACCTCTCTTTTCAAAACACACTCAGAGGATGAGAGACGAACCACGAGCTCTCTGGCCTGGAGAAAAAGAAACATGAAAACAAATTTAAGCTTCCCAATATTTTAAGTTATGGATTAGCAGCAAGGAATCAATGCTTTTGTCACTGTTAAGTGGTACGAGTAGGGACCTACAACTGGAACAGATAGCCATCATGTTACCAAGTAATAAATAGACAATAAAGGGACATAGAAAATGTCCTGTTAGCAGCACTTCCACTGATGTAGAACCAGTTTCAGGCCCTTCTGGTGTGTCTTTATAAACTATAGATTAGAATTTTATACTCTCAATATTATTTTACTTATAAAGACATTTACAGTGAGTCACATTATTCAATTCAATTTTATTTCTATAGCGCCAGTTCACAACAGTAGTTACCTCAAGGCACTTTAGCAAATAAGGTTTAAGACTAAACCCAACAAATCCCACATAGAGCAGCTTTTAATTGGAGCCTATCAATAAATTGTACATTTTAATAGCAACAGTGGAAAAACTCCTCCATAGAGGAAGAAACCTCCAGCAGACCCAGGATCAGTGGGAGAACATCTGCCTTGACCGGTTGGGGTGAAGGGACAGAGAAGAAAGAAAACAACAGACACAGGCAGGATGGTTGGACCAGCAGCTGAACACTGAGACACACGACTCCGAGTCTGACGATACCAAAATATTACAAAATATACAAATACAACGTATTTAACTAATACTCTTTATCAGCGGAGGCACCATCCTAACTCAACAATATTAATGTGTGGACAATGTCTGTACCTTCTGCAGAGCATCTCTGGCATATGCAGCCTCCTCTTCCACCCTCTGTTTGTCCAACTGCTCTCTCTCTAACGCCCCCTGGAGGAAGACAGGAGATCCAAGCTACAGCAGGCAATACTGATGGCAAATCAGTATCACAGGAAGTGGACATATAACAGAATATTAATGTTGTGTCACCTTCAGAGTGTGGATCTCCAAATGATGCAGAGTTTCTCTCTCCGTCAGTTGAATGTTCTCTAACAATTCAGTGTCAACTCTGAAACCAAACATCCTTTCAGCGTTTCAGTGAACAACATAGGTTCATTACCAGGAAGGGGACGTTTCTCCAGTAAATGTTAGAAGCACAAAGAAATAAAAACTAACAAATGGTGTTTCATTTAAAGAATACCAGACTAACATTTACAACAAAAACAGACAATACCGTTTTTGTGTTTCCGATTCCAGCTGTCTGTTTCTCTCTTCCTGCCGGTCTTGCTCTTTCCTCAGTCTGTTGTTCTCTCTGTTCACGTCCTCCTCTCTTGTCTGAACTTCTTCCACCTGCAGACGCAGAGACGAAGTCGCCTCTCGCTCCCTTAAATTCACATACAAACAAATTTCTTTAAGTTAATAACAACTAACGCAACTAATATTGGAATGATTACATTATGCAAGACATTAATAAAAATACAGTTTTCATTTCCGCTAAGGGTGCTACAACATAAGAGAAAGCTAAAACAGGCTGTGGTCAATTTAACTCTAACATATACTCTGTTATAAACAGGAGACCATTTATGTTTTTGAAAGACATTTGCATTCAGTAAATCACTTGAAAACTTCCTTCATTTTATTTCAGTGATGTTTCAGCTCCCCTGGAATGAGTTCAGTCTGTTATTTGACCCTCAGTTTGAAGGGTTTAATTACATGTCACAAAGATCTGTTACACACTGCATATTTAAGCTGTGTACCTGTTCAGTAAGTCGAGGGTGTGTGTGAGTTCCACTTGAGTTTGTTGTGAGAGAGTCTGTAGCTTTTGATTTTCATCTTCCAGCTGCTTCAGCTGGAGCTGCGTAGCTGTTTTCTCCTCACTTAGCCGCCGCAGAGATAACTCTACACCCTAGAATACAAACACCAGAATAATTGCCCCTTCATGACCTATGACCTGCAAACAAGCTGTACTGACCTGGAGTTCTTCATTCCTCCACTGCAGGGTGCTCTCCGTGTGAGAGAGGACAGACAAAAGGGAGCACAAGTCAAGACTCAGGATACTGTCTGAAGAGACACTCAGAGGTCGACTGCTGCAGCTGCTCAGGACTCTGTACTGAAGAAACAACACAATGGCCTTGTAGTAGTAGAGTTAGTGTTATTTATTGTAGTACATCATGTTAGCTTGATTGGGACAAACAATCTCAGTCTACAGCCTCTTTGTAGTGGCAGGAAGGAGTTGTCCAAGGGTAGAGACAGCACTAGACATGAGCTAACGTTCAGAAGCTCTAAACATTGACGGCTTGACGTGCTTGCTGACCATCTAACTCCAAATCTCTCATTCAGCACGGTGATAACCAGTCTGTCTAAGGTCTAAGGTAGATGAAATGTTTCAGATATGTGATATTTTGAAAGTGTACTTAATGTTATGTTTTGTGCGGAAAACCCTGTACGTAGCTAACATTTGACACATGAGAATGTGTAGCGTTTCCAGACTCACCAGGCGGATCACACCCTGACTGACAGACTGCAGGCTTCTCTCTGTTTCAATGCATTTCTTCATCTCCCACTCTTTCCCCTCCCTCTGACTCTGCTCAGCCTGCAGCAAGTGGGACAGCTCTGCAATGCTAAGGAAAACGGAGAGAAAAATAGGGTCTTCAGCCAGGTATCAAAGTAAAGATGGTCTGAACAAGTGCAGGATAAAGTGAAAACTTATTTACTGTTCCTTCAGCTGAGAAACTTCAGCCTCATGGAGACGATTCAGCTCTGACATCTGTCGCTTGTCGTCTTCATGCGTCCTCTCTGTGCACTCCAGCTCTACCAAGGAAAAAGTTCCCAGAGTGGAGGTGGAGTCTAAGGGAGGATCAGCCGGAGCAGAAGGTAGGATGGAGGAAAGTGGAAAGGCAGATGATAATGGGGGTTGATGGAGCTGTGTGGAACATAGGGGAGGTGACAGTGAAGATGGAGGGAGCTCAGATGGTAGAAGAGAAGGTGCATATTGGAAGGGGGAGGGAGGTTTAAGGTGAGGAGCACTAGACCTCAGGGAGGAGGAGAAAACTAATTCACAGCTGGAGAGGAGGGAGGATGACATTTGAGAAAACTCTGCTCTCAACTGCCACAGATCCCTGCAGACACAGAAAGACTGGTCAACTCAGGATACTGCCATGTTTATCACCAGTGCTGTGAATGATTAGACACACAATGCTAAAAAACTGTGAAAGTGTTCACTTGTCCCTTTATGTGAATACATTCGCACCTGTCTGTGGCTGTTTTCAAGGTGTGACAATGTTGTCTCAGAGCAACTACAGATGTCCAGACCTTAACCAAGCGGGCTTGGTGCTGACCCTCATGATCCAACAGACGCTAAACACAAAAATATATTCAAACGTCTAAAAATGCACCACAAATTCACATCTATAACCAACAGACACAATGAAACTCTCAGAATTTCATTGTAAACAGCCAACCTCAATCTCTCCCCGCCAATAAGACTCTTTGTGCTCTGCTTCTTCCACAGCTCTTGTCCAATCAGCTGTCAGCTTTTGGAGGTCCACCCTCAGGGCCTGGTTGTCCTCTTCTGATTTGCTGAGCTGTTCTCGGAGCAGGGCATTGGTCTCAGCCAAACTGACTGACCTGAAGAGGAAAACACAGGTAAGACTGACACTGAACGCACACACAGACTCACACACATCCAACCCACCCACCTCTGTTGTTCCTCCTCCAGCCTGATGAGGGCGCTCTCCAGAGAGTCACTGTGTGCATCTCTGATCCTCCACTACAAAACAAACAGCTAAGCATCAGCACCTATAATATTGTAGTGTTACTGTAAACCTACTTAATTTTAATACTGATATACTGTAATGTAGTATAGAAATAATAGTAATATTCGTGCGTGACCTTAGTGTTCAAAAGCTGTTTCTGTTCGTCCTGCAACTCAAGCTCCAGCTGTCCACATCGATCTCTGTACTCCAACACCTGCAGTAGCAACACAGTCAGTACTACACCAGACTGGCAGTATTACTGCTCTGGCTTGTGTACCGAGGGTCTCGCCTTGTTTTGCAGTCGATGGATGAGCAGAGCCTGTCTGGCCTCCCTCTCTCTCCCCTGCCTCACCTTCTTCCTCCAGGCCCTCTGCTCACCCTCCACTCGCAGAGACAGGGCCAGTGAGGGAGACACTGCCTGGCGAAGCTAGAAACATTAGAGAGAAGGAGATGTCACAGTTTGATTCACCAAAAGCCTGCTCTCAGCCACCACCTCTGAGCTCCGTCTCTCTACCCGGTCATTCTGAGCTCTGCTCCTGGACTCCAGCTCCTCTCTTTCAGCTCTGCTCTCTGCCAGCTCCTCCTGAAGACGGGACAGCTCACGTTTGAGCTCTGTCGTCTCTTGTTGCCAACTATTCACAAGATGTGACTCCATGCCGACAGGCTGAATGATTCTGTACGAAGACACAGAGACAACCTTTAATGCTGGGCGTTGTGACAGCTGGGTCCAGATTCATTAGGGTCTGTAGTAGAATACATCCCGGTTAAGCACAATCCACCTAATGACAGCGACGTCCAGCCACGACAGAAACGGTTCCAGCCGCTGTCGTTAACACTGTAACTGCAACAAAACACGCCAACGTTAAATGGACTAAGTAGCTAACCTGTTAGCCAAGACGCTAACAGGCTACAACTAAAATTCATACCTGCTGAGGCTTCAGGGTGAGGTTCACTTGAAACTGCCACAAGTCAAAGCGTCTGAAAAGGTTCAGATTATGCGACGCATCTTCATTCAAGTGAACCAATCGAAGCAACAACGGATTGTTTTCAGCACATTCAAATCAGAAATGGTCACCTTTCACACCGGACACAGAAAGTCACGTGACACCACCGGAAACTCGTTCCATATAACTTCATATGTAAACAGCGACGCTGCAGGAAAGAAATATACTTACTCAGAAATTATAATACATATAACATAATCAATGGACACTAAATAAAGAAGCATTAAAACAATTAATGTATGAATTTTGTATTTAAATTACATAGTTATGATTTGATTGCAAAATTAAAACACAAAAGAATAATGATGGCATTTTTGCCTTTTAAATTAAGTAGGAAAACATAAAATACATTTATGTAGCAAATTGTAACACGTACGGTTACAGACTGCTCATAAAATATTAGTAAGTATTCTGGTCAAATTCAAATTTTATTGCATTCAGTTTGTAGACACAAATATAGACGCGTGTATGTGTTCATAAATAAATCTATAAACAGAATAAATCAATAGAAAGGAAGACATTTCATGAAATGTTGATAAAGGTTGTTTAATATTTCACCACATAAAAACAATAAAATGTTATTCTACATATTATACAATGTTGGAAAACAGAAAAATAAAGAAGTATAATTTAGCTATACAGTAATATGTTCAGAATATAAACATTTCTCAAAGAACTGGGATGCTTAACTGGAGAAGAACAGTCTTTGTGTCAAAATATCCATTATCGTTGTAGATATTTTATAACGCGTTACTATCTGAGTAGTCTAGGATGCTTTCAGTCTGCTCACCATAAACGCTGTTCTGTCAAATAAAACATCACAGTATAAGGCCTATAGAACACTACCTGCCCTGCTTTCAGCTCTTCTCTTACAAATATACATATTTTCTCCATAGTTCATTCAAACCCATGAAGGTTTACAGTTGAATGTTTGTTCATCTTTTCTTTCTTACCTTTTATTGAAGTTTTAAGTTAAGTTTTTGTTTTCCAGCAGAATAACCAAATTGAAGAATTCATTATTTCCTCAGCTGGACTGCCATTCATTTGCTGGGTTAGTATATACATAAAAGCATATCAAAGAACTTTCCAGCCAGGAGTGACAGTGGATATGTATCATCTGTCTATAGTAGATGTGATAGTAATGGTTTATCTTTTCCCTTCGTTCCATGACAGACAGCTGTTGCCTAGTACTGCTGCTCGTGATGTGGATTTGAGTCACCCACAGGTTTCTGATCAGGGCTAATTCAGCTGGGCTGTTTAGTGTTTAGGGCACTAGTCACACAGGATGCAAGCTTTACAGTGTGGTCCCTCCTCAGCGTCTCAGTAGATGCTTAGCAGTCACTCAACAGTTATCTGAAATATTTGAAATATTTATGTTTCACTGTGATTTTTCTATTTTTGCGAAAATTATATCTTGGCATAGATCCTGGCAGCAGACTTTATACTGTTGTTACCAATATCATCAAAACGCATTTAAACAGAACACATTGTACCTCTACAGTATGTTGGCTTCACAGGAGCCCGGCTGCAGGATCTGAAGAGTGATAATGTGTTTTATAGCTTTTCTGAACCAGGGGTAGAACAGAGCGTAGATCACAGGGTTCAGACACGAGTTTAAATACAGCAGCCAGATCTGAAAGAGTCCACCCAAGTTGTTCCCACCTGTAACACTGTAGATGTAATAAGGCGAGAAGCACAGGAGGAAAACTACCACTAGCACACCAAGATTTCTGGCAGCTTTCAGCTCAGACTTGTTTGCAGTCGCTGAACTCTGACGTTTGAGAGCTGCAACATGAGAGCGCATGGCACGAGCCTGAGACACCGCCACCACAAACACCCTCATGTACAGGACTATGATGACTGTAATGGGACCAACGAAGTTCAGGAAAAAGTCAACGGTTCCTTCAACATAACTAATGGCAACAACACACTCTCCGTAACAGGACAAATACCTGTCTGGCTTTATGAGAAGGTCCCTCAGAATCCAGGAGCTGTAGATAACTGAAAAAATCCAACACAGACACACACACAGCCTCACTGCTGTTACAGTCACCTTAGTGGGGTAATACATGGGCTCACAGATGGCCAGGTAGCGGTCAACCGATATCAGCAACATGTTCCCCACAGAAACACTATTAGTTACGTAACCTAAAAAGGAATTCAGAGCACATCCAAAGTCACCGAGGAACCAGCAGCCGTTGAAAATCAGGATTTCAACTGGAATCTGCAGTAGCCCAACCATGAAGTCTGAGACGGCCAGGGAGAGGAGGAGAAGGTTGGTGGAGTAGTG
Organism: Macropodus opercularis; assembly: GCA_030770545.1. NCBI lineage: Eukaryota > Metazoa > Chordata > Actinopteri > Anabantiformes > Osphronemidae > Macropodus > Macropodus opercularis. The sequence continues at coordinate 20,357,242 of CM061109.1, forward strand.
GAGCTTCCTGAAAGAGAGACATACAAGCAAACACTAAGGGAAAACAGCAGCAAAACAAAAAGAACTAAAAAAAAACCTAATGAATGAAAATGAAACATTATCATCATTACTATGCAGATTAGATTAGGCAAAGATAGATTAAAACATTGCTGGTGTTCAGCTCTCCACATTTTTGTATCAACATATTTAAATGATGATGTTGTGAAAACATACTATTCATGAAAATACTGTTGCAGTCAAGTGTAACGTCAACACACACACTGTGGGAATTCTTAGTGCTAATTGTTACACTGATTTCCCATTTTCATCTGTTTGACGTTGAAACACAACACATCAGAAAACTAGCTTCTAGTGGTGTTTAACTGATTGTCGACTGAGTTATTACAGATTTAGGCTGGATCAGTATCTGCTCATACAGTGAAATTCCTGTACTGTGGCAGAGAGTGTATATCTACCTGTAGTAGGAGATGGCGATGATGACCAGCAGGTTGAGACCAGCAGTGAGCACAGAGATGAAGGACAGCAGGAAGTTAATGAACACCGCCTCAGAGTGCGGATGATTGGGCCTCGTGCAGGAGGCGTTTAGCAGCTGAGGGAAGCAGAGCTCAGCTTCCTCCATCACCACAGGGCACTGATATAGCTGCTCAAGCACCTGCCCTTTGTTCCTCTGAACGACAGAAGCCTTACTTTTTTCCCATTCACTTTCTATTTTAGTTTTAGCTTTTATATTAATATTTCAACTAAGAGCTGCTGTTACTGTGCTGATACACACAATATTCACACAAATGCCTGTGACGTCCCTACAGAGTGGCACACGCACCTTCCTAATCTGACCCTAAACAAGCATCCTAGTGTCAAAAAACTAAGTCAGAGAAGCCAAAGCAGAGAGAGAGAGCGAACAAGACACAAGAAGGAGAAGGAGAAGAAGAAAAATAGACCGTGACCAGCCTGGCTCCCCATGGCTGATTGGGACGAGGCCGTCAGGCTCCACCCTCCTGCTCAAGAGGCAACAGAAGGGAGATGCTGTGAAGTCTAATATATTTCATATATTTAACAGGATAATGTCAAATACATACTGTACAGTCTGGATTCTGATTACATAAACTATAACCAATTAAGAGAACCTAATCTAGGGTTATCATTTAAACAAGCATAAATACCAGCTAACCTACAGATTACAAGTACCCTGAAGAAGAAGCTGTACATATAACACAACATGTAGACACACATTTCCTAAATATAAGGTCTGACTGCTGATTACGTATCAATGAATGAGTAAACCTCTAGGGGATAATATGTGCTACGCTTGTTTTATACGTAAAAATGTTGCTGGGAGCAAAAAAGTTACCAAAACTGCCCAATGTATAAAATGAGATAAGCTTTCCATCTGTGTCATATGGTAAAAACTTAACTGTTTAATTAACATCATGGTTCCAAAACACTAAATTCTTTGGCTACCAGCTGACATGTGAGTCTTTACAAGCTTAAATGTACTTAATTATGTATGAACCTAACTGTAAATACACTATGCTGCCAAAAGTATTGGCTCAGCTGTCCTGACCTGATCCATAAGGTTCAACGTGACGTCGCTCCAGCCTTTGCAGCTAGAGCAGCTTCAGCTCTTCTGGGAAGGTTGTCCACCAGGTTGAGTGTGTTTGCGGGAGTTTCTGACCGTTCTTCCAGAAGCGCATTTGTGAGGTCACACACTGAAGTTGGAGGAGAAGGCCTGGCTCTCAGTCTCTGCTCTAACTCATCCCAAAGGTGATCTATCGGGTGGAGGCCAGTCAAGTCCATCCACACCAGACTCTTCAGTCATCTATGTCTTTATGGACCTTTTGGCAACATAATGTATCAACAAGAGTCCGTCTGTCCCTTTATTAGGGACACATACAAACTAAAATCAGCAGCTCAGTGCAACCATGAATGCAAATGAAAAGGGACTTTTATGAGATAAATTGGTGCTAAGCTAATGAAAGGATACTAACTGTTGATGATGACAGGACGTACTGATAAAACTTTGGTTTGTTAAAAAAAAACAACAACCTCAGAATTTATTCACTGCCTTCAAATTTGTAGAACGGGTTCCAAAATACAGCTCCTTTCACAGAGAATGTCCGAGCAAAGTTTAAGCAACTATTGCATATGTTGAAGTCATTAAAAGACCTGACTGTGCTTTAATGGCTCACTCTCTGGTTGCATCATGTATTGTTGTTGCCTGTGTCTCTATGTGACACTGATGTGAGAAGGTGTGAACACTTTCCATCAGAAAGTTGTGACTACACAGTGTCAACAGCAGCTAATGAGGTGTTCAGAGCCCAGAGGAAAACTACTCACCACACACCTTGATAACAGTTTATTGTGGTAACTATGCGCTGCTTCATGCAGTAATATGATGCAAGCAGGTACGTTTAAAGAGTTCAAATGCTTATTGTAAAAACGTTACGGATTCAAGGATTTCTCCATAGAAGGACGCTCAGGTGTTGATCACAGGCTGGAGGGAACATAGTAGAGCACAGCAGAAGTAAATCCGCTGCTAGCTAGCTGATGCGCTTGCTAGCAGTTCCTTGGCTGGTTAACTAGCTAGCTAGTTAGGTAGCTAACTAACATATAACACCGCAACCAGTATCTCATACAGCTTTCCTGACTGACGACCTATGGACCGGAGGTAGAGAGAAATCCCGCCGGTTCTGGACTGTTTGGTAAAACGTTTCCCGCCTGTCGCCTCAGTTTTCCCAGCAGGACTCGCTCTTGGCGCGCTTTGTTAAATGACTCATTTCTACGTAATGAATTTTTTTTTTAAATTTCATTTCTTGTTACAGAGCCGCGGCCACAGCACACACATAAAATTTACGGCAACGCGTGACGTCAGCATAGGACCCGGTTCGGTGCCGGTTGAAAACCTCTGGATCAACTATGGCCCGGTACCGAACAGAACCTCTCTGTGTTCCTGGACCTCCTTCTCCACTGGTGGATCCGTCCAAGTGCAGCTAGTAGTCGGTCCAGAGGCGAGACAACGCGACGGTTGCTTATCAGAGCGAGTGTCGCCCTCTAGTGGAGGGAACAGGACGCTACTGGAAAAGCTCACGTAAGCGGTAGGAAACTAAATAAATCGTTGTACTCATTTGTTGTACATTTGAAGACTTTTTTTACATTATTCGTATTTATTTCATAATAAATCTCAGTGCAGGAATATACAGATAATATCAGTCTGAAGTGCCAAAGACAGTAAAGTCATTTAAAAGAAGGTTGTTGTGTTTAACTACACTACAACGCTGTAACACACCTGAACATAAGATGTAATAACAGACTGAGCATCAATAAATAAATAAATAAATAAATACATGGAGGTTCATGTGAAGAATCTGAAGACTTTCTCCAGGTTGAAGAAAACAATCAGTCAGAGACTCAGTCTGAGGAGCTGAGGGTGCATGTAATTCAGTAGGTCTTGAGTTTGAAGACCTTGCTGAGCCTGGAGGTGGCGCTGGAGTAGATGAGGAAGGAGCCATCCTCAGTGCTGAAGTGCTCCCAGTCTCTGCAGCCGAACGTGGGCAGGCTGTGGACGGGAACAAAGCCCTCATATCCCTGCCACCTGGAAACAGGACCACTTTACAGAAAGCACACCAACAAATGGAGGAAAAGTGATGCTGAGCAGGAAACACCAACCTGTAGACGACGCTGTTCAGAGAGTATGAGCTGCCGTCGTGAGAGTTGGCCACCACCAGAAACTTCTGATCTCCGACGGTGAAGAACTCCCAGTCCACTGCACTGAACACAACATGCTGACTTTAATTCAGTTGGCAGCATTTGATCATCAATTCAGGCGTGACTCTCCTCCATTATTTCTCTATACTAGCGTGCGAACACTCACTGGCAGGATATCTGCGTTTTATAGAGGAACCTGGGTGTAATGAGCAGGTCACCTGTGTGTCAGGATGTCCTGGAAGGGGATGAAGGTCTGAGTGAGCACGTTGAGTTCATACACGGTGGAGTTGATGCTGTAGAGACTCGGGCCGCGCGCTGAAACCTTCTGACTGTTGGCAACAGCGAGAAAGAACCTGTCGTCGACCTGAAACGTCTCCCAGTCCGTCGCTCCCAGCGTCTGCATCCGGAGGAGACGACATTCAGTCACATCAGCGCTGCAAAACGTTCACATGAAGCCCACTCAACAGAGGGAGAGTTTTAAAACGTTGCCTGGTTCACTCAAGAACAGAATCAGGAAACCGTCATCAGACTGTTTGCTGCAGCTTGTTAAACGTACCCATGAGGCAAAGCAAAGACAAACAGGATCTTAAAGTGTCCTGCTGTGCTCCGGTACCATCTGCTACCAGCACCAGCTGCTTCAGGTGTTAGTCATTAAAGAAGAACCTCTGCAAAGCTGAAAATGTTCAAAAGCTTTTTCATGTTAGCTCTGCTTCTTAATCTCTCATGTATGTTTAACTTCTCTCTTCTCTTCTCTTACTTAACAAAGCCACTCGTCACAGGTAACATTCAGCGATGATGCTTCATTTGTCGTCTCTTGGCTGCGACTTGAGGCCGTTTTCACCAAGCTTTAATGGGTTTGTTGTAGTTTTAAAGTGTTTCTTTGCTGAGATCTGCCCAGCGGACAAGTCCAAACAGCTGTCAGAGGCTGGAAACCCCCTCACCTCAACCCACGGTGCTCGCCTGCAGCCATGTGCTTCATTAATTACACTCCTCAGGTTTCCTGCGCTTTAATTGGAGGGTTTCATTTCCTCTTTCATCAGAGCTTCATGAACTAAGCGATCTTCAGTGAGTTTACAGCAGCTTTCATGTCATCACATTATGTTTTACTGCAGTTTGCCGTCCTGCCTTCATATTTATTACAGCAGCAGATGACCTCTCATCTTTTTCTGTTTCAATCAGTCAATCTGTTGAAGGAAACCAGGTTAGCAGTGATGCTGTTATTGTTTCAGTCAGAGCCACAGTCTCTTAGTCCATTAAATACATGCTGTGACATCATCAGCAGTGTGTCAGCGTAACTCAGCAAGAAAATGTTGATCTGTTAGACGTGACCGATATGTTGTCATCGTTGTTGATCTAACTGCATCAGTCACTGAACAACATTTCACACTGAAAGACTCCGAGCGTGTTTTTAACGTTTCTACCCTGTTGGGTGTTTGCTGAAATGATTTTTAAAGAAATAACCAAGAGCATGTGAAAAGTTCTGTTACTGCGACTCTATGTTCAAGACCAAACATAAGAACCAGAACCTGGAAAAGAACTAAGGATGTTCTCCTTTATCCGAGTCATCAACTCAGCCATCTTACTGTCAGGCGCGTCAGAGAGAACAAACAGCTTCTCAGCTTCGCCTTGCGACCTGATTCTCACCCTTCTCTGACTCGTCTGCATCTCTCTTCTGATCATGGACCATAATATTCTGGGACAATCAGCTGATCAAAGGCAGAAACAACAGTGGTGCTGGTGCTACTCACAAGTCACACAGAAGAGTGGAGGTGTAATTAAGAAGCACAGTTCGATTTAGTTTGGCTTGAGAAGCTGAACCTAATTTATTCAGCCACTAAAACACAGATCCGCTAACCTGTAAACCCAGAAATAAAACAGGGTCCACGTCCGAGCTGAAGGCTCCAGTTCAAGACTGTGCTTGAATACGGTCAAGATTATGTAGAGGTGGAAGAGCCTGAGTCGGTGTGCGATCAGTATCTGAAGGGAAGGTTTACTGTGCTGTTTGAAACACTGCATGCACGGCGCTGTGTGCATTGACTCATTCTGAATGCAAGCAATGATGCAACACTGAGCAGACAGACGTGCTGAGGAGGATTATCGCAGTAATCTGTGTGATCCAGACGCTGAACCATGTATCAACAACCACACACACTCACACACAGACAAATATGAGTTTATACTTGTCCAATCTGTCATTAGAACTGTTCTCAAGAGCCACTCAGAGGTTTACTACTTTAAGGGTATTTTGCAGGTAATACCTCCTACGTAGCCCATCATGGAGTCCGTCCCTGTCGGTCCCTGTCCTGTGGAAGACCTCCCGTGTGGTTCCGGTTCCTAGGACTCCGCACGCTAAAGGGGCCAAAGCACTACAGACCAGTTGCCCTGACCTCCCACCTGATGAAGACTCCTACTCAGCCTCTTTCGCTCTGTGGTGAGCACGGCGATGGACCCGCTGCAGTTTGCCTACAGGCCGAACATCAAGGTGGACGACGCCGTCAGCACCTTCAGCACCTTCAGCACCATCCGACCGGCATTTCTGAGGGAGAAGCTGGAAGGGGCAGGAGTAGAGGGACAACTGGTGGCGTGGAAGAATGATCCCTCACCAACAGGCCACAGTACGTGAGGCGACCAACTATGTGTCTGAGGCTCCTCAGGGGACGGTTCTCTCACCGTTCCTCTTCACACACAACACCAGCAGTTGTCACCTCTAGAAGTTCTTCCATTGTTGGCTGTGAGTCTGAGGGGAACGAGCTGGACACAGGTCGTCATCAGGGACTTTGTGGACTGGTGTGAGAACAACAACCTGCTTAAACACCAGGAAGATGAAGGGGATGGCGACTTGCGTCCAGAGGAAACCACCACATCTCACACCGGTGAGCATCCAGGGCTCGGACATGGAGACAGTGGACAGTTCTAAGGACTGGACTGGACTGGACTCAGTGACCCTGAACTAGAAGGACCAACGTAGCTCCACCTGCTGAGACTGACTCCTCTGCAGGGAGCAGCCTCTGTGAGGACACTCTGTGACTCTGTGTCTGTGGGGACCAGGCAGCAGGACACAAAGAGACTCAACCAGCTGCTCAGGAGGTTCTGTCCTGGCTCCACTGGACTCTGGAGGAGGACGTTGGCTGACGTCCATCATGGACGATGCTTCTCACTGTGTCAGACAGTGGAGGCTCTGAGCAGCTCCTTCTGTGGAGACTGATCCAGAGTCAGTGGAGGAAGGAGCCACAGAGCCTTCAGTCCACTGTTGGACTGAACAACCAACTAGTCAAACATCCACCAAGCAGAACATCTGCTGTAGTTTATTTGAACTTTATGTACAGTATGTTGTATCTTTTACTTAAGCCTAAAAGATAAGAGCTACTGAGGCACTGACCGGGATGTTCTGGAAGGTCTGGAAGCAGCCGTTCACCCAGATGTAGACGGTGGAGCTGATGCTGGTGGTCCGACCATCAAAGGTGTTAGCGACTGCCAAGAAGTGGTATGGCCCAACAGTGAAGAACTCCCAGTCATACGCTCCGGATGTGGACAGAGTCTGGTTCACCTCAAACAGCTGACAGAGAGGGGAGTACACACTGTCATACGAGACCAGAGACCAGACAGCAGAGGACAGCATGTTCAGACGCTACCTTAGTATTCGGGTTCCACCTGTAGACCACGCTGTGGATGTTGTGGTTGGACTCTGAGGACACACAGACACTTTCATTGATTAGAAGTGAGGAACACTTCATTCGACAAGGAGGGACCTGAACAGGCCCATGTTTCAACAGAATATTTGAAGTTGTCTCTCGGCTGTTGGACGCCCGTTGCCAGCAGCGCTTTGATGGACAGGTGCAGACCTTGTGAGGAATGTGGCGATGGCAGCGCAGATAAAGTGTGTGATCTAACCTCAGGACACCTGCATCACAGCATCACATCATAAACGATCTTTCCTGCTTTTCAGATCGATGTGTTTTATCTTTACATGAAACACACACACCCCACTTGACATGAATGTGTGATCAGAGCAGGGGGAGGTGTGTTTGATGTGAGTGTTTATACGGAACAGAGTTCACAGGGCTGGAAACTGTGAACGTACTAAATCTCAACCCGTCAAGCAGACACAAATAAAAACGAAATGGACGCTGACATGAATGAGACAAAACCTTCAACATGTGAGTGAGTTAAGATGTTCAGCTTAAATCTAAAGGGGTTCACTTCACTCCCATCCTCAAAACCTGTAAATGTAGATTCAAAAAACAGATTTAAAAAATGTTTTAGTGGATTAAAGCCCCTCGACTCATTAGGGTTCTGTTCTGACTTCTACTTCCTGTGTACCTTGTCTGTGGTTGGCTACGACCAGGAAGCTCTGGTTGTGGATGATGAAGGCCTCCCAGTCCAGAGCGGCGTGAGTCTCCAGAGTCTGATAACGGCGGAAACGTCTCTGCCGCTGGTTCCAGTGGTAGATGACAGAGAGCTCAGGCTCCGCCTCCCTAGAGTTCGCCACCACCAGGAAAATCTGACAGAGGACAAATACATACACGATCCATTTAACATCGAGTCAACCACAAACGGAAGCCTGAAGCTGGAGCAGCTCTCACCATGTTGCCTACAGTGAAGTGTTTCCAGGCTCTTGCCTCCTGAGTGCTGATGTTCTGGTAGAGCTGGAATGACCCATCACTCCACTTGTAGATCCCTGAACCGGGCCTGGAATCCCTGTTGGCTGCAGCCATGAACAGGCCTTCGGATCGGATGGAGAAGACCTCAATGTCAAAGGTTTCTGAGCTGGTGTACAGATCCTGGTAATCCTCCACGTAGTCCAAACGCTCCCTGTCTGCAGACGACACAGCAGGACCAGTTTTCACCTGAAAGCCTGTTGTCACCGGGTGCAGTCTGAACATGATTTCACGTTAGTGCTTCCTTTGTGTCTTTGTGCTCTGACACGTGGAATTGAACATTGCAGTTAAAGGATAATTACTCGTGCTTTCGTTAAAGACGAGTTACTGTGACGTTTTGGTCACTAGACTCACTCTGCAGCAGCACCCTCCATCTCAGCCCGTCACAGATGAACAGGCCTTTGTTCTGTGTATTGAACCACAGCTGGCCGTGTTGTGGTTGGGAGCACAGAGGAGGATTTCCAACAGTCACTCTGGCTTCAGCCTCTAGACAACAAGAACAACACACCTTAATGTCTCATGCCGTTGGACCTGTGTCAGTGTTCTGTAACAACTCACTCCACAGAGCTGGATGTGAGTTAAGGCATCAGCCTCGTTACCTGGAGAGAGACGTCGAAACACACACAAAGGGCTGAGAATGAGACTGAGCTGCTTCAAGACAACACAACCACTGATTAACCAAAAGATCAAAACAGCTGACGCAGACTGTAAGTCACCTGCTGGGCCACATCTCACTCCACTAACTAAATGCTGGGTTTGTGCCATGAAAAGCAGATGAATCCTCAGTGGGTTTGTAAAGCTTGGAGGCAGGGTTTGAGTTTTTATGGAGACTGAATGACCAACATTAGGATCCACAGGAACAGAATGTAAGGTTCATTCTCTGTGATTTTACACTGACTGATAACACTGAAATATTCACACTGTGGTACCACACTCAGACTCATGGGTCTATTTGGAGGTTTGGAGACCAGAACCAGACTGAATCCACAGCTGAAGGAGATCCATCATCCCCACTGCCATCAGGCTCTACAGCACCTTAACCAACTTGATTTTATAGTGATTATACAGCAAGAGCCAACAACCACAGCCCAGACGCAGGTTTGAAGGGAGTCATAAAGAGCTGACTGCAGGTCTCAGCTCTGACACAGCTCAGTCTGCTGAACGCTCAGACCCTCAGTGTTTCATGTGTCCATGTGTTTGCTTGGGTCAGATGTTATGTTCACCTCCACGTCTTCACCTCACAGCACAGGGGACTGAAGTGGACTGACAGCTAAGTGCATCCTGTGACCAGCTATTCTAATTCCTACGTAACTAGGAGCCATTAACAGTGTTCTGAAAAAGAAACAGACAGTCCAACGTTAGAACAAGAATGCTGAGGACAAAGCACAGGATGTAGAACCCTCCTCCGCGGTTTGGGCTGCATGGCTGCTGTTCTTTGTGTTGTTTAACGTTTGGAGGTGAACACAGCATTCAGTCATTTTCATTATTTGACCTTAAGCCCAAATACTAAGAACAAAAAGTCTCTCCCTTTACACTGGTAGGTAAAGGGAGACCAAAGTCGGCCCTGAGAGTGTCACACACTGGTGGACACAAAACCATGAACACACCTGTTCTACTGAATCAGACCTGTACCGTCAGTTTGACCTCACACTGTTGTCATGGAAACATGCATCAAACAGCAGGACAGACTACGTGTGCAAACACAGACAGAAACCAGTATGTGTGTTTCAGGAGGCAGCTCCTCCATCCTGTCATTCTGCAGCTCAGGTTACTGAACCGCTGGTACCATCACATCCTGACGTTTACAGTCCAAACACTCACACTGTGGTTTTAAATACTTTCTGTTTGCTGTAAACCTTTGTCATTATGAGAGGTGGAAACACAAGCACCACACCTGTACAGAAATTTAGAGACAGGTGGTCAGCAAAGAGTGGATGCGTGCAGCAGGGGTCAAAAGTCGAAGAAATGAGCCAGCAGTAAAAAAGGCTACCCCTGCTGATCAGGTTTTGATCGCATCCCCTCCTCCCCTCACCGTACGAGTAAACTGGCCCCCGGTGGTCTGGCTGTAGAGGGGCAGATGTTAGGACCTGGGGGACGGACAGCTCTGCCAGACTGGGGACAGAGGTTGGACACAGTCTGGGCGCGGCATCTGATCCAGGAAGTAGAACCAACTGCCGCAGTAAACCCTGCAACAAACAAACCAGTGTGACTGAGGTTTCAGTCTGACCCAGAAGGTCTCAGCAGACAATGTCCTGATTCTGAACTAGGACTCACAGAGAAGCGTCCCCTCCACCTTCTCCTGCTACCAATGTAGAACCTGGACCCTCTGGTACTCAGAGATGTGGGGAAAGACTGGGCCTGTTTACTAGGAAGAGGGCAAAACAAATCAAGCCACTGGTTGACCAAACACAGTATTCACCAAAGAAGGGTCTAACCCTAACCCCCGGGAACTTACTGTAACCAGGCAGAAACGCCACTTACCTGAATCAGGTGAGCTGAACTGGACTGAACCAGACAACACTACAGAAGTGTTAATTGATGTCAGCCATAATAAACTTAGTCCAAATTAATCAGCTCAGACGAAACTGCTCTGAATCAGTTTGAATAAAACCAGGCTAAACTGAACTAGACAGACTAAAATAATGTGATCCAAAATAAACTGGACTGAACAGAATAAGTCTGAACTGGTCTGACAGGGACTCACAGCTCCAGAGGCAGTCCACAGTCCACAGTCAGTGTGGCATAAGGTCCAGTGATGGCCAGCACCACGGTGTGCCAGCGGTTGTCATCTAATCCAATATCTTTGTAACTCAAACGACTCCCTCCCCTCTTCCCAGGAGGCGTGGTTAGAAGGTGAAGGTGGTTGTGTGAGACACGTAACCCTAGCAACAGTGAATCAGATGTCTCCTCTACCACAGAGAATATATACTCATTCGTCTGGAAACAGAGAAACATAACCGGATTAGACTGGACCTGACAGAACCACATCCTACTGGACTAAACCAAACCAGTCCAGACATGACCTAGCTTGATTAAAACAGGTCATACTACATTAAACTAAATCGGAACCGGCCTGATTACGCCTGAACATACAACATTAACTGCATGAAACGGGCCAGTAAATACTAGATCGGACCAGAAGACGTTCTATATTCCCCCGACTTACCTTGGGTTGCAGCTTTGATATCTTCACAGTGGCAACCAATGAGAACTCAGCAGGGAAGTAGTCACAATTGATGAAGATTTGGGAGGCGGGGAAACTCAGTACCGCTGCCCTGACTCCACCCAATCGTAGACCTCTGGACCCGTTGGACTGTACCATCTGCACCTGATTGGTCAAACAATGGATCATAGCATCATTTATCTCCCCCTTTTAGTCCTATGGCATCTCCCCCCTCCACACTTGTCTCCTACCTGTGTGGGCAGGGCTTGTCCGGGGCGTGGAAGGGCTCTGGCCAGCAGGTCGAGAGGCAGCAAGTCTGAGGAAGAGACAGCCTCAGTCAGAAACACACACACCAATATAAACACAAAAGCACATAACAGAGGAATTCATGGGTTCTACGGAGACTCAAACTAGACCCGACAGGGCTGGAATCCGACTGTCTGTGGACATTATGGGCTGGATGGAAATTAAAAAGCTCTCCGTTTATTTTTACTTTATCACTCTGTGGTGAATTTATTTACCTCTGTGGATTCAGGGAAGAAAACCAAACGTATGTTGGCTTCCAGGTTCCAGCAGTGATTTACCACAGACTCAAATACTGAGTCAAGCAGTAACACATGGAGCAATGTACAGAGTAAAAACCATTACAGAGTCTGTTACTGGGTCACGTAAAAGGTGAAGGTAAACCCGAGCAGCTCCACACAATGTCAGAGACTAAATGTAAACTGAGATGAGATGGAAGGAGCTTCAGGAAGAACTGACATCTGACGGGGTAACGTTGGACTGACTGGAATTCCCCTTTAAGCTCAGCTGAGGCCCTGACTGTGTGTTCTGCTGGTAAAGTGGGATCAATAGAAGATGAATGAAGGGAGGGACGACATGCACAGAAACACAGCTCACATTTCAAAGAGATCAAGCATCAAAGCACAAAGCAGCAGAGACCACTGAGGAAGACAAAGTCACCTCCCAGCGAACAGGAGGAGCCTGACCTCAAAATCACAAAGAGATCCTGCTGTAGCTCAACCAACAGCAGCAACACTACAAATGTATCTCTGACTTTATGTGAAAGATAAAGCTTACCTTCATTTACAGTCGTTAAAGCTAGGCTAACAGTTTACCTTGATTTACAATCCTATGCTAAGATAGACTAACAGCGTCTCTCTATTTCCAGACTTTGAGGCTGAGCTAGGCTAACAGCTTCCCTCTGTTTTCAGACTTTGAGACTAAGCTAGGCTAACAGCTTCCCTCTGTTTCCAGACTTTGAGGCTAAGCTAGGCTAACAGCTTCCCTCTGTTTCTAGACTTTGAGGCTAAGCTAGGCTAACAGCTTCTCTCTGTTTTCAGACTTTGAAACTAAGCTAGGCTAACAGCTTCCTTCTATTTCCAGACTTTGAGGCTAAGCTAGGCTAACAGCTTCCCTCTGTTTTCAGACTTTGAAACTAAGCTAGGCTAACAGCTTCCTTCTATTTCCAGACTTTGAGGCTAAGCTAGGCTAACAGCTTCCATCTGTTTTCAGACTTTGAGGCTAAGCTAGGCTAAAAGCTTCTCTCTATTTTCAGACTTTGAGACTAAGCTAGGCTAACGGCTTCCTTCTGTTTCCAGACTTTGAGGCTAAGCTAGGCTAACAGCTTCCCTCTGTCTCCAGACTTTGAGGCTAAGCTAGGCTAACAGCTTCCCTCTGTTTCTAGACTTTGAGGCTAAGCTAGGCTAACAGCTTCCCTCTGTTTCTAGACTTTGAGGCTAAGCTAGGCTAACAGCTTCCCTCTGTTTCTAGACTTTGAGGCTAAGCTAGGCTAACAGCTTCTCTCTGTTTCCAGACTTTGAGGCTAAGCTAGGCTAACAGCTTCCCTCTGTTTTCAGACTTTGAGACTAAGCTACGCTAACAGCTTCCCTCTGTTTCTAGACTTTGAGGCTAAGCTAGGCTAACAGCTTCCTTCTGTTTCCAGACTTTGAGGTTAAGTTAGGCTAACAGCTTCCCTCTGTTTTCAGACTTTGAAACTAAGCTAGGCTAACGGCTTCCTTCTGTTTCCAGACTTTGAGGCTAAGCTAGGCTAACAGCTTCCCTCTGTTTCTAGACTTTGAGGCTAAGCTAGGCTAACAGCTTCCCTCTGTCTCCAGACTTTGAGGCTAAGCTAGGCTAATAGCTTCCCTCTGTTTCTAGACTTTGAGGCTAAGCTAGGCTAACAGCTTCCCTCTGTTTCTAGACTTTGAGGCTAAGCTAGGCTAACAGCTTCCCTCTGTTTCTAGACTTTGAGGCTAAGCTAGGCTAACAGCTTCCCTCTGTTTCTAGACTTTGAGGCTAAGCTAGGTTAAGCATTTTTCTACTTGACACATCTTTGTCCTTGTACCTGTGCAGGGTCTCCAGGTCTGGCCTTGGACTCTGCTGGTGACCAGCACCCAGGCAAGCGTCAGGCAGTGACGTGCTAACATCATGCCTGTTTGTGGGTTCGATTCCTGCTCACCACTCTGCTTCTTGACCTGCATCAGACCACATCACATCAGACATTTTGTTGTAGTAACTCAAATGTCTGCGTTGGCATTGTCACTCTTTTTCCATTTACTTGTTTTAAACTGTGGGATATTAGTCAGTTGTGCCAACCAGCAGGTTCCATTATATCCCAATAAACATATGTCTCAGTCCAAGTGAATGTCTCTCATTCCAGGCCATAGAGGCCCTGGCCTTCGACTGCCACAATTCCCTGACTGCATTTATGTGATATCGCATCATCTAGCAGGAGACAGATGAACACCTCAGTCTTGTCGGGGAACAGTGATTTTACACTGAGCAGTGGTCAAGCTGTCAGGCTGAGGAAACCTTACCTCTAAACCACACCAGGATGGTCTTTTTATTTACAGCAGGGCATTTGGCTGAGGAACACATAAACAACAAAACGATTGTTCACTTTTGACTGGCTATCAGTGCTGAACCTTAGCAACAACCTGATGACGTCACACCTGGAATCTGCCCAGTGCCTGTAACAACACTTTGACTCCACTGGGGGCGCTGGTGCTCATTTAACATTATTATACTTACATTTGTTTGCTTTTATTTTGGTTTTAAACACACTGTGTTTAGCCTTTAGTTAAAAAGGATAAATCTCACCTGCATCAGAGGTTATGAGTCGTGGATCAGCCTGTGCTTCACAACAAGACGCAGGACAGTCCAACATCAGCACCAAGGCACATGAGAGACGGCTTCTGTAAATTGTCCATCATTGTTTGACCCAGTTCACAGATATTTATCAAGATGCATTAACTTTTCTTCTACTTCTTCAAACTAAGAACACGCTCTTAAATGTAACTTCAGGACTAAAACTCAAACAAAAGTCGCTCTCAACGTTTTCTTGCAGTGGGATCCTCCCTTCAACTGTCCTCATCTGTCACATCTCTGTTTTAAAAAGACAACACAATCCTAAGAGCTGATCCTGGTATCCCATCATCCTTCAGTGTTTCTGATACAGATGTCCCTTCTCCTGCAAACTCACAATCTTTTAGTTTTAAGTAAAAACTTGCTTCTCAAGCTTCAGGTTTCCGGTGGTTCTGTCCTGGTTCAATGTCAGCTCACTGACTACTTGTGATTGTCAGGTTCAGGCGAGACTAACTGAGCAGAGAGGGAGCTTACCTGGCTCGCTCTACCAATATTTAAATAAGAAAGGCTGGGAGGAGCTGGAAAAAGAGAGAGAGAGAAGTTCAGTTTAATAACTAAACAACTGAAGAGAAACAACGTGAAGCTCATAACTAGGAAAAAGTGACAATTCACTATTTACTCAACTTTAAAAAAACATCAATGAAAAGTCTGAGATATTGGTACTTTATATATATATGTGTGTGTGTATTTTTGATACTTTGTATTTTATCTTTTTTCTGCAGTTTGCACCTGACACCAAAACCTCTTGTTGTACTGTTACGTATTCTCTACAGATTTCTGATTCTAATATGAAGCTTAAAACAAATATAATTTACTGAAAACAGCAAACATCACCTTTTAACATGTGAACTAAACTCTAATTAATCTAAAATTTTATTTTACTACAGAGGATCTCAGTGTTTCCTCTTTAAATGACCTTTGACTGGATGATGCAGGTTCTGATGGTTTTGCTGACATCAACACAGAAGCCTGGAGGCGAACTCGTGTCTGTGATGCCACAGCGTTGACCATCGTAAGGTTTCTGCTCTGTTCTGGCTTTGCTCTAGAACCTTAACCTGACTTTGCTTTGAAGCTTTTCCGCCTTTTCAAATTTAATGCACAGAAATGCTGCACAAGTTTAACCTGCTGCAGACACTAAGAGATGATCTGATGGAGAAGATGAAACAGAAGAGGAAGACAGACTTTGACTGATCGCTGGTCTGTAACCGCCTCACAGGAATTTCCCAGGTGAAGCTCCGCCTCCTACCTGTCCAAGCAGCTGAGACTGCTCTACGTTTATTGGAGAGCTGAATGAAATAACACGAAGAATCAGCGCCGACATTAACATTACTCGGCTTAGAAACCAACCAGCAACCCCTGGTGCTGGTTCAGGTCCAATACTAACACCACCTGCTGCAGGGCTCAGGTAGGTGGTACGAGTCCCAGCAGAACCAAGTAGAACCCACATGACTTCTGGTCAGCCATTGCTCAGCATGAATGAGCTCTGTGCAGTTACAGATTCATGCTCCACTGTCAACATACTCAATTCTGGAGTGTTCACACTGTTTTGGATCACATACAGTAAGAGAGACTGACTGTAGACAGAGACACACTCGCACCTATGGGCAATGTAGAGTTTCTAACCAGCCTCACTGCATGTGTTTGGACTATGGGAGGAAGCCAGAGACCTCAGAGAGAACCCACGCAGACAAGGGGAGAACATGCAGATTCCACACAGAAAGGCCCCCGGTTGCCTCCGGGAATCGAACCCGGGACCTTCTGGCTGTGAGGCGACCCCACGATGCCTTGACCAAAATAATCCAGATTTGAACTCGGATCCAGAGGCAGAGAGGAACCCACAAAAGGAAACATTCACCTCATTAAATATGTTCATCTGAGACATTTTATTAAAAATACTTACTATCAATCACTCAGCTAATAACTATATTAACCATTAAGGAGCTTTTTACACTAAGATGAGAGAAACATGAACTTACTAATATTCAATGTTACAATTGTGTCTTTAAATATGATAAATACTTGTTTCCTGGTCATCGTCCAAACCACTGGACCATGACAGAACATCTGCAGCTCTGCATTGGTTTCTAACAAAGTGAGACAGGCTGGTGCTGCAAGCCAACACTGAGCTGGTTCTGATCCAGACCTGAGCGGGGTCCCTTCAGAACAGTTGCTCTCTTAGCCACAAGCACAAAACAGATAGCGGCCCAGCACCACAAGCCTCGCTCTGACAGCGGCGCTGGTTCTGCTTTGATGTCTGCTGCTGAGGCAGGTCCGGACACGAGGCTGCTGTAATCACCCAGTTATTCTTCTCATCTCCCATTTTTTCTGTTAACTGGCTTTTACACACTGAAGTAGGCAGAGCTGATGAATCATCCAGTCCAACAGAAACTATATTAATGATGTAAGTTTGGGGAACCGAACGTAAACAGAGTTCAGAGTTAAACATTTCACTACAGTTGAACACGTCAGAAAGCTGGAAACTCGTCGTAGTGACCTGCGCTCACACTCACATCCTCTCCTCCAGACAACTCACTGAAAGAAACTGGATCTGAAGCTTCAAGACACAAAATGAGTGTGTGAAGAAGAAAATTTAAAAACAAAAGACTGAAAGGAGGAGTTCACTGCCGGTTTGTTTTTACCTCTGTGAAATAAAAAGCACATCAACATCTACACAAATATCATTTTAATGGTTTGTGTTGCAGAGGCTGAATTTAAGGAGGCTTTTATGTTGCGTTTTCATTTTAGCAGAACACACGACCCAGTTACGCTCCACGGTTCAACATTGAACTCAACCAGTCTTTTCCCAAATGTTGGCTGCTGCTGAACAGATAAGAACATTCAAAACAAAGCTAAAACCAGTTGGGCTCCTCTGAATGTGTTCAAGTCGTCGTCCTTCAGGAAGAGAAAGTGCATAAACGTCCAACTGAAAGAAGAGGAGGCGAGCTGTGGATTCTCAGTCGAATCGTTCAGGAAAACACCAGAACCATGACGAAACGTTACTTAACTATGACTCAGCACATCAGAACAGTCAATTAGCTGTTTTGCCGTTGGTTAAACTGCGAACAAAGTCTAAGTCCATTTTTTGGGTTGTGATTCAAAGTATTGGCAGTCCACTAACAGGGATGATTTAAAACAAACACGATAAAAAATCCTCATTCTTCTCCAGGCTCATCAGAGGAGAAGCTGTTTGTTGTAGAACCAGGTGATGTTCACACTGAAAAACCTTCACAGGCTGATTTCCCTTGTGTTCTGTCCAGTTTTGTGAAATCTGCGTCAGGCTAGGAACATGCGGGGCCTGGTGGTTACCCAGCAGCACTGTATGTGTGATGTCTTCATGACGGGGAGGAAGTCGTGTTTGGGCCTTTCCATCCATCCAGTTTGTTATGCAAAGAAAAGGAGGAGAGTTTCTGAAAGCGACACACAGAGCGCCAGATGCTGTCGTGAGGCCACCACATCACCGACGCGTGGTGATGACGTCACCTCTAAAGACCCAGAGACATGCGTACGATCTTCTGAGCATGTTTATAAAACTGCTCTCGGTCCTCCCGCCACATTTTAGAGGCGTCGACGTTCGCTCCACTTTCATCGTTAGGCTCTGACAGGGGACAAGGAAGCGAAGGTAGGACAGAGGAAACAAGGAGTCGCAGCGAACAGACAAAAAAGAGAGCACAGGAAAATAACAGAGATAAATATGAGGCAAGAAAGGACACCAGAGAGGAAAAGGAGACAAGTAAAAAGAGTAAGCAAGAGGAGAGGACACAATTACAAGGAGGGAAGAGGGAATGAGGAAACAAGGAGACAAGAGAGGACATGTTCACACAGTCAACACAGTTCCACATCATTCTGAAGCGCTGAACCAAACAAGTGAGGTACCTGCCAACATGCTGACAACCGACAGCAGGATCTTCTCCACACTCTGGACTGGACTCCATCGCTCCGCACTGCTCTCATAACCCATTGGATCATCACCAGGGGCATGGAGGATGGAGATACAGACCCGACCGTCGGGATAAACTGGGGAGGGACAGCAGGAGGATCCGTCATCTGACCAACAATAACTTCTGAATCAAACACATTCAGTTTAGATGTGTTCCAGAAAGCAGAGAAATGTCTTTTTTCATTTACTAAGCTGAATTACCCGAATCATTAACCCAATTAAAATGTCATGACATCATCACTGTGACATTACCTTTGCCAAAACCAAATAAATGAGGAACATTATAATCAAAGTAAACGTTCAGACAATATTCTTTTATTATTTATCATTCTTTTGTCGAATCTTGCGTCTGATGGGCGGTAAAGACGTGATCCAGTCCAGAGTGAGGCAGGAAATCAGCGATTATCAGTGAATCTAGTGCTCGCTGACATCAAACATGTTTATCAGGGTGTGATAAGCATTTCCTGCCGGCTTCCTGTCATGGAGGTCCTGCATTTCTGAGCTGCTGGTTTTAACAGCTGCTGCAGGAATTGAACATTAGTGCTTGTAGATACTGAATCCCTAGTTAACACAACAGGTAAAAATCATAATAATAATCATATTAAAGCTGTAATATAAAGCTCAAAAAAAGCTGTGGTCTCAAAACTCCTTTTCTATGTTTATGGATGTTAATGTTAATGTTTATTCTGAAAGAAACGTTTTAAAAGTCACATTTTAAACAATTATTTTTGGATAAACCAAACACATTAACAGTGGTTGTACAGTGAGGATTGTGGATGGAGGAGTGCAGACAGTTTTCTTCTTTGTGTTTCATCTTCATCTACTGCGGTTTGTTGATGGAGGATCAAACAATACAGTTTCAGCAAGTTCAGCTCAGGGCCATGCTGGTATCTGTGATGATGAGGGGTCAGCAGAAAGACTCTTGTCCTCTAATCAGAGCAGAACGCGCTCAAACCATCACCCTGAGCGGACTGCAGTCCACTAATCACAGCTAATGACAGCACGCTAACAACACGCCAGCAGCAGCGTGTTGAAACCGGTCGAATGATGGTTTTCAGTCAGCACATGGCCTCACGTCACGTCACTGTGGTGCATTGGGTTGTTTATAAAGCGTCACATTGACTGTTCTTGTTTTTGCCTGATAATTAAGAAACATGTCCAACTTAGCAGACAAGTGGTTCACGTTCTTAGAACCAAAGCAGGCATCAGAAAGTCAGCGGGACACAAGCTGTGGACTTACTGTTGGGGTGAAACATTTCACAGGTGAACCTCATCTTAGGAGGGCTGAGAGGATAATCAGACGGAAAACTGAGGACGGCCGGAAACACGCCACCTTCAAAACAAGTGTCTTGAGGACCCCTGAAACATAAACAGAGGGAACAACTGGTTACAGGCACCATCTGAAAAACGGTAAATAAGCCACATGTGCTCACAAAGTTTCCGGAGGCTGTAGTGGTGACTGGTGAATCGTAAAGGCTCTCTGTGATTCTATGGGTTTGTTACACAGTTCTTGGAGAACATCAGCGTAAGGAGGTTTATGAAGTTTGTGACTGGTTGTCAGGGTCAAAGCTCAAGACACAGAAACATGAAATATGTTTTTTTTGTCATAGTGACTGATAGTGATTTGAATATCATCAGTTGTCTGGACACGGTCTCTTCCTCGCTGTGATCTGATGGTCCATCTGTCTGCAGGTTATCATTTTGATGCCACTCAGCAGGGGGCCATTGAATCTTATCAGGAAGGCGAAGCGTTGACAAACCCTGTAACGCTGAGTTTATCGCTGGTTACGAGCGTTGTCACTCTGGAACTGGAACTGCTCAGAACATTGCTAAATCTGAAAAGTAACACACTTCAGATGGGAGTCAAATGTAATACTCTGTGTTCTGAGTGTCGCAGTTTTCACGTGGTATTAAGAAGCGATAAAGTCGTATTGTACAACACTCACTTAACTCACCGGACGACGGCTTCAGGTAATGTTGGGATGATGTCAGTGGGTGGAGTCAGACAGAGCTGGAGGTTAAATTGAAGGGCAGCTTGAAGCTGTTGGCACCCTAACAACAATAACAAGAGGCCCGACCGGCGATGATGCCTTCACTGACATTAGGGGCAACGCAAATGATGCTGTCGCTGTGGTGCGTTGTACCACTGTGTACAGAGGAGCCAGGTGAAAACTGTCTGTGTGTAGAGATACCACCACAGTAAACTGGTCTCTGCATGGTTTTATGAAGCAGGTTTGGTGAATACAGCTGTGGTTGAGGTTTGATGCTGTAAAGCCTCGTACTGGTGCTACAGACCACGTCGTCAGTTGCTTCCACAGTAACAGTAACTAACTAACTGCTCAGCTGCAACATGAGCCACTCACTTTGAGCAGAAGTAGCACGACTGCACGGACAGATTTACGTCGGTCCAGTAGACCGCTGCTCTGTGCGCTAAAGTTAAAATGGCCTAATGTTGCCACAGCAACACTATGTCCTGATCACAAACATTCCACATCAAACTTCTGATGCTCTCAAACTTCAGTTCAGTTTTATTCAGAGCATATAAATGATCTCTTCCCACTGACGGCCTCTGGGAGCTGCTGCAGGTCCTGCTAAAATCCCTCTACTAGGACAAGACATGGACTGAAAACAAGCCGCACTTAACCACGTTTGATGCTTGTTGTCGTTGAACGCCGATGATGTGACCTTTTCTACATACTTTATTGTTTAGATGTCACCGATCTGCAGCACAGAAAAGGTTGGGGACCACCGTCCTTGACGAAGCCACGTCCAGCATTGGCCATTAATAAAGGATTCTAAAGTTAACTACTAGACAGATGTTCAGGGGTCGATTATTCAGTCGGTTAATAATTGAGGTAAAGAGACCAGTCAACTGCTGAATCTCTGTGGGTTTAACACTTGTTCAGGTCCAAATGTTTAAACTGTGTCATTTTACAGCAAATTAAGACTTTGAGATCAGTTTATATTGACTTATACAGTAAACAACTGGTTCTGAAGGTTTAATCTCACTAATAAGTTATCGCCTGTACTCACATGATCAGAGCCTCCCACTCGAAGAAGTTCTCCTCATTAGCCGGACCTGCAGGAAGAACCAGACTATGAACCATGTGCTGAGCTCAGATGAACAGACACGGATCCAAACTACCAACCTGCAACGATTCCCTCAGGTGGGTTCAGAGTCAGCTCTGCAACACAGAACACACAGGTTACTGCTGGAAACCGGCCGCGACCTCTGACCTTTAATGTGACGTTCAGGGAGTATAAGAAAACTCAAACTAAGGCCTAAGTGTCTGACTTAAACAGACTACACATAAACATTCGGCGCTAACATGCTAAGCTAACGTTATGATAACGGAAGAAGTAAAGTTGCTCCATCGAACCCAAATCTAACGTATGCGAAATCAAGGAAAAAACGAGGTTGTCCTGACAAACCAGACGGTCGAGAACGGACCACGTTGCTTTACAACTTCTAGCTAATGTAGCAGTAAAACCCACTGTTGCGTTTAATGTGCGGTTCATTTAGCCGAGCTGGGGAAAACTTTCTGGAGCGCGAAAGCTCCACGGACACGTCACACAATGGCCCGTTTCATCCTCGTAAAGCTCCTGGCTGTGGACACATGAAGCCGAACTGAGCGGACTCCACTGATGGTTCACGCTGCAGCAAAACATCTGAAACGCTGGAGATCAAGCTGAATATGAACGAAGGGACTCTGTGACGGAGTTCGGTTCGGGAGGCCTGTTAGCTTAGCCGAACAGAGCAGCGTCGGGACGAATCTGCTTTGGTTCGCTCACGTTTGTACTCAGCCATCAGTCTCTTCAGCGCGGTGCCGGCCATCGTGATCCACCGGAGACCAACGGAGAATATAGACGGTTCCGAGTCCTCTCACTGCGCCACCAAACCGTCGCCACAACTGTACAAACTGCGCATGTTCGGCAGCTCGTTCGGTAGTTTCACCGTGAGTGCAAAGTGACAGCGCCCCCTGGCGCCCACACGTTAGTACTACTACCTAGTGGTAGTACCACAGGGACCGATGTCTCTATTATGATGAGAATATTCCAGTGATTACTAACATTGAAGTATATGCAGCAAGACTTAGGAACAGAATCAGTAATGAGTCCAGTTCTGGAACGGCACCGAGCCTCGTCAGGGTCAGATGATGAACCACCTGGTGGTTGCTGCCACCTGTCGTAACTCACCTGTTTCACTAGTGCTGCTCGGTATAATTCAGGTGTGATTCGTTTTGTAAGGTCTCTCTCATGATGCAGTTTCAGGAAACTGAGCTGATAGTCATGTGACACACAGGAGTTTGGTTTGTGGTAAAAATTTATTTGATCTGTGAGTAAGTACAGCGGTTGTGTTTTCTTACACGTCTGCAGTTCATCAAACCGATATATATTTATAAAAATTAAAGAAATATGATCTACATACACCTAATACAAAAAGTCAATCTAGGAGTGAGTCCACTGCTGCTTTAGTTAAGGACACTCGTAATAAGTGTGACACATAAAGTGCTGATGAGAAGACCTCAGAGAAGAATATTATAATTATGAATCTGTGCATTAAGTAAGTCTAAAATAAAACAGCTGCTGAACACACAGACGGGTCCAGTCTGGACACAAACGATGCAGATGGGTCACACACAAACACACGTGTGAGTACATCTCTTTGGTTTTGGGGTTTTCAGTCGAAAGCCTTTAAATAAATGGACAAAGCACAAACAAACAGCTGGAATGTGGCAAAACACTGTTCAGAGACATCTTGGACATCAGCATTTAAATCACATCTTCCACACAGTTTATAAATAAGTGTAATTTAACACATACAAGTCATTTTCAGAAACAGCACGGTGGCAAATGTAGTAGTGACTTTCAGAAGAACCGATGAGGGACATGAGGGATTTAATGTCCAGCCGTGGTAGCACTGAGCTGCTTGGAGGCTGACGGTGTCGGCTGGAAGCTCTTTACATTTAAACTGCTGCAGTCAACAAGCTGAAGAAAGACTCATTTCTCAGACAAAAACTGCAGGTTGCCAGTATAACTTTTCATCGAGGTCGTGGCCCTGAGCCTTGTATTAACAGAGCCGGGTCACATCCGGGTGACATTAGGACTACAGTGGAAAACGACCATTTGGATAATGTGCACGTCCCTCATGCGACACTTGACTTTCAACATCGCGTCCCAAATCCATGCTAACGAGCAGCTAATGTTTCACTAGCGCTTTCTTCAGACGTGTTCTGTCAACCTGTGGGTTGGACCTCAGTAGTTTTCAGTGATCCATTGCCCTTTAACAACTTTACCCGTTGGCGCTTCAGCTGCCAATAAGAATGACGCCACAGGAGATGAGAGAAAAGGCGAAAATAGCCAAATGAATTGACGAGAATGGTCGTTTCAATCGTTTCGGTCCTGAGGCTGATGCTAACGTTAGCTTTGAATCTACTTCCCACGTCCACTGCACATTCGTAACTAATCAACCTAGTTGTCTTATTTCTCTCTACACAACAAAGTTGGTTCTCCTGCCGTCAATTAGCTAACGATCATTAACTGATGGGCTGATGTCAGCTAACGTGCTAACTTTGTGACCCAGCTCCACGAACACAAGGCTCTGCTCGTCGTCACCACGTGGACACACGGGGTCTTCGTCATGAATGTTTTTCCGTGTCGTTGGCTTTGGGCCGCTCATCGTTATTCATCACACCTGAAGCCTGACTTTCTGTCCACAGGCCCAGATCCTCACCACACAGACACTGACTTTGAATGAACTATGTTGACGTTGTCTCCTTTTCATTCGACCAATCACAGTTTATTTCATGGCACTGATGCTCAAACTGTTTAGAAAATGTTAAATCAATCCTTGGGAAGGTTTGTGTTATTTCAGCACAACAGAAATCAATTGTTTTAAAGTAAGAAAATTACGACATTTAAAACAGCTGAACCCAAACATGACCAGGTTCTACTTGTACACAAGTGACTAGTTTAATCATTAGATATGAGTCACTGATTCTGTTGCCAATAAATTCTTTCCCTACAAACTAATTCATGAATCACTTGAAGATGTTCTCAGCCAACGAAGCCACTTGGGTTCAGTGAGATTTTAAACTGGAGACCTTTCATGAAGGAATCCAGTCGTGGTGGATGCACAGAGAGTAACTTCACCATAGTTTTTTATCTTTTATATTGTACTTTGAATATGGACAGAAACGTAAGGATGAGGCTGTAACTAAAGGCAGGTGTGGTGGTTCCTAAGGCAGCCTGACAGGGGCAGGACGAGTGACGACCGTGTCTATCACCTCCTCCTCCTGTGGGAGTCCAGGCGGTCATTTATTCTTCCTCCTCCTCCTCTTCCTCTCCAGCCATCACCTCTACCAGCAGCTCAGCAGTGCAGGTTGCTTCTCCCAGACTGTTGACAGCCTTCACCGTGTACTTGGCGTCGTCGTCTCCTGAAACCTGCAGGTTGACATCAGAAAGTTTCACAGTGAAATCAGATCCAATGTCAGACGAAGCTAATCCTAACCGGTGTACTGATCCGCTCCTTTGAACGTACACCCAACAGACCTAACTTGATCCAACGGGCTTCAGACAGAAGGTGTCAGAACACACAGAACATCACAGTTTGTTGTGTTTGTGGCTGCAGAACCTCAATCCTGACCTCTGTCCACCACCAACAGCACCAACAATGGACCCATGAGCATCAGAACTGGACCAGGGAGCAGTGGAAGAAGGTGCACCAGGTGCCCTATGGGTAGAAGGTAGGCCTGTGGAGGCAGCGTGATGCTTTGGGCTATGCTCTGCCCGGAAGCCTTGGGTCGATCCATGTGGATGTTACCGTGACCCGTTGCACCTGCCAGCGTCATTCAGGCCAGAAAACATGACCCGGCCTGATGTGACAACTCAGTAATAACTGAATAATAATTAAGTTTGACCTCTGACCTCTGAAATAACCAGACTGCAGTTTCCATCCTCATCGTAGTCAATCTGGAAGTGTCGGGTCTCTTTGATGGGCTGGTCGTCTTTGTACCACACCACCTCAGGGTCAGGATAGCCTGCAGTCACACAGAGACGAGTCAGTCATCTTCAGCAACTGGAATTATTATGCAGCCCTTAACAAACACGTGCAGCTTGTATTTGCCAGTGTCTCTGTGACATGCGATCGTCCCACCTTCTATCTTGCAGTCGAAGCGAGCGGCGCTGCCCTCCACCACCTCCACGTCTTTGATGACCACACTGAAACTGGGCTTACACTCGGTCTTCTGCTCGTACTCCAGACACTCCAGGAACTGGTTGTCCTCTGCACACAGGGAGACCGCATGGTCAGCTGACATGTTCCCGTCAGTACTGTTGTTCTGTTGTGTTCTACTGTCAGCGCCGCTCTGACCTTCAGTCGGTGAACCCTTCTTGGCACTGACTCCAGCCATCATGGCCATGGACGACAGTCGACCGATGGCTCGGACAGCGTGACCCGTTTTCTGTGAAGAAGAAATGGTTCAAATGGTGCATTTTACGTGGATTTTTTGTTTCAGTTCCACTTTTTATACTATTATACAGTCAGTGGCTGTGTCCGCATTTCACACAAACTCAAACCAGTCAGTCGCTAATCATCTGCTAAGCTAAACCAGCTCCACCTCAGCTATAGCAGTAAGATACTCGCTGTGCACCAGACTGGTCCCAGACTGACAGAACAGAAGGCTTAATGTGTTTCTGTGTGTATTAGCAGTACCTGCCATTTCCTCCTCAGGATGTATTTCTTCATCCTCTCCTTGGAGAGCTTCTTGGCCTTCATGGTGTTGGTGTCCTGTTTCAGCCACGGGTGTTCAAAACACTGAGCGCAGGTCAGTCGGGCTCTGACACACAACGTAGACACATAGACAGCGTTTTATTCTTCCATTGGCATCATGTGAGTGAGTCATCATCACTTCCTGAACTTGTTTTCTGTTTAGAGGGAGAGATCTTTGCTGATCCAGTAACTAACGGGGCAGTGGTAACAGCTCTGCTGCAAACTTTGTGTAATTAGGTTCCACAAGATGCTGCACGGCACCGCTCTCTCTCTTTGTCTGCCTTACTTCATGTCTTTCTTCAGCAGTTTGGTGATGAAGTCTTTGGCGTTGTCTGAGATTTCATCAAATGCCTCGTCCTCAAAGTCCCAGGTGGCTGAAGTGACGTTGGACAGAGTCTCATTGTCGTTGTCGCCCATAAAAGGAGAGAGACCGCTGAGCCTGCGAGGACGAACACGGGCAGAACTGAACCCTCGCTGATCCACACTCAGCTACCACAGAGCAGGAAACACGGGATCATACTGTACCAGTACAACCGTAGATGCATCAGAACTACATTTAAAAGTGAAGTCAACTGAAGATGAAGACTGTAATAAAGACTAAAGTGAAGTTAAGTGATGACTAAAATGGAAAAGTGAAAATAAATAGAAGAAATTATTTACTAAACTGAGCTAAGCTAAAGCATAAACCTGTGAAATGCACATGAGAGTGTTGGATAAGTCACATAAAGTCCACTCACAGGATGTAACAGATGACTCCTATACTCCACATGTCTGTCGGGTAACTGATGGCTTCATAGTTGATCACTTCTGGGGCCACGAACTCTGGGGTTCCGAACAGAACCTTCAGAGTCCCAGCATTTTCTGTTGGACAGCAGAACCCAGTGTTAATGTTATGTTCTTAATCCAGAACGACCACAGAGGCACAGAACCATCAGCTTTGAGAGTAAAGTATGGACCGACTCTCTGCGTGTGATAATGGTCGAGGCCTGTGCACCTGGATGTTCTGTGTCTATGTGACCAACTACCAACTAAACATTGCTGATTAGTCTGAGCAGCTGGTTACCTAATCGCCTGGCGAGGCCAAAGTCAATAAGTTTAATTTTGCTGCCAGTCTTGTTGACACACATGATGTTCTCAGGTTTGAGGTCGAGATGGACGATGCCCTGTTTGTGGATGAAGCTGACGCCGTCGATGATCTGCAACATGTATTTTATCACCTCCCTCTCTGTCAGCTCAAAGTCCTCATCGATGATCCGCTCGAACAGCTCGCCGCCCGAAATCCTTTACAAACACACGAAGAAGAGTTAGAATCATCTCAGTATTAACCAAATTTACAGTCACTGATCAACATGTCAGCTTTCTGTGACACTTCTATTCACATATCACAGTAAAAACCCCACTTAAATGTACACTACACCTGAAAACTTCAACTTCTGCCTTGTTTTAGATTCCGCAACCCAAAAACATAAAATAAGAACTTGGAATCAGACCCAACAACAATAACATTTGTCTAACATTTGTTTCACTTCACAATTGGAATGGTTGCTAATTATTTTGTATCCAACGCTTTCTAATGGTTTCTTGAGTGATGAACTGATAAACAGGTGGAGCCGCTGAGGACATTTGAGGAGTTTGGTGTGTTCAGGTCTGTTGCTGCCATTAGCTAAATTTAGCTGCTCTCAGATTCCTCTCATTGTTGGCCACCAAATTATTTTCCACCACTGCCCAGAAAAACCCATCTCAGCAGCAGGTTTAGTTTCTACAATGGAATCATGAATACAATCAAATATGAATTCTTTTAATTAACATTTTGCCATTTGCAGTTCTACTGTAAAACAAACGTACTTTTAATTTCTAAGGTTCTCATGAAACCAGGAGCCTTAAAGACAAATAGACAAGTTGTAGTGTTTTGTCAGTCAACTGAGCAGATCTTACGTACATCTCCAGAACCATGACGATGTCAGACTTGCCCTCGAATGCGTCGATACACTGCACCAGCTTGGGGTGATGGAGGCTGTTCATGATGCCAATCTCCTGCCGGACATTGTCCTTCTCCTTCGCTGAGTATGCCTTGATGAACTTTCCTGCCCAGACCTTCCTGGTGGCCTTCTCAACCAGTTTGAAGACCTGTCCAAACTTTCCCCTGAGACGATGTTAATAGAGAAAGAAGGGGTACAGCACTCCAGTAAGTATCTCAAATGCAATGTAATGCAAGGCTCAATTGCAAATCCAAGCCCTCTACTTGTCAGCTGGATCCCCTTCCCACAGCCTTGGTCAAATCATGCCTCTCACTCACCACTGGAATAGAGCCTACACCCCTCAAAACGCCAACAATCACCCCAGGACTGAAAACACCTGGTTTAGATCCCAGCAACTACAATAACCAATGGCTCAAAGTACATTACCCTTCATTTCCCACTCAAAATTGCCTCTATGAATGTTTCCAGCCTGATTTCAGTCCCTGTCACAGTACTGAAACTGCCAAATGACCTCCTGAAGGCAGCTGACCGTGACCATGCTCCTCTCTGGTTTCACTCTTATTTCTCAGGCCACACTCACTTCCTACATCATGTGATGATGAAGACTTCATGACTTACCTTCTTGGCAATATTTTCCATTTCTACGCAGATGACACTCAGCTTTACCAAACTTCCCACTGCTGCCTTTTCATCTTACTAACTCACTGTGATAAAAACGGAAGACTGACAGCTGCTCTGTTTTCCTCCCTCACAGGTTAGTGAGGAGAGGCAGATCTATGGCAGTTCATCCCACTCCCACATCAGTAACATCACCAAGTCTGCATCTATTGTCTCCACCCTTCCCCCAACCCTCTTACTACCTCCATTCTTGTTATTAACCTTGTTGCCTCGCGTATTGACTATTGGAATTCCCTCCTTGTTGATCTCCCACAAATATACACACAACACACATACAAACTCCAGCTGGTCCAAACTTCAGCTGCCTGTGTCATCATTAAAACATCCTCATTTCATCATGTCATTCAGCAACTCCACTGGATCCCTCTTAAATACAGAATAGAATTCAAAATCCCCCATATCTGTCCGATTTCCTCCACATCACCGCCTCCTCCCACTCCCTCAGATCCGCCTCTTCCATCCTCAGCACCAAGGGGAGAAGACAATTCTGCTGATCTGGTCCTAAACTCTGGAATTTACTGTCACTTGTTTAACCTCTTGACCTGGTGGGACTGTGGTCTCACAGTTACTAAGCTGGGGTGTACGTACGTTCCCAGCCTCTCCTCCACGTCATACAGCTCCTTCACCTTCACGTCTGTTCTAATGGTCACGTCTCTGTAGTCTGGCTCCTTCTCTGAGTCTGAAACAATGCACATTACGTCGTAAGATATCAGACTACGTCATGTTTGTTTCCTGATGTTGGTGCAGCGTTGTGTGCATGGTGGTGTGAATTTGCTGAGATGCTTGTGCTACCATCATCTTCCTCTTCTGCTTCGGCCTCATCCTGGTTCTCTGTCAGTGGAACAAAAGCACAAAGTTATTTCAATCACTCTGTCAGTTCTGACCCTGCAGCTCTGTGCTTGTCACTCTTTCATGCACTTCAGCTGAGTCAGTTGAAGAACGTCTCCTATTGTCTTACCATCATCGTCCACCAAGCCAACGTTGACAGGTTCCGATTCTGCACTCGGCTCTCCAACCCCGTAGATGTTCTCTGCCCGGACGCGGAACTTATACTGACGTTCTGGAAGAAGGTTCTGCCAACAACACAAGCTTTAGTTAAACCAATGTTGTCCAGTGCTGGAGAAGGACATGAGCCAGGCATAACTGGGCTCACCTGGACGTTGTAGGAGGTGCTGTTACAGGACACCAGGTGTTTCCACTGCTGCTCCACAGAGTCCCAGACCTCCAGGTTGTAGGACTGCACAGCACTGCCCCCGTCGTAGGTTGGCCCGTACCATGACAGAGTCAGACTGGACCGCCGGATGTCTGAGGCTGCAGGAACCTTTGCTGGGGGGTCAGGTTTATCTGAAGGGGGAAGCGCTGGGGTTAAAAGCTGATCCCTACAGGCCATGAGTTGCACTGTCTATACAGGGTTTACCTGAGGAGGTTGTCCTGTGGGTGGCGCTACAGAGAAGACTGGTAACAGCAGTACTGAGAGACGCCAGTGTGTTAAAAACTGTCACAGCTGATTTGTTTAGTTTGGACCAGTGGCAGTTAGAGAACGGTGAGAATGTGGCGAGAACTGGATCCAGTCACAGTATGAAGTTTAACGTGTACATTAGTGATGTTTGTGTGGGCTGATGTGAACATGTCTGAAGCATCTGAACCGAGCTGGACAGAACTACAACCCTGAAGAAAAGCTGCAGCAGGAAATGTGAGATGTCTGAGCTGACTGAAGAAGAACAGAAACATCCTAGAGGTCAAACAGTCCCCCAACACACAACATCTGTGTGTGTGTGTGTGTGTGTGTCCACACACAGACGGATCGCGGCCATAAAAGGCATGAAACTGCAGCAGAGAGGCTGAACTCAGCCTCAGGATTATGAACACACGTCTATTATAAACACAACCATGCTTGTCTCCTCATATTAGTGAAGTGTTTCCTTTCACTGGTTTTTACAACGGCTTCGTTTAAAGACTGTCGGGACGCTCTTACCGACGATGGTGAGGTTGAGGGCGGCCTGTCGGAGGCCGTAGCTGTTCCTCAGCTCGACGGTGTAGCAGCCACAGTGGTCCTGCTGACCGCTGGCAATGGTCAGTTTGCTGCTGCCATCAGTGCTGTCGATGGAGATGTCACCAGAGCCTTCCTGGATCTGAACAACACCAAACATGCGGCTCACTCATCTGCACACAGAACTGCCAAAGTCGCGGTCCACTGCCTACATCTTTACTTTTTGTTACATCAATAATCGAGAAGCCCTCACTGGTTTCCTGAATTTGAGCCAGGTGCAGTTGATGGGTTGAGCTCCGGAGAACTTGCAGAGGATCTCCACCTTCTGCCCTGCCAGGATCTTCATGTCCTCTGGGAACTGCAGGATCTGCGGTGGCAGAGCTGCACACACACCCATCAACAGTCATTAATCAGTAATTAATTAATCAAGTAATCAAGACCATGCTCTGAGCCCCTAAAGGACTGAAAAAGCTGAACTGTATTGGATGTATTGAAGTATGAAGATAAACTGACTGAATAAAGTTTTTGAATGAAATGAACCACCTACTGTTATTTTTAAATATAATTCTTTGTTCTCCATCGCTGATTATTTATGTTATTATTCAGTCAATTAATATAATAATAATAATAATATTTATTAATAATATAATGATTATTATAATAATTATAATTATTATTATTGCTGTTGTTGTTGTTATTATTATTATAGAAAATCCATAATTTAGCTCCAATGGAATCTCTAAATAGGAGAATCACCTTGTTTGGGAGGAGTCTTGGGAGTTGGCTTCTTGATTCTGGCTTCACCTGGAGGAAGCAAACAGAGGCAGTGAGTCAGTTAGTGAACACGTGAGCTCAGATAGAAATGTGCAGCGCAGAGCGAGGAATGTGAGACAGAGGAGAACGTCTCTGACGACCAAATATGGGCAACATGCGAACGGTTCCTCAGGACGTTATTTATTGTGACAACTGCAGCAGAAACGTACAGATGTTACAGATGTTGATCACTTTGTTAACCCCCCTCCTTCTAGAAACACAAACACAAGGCTTGTCCAACAAAAACTGACAGAAGTAATCACAGCTCTAACTGTGAAGTGCTGATCTCCTGCTCAGATCCACAGAGCAGACGGTTAAATGAACACCAAACAGGAAGTGATGACATCACCAGGGAGGTGGTGTCTGGTCCGGAGTTTATTCTACGCTTATTGTGGGTTCTTTGTAAGATGTGGTTTATGATTGTAATTTCTCACTGAAACCTGGATCTGTTTCTGACCAGCAGCTTCACCAAGCAGGCGTCACATTTCAATATTTAGGAAAACCCTCCTAAATTCACTTCTGATGTGTGGACTCTGGGCCCTGCAAGTGGTTCTGCTTCAGCTCTTTGGACTAAAGATGTGTAACCCAGTTGAATGGAAACAGAAACTAAAACCCGCGTCATGACACCGGGTCACAGTTTTCCAGCTGGAACCACACAGACAGCAGAAAACAACAAACACAGGTTCTAATTAAATTCTTCTGGTGAGGTCCAGAGGATCGGTTTGTGGACTTTTTGAATTTTATGCTCTTCGGATTCAAAATAAATCTATTCACCTCAGATCCCAGTTCGCTACTGACTCCAAATGAAAAAAAAGAGATGCTTTTGTCTTCAATTCTTGTTGTCAGGAGGACACCATTACAGAACCAGTCCAAAATCCATTTTATAAAATAAACCTTAAATGTCCCTGGACCCACCCAGAGTCTGCTACTTTATGGAGCAGGCAGTAGACCTTCCCAGACTTACATGAACATACAAATCCCAGAAGGAACCAGGAAAACCTGTCCAAACTAGTCTGACCCATGATCCTGGCTGCTTGTTGTTCATATGCAGTAGCTAACCATACAGAACAATCTGCTGAACCACCAGGATGAGCAGCTCATTCAATGAACGTACTGTAGCATAAGCAATCAGTCCTGATCACACACACCAAGACGTGAACAGAGCCATAAGTTAAGTGAAATGAGTTTATGACTCCAATCTCATCATTCTGTCAGAGTCTGTTAGTTCTACAGCCTCAGAACACTGTTTTCATCCAAATCAGGTCCGGTCAGCTTGAAGCCAGAGAACTTCTTAAAAGGAGCTGCTTCACCGGAGACGCCACGAGTTTAATCTGTGGTGTGAAGTAAAACAACGTCTGAGGGGGGAGGCAGCCTCGGGAAACCAGGCCTTAAAAGGAAGTGTGGGAGAGAAGTCGCCAAGAGCTCGAAACCAGAAGCTCCGCCCCCAGCCTGTCCTCGTCTTTCCTCCCTTGGTTGAACTGTGTTCTCTTCAGGCTTATCTACAGCCACATGAATCAGATCACAGTGGAACCAACAACAAGAGAAGCAGGAAAGATGAGAAACAATGAACCTTTCATTCAACATTCAGTTTTTTATGCATCGCACATCCTGGTGCTGACAATGACTTTTGCCAGAGGCTGTTTGTTTGCTGACCATCTGCCAATGCTACTGCCAGTGCCTGACCACATAACATCAGAAAGATGTTGCTCCACAGCAAGAAGAAGCTAAAGCACCA
The DNA here is from genome assembly GCA_030770545.1 of Macropodus opercularis. NCBI lineage: Eukaryota > Metazoa > Chordata > Actinopteri > Anabantiformes > Osphronemidae > Macropodus > Macropodus opercularis. The sequence goes on from CM061109.1 coordinate 20,390,815, forward strand.
AGCCGCTTCCGTGCACAGAAACACCAACCAGAACACGCTGACACGGTTATTTGTGTTATTATTGGTGTTTGTGCTGCTACGCTACTGTCTGCCACTTTGTTTTAGTGTCTGTAGCAAGTGAAATATTTGGACTGCTGTGAATTACTGCTGTGTCATGCCTCAAATGCTTGATGGTTTCAGATCAGAACCATGTGAGCACATATAAACATAGCTCAGAGAGCATCCCCAGCAATAAATCCCACACTGAGGCATGCAGGGTACGTTTACAACCCTCACACAGCGAGCAGGAAGGATTTAGAGCTGGATCAGAAAGATAAGAGCAGATTTTCCACTGACCAACCAATAAGACCAGTCGACAATAACGACCAATAAGAACAGAGCTACAGACCAATAAGAGCAGAGCTACAGACCAATTACAACAGAGCTACAGACGAATTAGAACAGAGCTACAGACCAATTAGAACAGAGCTACAGACCAATAAGAGCAGAACTACAGACCAATTACAACAGAGCTACAGACCAATTAGAACAGAGCTACAGACCAATAAGAGCAGAACTACAGACCAATTAGAACAGAGCTACAGACCAATAAGAACAGAGCTACAGACCAATAAGAACAGAGCTACAGACCAATTAGAACAGAGCTACAGACCAATAAGAACAGAGCTACAGACCAATAAGAACAGAGCTACAGACCAATAAGAACAGAGCTACAGACCAATTAGAACAGAGCTACAGACCAATAAGAACAGAGCTACAGACCAATAAGAACAGAGCTACAGACCAATTAGAACAGAGCTACAGACCAATAAGAACAGAGCTACAGACCAATAAGAACAGAGCTACAGACCAATTAGAACAGAGCTACAGACCAATAAGAACAGAGCTACAGACCAATTAGAACAGAGCTACAGACCAATAAGAACAGAGCTACAGACCAATAAGAGCAGAGCTACAGACCAATTAGAACAGAGCTACAGACCAATTAGAACAGAGCTACAGACCAATTAGAGCAGAGCTACAGACCAATTAGAACAGAGCTACAGACCAATTAGAGCAGAGCTACAGACCAATTAGAACAGAGCTACAGACCAATTAGAGCAGAGCTACAGACCAATAAGAACAGAGCTACAGACCAATAAGGACAGAGCTACAGACCAATTAGAGCAGAGCTACAGACCAATAAGAACAGAGCTACAGACCAATTAGAGCAGAGCTACAGACCAATTAGAGCAGAGCTACAGACCAATAAGAACAGAGCTACAGACCAATAAGGACAGAGCTACAGACCAATTAGAGCAGAGCTACAGACCAATTAGAGCAGAGCTACAGACCAATAAGGACAGAGCTACAGACCAATAAGGACAGAGCTACAGACCAATTAGAGCAGAGCTACAGACCAATTAGAACAGAGCTACAGACCAATTAGAGCAGAGCTACAGACCAATTAGAACAGAGCTACAGACCAATTAGAACAGAGCTACAGACCAATAAGGACAGAGCTACAGACCAATTAGAGCAGAGCTACAGACCAATTAGAACAGAGCTACAGACCAATTAGAACAGAGCTACAGACCAATTAGAACAGAGCTACAGACCAATTAGAGCAGAGCTACAGACCAATTAGAGCAGAGCTACAGACCAATTAGAACAGAGCTACAGACCAATTAGAGCAGAGCTACAGACCAATAAGAGCAGAGCTACAGACGAATTAGAGCAGAGCTACAGACCAATTAGAGCAGAGCTACAGACCAATTAGAGCAGAGCTACAGACCAATTAGAGCAGAGCTACAGACGAATTAGAGCAGAGCTACAGACCAATTAGAGCAGAGCTACAGACCAATTAGAGCAGAGCTACAGACCAATTAGAGCAGAGCTATTACAATAAAGAGTATGATGATGTCACAGCTGAACCAGTTCTACGTGGGTCCATGAATTGAGGTGGGAATAATAATCTGACAGTGATGAACACACTGATGTTTCCAGTGATACACAAAGATGCTGGAAATAGAAACACGAAGCCTGAGTGTGTGTCTGTGTGTGTGTGTGGGAACCAGAGCTTCCAGCTGCAGCTCCTTATTGGGACAAAAGCAACGAGGCGGCTCCTGCTGCATATTTTGGAAACTCACTCTCTGAGGTCGGAGTCGACTTCTTGGACTTCTTGTCAGCCGGAGAGTTTTCTGCTGGGTCTGCAGGACACACACAGGTTAAACGATCAGCACGAACTGTGTCAGTCACTTACTGCTTAGTTTAGGTGTTGACGGGTCCCTGGGAAGCGATAAAGGCCCTCGGCCCCTGACACTGGCCCTCACATGCAGGATTTCATTACATACGGATAAATGTTTCACGTTTGGGTCAGTGACTGAGCCAACACACTTTTTATTAGGTTCTGATCTGCAGAACTGAAGGAATCCTGTCTCCTGTCATTCCCCTGACCACTTGTGGATTGTGTCTAATTACAGGAAACGCTGACTGCTGAAGCATCCTGGGAAACGAAGGGCAGCATGTTATTGTTTTCCTAGAGTTTCATTCGATCAATAATCATTTTTTACAGTGGGGTTCAGACAGGTCCAGATCCTGCTCCTTATTTTGGTTCTTTCAAATTTTAATCTGATCCAAACAGTTTGTTTAGTGTTTGTATATCAGAGACAAAATGCTGCTGCAGATGGAGGCTTCAGGAAATGAGGCTTCTATCCACCACACACAGAACCTGGCAAATCAGAAACTGTAAAAGTAATGTTAGAGTTGAGAAACTATACATTTAACAAACCAGACCAAACAACTTTAACCTTTTACTTTAAACTTTTAATGCTGAGTTTATTTTGGGAAGCTGATCTGAGATCATCACAGATTGTTGCAGACTGTTCTAGTAGTAGTAGCTTTCTGACAGCGTCTAAGTCACTATCAGGGACTTAATGGGTTGAAGGAGTTGGACAGGTGTTCTTAATGAAGTGGATGCAGATGTTACCCTGTGGTCAAAGTGAAGACACGAGTTCTTACCGTCCACCAGAACCACACAGCAACACTCGGCTTTTCCCGCCGAGCTCTCTGCTCTGCACTTATATTGGCCTTCGTCCTCTGGCAAAGCTTTGTCGATGGTCAGAGAGCAAAGGCCGCCTGCAACGCAAAACAACAGGCGTTACAACGCAGGAGCTGGGTTTCAAGACAGGATGTTTTTTTCCCAGAATGCATTGCTACGTTTACATTGATGCCATTTACTTCCTTCATAGACCTTGTGGGTTGGTGTCATGTCATGCTGGGCCTTTTGGTTCTGGGTTCGGGCTTTTTATTGTATTCACGCATATCAAAGACCTCAGCATTTGTCATGTGGGGTTAATAACAGGATATAAACACAGGTTTGGTGAAGACACTAGTGAGAAGACTGCTCGTCTCCATGACGGCATGTAAAACACAGATGATTTGCAACTGTCAAATTAATGTAGAAGATTTTTCCACGACAACCTCCCACTGTATTGTATTAGCAGATGACTGAACATGACGGACAAACATGGGAAGAAATGCAGCAACACCAGGCCCAGACTTCACAGCGGACCCCATCAGCGCCTCCAGGCGTCCAACTCATCAGAAGCAACACGATGTGAACAGAACCCGAATCATTCAGTGAAGGGACGTGAGTCATGAGGTTGCCTGGGTTGAACGGAGGGACTCCAACACCAGAACCAACGACTGGAGTCCAGTGTGAGGCAGCACCAGTGTTCAGAGTTAAGAAAGACATGATGGTCGGGTCCACGTTACCCACAACCACCCACTGGTGGTTTGTGTTGTCTTTTACGCATGATAATAATTATTTAATACTGAGGAGCTGTAGTCTTTAACTCAGCAGCAGCTGTTAGCTTAGCTTGCTAACATGGTTCTGTGACCTCTGACCTTTGCATGTGAAGCTACTGGATCGGGGCTGTCCTGCAGACTGAACCCGGATCAGGGGGATTAATGCAGTCGGACTCACAGGGAATCCTCACACACGTTCAGATAGCAACACTGGGTGTGTCCCAGCTGTTTCAGAACAACCTGACACCAGCAGGGATACGTCACACGTTTAATCTGGACCTGGCGCCTGTGGCGAAACCACACAGTGACTGATCGATGCTACTGGTCATTCAGACAGACGACCCGATAAGAGGCAGAACCGGTGGGTGGGTCAGTCACAGGCAGCAGCGATGCATCAGAGCATTGAAAGGTTAGAATGTGCAGTTACATCGATAAAAGTTAGATCAGGTTTTATTTTATGTTTCTCACTGATTTAACACCCTTCAACTATAGAGCAGCTGTTCAGCAACACAGCAGAACAGGTAGAATCCAATGAAATGACTGAAGCAGAACTTCAGCTGTTCTCTGTCCCTGTCTGTGATTCGCTGATGGTTGTGGTTTCTGACATTGAATTAAAATAAATGTGAATTTTATTCCTAAATCTAGTTTCCCTTTACTAGACAGTAGCATCAGTGAATAACTCCTGCTGTGCGTGTGTAAACTGATCTGTTGAACATGTTGGTCTCACATCCCATCCTGCTGCTCTATTCTTTCACGTCTATATTAATAGAAGGTGACATCTATGCGTAACCTCTGACCTTCTTTGGCGAGGACGATGAACTTGGACGATTTGATGACCTTCCCGTCCAGGGTCCAGGTGACAGAGGCGTCTGTGGGCTCGGTGAGGCGGCACTGCAGCTGCAGCCTCTGACCATCCAGCACCGTCGCGTCGCTCAGCTTCTCCACAAACTCGGGCGCCTTCCCTCCTCCGCTCTTCTTCTCAGTCCCTCCATCCACACAGTTGTTCACTAACATCTTGTCACTCTCGCCGTTCTTCTCTGGGCTCGTTGGTTTCTTCTTGTTGGCCAGGACGGAGCGGAAGTCTGACGGATTCTTTCCGGGCGTCTCAGATGCTTTGTTGCCGTTACTGCTGGAGGTTCCCTTCTTTCCCAGCACGGAGCGGAAGTCCACCTGTTGCGAGGAGTTCACCTTGCGCTCGTCCTCGTTCTTGGATTTCACCATCTTGAGGTTGGACTTAAAATCCATGTGGTGGCGGTGGCGGTGTTGCTCAGAGATGGTGATAACAGGTCTGACCTCCCTTGGCTCCTCTGCCTACTTGGTCTTCAAAGCTGGGCGTCCCAGCAGCGAGTGAAAGTCCAGCTGCTGCACCTCCCTCTGTTGCACCTCCCTGGTTTCAACACGGTGTCTACGGAGGCCTGGTCCCGGTCCTAGTCACCCTCCTACTCTTTCCCGTGCAGATGCAGGTTCTGGTTGTCGTCCTCTTTGGCCTCCTGTCTCTGCAGAGTGACACCAGCTCCGCTGCTGCTCCTCTGATCCACACCTCCTCCTCTCCAGCTCCCCCTCCTCCTCCTGCTGCAGGGCTGGGCGTACAAGCACCGAGACAGATGAGAGAGAGAATAAACTGAGCTGGGTTAAAGTGTCCCTGGAACAAGAGGACAGGCCCCACCCCCTACAGCTGGGGGAGGCGTCCAGCGAGGGGATGAGAGAGAGAGAAAGAGAGAGGGGAGGAAGACCTGGACCCTAGATGTCCATGTTACATCACCAGTGACTCGACTTCCCTTATAAGGGCACAGACCCAGAACTGAACACATGTAAACAGTGAGGACCCCCCCACACCGGACTCCCAGTCGGCCCAGTTACCCCACGAGGGGGAGCATCAGATGTTAGCTCCGATCCCTTTAGAATACGGATTAGAGAAGGTTTAGGGAATTTCTGGATGTAGGACAGACAGACGGACAGATGACAGAGGGTGAAGGACTTGGATATCGACGGACACATGAATGGTTTCAACAAGCAACTCCATCCATCAGTCAAATCTACAGAAAGCCGTCAACAGGGAAACGTCTGAAAGAACAAGAGCTTCAAGTTCAAATGACATCGTGTGTTTGTGCGACATTCTCCACACTGTACATGCAAGTTTTATCTGGTCTCTGTGTAAAACAACAAAAACACTAAGCTAAACAGACACTTCAGGCTCCAAAGGTCCGAGAACTGGGTTCAGTCCTTTACCCAGGGCAGGAACTGCACGTCTGCGTGCTAACGTACGTCAGTAATACTTAATGCCTGTAGTAGAAAACAGGCGATAGCTTATAGTTCACATAAATGTTGGATGATGTGACGCATGTTGGGGGGGCAGATTATGGTGGGGGAGGGGCAGTGTTTCCTCTTTAGGTTTAATCTCCAAACTGTAGCTCATAGAAGATTATTTATCTTGTTGCAGCTTCTCTTGATGGATACGTTACCCAGAGCAGTGAGCGATGGCTGATGACGTATCTGGACTCTCCTCATGTGGACAGTAGGTAACGTCAGATCCCTGCCGGTCCAGGACTAAATCAATGACATAGTGAGCAGTGAGACGGTGTCGACCTCTCTGGAAGGCACAAGGCGAGGCTGGACTGGATGGGAGTGGATGGGACAAGTCAGGACATGATCAGACATGATGGAGCTTTCACACGAGACGGTTTGGTTTGGAACAATATAACAGATGAGTAAAGAGTAAACACACAGCATACGACAGAGATGTTGTGTGTTTTTATACTCGTGCTGACAGTGAGAGCTCCAGGGTCCAAATAAGGAAAAGGAGCAGAGAGGATGAGTATGAACCTCTCCCATGCACCCCCTCCTTGTGTCCTGCTTCCTGCTGGTGAAGGTCCTCTCACCTGGAAAGTGTGGATGTTGCAACAGAATCACAGGGTTAGGAAAATGTTCCTGCAGTAAATCCCCCAAAGAAGAGGGAAATATCAGGAGATTCCCAGAGACGGACAGACCCTCAGACAGACTGGCCTCTGGATCAGGTCCGTCCAGAACCATTTCATATCACACATCACTGTTTTTATTACAGAGGGCTCATGTGTGAAGAAGACAAGTCACCACTGACACCAGAGCTTCTCTGTCTTCAGGAACCTGAACCTGTTTGTGTTGCCTTCACTGCAGCGTGTTTTGTCTTTATATGGTTTCCAGCTCTTTGTCGGACTCCCACAGCTGTTTGACCGTTTCACCTGCTCTCTGCGATGGGGTCGTAACTCTGCGGCGGCGCATGCGCGATTTGTTTACAGCGCGGACAATTCAACTTCAATTCAATTCAACTTTATTTATATGGCGCCAATTCACATCATCAGTTATCACAAGGCACTTTACAAGTAAGGTTTTAAGACCTGACACAACTAAACCCAACAATTCCCACATAGAGCAGCTTTTAATTGTAGCCAATCGATAAATTGTACATTTAAATAGCAACAGTGGAAAAACTCCCTCTCTAACGAGGAAGAAACCTCCAGCAGACCCAGGATCAGTGGGAGAACATCTGCCTTGACCGGTTGGGGTGAGGGGATAGAGAAGAGAGAAAAGAACACAACACAACAACAAAACAAGCAGCAACAGACACAGATGTGGGTCTCTGCGCTCGGACCGAGGCTCACTCAGTGGGGAAGGTTCGTGTGTGTCTCCCTCTGCTGGACGTTCATGTTCAGCACAGCGTTTCCAAGGAGACCTGACGTCCAGGAACCAGGCTGAGAGAGTGACCGCTGGACCAGAGGACGGTTAAAGGGTCACTGAACTCAGAAGACCAAACCCAGATCCCAGCGAGGTTTAATGAAGGGGACACGGGTTTACAGGTGGTTCGGGAGGCAAAGCAGGAACCACAGAGACCCAGACGGGCCGTAGAGAGGGAGCTCATGGTTCCTGGAACCAGATGACGAAGCAGCAGGTGCTGTAGGCGGACTGACACAGACCCACACGGACAGGAGTCAAGTGCAGTCCAAGGTGAGTCCAGACGAACACTGGGAGCTGGATCACACAGCTGAGCCGAGGGATCTAAACACGGCCAGAACACTGATCCATCTTTACCCTGAGACCAATCTGGAGCGTTTATTTTGAAGGGTGGAGATGTTACCTGTCTTAACCGACACGGTTAACACTTCCGGCTTCATTAAACGGACCCCGCACAGTTTACAGAACCTTCACCGTCTGCTGCACCTTTAAAATGCGTAGTCAGGGCTTTAACACAGTTCCGTGTACTGAAGCTACTGGTTTCAGTTTAAATAAAAGCTCCGACGTTTTATTTTGGAAGCATTTCCGGAAGCTCAGTGGGCCGTGCTGCCCTCACATTGACGGTCTGGACGCGGACGCGGCCGCAGCGCAGCTTCATCTCTGCGGTTCCTCTGATTCTGCGGAACCAAAACTGCAGCCGGATCTTGATCAATACCGGACAGGAGAGTCCAGCCGAGCCGAGCTGAAGTAAGCCGATCCAGAGCCGGACCCTTTATAGAGACAGAACCCCAGACAGAAGCCTGACCTTCATCTCCTGCAGACGTAGGAGTCTTCCTCACCGGTGAGACACCGGACACGATAACGGGGCGTGGGCGCGAGCGCGTGTGTGTTTGTGCAGGTGCGTTTAACGACAGCGTTATTAGAGCTGGAGCAGGGAGGGGCGCGCGCACACGATAACGCTCGGTTCCTCAGCGGAGGCAGGGACACGGTAGCGAGTCACTGATGAAACAGCACAAACCGCAACGTGTGCGTATTCAGTTTACTGATGCTGCAGAGACGCCGGCCCACCCTGGTTCTGGTTCTGGTTCTGAAGACTGCAGTAGTTGCTCCAGTCAGGAATTTCAAAGGTCAGATTCTTGTGGTAGTCTCTGGAGTTTCTGTGGAAAAATAACCCGTCATTTTAATGAAAACTTTATTTTCATGTAATGAAAGACTAAAAGTGAGCAGTGTAGTAAAGTTTGTGATTTCCTGTCCTTTCCATCTCAGGAGAGAAGCTGTGACCTGCTCCTTCAGCAGAATCTGACCCAGAATCAGTGATGCCAGCCTGAATTTGCCTGAGGTGGATCCAACATGGCTGCTGCACATGGAGCTGTTCCCGCACTGACAGTGTGTCTGTGTGTCCTGCTGCTGCTGCCTGCTGCCAGCGGTCAGTAAACGCATCCTCAGCATGTTAGCATCATGTAAAATGTGTTAAACGTCACATCCTGAGGTGCCTGACTTAAAGAAATCAGTGAGAATCAAAATGTCCAGACTTCTGGCCCCGTTTCTGTTGCAGGAAAATTGTGCCGAACTAAACTAAAGCTTTGGATGTGGTTAGTGTGCAGATTAAAACTTAAATTCCCATCATCCACCTGTGTCAGCTCACACAACCATTAGCAGCTCAGAGTTTGAGTCTTGTTTGTTCACTTCATTGTTTCTGCAGATGAAGCGGTGACGCACAGACTGACACACACTCTGTGTTTGTGCTGTGATGTAGCTGATATGCTGCAGACACACACTCTTGCGTGTGTGTGTTCACTACAGACTAAACAGTGCAGCGACTCCGGCTCCAGCACAGATTGGGCGGAGGGGCACAGATTCCTGTGAGGTGGCGCCGACCCCCCTCCTTATGATATTATTGGACCTGCTCAGAACCTCCGAGTCCAGCACTGGTCTAAGTGCTGGTACCAACAACCCTGCACTTGTTAACTGTGTGTATATCAAAGTCACAATTAATTCTTAGCTGAAACCAACTCAAAGCCTGTTAGATGTTGTCAGAGGACAGGCCCAGTCCAGCAATGTGAAGGGTCCATTTCACTGGCTGCGGCTTAAGATCTACATGTAGACATGTCCAGAGAAGGAGCTGGGCTGACAGAACTAGTTCAAGTTCTTGGCTGCTGAACAGTGAGTTTCTGTGTTAAGAAGTCAGCTTGGTCCAGAGGAACCGGTGCCGCTGAGTTTGCGCTGGATGGGATGATAGGACACTGGGTCAATGGAGAACAGTCAGAGCCTGAGGCACTGACGCTCCAAACGCCTGCATGCATCTTAATCTGTGGCTGTCGTGTTTCTGAGTCTGGTCTTTGTGATGCTCAGGAAGAGAAACTCTGACAACTGGACCAGGATCAAAGCCGAGTTTTTCTTTGTGTTTAGTTGTAATGAGTCCGCAGAAATGTCCTAGTGTGTTAGTGGTGAGTTCAAACCCTGTGTGTGACTGAGACACCTGTGTCTGTGCAGGTCTGCAGTCTGAAGGCCAAGTCTGCGCCTTCACTGAGCACCTGCGGGGCCCGGAGCCCCAGGGTGGACCTGCCAGCGAGCTCAGAGGAGTGGTCCAGCAGAACGGGACGGTCCGCTGCAGCCGCGGCTCCAGGTGCTACGGCCTGTGGGAGAAAAGAGAGGACGGAGAAATCCACCTGGTGAAGCAAGGTGACTCGCACACTGAGGTGGGGAACTAATCCTGTCTGTAACTCCCCTCTGACGGCTTGGACCTGTTTTCTGCAGGTTGTTGGACTCACATCGGCGACCAGCAGGAGTGTCTTGGCGACCGTTGCCTAGTGACGGCAACACCCTCTCAGATCCAGAACGGCAGCTACAGATTCTGCTGCTGCAGCCGAGCCATGTGCAACTCCAACTTCACAGAGGCCCCTCCCACCGCAGACACCCCCGCTCTGAGAATGATGAAGCCCGGCGGCCAGAACGAGCAGCAGACAGGTGAGAGGTCATTACAGTAACGGTGCATAAAAGTCTAAACTGCATTATTGAGACCAGGTTCATTTGTGGGTTTGTCCTGGTCCAGGTGACAAAAGGTCCAAAAGGTACTAGACATCAAACCTTTCCTGTCCCACAAGTCGGTTCAGGAATGGTTCAGTGCCTCTGTTGCCTGGACCTCACATCCTCTGTTGGAGAATCAGGCTTAGCTTATGTATGAGAGGTTTAACATGGACGTCATCATCCCACAGACCACCAGCCACTGAGGCGGGAGGTGGTGGCTCTCATAGCCTTAGTAACGGTTGCCATAGCGGCCATCCTCATTGTGGTGCTGTTCCTGGGATACAGGATGATCAAAGGTAGAGACACAATACACTCACAATCTAAACACTCACTGAACTCAGTCACTGGATGATGAAACAACTCTGTGTGTTTAGGGAAGCAGAAACTCGGTCTCTCTGCTTTGGATGTGATGGAAGCAGCAAATTGTGAATCTGCTGTTGACCTGGATCATCTCAAGCTGCTCGAGGTAACTGAGGCCTGGGATGACATCAGCTCATCAGATGTTTTCTATTTGTAGTAGAACTACAGACTACCACCGCCTGCTGGTACAGACCGTTACATGTTTTCGGTTTGTAGTGCGTCAGTTGTTTAGTGTATGACATGAAATGTAACAAAAGACACAGGCCAGGGGCTTGGCCTAAATGTCTAACCTGTGCTAAACACATAACAATGCGATTTGACAAATCTCAGCGTCCTCTCTGGCAGCTGATTGGTCGAGGTCGTTACGGCACAGTGTACCGCGGCTGCCTTAGCGATTGCTGCGTGGCCGTCAAGCTGTTGGGCTCGACCCACCGGCAGAACTATGTGACGGAGCGTTCCATCTACCGCCTGCCGCTGCTGCAGCACGACAACGTGGCTCACTTCCTGGCAGCTGATGAGAGGACGGCGTGCGACGGCCGTCCAGAGTTCCTGATACTGCTGGAGTACTACCCGCACGTAAGATGCCTGAAGACCAGGAGTCTTCAGTTTGAGAACATGATTCTAGTTTATGATGTTATACCAACCAACCCAAACTACAAGACATAACAACGTGTTTGTTTATGTGAATAGATTTGAAAAGGCTGCTTGTTGTCTGCCTCCTCCCCTGGAGCGGCTGTTCGTCTGGTTTATGTACGCGCCCTCAGCTCAGCTCGAGTTATGACCCGTCTGTCGCCAGTCTGGCCTTTGTGCTGCAGGACGGCGTCTCCAGTGCTTCCTGTCTGGAGACGCCCAACAAACACACACAGTTGTACTGAATGTTCCCAAGGCTCCACTTCACTGTCACAACCAAATACCTCAACATAAACTGTCTCTAAGCTGAAGCCTGACACCAGTCAGAGCCTGTCAACAGTTTTTAAACACGGATGTCTCATGGCTCAGCCTCGCACACGTCTACACAGGGAACTGCCCTAATGAGAAACGCGTTCGAGTGCAGATGGTGAACGTCTACCCTGGCTGTGAGCGTGTTGTGTTTGTGTGTGGCTCAGGGCTGTCTGTCCCGCTACCTGTCTGTCCACACCGTGGACTGGTCCACCTGCTGCAGGATGACTCACGGCCTGACCAGGGGCCTGGCCTTCCTCCACACCGAGCTCTACAGAGGAGGTAGCTCACATCGGGATAGATAATTTTATTCTAGAAGTATAATAAACGTCTGATCTTATTTACATGATTTCTGTGAAAAAGTAACTCATGTATGTTCTGAGACTCTTTCTTTTGCTGCAGTTCTGAGGCCAGTAACATAAAACCCATGTGAGTGTTCCTCAGGTAAAACCTGTGGTTCTGTCCCCACTCAGACCAGTATAAACCAGCCGTGGCCCACAGAGACGTGACCAGCGGCAACGTCCTGGTCCGAGCAGATCTGTCCTGTGTCCTCGCTGATTTTGGCCTGTCCATGAAGCTGACAGGAAACCGTCCATGTGGCTACGGAGACAATGGCGCTGTGGCCATATCTGAGGTCAGGTGCCGATGACAACTGTGATGATGATGACATAATGGGACGGCAGACTCTAACGGTGTGTGTTCTTGCAGGTGGGGACGGTGCGGTACATGGCACCAGAGGTTCTGGGTGGAGCGCTCAACCTCAGGGACTGCGAGGCGGCACTGAAGCAGGTGGATGTTTACGCTCTGGGTCTGCTCTACTGGGAGAGCTTCAGGAGGTGCCGAGACCTGTTCCCAGGTAACACAACCCAGAAAGAAACATGATCACACATCGTCACCCCACAGCCGCTGTGAAGGAGACCAGCTGAGCTGTTCATGACAATCACACTTCCTGTGTGTCTACACATTTGTGTGTGTTCAGGTGCAGTGGCACCTGAGTACCAGCTGGCTTTTCAGGCTGAGCTCGGGAATCATCCGAGCTTCGAGGAGATGCAGATCCTGGTCGTCAGAGAGAAACACAGACCGCGGTTCCCTGAGGCCTGGAAGGAGAACAGCCTGGTCAGTGTAACGATGTTAAACGTCCTTCAGGTCTGAATTATGTCTTGATCTTCCTCCATAGTTGACAACGCAGCCTGGTAGATGGAGGCAGGTCGTGTCTGAGGCCTCCACCTGTTGAGAGAGGGGCTGTTTCTCTGGATGTGTGACACTGCTCTAACGTTCAAACCTCCTGTCTGCTCTGTCCACAATGTTGTCTTCAGTGGCCTGATACTGGTCCTGACGTGTTGTTCCTCCTGTGCTGGTTCATCCTGTTATATAATGGCTGCTTGGTTTCTGTGCAGCTCTGAGACTCTTTACTGCAGACACTGTTGCTCCTCTTCTGTTTTTGGGTGGACGAGTTTCTGTCTGAGGGTGTTGACAGGTATGTTGTAGTTTCCAAAAATCAGGCCATTTAGGTAATAACCAGGTTCTTTCGTTGGCTCTGGGTCTCAGGCTGTTCTGTTCCTGTTTCGGGACTGAGATGCAGGCTTGTTGAAGGCCCATCTGGGGCCACAGGTCCTGAGAGCGTTCAGGTCTCAGTATTATTGTCTAGCTGCAGTGTCAACAGTAGGACTCTGTGTATTTGTACCTCAGGCACTGCGCTCCCTGAAGGAGACGATGGAGGACTGTTGGGACCAGGATGCTGAAGCTCGACTCACTGCTCAGTGTGCAGAGGAGAGACTGTCTGAACTCACTCTGCTGAGTACACACACAGCTGTACACAACCACAGGTACACACACACACACACACACACACACACAGACTCAGGTATACAGTAAATTTCGGGTTGTGCCTCAGGAATCTGGCCCATGGACGGTGGGCCCCTCAGTCGGGGTCGACCTCCTGCTACATTGAGGATCTGCAGGTGGACATGGTCAGAAATCTTCAAGGGGAGGGACATTTAACGTTTGTCGTCAAGACAACCAAGGGTAGACCTGGTGGTGCTGAGAAGAACAGGAACTCCATCAACTATGAGCGACAGCAGGTGCAGATTGAAGTTTAACAGGTGGAAATGTAAAGCATTTATTTCTGTTTATTCACGTTTGTCTGTTTGTTTTAGGCTCGTTTGTCTGGTTCGGACAACAGCATGTCAGCAACCACGGCCGTGACACCGGCCCCCACCCTCTGCACTGCCTCAGAGTCTGAACACAGTGGTACGTCACACGGATGATGCCTAAACTTATCCGCTACCTGTTAACGTAGCAGGCAGGTGAAGCAGCATCAGTCTTTAACACGCTAAACAATAAATCGATTCAGTGTATGTAACATTGGCCTACTGCTACACTGAACCTTCACTGAACCTGTTCCTTTTAGCCTGTTAGCAGCTATCACAGATCTAGTCATTGGGATTCGTGGCATAAGACTTAAGGAAATCCAGTAGATGATAAAAAATTATTGTAGACCATTGGAAATGGCATAAACAACTCAAACAACACATCACCACCATCACATCAGCATTTACAACTGAACATCTGAATATTTAATGACTTAATGACAGCGATCAGTGGACTTCAGGCTGTTAAACTAGTAAAATGCCTAAGTCAAGTAAATGCTGGCGCTGTCCTGCAGGTGGCGCTGTGTCTGGTATCTCTGTCTGCCTGCAGCTCACAGAGGAAGACTTGGAGGCCACCAAGCTCAACCCCAAAGAGGTGATTACTTTTGTTTTGCATGTCCACACATCATTACCATGACAACATCTGCTAACCTCTGTCTCTGCAGATCAATAAGAACCTGAGGGAAAGTTCTGAGGAAAACTTGATGGAGCATTCACAGAAACAGTTTGGGTCAAAACCACAGAGTACCAGCCTGCTGTACCATCACATACTCCAAACCACTGAGGTATTACCACAGAGGCACTGCACTGAACCAGCTCAGTGTTTGTGAATGTTCTGAGATCTGTTCTTGTTCCTCCAGGTGAACGACGTTGTGTCAAGTCAGCCCACTGGACCCGGGGTAGATGCTCCTCCTTCAGCATCTATTCATGCCCTCCCAAAACAGCAGAACCTGCCCCAGAGACCCACCTCTCTCCACCTCACCCCCAAAACTGAGCAGACCACAGCAGCATTTGTTCAACTGAAGCTGGCCAAATTGAAGTCAAACCACAGACAGGTACAGAAGGACCCGATCCGATGGGGTTAGATTGGCCTCACATTCTCTGTAGAGCACAGTTAAGCCAGAGTTCTCAAGTTCATATCATCACCCTGCCTCAAACATCAGTGTCTGGGTCCTGAAGACTTTCAGTTAGCTCTCAAAACAACTCTATAGCTCATAATAAACTTTAGAACTGATTGCATTACTTATTGAGACTGTGCTGTTTTGCAGGTGGAAACAGGTGTTGCTAAGATGAACGCAGTAACAGTTGCCATGGCTGCCGAGCCACACATGGCTACAACAGTAATCAACAACACTGCTGTTGTAAGTGTGGGCTACAGTTCAGGCGTTCCGACCCTAGTGACAAATGGTATGAGAGGTGGAGGTCGAACTAACCTAGCAGGACCACAGATGGAGGAGGAGGGGGACAAGATGGATGAAGAGATGGCCAGAGAAGAGGAGACACGCTTGAATCTGTTCAACTTTAGTCCTGATGAGCACGAACCTCTGCTGAGGAGAGACCAGTTGCCTGTCGAGAGCAAACTCCTTCATCATCTGAAGGGACGAGGTTCAAACTCCAACAACAACAACAACAGGACAGGGCTGGGTTCACAGGTCAAGGTCCGGGACTTGGAGATAAAGCCACAAAGCATTGGAGGGATCAGTCCCAAATCTGGACAGAATGTGACTCTACAGATCAGCAGATCTGTTGCTATCGCTGCACCTACAACTATAGAAAATAAATTTCTGCTTTCTGGTCCAGTAGCATTAGCTTCAGATACATGTCTCCAGAAAGCCCACACTGCAGGACCAGCACTGGCCTCTAGAAATATCCAAAGTCCAACGATTCATGTTGTCCCGAGATATGATGATCCAGATCCTGACTTAACAAAAGCGCTAGAAGCCCCTGGAACCCCAGCTTCACAAGAACAACAGCCAGGTCCCGAAACCACGATGTCGGACCTCCTGACCCTAAAACAGAAACCTTCCACAACAGTCGTTTCAGATGTAGCTGCTCCACTCTCAGACCCAAAAGCTGCAGGTGGCAATCCAGAAACGTCACCTCTGGACGGTCCAGCCTCACCTGCATTTCTTCACATTTCAGCCGAGCTTCGAAACCCTGATCCGGAGTCAGCCCATGAGACGCAGGCCAAAGTGAGGAGGCCGGAGCGCCCCTGTTCTCTGGACCTATCCTCATCCTGCATGTCCACAGGTTAGTCGAAATTAAAGGTATGAAAAATTATCACATTTGTCTTTTAATGTGTTGTTCTGTCAGAGTCGAGGGTGCTCACCGGCTGTGCGTGTGTTACCCTACAGGCATTTGCATCCCAGGCATGTGTGTTTAGAATCTGTAGTTAGTCTGACCAACAAGCACAGACGTAGCTCCAACCAATCTATTTAGTCACCTCAGCTTAACGCCTCTTCGTAAGGCAGGTGTGGGCTTTAGAACAAAACTCTTGCCCAACTACCTGATCTCAGGTACACGAGCAATGACAGGACAATCCTTCTCCCCTCCTCCTCAGATGATCTGTCTCTGGATGGCAAGAGAAGCTTGAGCGCTTCAGGAGAGAAAATAAAACGTCGCGTTAAGACGCCTTACACCCTGAAGAAATGGCGTCCAGCTTCCTGGGTTGTTTCTACAGACACAGCTCTCGACTCAGACTTCGCCCCCAGTGGCAGCAGCAGCCAGATCCAGTTCTCTTCCAGTCTTCAAAGAGCAGGGGGTTCTGGCATCTGTAGAATCAACCAGTCCAAATCCAGTATGGCTGTATTTTTAGTCGGGGGAGGAGCTACAGCGACCACGACCTCCGAGCCCAACGGGATGACCTGCTTCTAAGTGGGTTGGATCAGATCTTCACTCGCACCACTTGGATTTGGCAGAGATCGAACCGTGGAGGCTTTTCACCACTTGACTTCCTGTCTAGTTGACCTCAGATCTGACTCAGCTTGATCAACACAAACGCTTTTAAACTCAGACAGGCTTTTGTTGGTGTTGGTGTTTGGCTCAACAGGTTTCACAAGAGAACCTTTACACATTAGATTAAGTGAAGGAAGGTTCTTTTAAGGCCGGTTTTAGTAAAGAAGCGCCCTGTGTAGCTCTTTTCACTACAGGACTTTGGTGACCCAAACAGAACTTCATCTGTTGTCTGTGTTGTTTCTACTGTTCGTCATCCACTAGAGACGTTGTCATCCCACTGAGCAGGTGGTTCTGTCTAAGCTTCTCTGTCGGTGTCACCTTCGTTGTACCCAGAGACTGAAATATCCACGTCTTTGATTAACATTTAGGCTCCTTCTCTAACTGGGTCAATTCAGTACTGAGAGTTTTTGCAACATTTTGAAAAGTTTTGTCAAGTAAAAAATGTATAATCCACATGAAGAAGAATTTAGTAACAGTGACATGTTTCTATTCAGCACATTTCTGGTCTCTGATTGTGTGTCTTAGTGTGTTTTGTATGTCCTAAAGAGGAGCCGTTGTTTAAACCCTGAATCGAGCTATGCAGTCACCTCGTGGCGCCTCCTGCTGTTCACGGTGTGTTTGCTTCCGACTAATCAACGTGAAAAGACGTCCTGCGAAGTTTTTACCCATTAGCCTTGTGACCTGTGAGCTCTGGGCCACGTAAACCTCCTCAGGTATTTTAATGCCACTGATCTAGGCGGAGGAAGAGTCACCTGACTAATGTGCAGTCATCAGTCCATCCAGGGTCACCGTGGTTTGTGTGGTAGCTCAGCCCACTGGTACCACAGCAAACCCACGTGTGCTGGAAACCAGGAAAACACATTTTAAGAGTTGGTAGAGTCAGCATTTAGTCCACAGCACTTTATTTAGCAGAACCACGGTAAAAACTGCTTGTCGCTAAGAATTATGAATTCAATCCAATCAGTTTATAACAATTTATATTTTTACTGTCTTATTTACATGTACAGGCTCCTACGGTTGTAGCAGTGATAGTTTTAATGTGTTTGAAACGGATGAGATAATGACTCAGTCTCACATTATACATTTGGCCCTTGAACAGTTCAACTAATGTGTTTATGAGTCTATTTTATAAATATGTATGAATAAATATGTGAACCTTCCTTCATTGCTTTAAACTCTATATGTGCTGATGTGATGCATCCTGAACTGTCAGAGGGCTCGTTAGACCAGCGTTCACTTCATCCAGCAAAGACAAACAAACTGACCTGCAGGAATTTACTTTCATTCAGTCATGAAAATCAGTCAGTCAACATCAGCCTGTGTCCACTTTAAACCCACTGCTGCAGTGTTTGTTCATACCTGAGTCTCAGTATTTACTGCTGTGTGGTCTGGTTCTGGTGGCTCTGGATCCTTTGGTTTATCCTTTGTCCTTCTTCTCTGTGTATTATTGAGGGATAGTGTAGTGTAAATACTCTGTGTACTTCCATATGGGACCAATTAGCACCACTGTGTATTGTTCCTGCAAGCACATAAATCACACCACAGTCACGTGAAGCATGTTATACAGTCCTGCAGGTGAGACATGTGTGTCGATTAAAGTCTTCATCAATAAATAAAGTCCATATACTGACACTGTGTCAGCACATCAGTCTCGTGTTAAATTATCAGACTTATATTACTAAACTCATAAAACAACATATAAATTCAGACTGACTGAATATCGTGGCAGAAACAGCAAACAAATCATTTTCAGCTCATTTGCTGATCAGCAGGACACAGGGAGAAGAACTCACTGACTCCACAGTTGTTGCCATGGAGACACTCACAGAAACAGTCCTCAGGTTTCATTTAGTTTTTTAACAATAAAAGCTGAAGAACCTCAACATGAACTCAAGGTGAGATGGCAAAGGCCAGTTTATTAGGAACACGTGACAGGCGTACGTGGAAAAAAAGAGCGCGACTGGTGGAGTTTCTGGAACTACAGAGACAGCGTGAAGCGCCTTCCCTCTCAAACAGGCCTTGTTTTTGGCTTTATTATCTTTTGTTTTTTGCTGATTGGTTGACAGCATGTTGTCACTTCCTGTTACTGAGGTTTGTTGATGGTTGCAGGCATTTTTGTCAACGACTTATCTCTTCACTTTTATCTGTTTAACGTTCGCAAAACACACTTGTAACGCTCAAGCCCGTTCTTTCATTAAACGCTCTTAACTTAACTTCCTGCTGTGGCTTCTCTGTCTCCTTTTTCTTGCTCGGTGCCTGATGTTTAGCTCGTCTTCTGCCTCCATTAGTGTTAATGGGATCAGTGTAAGGTAGCTGGTTGAGCCACAGGCTTGGAGCTGATGTTACGTCATCAAGTCACTGAAACTAACTTTGGGTTGTGTGTTTGTCGGACTTGAAGTTTTCTCTGGTTCCTCCCAATGTGACCAGTGACGACATGTTTAGCCGCCTGTCGTCGATTCAACGCTGGCTGTAGGTGGTGTCCAGCAAACGATGTGGGCAGACAATTGGAGCAGTTTTTGGGAAAAACCTGGGCTGATTAGCAGAGACGCCGTCCATTCAATTCAATTCAACTTTATTTATCTAGCGCCAATTCACAACATCAGTTATCTCAAGGCACTTTACTTCACCTACTCTGACCCTAGAGAACTAAACTATAGGCCAACATCTAATCTGCCCTTTATTTCTAAAGTTCTTGAAAAACTGTAGCTAAACAACTATGAGACCACCTGCGTAGAAATAACCTGGATGAATATTTCCATCAGGAATCAGATCCATCACAGACAGAACCAGCTCTGATTAGAGTCACTAATGATCTTCTCACAGCTTCAGACAATGGTCTAGTTTCTGCCCTTGTCCTGTTAGATCTTAGTTCAGCATTTGATACGATAGATCACAAGATTCTATTGCAGAGACTGGAACATAGTTGTATTAAAGGAAAAGCACTGGATGGTTTAAGTCTTATCTGTTGAACAGATAAGAATTTGTTCATGTTCATGATCAATCTTCCATCCTGCATGTATTACGATCTTACTGTATTTACGCTTATCCTTTGTCACACACTCACTAGGCTAAGACTTTACTAAATGGTAGTTCCAGAGGTAGGAGCGCCTGACGCCCTGGAACTACCATGAATCGCCACCTGGTGGCGCCAAAGCTAACAAAAGGGGCTGCTCTACCTAGAGCCAATGCTCACACTCACAAACTAACAAGGGAAGAACCCAATAACACGACCCACAGACACAGATGAACGATTAACTAATGTTTTAATGAAAGGGAGACAAACATGAACTAAACACAAAACACGAGTGACTACAGACATTACCCACTAACCAAACTGAACGTGACAGTACAAATACCAAATCCAAACAATCCTACAAGTATTCACGCAACAGTAACACTAATAACCAGCCAGCAAATAACAAAGACACAAGGAGGAACTTAAATACGAACTAAACAGGAAATTACTAACAGGTGAAATCAATAACGAACAAACAGGAAATGGACAAACAAACAGAAACCAACAAAGAAGAAAAGGGGAACAAAGGCGCCCTCTGGTGGTTGTAGGCCCGAACTGTTACATCCTTATGCAGGAGCTTCAGGTAAGACTGGATGTCGCTGCTCTGGCCCCTGGAAACCACTTAACTATGACGCTGGAGTCTCTAACTTCACGTTTCTGACTATGGAGTCACCAGTGATCAGGTGGTTTCTCAGCGGGTGAGTCGCTGATGGGGAAAATCAGTTTGAAACGTGAAGCGGCTGGTGGTGAACCGTGGGCGACTGCCTAGAACTACGACTCCTACGAACCGTCACCCAGTCACATCCACTGAGGGACGAGTAGCAGCTAAGCTAGGAGGCACTAGCTAACAGGGCCTGGCTAGCTGACTGGTTTTCCACAGTGCGGAGCCGAGATTCAAATCAGTCAGAGTCGCCTCCAACGCTGCCACTATCTCACACTTATTACAGATACCATTAACACTAATGGAGGCAGAGGACGAGCTAAACATAAGGCACCGAGCAAGAAAAAGTAGCAGAAGACAGGGAAGCCATGGCAGAAAGTTAAGCTAGCTTAGCCGAAAAGACCAGAAAGCTACGAAATTAGCAGTGCTTTTAATGAGAGGGGAATAAGGTGCTTGAGTATTACAAGCGTGCGACGCTTAGGCCTCCAAATAAGTTAGAAACAACAGTAAAGACCAATCAGTCTACAAACCAAACCACCTTGGATGGAGTCTCTGCTCTCTAGTAACGACTCCCTAAACCAGGGGAGCCCAATACGTCGATCGCAAAGGTAGTGGCTAGATCGCATAGCATTACAAATACATAGACGTCAGCCTACAAAGATGCCAGTTCCATTCGTGCCAGATCTCCGCACGGCGACTTCGTGCATCTGGAGACTCTGAGCTGTTGCTACACACTGACATGCAGATGACTTAGTCGAGGAAAATTCGAGCTCTATCAGGAGATTAAGGAGTTTTTCCGTGTAGCTAAACATGCAGAATACAACCAACTAAATGACGACCAGTCGCTGCTAGACTCAGCATTTTAATCGATCTGACCAACATGTTGAATGACCTTAACGTAGAGCTGCAAGGAAAAGACAAAAACGTGATCAGTGTGATCAGCTCAGTTCATTCTTTCAGACGAAAAATGCAGCATCTCTCCTCAAAGCTGCAGCAACATGATTTGGGCAACTTCCAAAACCTTGCGTCAGAGCTGGAGACGCAGCGGAAGACGTGTGAACAGCTGGACACTAGATGAGAAATGTGTCCGAGTTTGACAAACGCTTTCAAGACTTTGTTTTACTGGAGCCAGTCGCTATTTTCATGTGCTGCCTTGATGATGCTGAGGTTGATTCAATATGGGTTCATGCAGTAATGCAACATATATTGTACAATTAAAGAAGACGCAATATATTTATAAATACATCTGTTTTGCATTTTTATAGTAGGTTTATCATTTTGACATGGTCATTTTATAAGTAGCTCACACGCTGAAAAAGTGTGGGCACCTCTGAACTAGACCATGACAACCCAGAGTGGAGCCAGGACAGAGTCGCAGTCTTACAGCCGCCACCACCTCGTAGCTGTAACACTCCCATCGAGACTGTGTCTGCTCCCCGGCCACTTAAATTATATAAATCACAAATAAATAAAAGAGGAATTGAATAAACATCAAGACAGAACAAAGTAGCAGTAAAATAATTAAATGTGCTCTATTAAACATCAGCTCTCTGTTAGTAAATGACTTGATAAGTGACCATCACATAGATTCATTCAGTCTCACTGAAACCTGGCTGCAGCAGGATGAATACGTTCGTCCAACCAGTCACAACCATTATGTTCCTAGAAGCTCAGGTAGAGGTGGAGGAGCAGCAGCATCTGTAGCTCAGATCTATTAATGACTCCTAGACCTGAACAGCTAGAATTCATTAGAGCCCAGAAACCAGTTGTGTTCTCATCTCCAGGTATCGTCAGACTCAGAGTCGTGTGTTGCTGGTCCAACCATCCTGCCTGAGTCTGTTGCTGCTTGTTGTTGTTGTTGTTGTGTTGCTTTCTCTCTTCTCTCTCCCTTCAACCAACCTAACTGCTGTTGTGAATTGGCACTATAGAAATAAAACTGAATTGAATTGAAACTGAATTGTTTGAGTCCAAACACTTTACCAGCAGATAAACCAACAGTGAAGCCAAACCACACGAGACGCTGCTTCTGAATGTTTATTTTTTTACTTTATATTTCCTTTTCATCTCTGTGACTGTTTTCATGTGACAGGCCAATCAGAAGGCAGAGAGGATGTTTATTGTCTGTAGCCAGCAAACTCTCAGTCCATCAGGTAACACATCTGTGCCCAGAGACGGCTGATGACTGTGAGATTGTATCCATAGTAATGGAATCCACATTAGCATCTGGAATCACTTCCTCTTTACCCAGTAGTGCTGTATACTGGGAATTCAGCATTCTGTCCTGGAGTCAGTGTCAAGTGAACAACGCGTGGAACGAAAAAGTAGTTTACATAGCAAACAATCCCACACTGTACTGCTTCCTGTTTGACGTAACATACACAGTTCAGGTCCATATCACTGAGGACTTCACGTTGGAAACAGCTCATAACCCTCCATAGGAAACGTCTTCATAACTCCAACCCTCCTTGAGCCCGCCAGCTAATCCTCCACATAAAAGTCAATCGGCCTGACCAGTGTTCTCTACTGTTGGCACGCGGCCTCCTGCACCACCTGATTGTTGACCAAGTTCTTTAAAAGTTACTCACAGACCAACAATCACGAATGACTTGTTTTTACTAGTTTAAAGAACGTATTCGTCGGACTGGTGAAGGTAGGTAGGTAAACGGTGACATCATCACCTCTGACAGGTTCCATTCTAAACCGCAGAGTTCGTACAGGTGCTTCTAATAAAACGGCCATGAGCCATGAACTATTGCTTCATCTGTGTACACCTGTGAAACTAAGTTAAACACTTTAGCTGAGCGTGCGTAGTGTCAGTTTCGGGAGGAAACGACAGCAGGAGCAACAGGTCTCGTGTATAACGTGTGTAAATGTGCCTTCTTTTCATGTGATGCGATAGAGATGTGAGCATGGAAACAGACACAATGAGCACAGAGAGCCAAGGCATGTAGTGCTGAAATCATGCTTTATTAAATCAGTAATGCATAAACTCGAGGAGGATCAAATGTAGTTCTACATCAGCAGATCAATCAAATCAAAGTGCAGGGAAAACATTCACAGGAGATGGAGTCTCTGTGAATCTGAGTCAAGTCCCTGACTAGTGACAAGGTGAAAATCTAAAAGCTACAAACACTCGCAATCAACACAAACACTTTCCTAACTATCCTCCAGGAGCCGGCGCTGCGTCTGCACAGCAGAGCCAGTCTTGACTCGGTTCATTGGCCAGGAGATGTTAGGTAGTAAAAGCCAAGCGGGCCGTCCTGTGCAGAAGCAGCGCTCGTATAAATGATCTAAACGCTGAGAGCGCAGGCCGCTCGCGCTCTGAGCAGGTCATCAAATCACGGTGGTACGACACAGTCAGTCTGAGCACAAAGCCAGTTCGCGCTGCTTACACGAGGGTGATGCACACAGCACTCAGGGCCTTGTTCTCATGTACAACTCACAGGAAACTGTAATTCGACAGTGTTTCGGTTTGTGGTTGGTGACGTCAGCAGGGAGCCTCTCTACCTGCTGAGGCAATCTTAGGACTTCAACGCATCGTTGAGGCACAGAGTTTAGTTTCTCGGTTTAACAGGGTATTCGTTCCTAACGAAACTTTCTCCTGTTAAACCTCATGTAGTTTCATTTAGTTTCAGTTAATATTATTGTCATAAATAACAATGCATAACATTTCCCATAACCGTTCAGTTCGGCTATATACATTATGTACACGTCACAGAAAAGTGGTTCCTAAGTCATATTGTCCAATATGGCACATTTTATAACAACTTTAGACTTGAGTCTAGTTTGGCATAAATTAATGTCAAGTTTGGTACAAAAATAGTTCATATTTACAACAGAAATCAGATCTTTTCCACATAGGTTATTGAGGCTAATTCACTAAATAAAAAGGTTCTGGATGAGGAAAATGGGAAATAGAAATTAACTTTATCTTTTTTACATGGACCGAATGTGAACACGGACGGTCGCAGAGTCAGAGCCAAACTCGTTGGACAGTCGGAGGGTATAAGCTCCGGCATCGTCCTCTTTCACTGCAGAGATCAAGAGGGTGGAGAGGTCAGCCGTGGTTTCCACATGGTACCGCTGGTCCTCACTGGGCAGGGTTCGACCCAGGTGAATCCACTGCACAGTAGGAACAGGATCTCCGGAGAACACCCCTGCCACAGTCAGTGACCTCCCTGGTTCAATGCTGACATCTTGCGGAAGAGCTTCAATCTTTGGTGGCGTGCCTGTTAAAGACGACAAGAATGAGGTCAGTGAGGTTTTCATTGTGTCACAGGCTCAATCTTTACTTCCGCTCCCTGACTCCACTGGACGTGCAGTTGACCAGCAGCATGTGAAAAACATTGCATTCTGCTTCCTAGTGACTGACAGTCTCAGATGCGAGGGAATGATTTACATGAGAGGAACAAGCAGGACATCACTTCATTTCAACTTTACTCACAAAGGTAATTGAAGCAAACTTTAAAATGCAGCTCACCTCTTCTACGCCCTGTGGTGAGCGAAGACGAGGCCTCTGCATGCGAGTGAGCAGACATTTCCATCATTTGCCTGCTGGAGCTCATGGAAACCAGTGACTCAGCCTCCATGGCAGACATGCTAGTTGCAGACATGCTCTCAAACAAAAACCCGGCAGCAACAGAGCGGGAGCTGCTGCTGTAACTGCTGGCCTCCATGCGAACCGATGAGGCTGAGAAACCTTTCGGTATGATGGCAGCAGCATCAGTAGAAGCTCTTTGCTCCACAATAATCATTTTTGTTGGTTCTTCAACAAGAGCTGTGGGGATGCAAATAACAAGCACATGGCTCAAATCACAGCGCTCAACTTAGGGACGTCACTTTTTATTCTTCATTTTGTAAAAAAAACAAACATTGGAACTGCAGGCTGAATTTGTGATCCAAGACTTTTTTCTTCTAGCCAATAAAATGCAATAACCAGTTGAGTTGGGTCGTTGAGCTCCTGTTTACCTTGTTTCAGCTTTAGGTTTCAGCTGTTAAATCTCTTCTGCTGCATTACGACTGCTGTTAAATTAGACCAATAAAGCCACATGGTGCTGGTGTAAAGACCCACATTAGCCCATGAATATGATTTGACAGCGCAGTAACAGGTACAGTACAGTGAATGCAGCACCAGAAGCAGGGACGGGCCTGTGCCTTGGATTTTCATTAGCGGGTCAGACTCAGACGTTCCCACTAATGGAAGCCACTGAGGCACAGGTGCTGAGCATGCAGCCAAACTTACTGAGGACGTTGAGGGATGAGGTTGCAGAACACTGTCCAAACTGATTCCTGGCTTTTATTGTGTATTTTCCGCTGTCTGCTACTGTGGCTTCACATATCTCCAGTGTGTACACGCTCTTAGAGCGGCTCAGTCTAATGTTTGATGTGACTGATATCTGAACAGAGACAGAGATACAGCTGTGTTACACACAAGTGAAGACAGTTTAAAGACCACAGCTGAGCTTGACTCAGTGAAAACTACTCACGATCACGTTGTCTTTCAACCACTCCACTTCAGGGGAAGGCTCGCCTGCAATCTCACATGTGAACTTGACATTTTGTCCCTCGTTCACATTCTGGGATCTGGGCTGCACCAGGAAGTGAGGAGCATCAGATGTCTGTGCTGTGACCACAGTATCAAATCGACACCTGACTAGACCCTGCTGGGTTTGAGCCTGGCATGTTATGATCCCTTGTTCGCGCTGGCTGACCGACCTGATGGTCAGCGTCTGCTCGTTTCCGGACACCCCGTACCTGTACTGCTCTGAGTTGGTCAGTTCCCCCCCATTCAAGACCCACTTGATGTCAGAAGCCCCTGGAATGTTGGCTCGCAGAGTCAGAGACTGGCCCTCTGTAACGGACCTCTGGCTGTGGGATGACTTGACTTCCTTCACAGAGGACACAATTTCCTCACGGACCACTTCCTGTTTCATAACTTCCTCAGAGAACTGAAGCTGGGCTTTGGAGCTTGAGCCTGAAACAACCAAATGTTTGTGGTTATTAAATATTCTGTATGAATGCTTGTAGCTGGAGCTGAGCTAATAAAACAGACGCAGTATCTCACCTCGTACAGTGACAGTACAAGTTGTTGACACTGTTCCGACACTGTTGGTAGCAGTGCACTGATACACACCGGAGTCCGACACCTCGGATTCATAGATCTCCAGATAAGCTGAACCGTGCTCCTCAAAGATTTCATACCTTCCACCCTGAGACAGGGCCTGTTGGTCAGGGACACAGGGACGTATTTTTACTAAGCACCACTTTATGTTCCCTTAATTTACTTCAATAAGTGAAAAGTTAAGTGAATACTTTAGTTTAATAGTCAGTATGCTTAATATATTTTACCTTTCCGTCCTTCCTCCATGAAATTGTGGGTTTGGGCTCTCCTGTCACCTTAACTGACAGTTTGACAGTAGAGTCAGAGGTTGCACTGACATCGCTCAGACAGACGTTAAAGGACGGCTTGTTTTCAAGACTTGGTGACCTCACTCTTTTGGGTGACTTGACAGGAGAAGTAGCATGTTCTTTTTCAGAGAGCGTTGAACATTTGGGAGTAGGGGACTTTGGTGTTGGGGATTTTGGTGAGACTGGAGACTTGACTCTCTGAGGTGACTTGATCGGCTCAGGAGATTTCACTCTATGGGGAGATTTGACTGGTTCAGGAGACTTGGCAAGAGGCGACTTAGCCTCCGGGGAGGTGACTCTGGCAGGGGCGATGACCTTCTCTGTGAATTCTGTCTTGCAGATGGTCAAAGTGAAATGAGCCTCCTGTTTGCCTCCAGCGTTTTCCACAAGCAGAGTGTAGTTGCCTGCATCTGACATTTCTACTGCAGAGATTTCGAAGGAGGAGCTGTACTGCGAAGAAACGATGTGGTGACGAGCAGAGGAACCAATGGCTGCTCCTTCACGCAACCAGGTGATAGAAGGTGCTGGTTCACCATCGACATCGCATTCAAATCTGGCAAAGTCTCCTTCCGCTACAGTCAGGGACTGTGGTTTGGTCACAATCTTAGCAGGAACAGTAGGCTTCTCCCTTGGTTTCTCCACAACAGTGGTGGTCTCCTTAACTGGTTCAGATACAGTTTCTGTCGCTGTTGTTTTAGAAGAGGAGACATGATACGTCTCTGTTCTGGTCATTTCTGGCACATGAGAGGACGGAGGCTGCTCATCCTTGTGGAGCGAAGAGAAAGCAGCATATTCTGCCCCCGTTACATCCAGTGTGGCATAGTCAGACGTCTCTCCTTTGGCATTAACACAGACCACGCGGTAGGTGCCAGCATCTTCCATCACACAGTTGTTAATCTCCAGTGTCAGAACTCCACTGATGTTGGTCATAAGGTATTTGCTGCTCTGATGGATCTCTTTCCCATTGTGGGACCATTTGACTTCAGCCTCAGGCTTGGCTTGGACACTGAGGGTGAACTTTGTGTTGGAACCATAAGGGACACGATGAGATCGCATCCTGATGGTGATGCGTGGGACATGATCGAGGCTGAAGGCAGCCTGTGTCACCACCTCCACCTTTGTCTCCACTGATCTTCTCTCTGATCTCAGAGCCTGTTTCCTCTCTTCATACCTAGATGCAAAGTCAATTCTAGGAAAGGCCACGTCTGTCTTCACAGGCTTTTCAGGGATATGGGATGTCTCAGGATCAGCCAGTGGGACTTTTTTGATTGGTTTAGGAAAATATTCTGTGGTAAACGCTGTTAAGTGCTCAGATTCAACTTCCTCAGATGTTTTAGCGAAAGTTGTTTCTTTTTTGGAGGTTCGCATCTTCTCCTCAAACTCCATGCGTTTGAGTTCACTCTTGTAAGAAGTGATCCTCTGAGCCGTTGTATGTGGCCGCAACAGCTCCTGATCTTCCTTCTCTTCATACACCCTCTGCTTCTGTCTTGGGGGTTTGTATGTGGCTTTGTCATGACGCTGGCGGAGCTCGACAAAACTCGGGCCAGCCTCGTATTTAGATGGAATTCGGTAGGAATCGCATTTGTAAATGCCTTCTCCATCTTCAATATCACTATGGACCTTTCTAGGAGATGAGGGACGGAGGGCTGACAGCTCAAAGCGCACTGGGCTGAGGCTGGGTGGAGATGCAGAGTAACCAAGCTCCAGCTCTTGTTCCAGTCGAAGCCTCTCCTCTTCAGTTCTCTTCATGGACAGGTACTCATTCACAGGGAGCAGCAGTTCCTCGTCTGACAGATCACCCAGGGACCTCCTCCTGATCCTGTGGTAAGCATCCATGTCTGGCGATGGAGTGTGGTGCCTTGCAGGCCTCACAGTCTCCAGGTCATCCTGTGTCATGGATGAGATACGCCACTTCGGCTTATACTGGTCCTTGATCCTGACAGGGACCTCATAGAACTGCTCCCACCTAGATAGGCGGATACGCTTCATTCTCTTCTGCTTGATTTTTTCCATAGGCTCCGGGAACTCGTACTGATCCCGCAGCTTCTTGTACCATTTCATGTCTGACAGTGGCTTAAAGTGTTTGATTTCCACATCCTCCTCAAGAACAGCCGGGTTAATGACACGAGGAGCGGGGACGACATAGGGCATACGCAGTCTCTTCTCCTCTGCTCTCTTCTTCTTCTCCTCTTGTTCTTTCTGTATCTCAGCCTCAGTCTTTTCACCCTTCCTAGTGGTCACAGCAGGTTTGAACATGGTTGCTGCCTCCCTGATGGCTTGTACTGCCGTGGGTGGCAGAGGTGTAACAACAGTGCCGGTCATAATCTGAGACAGCCTCACCTTTTTGTCTAATTCCTCTTTTCCGGCAACTCTCTCCTTCTTTTCACTCTCATATTCTTTCTTCACGTGAGTGACACGCTCTACTTTGAGTGCGGCCTGGCAACTGGCAGCTCCAGCAGAGTTGGTAGCAGTAACTCTGTACACTCCAGAGTCTTCAGGGAGTGTGTCTTTAACATGAAGGATGAAGTAATCCAGACCCTCACGAACAAGCTCAATAGATGGTCCAAAGGCTAAAGGGGTGCCATCCTTCTCCCACTTCAACGAGGGATGGCCAGATACTCTAATCTCAAAGCGCACGTTCTGGCCTTCTCTGCACTCTACATTGGCAAGCAGGCGCTTGAACATGGGTCTCAAGGTGAGGTCAGCTGGTTTGGGGCGAGGAACAACAGTCAGACGAGCCTTGCAGCTGTCATCGCCATACCTGTTGCGGGCAACAACACTGTATTCGGCGTCATCATCTTTCTCCAGGTTGTGGATTATCAGCTGGTACAGACCCTTGTCACTGATGAAAGTGTATTTTCTATCATCCTGTCCAGGGATAAGCTTCTGTCCGGATTTGTGCCAGATGACACGAGGCTCCGGGTGAACAGTGATGGTGACGGCAAGGCGCACGTTTTCCCCCATGTAGGCAGTACGGTTGACCAGAGGGAGGGTGAACTCCGGTGGCTTCTGAAGCATTCTGGCAGTGTCCACTCTGCGCTTTGTTTTCTTGACCACACGCGTGGTGAAGAAGTCACGGTATGACCTGACGCTGCTGATGAACAGCTCCGCGTAGCCACTGTCCTCACCATACTCATTCACAACCTTGCATCTGTAGGTGCCATCATCTGCTCTTGTGACTTTGTGGACGGTGATTACAGCCAGACCGTCTTCATACTCAGTTTCATATTTGTCACCAGCTTCAAGTTGTCTGACACCACAGTACCATGTCACCTCAGTAGTACTATCATAGTTGTCAATATTGCAGGTGAATTTCACATCATCTCCCTCATTCACCACTGCATGAGCAATTTGACCTGCGACAGGACCGTGTTCAAATGGTGCAATCTTCACTTTGGCAACAAAAACGCCACGCTGTGATCGAATGGAACCTCCGCTGGCCACACGGGCTGCAGACACAACTGTGTTCCACTCTTTCCTAACCATAGTCTGGTAGTATCTCCTATGCCTGCCCGTTGGGATTACTCTGGTGCTAATCTCCTCTGCCGGCTTGGTCAGCCAAGGATGTGCCAGAGCCTCAGTAGCCGCCATACGGTGTTTGCGTTCCTTTGTCATTAAACGGTCTGTGAAGTCTAAAGCCTCAACACTAACCTGTTTAAAGGACTCGTCATCGTAGCTGTAGGCTGCAGTGGAGATGTTGTCAATCATCTGTTGATTGGTTTCAGCTGTGAAAGGATTAAGTCCACTGAGAAGTACATAGGCAAGAACACCAACAGACCACATGTCAGTGACAGTGCTAACCATGTCACACTGGTGGACCTCAGGGGCAGCATATTCTGCAGTGATATACTGAATCTTGATCTGATCTCCAGGAGTTAGGTGTCTGGACTGGCCTAACTCAATAATCTTGACATTAGAGCTTGTTCTAGTAGTGTACACAATGTTTTCTGGTCTAATATCAAAGTGACCATAACTCTGAGCATGCAGGAACTCAAGAGCTGAGCAAATCTGCCTGATGTAATTAACAATTTCACGCTCATTAAGCTCAAACTCAGCTGTGGTTAGACGCTCAAAGATGTCGACACCAGAGATGAAGTCATAAATCATGACCAGTTCCTCTGGGCTGTCAAATGACTCATGAAGGAGAAGGTAGTTGGTGTGTTTTGCCAAATTCAGTGTTGCAATTTCCTTCTTGATTAACGCTTGATCAGCACCTCTCACTTTGACAAATTTTGCCATGTAAGTCTTCTCAGAGCTGACATCAACACAGCGGTGAACAATGCCAAACTGACCTCTACCCAACTCCTCTGCAATGGCATATTTGTTGTGCAGATTCTTAGCATCTGAATGTTGAGCCTTGCCCTTCGGGACACGCCCTGTATCCTCAACTTCCCTGTCATATAGAAGAACCCTGGATTTGTCCTCTTTCGTCATTACAGGTCCGCTGGTCTCAGATGGAGCACTCTGTCCAAACTTGTTCTCTGCAATGACCCTAAACTGATAGCTGGTTCCTCCAAAGAGATTGACAACAGTGTAGCGGGTGTCACGAGACTGAGCAACTCGCTGCCACCTTTCGGCAGTGGTGGGGCACTTTTCAATGATGTAGTTGATGACTTTGCTGCCACCATCATTTGCTGGGGCCACCCAATTCAGAGAGACAGAGTCTCGTGAGACATCACTTGCTTTGACACCACGTGGAGGATCAGGTACATCAGCGACATCCAGCTCAACTGTTTGCTGGTCAATACCAAATCTGTTCTTGGCACAGACAATGTAGAAACCAGCATCCTTCTTCTCCACTCCATTGGGGAACACCAGAGAAGTGAAAGATCTGGTGACAATGACCTGGTAGTGACCATTGCTGTCAATGAGATCTTGTCCTTTCTGCCATGTAATGACAGGATCTGGTTTGCCACCAAAAGGAATCTTGATGTTAACCACCTCTCCTCGCAGGGCAGGGATGGCTTCCTTGTCCTTAAGGTTCTTTGGCAGGTTGATCTTGGCAGGGACTAGAAAGAGAAAAGCAGATGTTTAGTAGGATGTTTTTATTGGGCCTGCTTAGTTATAAATCTATGAGCTTACTTTCCACATCCAGGGACACTGTAGCACAGATAGAGCCTCCCTGGTTAGTGGCTCTGATCTGATACACGGTGGAGTCTTCCTCATCAGCCTCAGTGATGACCAGCTGGTGATAACCTCCCTTAAACTCCTGTATCTTGATCTTCTTTCCATCAGAATGGATCTCCTTTCCTCGTCTGAACCATTTAATCACGGGCTTGGGCTGTCCTACGATCTTGCAGACAAGGGTAGCATTGGTCTTGTATTTCACGCTCATGTTCCGCAGCTCCTCCTTAAAGGCGGGAGCACGAATCTCAACAGCTGTGGCTGGGACAATGGGAGCAGTCTCTTCACTGTAGTCACTCTCCCCTCCAAGATTCTCACATTTCACACGGAAGATATATTCAACGGCCTCAGTCAGGTGCTTCACAGAGTATACAGTCTGCTTGATTTCATCTGTGGTCACTGGAGTCCACTCGGTCCATTCCTTCTTGTCCTTCTTGTGCTTCTTCTCAAGGCAATAGCTCTTGATCTTGGAGCCACCATCACTGAGCGGAGGTTTCCAGGATACCA
The DNA here is from genome assembly GCA_030770545.1 of Macropodus opercularis. Taxonomy (NCBI): domain Eukaryota; kingdom Metazoa; phylum Chordata; class Actinopteri; order Anabantiformes; family Osphronemidae; genus Macropodus; species Macropodus opercularis. The sequence goes on from CM061109.1 coordinate 20,423,459, forward strand.
CACAGGAGTCTTTGGTGATTCCAGAAACAACTGGCGACAGAGGCTGTGATGGTTTTTCTGTGGGCATAAATACCAAATTCACAATTCATTTTGGCTTCTGAGTTTATTAATTAATTAAGTTAGTTAGTTAGTTAATATGCATTAAGTTTTCACAGGCAGATTCCAGCTGTTGCTCTGGACAAGTTAAATACAATGGTTCCATGCTTACACTGTAAGACAAATTATGAATTTATTTATTTAGTAAGTACTGAATGTTTATCTGAAGAAATGAAATTAAGAAACATAAATTGAAACTGAGAGAAACACACCCAGTTGGCTCTTGATAAGAATAGGTGACGTGAGCTCCAGTGGCTCACTGCTGCCATAGCGATTCTGAGCGTACACACGGAAGAAGTAACCCGCACTGTCCACAAGGTTGGGAACACGGCAGGATGTTCCATTAATGGATGACGACACCAGTTCCCACTCTGCACCCTCCTTATCCTCACGCTTCTCCACTATATAGTTTGTGATCATGCAGCCTCCATCATCCTTGGGCGGCTTCCAGCTGATGATGACTGAGTTCTTCAGAAGAGCATCCAAGACAATGGGACCCTGGGGAATGTCAGGCTTGTCTGCAAATAGAGTTAACACCTTTGATCTCATACACATCTGAAATGACTTCTACAATACAAGTGTGCTGCACTGGAATTTACATGAACATACCATAGATTTCTACGCTGAATGCAGTGTCAGCTCTGCCAAAGTGGTTGTGCAGTCTGATCCTGTATTTGCCTCCATGTACTCTCCGCTGGACGTTCTTAATGACCAGGTGTGTGTAGTGCTCAGTGGTCTCAATGCTGATGTCCTCTGTGTTCTCCAGAGTCTTTGCCTCATGCAGCCACATAATCTTTGGTTCAGGACGGCCGATGTAGACTGCATGAATGCGCAGGGTGGTTCCTAGTCCAGCGTAGTAAGTTTCCTTCAGGGGGTAATCAGGGTGGAAGGATGGAGCAGCTTCCAACACCAGGGTGCCTGTGGTCTCAGCGTCTCCTGCATCATTGATGGCCTTACAGGTGTACTCGCCTTCATCCTCCTGCTGGTCAGTCATAATAGACAGCGAGTGGGTGCGGCCATCAGAACTCATCTCATACTTGCGGGACTCAATAATTTCTTTGCCCGCATGGTACCACTTGATTTCCGGAACAGGTCTACCAATAATCTGGCACTTCATGACCGCAGGCTGACCAAGCTTAGTGGTGACTTCATCCATTTCTTTTCTCAAGCTTGGCTTAGCTTCCACTGGAAAAGCAAGCAGAACATTTTATGAAACCTCTTTATATATTAATGTTTGATGCGAAAGTAATCATTAAAAAAGAACTTCATTAAATGCCTAGAAATGCATTTCACGTTGCAGCGTACTCACCGCTCAGCTTGGTCTTGATGCACGCAGCAGTCCTACGAGGTCTGCTCATTCCTGTCTCGTTTTCAGCAAACACTCTGAACTCGTACTCTGTGGCCTCTGAGAGTCCTGGCATTGTGAACTCCATTTCCTTAAGTCTCTGCTTGTTGCATTTTTTCCAGGTGCTTTCAGTAGATTTTCTGCACTCCAGCCAGTAGCCCAGCACCTCTTTTCCACCGTCGCACTCTGGAGCTTGCCACCGGATGGTGATATAGTTGTTTGTCACATTTACTGTGTCAATCTCACCTGGTTGGCTTGGTTTGTCTGAGAAGCAAAAGAAAGGTTTGCTTAGTCACCACATTTTTGTGTCATAGTGAAACTAGTAATATTCCCTTTGTCTTTTAAATTTATTTTGTTGTCTTTAAAACTATATTCTGAGAGATATGTTCATGTAGTTACAAGTCCTTCAGCTCTAAATGAGTTCTTAAATTTTTTTCTGACTACTGACTCACCAAACGGATCTTTGCATGTGACTGGATCAGACAGAGGGCCAGCTTCACTCTCGCCTATGTCATTGACAGCAATGATGCGTAACTGGTAGTCTGTGTCAGGGGTGAGTCCGTGCAGAGTAAACATGGTAGAGGGGATCTTAGCGTGGTGGCGAGACCATGTCTCATCAGTCACCACCTTGTATTCAACAAAGTAGCCAGTAATAGCAGAACCGCCATCATCCTTTGGCCTGGACCAGGCTAAGGCCACTGAACTCTTGGTGACATCCATTACCTCTGGTGGGGTGCTTGAAGGCTCGGGAGGACCTGGAATTAAAAACAAGGATGGTTTGTTGATTAAGCACAGAGTGACTGAGTTCAAAAACTGTGTCTGAGGAATAGTAACACTTACAGAGAGGAGTCTTGGGCACCAGTGGCTGCTCGGACTTTATAGAGGCACTGATACCGAAAGCGTTTTCAGCAGTGACCTTGAAGAGGTATTCTGTTCCCTCTTTCAGGTTCTTGACAACCAGCTGAGTGTCAGTCACTCTAGAGTCCACAGTGTACCATGCGTTTCTGGTTGCCTCACGCCTTTCAACAATGTAACCCAGGATCTCTGAGCCACCGTCATCAGTGGGTGGCTTCCAGGACACCTTGACAGAGCTGGCCTGGATCTCCTCAAAGACCATTGGTCCCTCTGGAGCACTAGGACGGCCGATGACTTTTACCTTGATTTGGGCTCTCTTCTTGCCAACCTTGTTCTCAAGCAGAAGGTTGTACGCACCAGAGTCACTTCTATCTGCTCCCTTGATCACTAGTTCACTAGCATCCTCGTTTGAAGCAATCATGGCCTTGGTGGACACAACACCTCCATCCTTCGACCACTTGCAGATTGGATGAGGTTTACCCTTAATGGGTACAGAAAGCCTTATGACTCCTCCCTGGCGAACCACATACACGTCTTTGTATTTTATCTCCAGATCATAGTCCGGAGATTCTAAAGCAAAGGGATAGTTACAAAGGTCAGTGTGCATTTAAAACATTTACAAATTATGGCTGCTAAGTGTACTTAGCATTTCCTTACCAAGCATCTCAGTTACTCTGATGGTTCCTGGCACTTCAGCAGGCTCTCCAGAACCTCCTGCATTGCAGGCCATCACACGGAACTTGAATTCCTCTCCTTGTGGCATGTTGGTCAGCGTGTACTCACAAATCAAAGATGGTGTTGTGTTGCACTTGATCCAGGCCATAGTGCCCACCTTCTGCATCTCAATCAGATAACCATCCACCCGTGCGTCTCCTTCTTCATCAGGAGGACTCCAAGCCAGTGATACAGAGGATTTGGTGGTATCTGTGATCCTTGGGTTTTGAGGACAACCAGGAGGATCTGGGTGGGGAAAACAAGCACGTCAGTATTTCTAGTTGCTGAAGCAAAAGATTATTTATAATAGGTCTGTGTTTTGGATGACACCACTATAACAGAAGGAATGGTTTCAGTCAAACATTTCTACGTTTTCAAAATGTTCTCCTACCAATTGGATCTGTGGCCACTGCTGGAAGGGATGGTAGACTTGGTTTGCTCAGTCCTCTAGCATTGATAGCAATGACTCTGTGTTCATATTCCAGGCCCTCAATGAGTTCTGTTGACCTGTATCTGGTCATGGTGATAGGGTTCTTGTTGGCACGCACCCATCGGTCAGACCTAACTTCCTTGCGCTCAATGATGTATCCAGAAACCTCAAGTCCACCATCTTCATCTGGGGGATGCCATACCACGGTCATGCCATCACGAGACACATCAAATATAGCTGGGCGACCAGCAGGCCCAGGCACATCTATGGAGGAGAGTAAGCATGTTACCCTACTGGAGTTGACATACAGTAATTCCGTCAATGCAATATGAACTGATGCATCTTACTCTTCAAGCTCCTGCAAGTGATAATATCAGACTGCAGGAACTCTCCAGTGCCGTAGCGATTGGTGGCAGCTGCTCGGAAGACGTACTCATCTCCCTCGATCAGATTCTCAAACTTGAAGGTTGGTCGGCTAACAGAGTCACAGACAGGCATCCAGCCGGGTCTATGAGCATCACGCTGCTCCACCACATAGCCACTGATGGGAGCTCCACCGTCTCTGACTGGGGGATCCCAGCTGCAGGTAACAGTGGTCGCATCAATCTCATCAAACCTGATGGGTCCCTTTGGTTCATCAGGTTTAGCTTGTAAAAGAGTATTAGAACAAATAATTAGCTAAGCTTGATGCAACTTGGTTGAATAAATGGCGTAATGACGAAAAAACGTGAAATGAGAGCTTGCTGCTTACAGAGAACAATGACCTTGATGACCTCACTTATGGCACCAACGGCATTCTTCACTTCCAGTGTGTAGTCACCGGTGTCGTCAATGGTTGTGTCAGACACTGTCAGTTTGGAGAACTTGCCAGTGCTCTTGATCTTAAAACGGTCTGTGACTTTGATTTTGTTGTCACCAAAGTACCAAGAGCAGACAGGAGGGGGTCTACCGATAATGGGCAAGTCCAGCTCCAGAGTCTTGCCGGTCAATATGTTGACAACTTTCTGGGGGATACTGGAGAAGTCCACCATGGGCATCACTGTAAAGCAACAATGAGAGATTTAGTAGTTCAACACAACACAAGAAATACTACACAGAGACCTTCTGTGTCCTTGTTTTTACTCCCATGCTTTTGTGTAGACAAATTTTATTATAGGCTTTTAATTTTTAGGTCTTACCTCTCTGTTCCTGTACAGTGACGGCTGTAACAAGTTCTTTGGGCTCACTGGCACCTCTACTGTTGATTGCTTTGATTCTGAACAAGTACTGCTCATTCTCATTTAGCTTTTCAATGGTGTGTTCAAAGTCTGTGAGTTTTAGTGAGGCAACTTTCATCCACTTGTCAGTGCCAAACTTGCAGGCCTCAATGACATAGCCTGTCAGTCTGCTGCCACCATCATGCTCTGGCTTTTCCCAGCCCAAGGTAACAGTACTCTTGGTAACATCAATCACCTCCAGTTTGTGTGGGGGCAGAGGCACCTCGCAGACAAGAATAACATCAGGGGTCTCGCAAGGCTCTCCAACACCATAAATGTTCTCGGGGAGGACCCGGAAGTAGTACAGCATACCCTCCATTAGGCCATCGATCTTGTATGATGTCTTGCTGCACTTGGAGGTAATAGTCTTGTAAGCTCTCATGGAGGCCTCACGCCTCTCAATGATGTAGTTGTTGACAGGAGCACCACCATCCACAGTGGGGGCCTCCCAAGAGATGGTAGCAGATTCCTTTGTCAGTTCCTTTATTTTGACTGGCCCAGCTGGTCCAGGAGTATCTAACATTAAATACACACTATGTGGTTAATGTGTTATTCCCAGTTTAATGAAACAACCTGTCATTCATTAACATTCAATATACTGTATATATATATATATATATATATATATATATATATATATATATATATATATATATATATATATATATATATATATATATATATATATATATATATATATATATATATATAAATCCACTTACCATAGATCTTGACCAAAATATTGACTTCCTGTTTTCCAGCAGAGTTTTCGGCCACCAGTGTGTACTTGCCAGCATCATAACGATGAACCTTATCTATGATGAGTGTGGTGGACTTGTTGTTGACCTCAATGAACCCTCTGTTGTGGAGGTCCACACCAGGTTTGCTCCAAGTGATGGCAGGAGTGGGACGACCAGTGATATTGACAAACAGCCGCAGACAACCTCCAGCTCGGAGGCAGATCGTCTTCTTCAGATCATCATGGAGCTCAAAGTCGGGAGTTTCTATGTAAGATGAAGTTTTACAGTGTAACTCACTAATTGCTGTCTAATGTTAAGTACAGCTGAAGAATTTGTATTTCACTCTCACCAGTTCTTTCCACTGGCTCTGTCTCAGCACAGGGTTCACTGAAGTCACCGATGCCATTGATGTTGATGCCAGCCACTCTGAAGCTGTACTTCTTGCCTGCAGAAAGCCCAGTTACCACATATTCTGAAGTACGCAGGGTCTTTTCATGGACCTTTTTCCATTCCTCTGCTTCAGCTTCCTGCATCTCCAAAATATAGCCAATCACATCAGCTCCTCCATCCTCCACAGGGCGGGACCAGGCTAGACTGATGCTGTCAGCGTGGGTATCAGTGATACGGGGGATAGAAGGAGCAGCGGGAGTGCCTGAGAGGAACAGCAACAAAAAAATCCACTGCACATCAGACATTTGCTTGTAATGTTGAGTAAGAATTTTAGAAACAACTGAACTTACATGTTGGCACTCTGCAGACAACATAAAGAGAAACCTCACTGGGTTCGCTCTCCCCGGCCTTGTTAATGGCTGTCACTCTGAACTGGTAGATGTTACCTTCCGTCAAACCAGACACCTTCAGAGTGGTGTCCAAGTAAGCCCCATCCCTGTTCACTTTTACCCAGCGAGCACTCTTTCTCTCACGTCTCTCTACCAGGTAGTGGATCAGTGGACTGCCACCATCCGTCTCTGGCTTCAGCCACTGGATGGTTGCAAAGTCCTTTCCAGAAACCAGGATTTCAGGAGAACCTGGAGGACTTGGCACAGCTGGAGAACAGATACGAACAGTTTAGTATTAGAATTGGTTTGTCTAAATTCCATTTGGTTTAATTTGCATAAGAATCCAAAACTTGCTTTGTAGGCCACTATACTTTTGAGAATTAGCTTATATAGATGTGTTTTAAATATAAAGAGCAGAAAGTCGTCTCGAACATTTGCGGCATGTGATCTAAAATCATTGTTCATAGGCTTTCATTTCACAGAAGTGTGCTGCACATACTGAAAGTGTTTCTGGCAACCATGGGCTCTGATTGTAAGGGTACTCCAGCTCCATATTTGTTGACACCCCGGACTCTGAACAGGTACTCTGTGTTCTTAAACAGTCCAGTGATGGTGCAGGTCAGCTCCTTGCACTCAGCGTGCATGATGACCCAGTTGAGTCGGTTGGTGTCACGCCTCTCCACAATGTAGTGTGAGATGTCATCACCACCATCCTCAAGAGGAGCCTTCCAGGTAAGAGTACATGACTCCTCAGTGATCTTACTAATGTCAACACTGCCTTCACACACTCCGGGGGTGTCTGGATATAAAATGCAAGAGAATGAATTAAGCTCCACAACGATCTGTCAATGAATAGAATGAATGGCTGAAGCTAAAAACAACATACCTAGCACTTTGACGTTGACCTCAGCAGTCTTGGTTCCACTTACATTCCTGACCGTGAGAATGTACTTTCCAGTGTCGTCCCTATCACAAAACTTGATGATAGCCATAGCCTTGGTGGGAGTGTACTGCAGGTGGTACTTTTCACACAAGTCGAGTTCCCTGTCACCCTTGGACCAGCAAACCTTTGGGTCAGGCCTGCCTCCCACTGCAGCATCCAAAACCAGATCTGAACCAGCTCTGACCATCACAGTTTCAGACAGGAGTTTACTGTCCAGCTGTGCTTTTGGAGGCTCTGTTGCAAAACACCAGCACAACCATGAAGCACATGTTAATATAGGACATCGTAGCTGTGACTATTTTGATTGAATTAACGCTACTAGACTTAAGATGTTGAACACATGAAACAGTTTAAACTACTATATGTACAATTATTAAGTTTTGTTAAGGTCTGAAATGTGTAACATCTTGTTTGTGTTGAGTCACAATAATAAAATCGTACCAAAGTCGGTCTTGCACTGCACAGACCCAGTGGACTCGGAGGGCTTGCTGAAGACTTGGTTGGCGTTCTTGGCAACGACCCTGAACTCATAGGGCTCACCCTCTCCCAGGGCCGTCACAGTGTAGAAGGTGTCTGTCACGTTGGTGTAATTACACTTAAGCCAGCGGCCTTCTCCAGTCAAAGTGTATGGCTTGCGTTCAATGATGTAACCCACAATGGGACTGCCACCATCATTCAGTGGAGCAGACCATTTCAGGGAGACTGTAGTTCTGGTAACATTTGTGACTTCTGGTTTACTTGGTGGGTCTAAACATTAGAGCAAAGGTTTACATTAGACATGTTGGATGTGCAGAACATTCTGTAGGAAGCCACTAGAGGGTGTGTGATACTAAGCTGTGTCAAAACTCACCAACTGGGTTTTGAGCAACTGCTCCTTTGGAGGCCTCACTGGCTTTGCTCAGCCCAGCACTATTCATGGCATACACCCTGAACTGGTACTCCAGGCCCTCGACCAGACCTTCCACCTTGTAGTAGCACTCAAAGCAAGGGATTTTATTCTCTCTCACCCACAGGATATTGTTCCTCTCCTTCTTTTCTATCCAGTAGCCCGTCACCTTGCTCCCACCATCATGGTAAGGCTCCTCCCATTTAATTGTCAGTGTGTTAGCAGTGACATTGAAGACAGAAGGCTTTGTTGGAGGGCCAGGAGGTGCTTTGATAAAAAAAAGAGATTTTGTCATTGGACATATATTATATTATGTTGTGTGTAATTATGTAAGGGCATAAATTATTTACTTCATGGAGTTAAACTTACTGAAAGGATGCTCTGCAACAATGGTCTCAGACTCTGTGGGCTTGCTGACACCAAATCTATTCTCGGCAGACACCCTGAATGTGTACTGCATGTATTTGGTCAGGTGACCAACGTAAAGAGATGTGCGCTTTACGCTGGAATTAATCAGCTGCCAGGCAGTAGAGCCTGACTCACGCTTCTCCACAATATAGTTGGTAATGTCAGTGCCACCATCATCCTCTGGGGGTTCCCAGTTAATGACACAGGACTCAGAGGTGATGGAGGAGATTTTGATGGGTCCAGTTGGAGGACTGGGTCTACCTATAACGTTAACTTCAATAGTGAAGGTCTTGGCTCCTGCCACATTCTCCAGTGTCAGGTAGTATTTACCACCATCTCCTCTCATGGCTTCCTTAACTGAGATACTGGTCCGATCCTTAATTACTTTGAGGGACACTCTGTCTGAGCTCTTCAGCCTCATCTCCTCTAGCTTCCAGGTGACTTTAGGAGCAGGTCTGCCACTGATGGGTACATCGATGGTGAAGGTGCTACCAGATCTACACGTGACCAGCTGATTGGTGATCTCACTGAGGTCAGCAGCAGGTTCAATGTGAGGTTCTTTTACCAGCACCGGAGCCAGAGTTTCCCTGGGCTTGCTGTAGCCCGCTTCATTCTTAGCCTTCACACGGAAGTCATACTCATCGCCCTTGTTGAGCTTTTCAACCATGTAGGTGAGAGTTTTGGTGTTTCCAACTACAACCCACTTATCGGTGCCCTTTGGCTTAGCCTCAACTACATAGCACTGGATACGGCTACCACCATCATGCTCAGGTTTCAGCCAGGCCAGTGAAACAGAACTGTCTGTAGTATCCAGGATGTCCATTCTCTTTGGTGATGCTGGCTCTGCAGTTGCGGTGACAGGCTCAGGCAGCTCGAATGCCTCACCAACACCGTGCTGGTTCTCTGCTGAGACCCTGAAGAAGTATGGCACTCCCTCTAGCAAGTCCTGAATCTTCATATTGTGTTTTGTGCACTTGCCACCAGACTGCTGCCAAGTGCGGCGGCTAGCTTCGCGTCTCTCAACAATATAGTGATGGATTCTGGCACCACCATCATTAATTGGAGGTTCCCAGGTAAGTGTGACTGATCCTCTGCACACCTCCTTAAAACTAACACCCTGTGGAGGTCCAGGAGTGTCCATAACCTTTACAGTGAATGTAATGGCCTTGCTACCACTGGAATTCTCTAGGCTAACAGAATATTTGCCTGTATCGTTTCTACAGCAGTTCTCAATACTTAGGGAACTGTAGCCATCTGTACTTGTGATCTCTGACATGACACTCAGCTCTCCTTCCTCCTTCACCCAGGTGACAGCAGGAGTAGGCTTTCCTCTAAAGTGGATTCCTAGGCACACAGAACCTCCTGCCTTGACAATGTGCGTCTGTTTGAAAGTGGCATCAATATCCACCTGAGGTGCTGTTAGCCTGTCTACAGCCTGAGCAGGCTCTTGTGTCTCCTTGTCGTCTCCTCTGCCCACGTGATTTACAGCAGCTACACGGAACTTGTAATCGATTCCTGTCTGTAGACCAGTCACTACATAATTGGTTTCTGGCACCAGTTCTTGGTTTACTCTCTTCCATTCCTTCTCCTCTCCCTTTACCATCTCAATAATGTAGCCCAGGATTTCCATGCCACCATCATCTGCAGGCCTGCTCCATTCCAGGCTCATGGAGGTGTTGGTGGAATCAGACACACACACCACAGACGGAGCACAAGGAATATCCTTTGGCTCAGCAGCCTTAATAGGTATAGAGATGTTGCTAGGTGCTCCAACACCAGCATCATTTACAGCTATGACACGGAACTCATATTCCATATTCTCTGTCAGGTGCAGCACCTTGTGAGCACATTCAACAATGGGTTTCTTGGTCGTGACCTTGTAGAACCGTACAGTCTTTTTCTCTCGTTTTTCAAGGACATAATACTGAATAGGGTTTCCTCCATCAGATGTTGGAGGGGTCCAGGACAGGGTGATGCTCTCTCCTGTCACTTCAGTGGCTTCTGGAGTGCCTGGTGCATCAGGAGTAGCTGCAGGAAGCAATTTTATTTGAGTCATTTGTGTGCATTAATATATATAATACTAATGATATAAAATCTGGGTTTGGTATTTTCCTTTTTGAAACACTTACTATATTGCATCCGAGCAATGATGGGGCTGGATTCCAAAGGTCTGCCAACTCCAAACTTGTTAACAGCAGACACTCTGAACTGGTACTCATTAGTCTTGATGAGTTTTGTTGCATTGAAAGTGCACACTTTACATTCATCAGTAACCAAGGCCCAGGAAATCTTGGCAGTCTCACGTTTCTCAATAACGTAATGTGAAATTTCAGAGCAGCCATTGTTCTCTGGAGGGTTCCAGGACAGAGTGCACTTGCCTTCAGAAATGTTGCTGAAATTGATGGGTCCTACTGGCTCCCCAGGTGTGTCTGCATCACATTTGTGTAAGATTGGTGTTACAAAATAATACTAATACTATAACTGTAATTACAAATAACATATCAAAACTAAGTACCTTGAACCTGAACAACAACGTTCTCCTTCCTGCTTCCAGAGCTATTGGTAGCCTCCACAGTATATAGGCCGCGATGTGTACGGTCAGCATCCCTAACGAACAGGGTGCTGGATCCAGCCACATTGATGATATCCATCATCTTTTTGGTTATTTCCACACCATCTCTGTACCAGACAACCTTGGGAACTGGGCGTCCAGTGATTGTCACCTTCAACCTGATGTTGTCTCCAGCCTTGACTGTCAAACCTTCAAAGTATTCTGGTCCAAACTCGATATTTGGAGTAGCTGATTTGGAGAGATGTGTTCGGCATTAATCTACGATGTTCAGTTTAACAAAGCTTGCAGGTGGCTAGGCAGAGAGGTGTTGTTTACACTAACAATAAGCTAGTTACTAATATTACAAGCGTGCTGTCCTGTTATTACTCACCATTCTCACTCCTGATTGCAATCATTCCAGAGGAGTTGGAGGGGGGACTAACAACACCAATGGCATTTCTGGCGATGACTCTGAACTCATAGCGTTCATTTGTTGCTAATCCAGTGACTGTGTACTGGCACTCATGTACATCAGTCAAGTTGGCCTTGAACCAGCGTCCATGTCCTTGGCGTTTCTCAATGTTGTAGCCTGTTATCTTGCTACCGCCGTCACGTTTGGGTGCCTCCCATTTCAGTGTCACTGAGTCACTAGTTACATCGATGTAATCGGGCTGGCCGGGAGGATCTGAAAGATATGAGATAAACAGTATGACTTATTACAAATGTTGTCCAGTTTAACAGTTTGAATAATGCTGTGTGTTTAAAGTTTAATCAACTTTCTAATTGTAATTGAATTCCCACTCACCAACAGGACTAACCGCCATAGTGGGCTTGCTTTCGTCACTCATTCGGCTAAATCCAGCATCATTCTGTGCATAGACCCTGAAAGAGTACTCAAGACCTTCAATGAGTTCCAAAATCCTGTACTCCATTTCTTTGATCAGCACGGTGTTCACCTTTTGCCACATGACACTGTTCTTTTCCTTCTTCTCTACATGGTAACCCTGGATAGGAGTACCGCCATCGTAAATGGGTTTTTCCCACTGGATGGTCATGCCATCATTGGTGACATTGTACACCACAGGCTTTCCTGGTGGGCCAGGTGGTCTGAATTGGTGCTTGGCAATGACCATCTGTGAGACCAGAGGCTCACTGACACCATATCTGTTTTCAGCACACACTCTAAACTGGTACTGGACACCTTTGATGAGGTTGGTGATTTTGAACTGAGTACCTTCCACACTGGAACAGGCCATTTTCCAGTTAGACTGGGAGGTGTCACGCTTCTCCACAGTGTAGCACTCAATGTCTCCACCGCCATAGTCATCAGGTTCATCCCATGAGATCATGATGCTCTCGGCTCTCACTTCATCCAGTCGGATAGGTCCCACAGGTTTTGACGGAGGTCCAAGTGTGATGACATTGATGTGGAAGGATCTCCTGTTGACTTTATTGTCAAGGGTCAAAGTATATTTGCCTTCATTCTCCTTCTTCACATTCTTAATTATTAGAGTGGCTTTGTTTTCAGTTTTCTTGAAGCGTATCTGGTCACTCTCTTTCAAAGGGAAGTTGTCCTTTAGCCACAAAATAGAAGGTCTTGGTTTACCTTTGTATGGCAGCTCAATGTGCACATTGTGACCAAGGCGAACACTGATGCAGCCATTTGGATATTCTGCAAGGTTTGCCTCAGGTGTGATAATATAGTCAATGACTTTGATGGGCCCAATCTCGACAAAGTCACTATGTCCCTTCTCATTTCTGGCAGCAACTCTGAAGAACATTTCTGAGTGCTCCTTGAGTTTCTTCACCTCAAACTCACACTGTCTGCTAGTTCCTCCCATTGACCAATCCTCATTTTTGAGCTTCTTCTCAATAATGTAGTCGGAGATGATGCTGCCGCCATCATAATCAGGCTTTAGCCACTGCAGGGTGACAGATGTTTTGGATGAATCTTTCATAGAGACTTCCTTAACTGGTCCTGGAGTCTCTGTAGCCTTCACAGGCTCAAGAGTTTCACATGGATCCCCAATACCATTCTCGTTCTCTGCTAGCACGCGGAAAAAGAAGGATGTCTTCTCTGAGAGATCTTCAATGGTGTATGTTGTGTTTGTGCATTTGGTTGTCACTGCAGAGTAGGACCTCTTGGAGGAGTCCCTCTTTTCAACAACGTAGTTCGTGATCTCTGCACCACCATGAAGAAGTGGGGGGTCCCAGCTGAGAGTAACCTTTCCACGGGTCACATCTTTAAGGACCAGGTTCCTGCACTGAGCTGGAGTGTCCTGAACCTTAACGCACAGGGTCAGTGTCTTGGGCTCTCCCACTCCATTCTCAATCTTAACTGTGTATTTTCCAGTGTCAAGCCTGGTCACCTCACGCATAACAAGAGCTGTGGTCGTGTCTGAGTGATGGAACTCATACTTGGGGTTACGATCAATGCATTCCTCTCCCTTGCTCCAAGAAGCAGTTGGAACAGGTCTGCCCTTCATAGGAACAGAGAGCTCCACATCTTTGCCAGCCTTCACAATGTAGTGAGTTCTCATGGCTACATCTGAGTCAATCTGGGCCTCCTCTGGGGAAATTAGGACAAATACTGTATCAGAGATTCTAAGAGTAAAACTCAAAATACAGGAATACTTTGATAGCAGGTATTAAGTTACCTAGTATATCCTTAGCCTGCACAGGCTCAGTCATCTCCAGAGGCTCCCCACGGCCAGCACAGTTGACAGCAGAGACTCTGAAGAAATAGTTGACGTTAGGTTTTAAATCGTGGACTGTGTACTCTGTTGTCTTGACCTCTCCCTTGGAGGTAACCAGAGCCCATTCCTTGTCTCCCTCAACAAGCTTCTCCACCATGTAGCTGGTAACCTCACTGCCTCCATCCCATTCTGGTTTGGACCACCCCAAGGTAATGGAAGTCTTAGTCGAGTCCATTATCTTCAGCTTGCAAGGCTCATATGGTGGATCTGTACACAAGACATATAAATGTATTATTTATAGCAGGTATACACTCATTAATCATGATGCCTATGATTGATGAGGTTTCATTTGAAAATTTACTACTTACCAACTGGGTCAGCAGCTTTGTAGAAATCTGATGCATCAGAGAACGGCCCCTCTCCAGCCTTGTTAATAGCACAGACCCGATATTGGTATTCATTTCCTTCTGTCAGGTGGTAGACACTCTGTTTTACGTCAGCGATGGGATCTTTGTAAACCCTGATCCAGCGCAAGCTCTTCTTGTCACGTCTTTCCAGGTAGTAGCCAGTCACAGTGCTACCTCCATCTACACCTGGTTTGTCCCATTCCACCACCATAGTGGACCTAGTGATGATGTTTACCTCGGGAGTGCGAGGCTGGCCAGGGGTTACTAGAGAATTTAACAAAATCCAATGATGCAAGTGTCCAGATTATGAGTTAAGAAAAACAACAACAAGGAGGAGAAAAAGAAGAAAAGGGGACAAATACTACAAAGACAAAACTGTCTTTCATTAAACGGGAACACTGAAGACATACTCAAAGGACAACTTCGCATTAGACAGCAAACTGATTGCACTCTAATGCAAAAAACTTACCAAAGGCATTCTTTGCAATAACAGGCTCTGACTCCAGTGGCTTTCCAGCTCCATACTTGTTAACCCCCATGACACGGAATACATATTCATTTCCACGCACCAGTTTGCCAACAGTGATGTGTGTTTGCTCCTGCTTGTCTGAAACTGTTGACCAGACCACACGGCTGGTTTCGCGCCTTTCAACAATGTAATGGGTCACCTTGGCGCCTCCTTGGTCAGACTCAGGCACAGGTTCCCAACTTAGGATGATCCTATCTGCTGTAACTGAGTTAAAGTTTATGATGCCAGCAGGGGGTCCAGGTTTGTCTAAGACAAAGCAAATAGAGAAATAACTAATTAACACCAAGAAAATGATGGAAGTCTGCATAAAAAGAATATCTCAACTCAAAGTTTTAGAATACCTAGGATTTCAATCCTGATGGTTGCAGATGCTGATCCAAGAACATTCCTGATCTTAATGTCATATGAGCCTGTGTCAAGTCGGGTTGCATCCTTGATTAGAACAGCGGAAGAGTCTGTTGTGCTTTCAACAGAAACAGTAGATGATGCCACAAGCTCCTTCCCATCCTTCAGCCACTCAAGGGTTGGTAGGGGCTTGGCAATGATTCCAACTCTGAGCTTAACTGAAGCTCCAGCCTTGTATTGAACCACATCCAGATACTCTGGAGGAAGGTCAATGGCTGGGGCACCTGCGTGACGTATGATATAGGTAAGATAAGCATATTGTAAAAGTACAACACAGACATACAGTAGATATAATATAATAAATAATAAACATACCACATGCATCAACACAGGTGACGGGGCCAGCAATGATAGATGGGTTGCTAACAGACCCAACTGCATTCTTTGCGAACACTCGGAATTCATAAGACTCATCTTGACTCAGTCCAGACACAGTAAAGCCCAGGTCAATTATATTTGTAAAGTTGGCCTTCACCCATCTTCCACTGAGAGCTTCCCTCCTTTCCACACTGTAGCCAGTAATCTTGCTGCCACCATCAAATGGAGGCCTCTGCCAGGCCAGGCTGACTGAGTTCTTAGTGACTTCCGTGATATAGACATTTGCTGGAGGCTCTGGTACATTAAAGTAAACAAAAATGCATATTTATGCAACAACAATAGAGGAACAGAAGAAACCAATAAATTAATTTTATTTTGGGCTGAACACTTACCACAGGCATCAATAGCAAGCACCTCATCGGATGTCTTGCTCAACTTTCCAATTCCTGCAGCATTTTCAGCTGCCACCTTAAATTCATAGATAAGGCCAGCACAGATGTTTGTGACTCGCCACTGGTTTCCTGGAATTGCTGTCTTATTGACCTTCTGCCAAAGGATGCTGCTCCTTTCCTTCATCTGAAGATGATATCCAATTACAGGGTTTCCGCCATCATTTACGGGCTCATTCCAGCAGACTGTCAGGCTCTCTCTAGATACATAGCTGATCCATGGTGTTGATGGAGGTCCAGGAATAGCTGCAATCAACAATATTCAGGTATGTGTTAATTTATAATAATCGAATAACATGAGCAGGTTTTATGATGAAAATCTGTAAATACATACTGTAATAGGATACAATCATAATAGCCAACTGACGTCTAGTGTCCACAATTTACAGTTACCAGACAAAAAAGTGTTTAAACTAGACTAACTTACTGTATGGAAGCTTTATAGTGACAGGTTTGCTGTCAATGTGGTCGCTGACACCATTACGATTTTCAGCCTTGATTCTGAACTGGTACTCCTCTCCCTTGGTCAGCTTTGTCACCTTGATTGAGTTTCTGGCAATGGTAGTTGAAACCTCTGCCCAGTTAGGAGTGCTTGTTTCACGTTTCAGGACAATGTAATTGGTAACAGGACTACCACCGTCATACTCTGGAGGAGCCCATTTAAGACATACTGTGGTTTCACCGACATCGCCGATCTCAACTGGACCAATTGGAGGACCAGGTTTGTCCAGCACAACAAAGAAAATTAAGATCTTGGTGGTACCTCCTACGTTTGAAGCAGTGACTTCATATTTGCCAGCATCACTTGAGCTGCTTTCCTTTAGGGTGATAATTAAGCTGTCTGGCGTTACTTCTGTCAGCAGTTTCTGGGATCCCTTGATGACAACATTGTTCTTAGACATAGTGACCTTAGGCAT
Source organism: Macropodus opercularis (assembly GCA_030770545.1). Classification (NCBI taxonomy): domain Eukaryota; kingdom Metazoa; phylum Chordata; class Actinopteri; order Anabantiformes; family Osphronemidae; genus Macropodus; species Macropodus opercularis. The sequence goes on from CM061109.1 coordinate 20,440,183, forward strand.
TGGTCGGCCAGTCAGAGGAATTTCAAAAGTCAAATCAGATCCTGCTTTCACATAAACTGTATTCTTGGGGTAGTTCTTCAGATCAAACTCTGGAGCCTCTGTTGAAAAGTAAGACAGGACTCATTGATCAGTAATATGACAAAAAATATTTTCATGTTAAATAATTGTATGAAAATTAAACTAAATTAAGCAAAGTAAGTAAAAATTAAACTGAAGAAGTTATACCATGTATTTCCTTGACAAGAACAGGTACTATCATCTCTTTTGGTTCACTAAGTCCAGCATGGTTCTCAGCACGGACTCTGAAAAAGTACTCAGCACCCTCCCTTAGGCTCTTGATTGTGTGGGTCAAGGTTCTCACAGTGGCACACTTCACCCACTTCGTCTGTCCTTTCTCAAGGGCATCAATGAGATAACCTGTGACTCTGCTACCACCGTCATATTCTGGTCTCGTCCAGGCAATGGTAATGTTGTCCTTTGTAACATTCACAACTCCCAGTTTCATAGGTGGACTTGGTACCTCTGTGAGAGAGAATATAATTTTGAACATTAAGTAGAATTGAATAAGGTTACACACAACTAAATTAGGAAATGTCATGTTACCTGTAATCTTGGTTCCACCCTTTGCCTCCTGAGGGACACCCACTCCATACTCATTTTCTCCAATAACTCTGAAGTAGTAGATGGCTCCCTCCTGCAAGTCTTCTACCTTGTACGTGAGCACATGGCAGTTGTTGGTCACAGACACCCATGCCTTCTTACTAGCCTCCCGTTTTTCAACATGATAGGCTTTGACTGGATCGCCTCCATCATTCTCTGGAGCTTCCCAAGTGATGGTTGCAGAATCCCTAGTCACTTCTGAAACTTTGACATTTACAGGGGGTCCAGGAGAGTCAAGTACCTTGACAACAATGGGTAATGTTGCTTTTCCCAGAGGCGATTCAATAGTGACAGAGTACTCTCCCGTGTCATTTCTAGTTGACTTCTCAATAGTCAGTGATGTGCTAGACTCTGTTGATTCAGCAGTTCCTCTAACTTTTAGGTCCACACCCTCCTTGGCCCATGACACTGATGGAACAGGATTACCCTTGAAGGGTACATTGAGAGTAAATGCTGTGCCATGCTTGACTATAAGTACTTTACGCATGTCAGTGTCAACATCAAATGATGGCGCTGCAGTCCTGTCCTTGGCTGCAGCTGGAATTGAGTATGGGCTACGTACACTGCTGCCAACTTTATTTATTGCTTTGACACAGAATTCATATTCTGCATCTGTCTTTAATCCAGTGACTGTAAATTCCAAGCTCTTGGTAAGAGGGATTGCCTCAATCCATCTTGCTAGTTCTTCAGGTGATTCGGAAACATCTTCCTCCTCGTATTCATCCTCTTCTCCCTCATACTCTAGCTCTGGTTTGCGTATGTAGTCTCTGTATTCTACACTATATCCAAGGATGGGAGCACCACCATCAAATGTCGGTGGTTTCCAAATAATGGACACACTGTCCTTGGTTGAACTGACAATCTTTGGCTTGGTTGGACGAGAAGGCATAACTAGAGGATCCACTGCTCTGAATGTTGCTGATGGGTCACTAGGGGGACTGAGACCAGCAGCATTTTCAGCATAGACTCTGAAGTCATACTCACAACTCTTTCGTAGTTTGGTTGCTACTGTGGTACATTCAACAACAGGATCTCTGTTTACCCGTATCCAGCGCATACCTGTCTTCTCTCTGCGCTCGATTATGTACCCAATGATGGGACTGCCTCCATCACTGGTTGGCTTGCACCAGGTGAGGGTCATTGAGTCTCCAGTTATGGTAGTGACATCAACACTTGTTGGTGCAGTGGCAAAAGTATATGGATCTGTAACTTTTACAACGTCACTGTCCAGAGCTTCACCAAGGCCATGCTTGTTGACAGCCACAACCCTGAAGATATATTCATTGCCTTTTATCAGTCCTGTAACTTTGAAGGATGTCGTTGTGACATCTCCCTTTACAAGGGTCCATGCCAAGCAGCTGGTCTCCCGCTTCTGAACAACATAATGTGTGATTTTAGCTCCACCAATCTCAAGAGGAGGGCCCCATGAAAGAGTGCACTCCTCAGCTGTAAGATCTGTGATCTGGAGTGGTCCTGCTGAGGGTCCTGGTTTACCTAGAATCACGCAATTTATTGGCATGTTAACTGTGCCGGCAATGTTCTGTAGAGTCAGGACATATTGTCCAGAGTCTCTTCTGATACAGTCCTTGATAATAACAGAAGTGCTGTTATCAGTAGAAACAATCTGAATTCTAGCTCTTAATTCAATATCTTTGCCATCCTTGGTCCAGGAAATAACAGGGACAGGACGTCCAGCAAGGTCAGCATTAATCTTCAGAGTTTCGCCGGCTTTTACAAACACGGTCTCTCTAAATTTGACATCCATCATGATGCGTGGTGGATCCACATCATCTTTGACAGTGATGGGACCCGTGTTGTCTGATGGTTCACTGAACAACCCAGCTGCATTCTTGGCAATGACACGGAAGTCATATTGGTTATTTTCAGTGAGGCCTGTGACGTCGTAGTGTGTTTCAGGTACGTTGGTAAAGTTGCACCTTGTCCAGCGTCCTTCAGGAAGGTCCCTGCATTCAATAATGTAGCCAGAAACCTTAGCCCCACCATCATACTCTGGTTTATCCCAAGACAGGGAGACAGATGTTCTAGCAACAGCAGAAACCACTGGTGTACCAGGTGGATCACATGGATCTCTTGCCGCTACTGGTTCACAGGCTTTGCTGCATTTTCCAATACCAGCAATATTTTCAGCATAAACACGGTATTCATACATCATTCCTGCTTCAATTCCAGTGACTTTGTAATCTGTGTCTTTGATCATTGTTCTGTTAATCTTAGTCCAGAGTATGCTAGAACGTTCCTTCCTCTCCAGATGATAGCCCAGAACTGGACTACCGCCATCAGTGACGGGCTCATTCCAAGTTACTAACATGTAAGACTTGGTGGCCAGCTTCACTATGGGTGTGGAAGGAGGTCCAGGCTGTTTGAAGTTATACTGAGCAGTAATTCCAGGTGAATCCAGATATGTACTCTTTCCGTAACGGTTGACTGCGTAAATGCGGAACTGGTACTCTGCTCCATGTGTCAGACGGCTCGCTTTGAAGCATGTCCTGGCAACATTACTAGCCACAATCTGCCATTCTTGTGTATTTGTATCTCGCTTTTCTACAATATAGTTACTGATGGAGCAGCCACCATTATAATCTGGTAGTGACCATGACAGTGTGATACTGTCTGAGGTTACTGCATCTACCTTGATAGCTTTAGGTGGACCTGGTTTGTCAAGAACAACGACAGCAATTTCTGCACTGACAGTTCCTCCTGTGTTAGCTAGTGTGATCTCATACTTCCCAACATGTTCTCTTTTAGCCTCTTTAATTATTATTTTGGATGAGTTTTCAGTGTTTAGGATGGTTACTGATGATGTTTGCTTTAAAGGAAGACCATCCTTCTTCCAGGACACAACTGGCTTTGGTCTGCCTCTTGTTGGAACCTCAATAGTGAGGTCATCTCCTGCCTTTACACTGTATGTGGTAAACAGTAAATTAACAGATGGTTCAACTGGAACATCTTTTGTAACCACTGGCAAGCCAAGATCCTTTGGCTCACTTTTTCCTTTCTCGTTGATTGCAACAACTCTGAATAAATATGCTTCATTAGGTGTCAGGTTGGGAATGGTTGCTTCCGGCACCTTGACTGTGCATGCTGTGCCCCATTTGTCTCCAGTCTTAGGTTTAAATTCTACATTGTAGCACATTACTTTGCTTCCACCATCATGAGCAGGTTTGTCCCATGCCAGTGACACACTGGTCTTTGTCAAATCTACAAGGATAACTTTGTTTGGTGACAGAGGTACTTCAGATACTTTGACTTCTTTGGTTTCCACTATCTGTCCTTGACCATACTGATTAACAGCACAGACTCTGAAGTAGAAAATGCCACCCTCGGGTAGCTCTTCAATTTTGAATGAGTTGGCTGTGCAATTGCTAGTGACAGTGGTATAGGCTTTCCTGACTGACTCCCTCTTCTCTACAATGTAGTTTGTGATTTTAGAACCACCATCAGTGAGTGGACTATGCCAGGAAAGAGTCACTGAATCTTTCTTAATCTCCTTCACAGCAAAATTTTGGGGTGCACTTGGTGTATCTAAGATCCTCACAGCAATAATCGCAGATTTTGTTCCGCTGTTGTTATTCAGTGTCAGTGAATATTTGCCACTGTCAAAGCGGTTGACGTTGTCAATGACAAGCATGGTGTACGAACTAGTAGAGTCAATCACTGCACGATCTGTGAGAGTACCCTCAACCTTCTCCCACTTTACAGCTGGTTCGGGCCTTCCTCTGATGCTGACAAACAAACGCAGAGTTCCACCAGCTCGAACTGATACTACCTTTCTGAGATCAGTATCGAGCTCAATCTCTGGTGCTTCTACCCTGTCAGATGTAATGACAGTGCCATGGACATTAGCTGCCTCACCCACTCCCTCAGAGTTGATTGCACAGACACGGAACTGGTATTCTCCACCCTCCTTCAACTCTGTGATTGTGAGTGTTGTGGCTTGGATTCCAGTGGGTGGTGTGCACATGGTCCATTCTTTTTCAGCTTTTTCCTCTACTGCTGGTGCTACTTCTGCTTCCACTGTTGATTCAGACACAGGTGTATACTCTCTCATTTCAACAATATAGCCCTTGATGTAAGCACCACCATCAAAGACAGGCTTGCCCCAGGACAGTGACACAGATGACTTTGTGTAATCTATCACTTTTGGATGGTGTGGAGGTCCGGGTGGTGTTGTGGCATCACAGGCTCTGTAGAATAGGGACAATTCACTGAGGTCACCTATTCCAGCTTCATTCTCAGCTGCAACACGGAATTCATAGAAGTGATCTGTCATCAGACCCGTAACCTTGAAGTGGGCGTCAGTCAGTTTTTGTCTGTTACATTTTGTCCACCTTACACTGTCCTTGTCACGTTTTTCAAGATGGTAGCCTTTAATGTCAGCTCCACCAGTCTGTTCTGGTGCAGTCCATGACAGAACCATGGAGTCCTTAGTAATCTGACTTGCTTCTGGACCTCCAGGGGCACTAGGTGGCTTGTAAGGGTTGCGTGCAATAATAGGTTCACTCTCAAGATAATCACCCATTCCATACTTGTTGACTGCCCTGACTCTGAAAATATATTCGTCTCCAGGGAGCAAGTTTGTTAGTTTGTGGTACAGACTCTTGATATCTGATGCAGCCAAAGTCCAAGATAGCCTACTAGTCTCTCTCTTCTCCAAGACATAGTGAGTAATAGTAGCTCCCCCATCTAGCTTTGGCTCAGACCAGGCAAGAATGCACCTGTCAGCCATAACTCCTGTCACCTTCAAGGGTCCAGTAGGTGGACCTGGTTTGTCAAGCACTTTGACAGTAATTGGAAAGGTTTTTGTACCACCTAGATTTTTGAGGACAAGTTCATAGTGGCCGCTGTCGAGTTTGACTACATCTTTAATGGTTATTGCTGCACGTTTCTGTGTAGTTCTTTCTTCAATGCGCAGGGCCTTTTCCATTTCTTTGCCCTCTTTTCGCCAGACAACATCAGGAATTGGTTTCCCATGAATATCTGCATCAAGAAGCAGGTGTTCTCCAGCATTTACAACAATGACATCCTTATATTTGGGATCCATTGAGGCCCGTGGTGGTTCAATTTCATCAGTAGCAGTAATAGGTCCTGAGCTGTCAGATGGCTCACTGAATACACCAGCTGCATTTCTTGCAATAACTCTGAATTCATATTGCTCATTGTCTGTCAAGCCGGTTACAACATATTCAGTTTCAATTATATTAGTGAAGTTAGCTCGTACCCAACGGATATCAGGAGAGGAAAGATCTTTCTTTTCTACAATATATCCAGTCACTTTGCTGCCACCATCATACTGAGGTTTGGTCCACTGAATCTTTATTAGATTCTTAGATATAGACACAGCTTCAGGTGCACCTGGAGGATCACATGGGTCACGTGCAACAAAAGACTCTGACACTTTGCTGCATCTGCCTATGCCAACAATATTTTCAGCATAGGCTCTAAATTCATACCCAACACCCTCCTCAAGATTGCAGATCTTGAACTGAGTATCAGTGATAAGAGTCTTGTTCAGTTTGTTCCAAAGGATGCTACTCCTCTCTTTGCTTTCAAGATGGTAACCAATGACTGCACTTCCACCATCAATGACAGGCTCATTCCATTCAATGATCATCATTTCCTTTGTAGCAGATTTGACATATGGCGTTCCTGGAGGCCCTGGTGGTTTGTATGGATATTGCACAACAATGGCCTTGGATTCCAGCGGGGTGCCCTTTCCATATCTGTTTTCAGCTATTATTCTGAACTGGTATTCTGCACCAGTCTTCAGCTTAGTGACCTTTAAAGCAGTTCTAGCAAGTTGTGTAGTGATTGACTGCCATGTGGTGGTGGTGGTGTCTCTCTTTTCCACAATATAGTTCTTTATCTGGCATCCACCTGTGTACTCTGGTGGTTCCCAGGAGAGATGGACCAAAGAATTGCTGACTTCAACTACCTTCACTGGACCTACTGGTGCACCAGGTTTGTCAAGGATGATGACAGTTACTTCCTCAGTGATTGTGCCAGCAGTGTTGGTAGCTGTGATTGCATATTTACCAAAGTCCTCCTTGCAAGTTTCAGTGATTTGAATTCCAGTTGTTGCAGGTGCATTTACTACATTCACTCTGGATGTCACCTTCAAAGGTTGGCAATCCTTTGTCCAGGTGACTTTAGGTTTGGGCCTGCCAAGCACAGGGAACTCCAACTTCAGATCTTTGCCGGCTAATACACTGTAAGTGTTGAACTGCATTGAGATGCTTGGCTCCATGATCAAGTCACTGGCAATAACAGGTGCAGCAAGTGCCTTTGGCTCACTCTTACCCTTCTCATTGAAAGCAATGATACGGAATAGATATTCAGTTCCAACAGTGAGGCCTGTGACAGTACCCTCGCAAGTCTTTGTATTGGCTGCAACTCCCCACTTGTCTGTACCCTTAGGCTGCATCTCGATTAGGTAGCCACCAATTTTACTGCCTCCATCATGTTCGGGTTTCTCCCAGGCTAGTGAGGCACTAGTCTTGGTGACGTCAGTGAGAAAAACCTTTCCAACAGGTAGTGGGACCTCAGAGGCCTTGGACGCGGTCTTCGTTTCAACAGCTTGGCCAACTCCATAGTCATTCTCAGCCATAACTCTGAAATAGTACATAGCACCTTCAATCAAGTTCTCAACTTTGAATGTAGTCTTTGTGCATTTAGTGGACACATTTGCATATGCCTTTCTGGTTGATTCCCGTTTGTCAATTACATAGTTCTTGATTTTGGAACCTCCATCAATCAGTGGGGCATCCCAGACAAGTGTGACAGAGTCTTTTTTGACATGTTGAACCACAATGTTCTGTGGAGGCCCTGGTGTATCCAGGACTTTAACAGCGACAAAATCAGATACAGAGCCACTGGAGTTAGTCAAGCTCAGCGTGTATTTCCCTGAATCACTTCTGTCACATGAGTCAATGGACAGCTGTGTGAAGTTGAGCGCTTTCTCAACTACTGCCTTCTCAGTCAGATTACTTTCATCCTTAGTCCACTTGATCTCAGGTGTTGGCCTGCCCTTGAATGGAATATGAATCCTAACAGATGCACCAGCTTTGACTGTTATGCCTTTCCTCAGCTCAGAGTCAAGTTGGATCTGTGGTGGGTCCAACCTATCTTCAGTCTTAGCTGTTCCAGAGAGAGCTGCTGGTTCACCAACTCCCATTTTGTTTAGAGCACACACTCTAATCTTGTATTCCTGGCCCTCAGTAAGCTTGGTAATTTCATATTTGTTGACACGCAAACCAGTTGCTGGCGTAACCATGTTCCATTCCTCCTCTTCAGCCTTGCAGACCTCGACAATATATCCCTGAATTGTGCTCCCACCATCAGACAGTGGCTTGGCCCATGACACTGTAATAGAACTCTTTGTAGAGTCAATCAAACTCACATATGCTGGGGCTCCAGGTTTGTACTTGGGGTCGCAGGCCTTATAGTATGAACTTGGGAGACTTGGCTCTCCCACTCCAACCAAATTCTCAGCAGCCACTCTAAACTCATACTCATGGCTAGTGGTCAGGCCTGTGACTCTAAAGGAGAGGTCAGTGACCCTTTGTCTATTGCATCTTGTCCATTTGATTCCACTTCTGTCCTTCTTTTCAATAATGTAATTGGTAATCTCACTGCCACCATTGCTTTCAGGTGCAGACCAAGTAATAGTCATTCCATCATGGGTGATGTTGGACACGTCCTGTATATGAGGCGCACCAGGAGAAACAAATGGGGTTTTCATAGTCACACCACCAGACTCCAGTGGCTCACTAACACCGTAACTGTTTACTGCCATAACACGGAACATATAGTCATTGCCTTCCAGTAATTTGGTGACTTTGTAGCATGTAGTCTCACATCTGTTAGAAACAATAGTCCAAGCTAGACGGCTTGTCTCTCTTCTCTCAATGACATAATGTGTTATAGGACTACCTCCATCATGGAAAGGGGCTCGCCATACCAATGTGCATCGATCTTCAGCTACTCCAGTGATGTGGAGGGGTCCTTCACATGGGCTAGGCCTGTCCAGGACAACAACTTTAAATGCAACAGTTTCACTGCCAGCCTCATTTGTCAGCAGAAGTGTGTACATTCCACCATCAATCCTGACAGAGTCCTTGATGACAATCATGGCGTGATTTTCTGTGTTTTTGATCTCAAGTCTAAGTGTGTTCTCTACTGCTTTATCATCCTTGAACCACTGGATTGTAGGAAGTGGTTTGCCACGAACATCAGCATCTAGCTTGAATGTCTCTCCAGCATTAATTATTATTGTCTTGGTCAATGCAGGGTCAATAGAGAATTTAGGTGCCTCAATGGTATCGCTTGCAGTGATAGGTCCACTGTTGTAGGATGGCTTGCTTATGGTCCCAACAGCATTTTTAGCAATTACTCTAAAGTCATACTGTGCATTCTCAGTTAGACCAGTTACATTAAAGTGGGTCTCAGTCACATTGGTGAAGTTTGCCCTTACCCACCTTCCTTCAGGCAGGTCACGCTTCTCCACAATATAGCCAGTAATATTACTGCCACCATCATACTCTGGTTTAGTCCACTGAATGACAATGGTATCTTTAGTAACATGGATGGCTTCTGGAGTGCCAGGGGGATCACATGGGTCACGTGCAACACAGCCCTCTGAAACTTTACTGCTCCTGCCAATCCCAACAATATTTTCGGCATACACCCTGTACTCATATTCTACACCTTCCTCCAAGGGGTGTGACTTGAAACTGGTCTCATGAATAAGTGTCTTGTTGATTTTTACCCAAAGAATACTATTCCTTTCCTTCCTTTCGAGATGGTAGCCAAGAACGGGGCTCCCTCCATCTGTGACAGGCTCGTGCCACTCAACAATTTGGTGGTCCCTAGAGAGAGACGAGATGAAAGGAGTGCCTGGGGGGCCTGGTTCTCTGTATGGGTACTGAGCAACCACAGAAGATGAATCCAAACCATGACTCTTGCCATAGCGGTTCTGAGCAATGATCCTGAACTGATATTCAGCTCCGGCTTTCAGTCTTGGCACTTTGATGGTAGTTCTGGCACAGTTGATGCTCACGTTTTCCCATGTTGTTGTTGTGGTATCTCTCTTCTGCACAATGTAGTTTGAAATCTGGCAGCCACCATTGTGTTTTGGTGGGTCCCATGCAATGGTAACACTCTGTGTTGTGATTTCATCAAACCTCACAGGGCCAGATGGAGGGCCAGGCTTGTCAAGTACAATGATTTCAACTGTTGTGTCCTTTTTGCCAACCGAGTTAGAAACACATATACTGTACATGCCACCATCATCACCTGCTGCCTCCTTAATGCTCAGTGTTGTATGTGTTAGGGCATCAATGATGTTGACTCTTGTAGTGAACTTCAAAGGTGCTCCATCTTTAGACCATGTCACTGTTGGCTTGGGACGTCCAAAGACAGGAATGTCAATTATCAGGTCTTTGCCCACATTGACGCTATAGCTGCTGAATGCTGGTCGAACATCTGGCTCAAAGACCAAGTCTTTGGTCATTACTGGACCAGCAAGGACTTTGGGGTCACTCTTTCCTTTATCATTGACTGCTGTAATTCTGAACAGATACTCTTCTCCTGGGTTGAGATTGGAAACAATGGCCTCCATTGTCTTGTATGTGTTAACATTGCACCATTTTGTCTGGCCCTTAAGCTGCACCTCAAGTAGGTACTGCACAACTCTGCTACCACCATCATAGCCAGGCTTCTCCCATGCCAAAGAAATACTTGTCTTCGTTTGGTCTGTAACAATTAAGTTCTTTGGCGACTGAGGCACTTCTGAGACCTTAATAGGGTCAAGGGTTGCAGCAGGCAAGCCAACACCATGTGCATTCTCAGCAAGGACTCGGAAATAGTAACTGCAACCCTCCTGGAGAGGTTCAATTTTCCATGAAAGAGCATGGCAGTTTGTTACAACAGCAGCATATGTTTTGCGTGTACTTTCTCTCTTTTCAACAATGTAGTTCTTGATCTTGGATCCACCATCCAACAAAGGTGGCTCCCATGCCAGTGTCACGGACTGGTTTGTAATTTCTTTCACCTTAAGGTTGACTGGAGCATCAGGTGTGTCAAGAACACGAACAACAACAATTGCAGATTTGGTTCCACTAGAGTTTTCCGCAGTAACAGTGTATTTCCCACTGTCATTTCTACTCATCTTGTCAATCACAAGGGATGTGTAACTGCTTGTCACCTCAACTTGGGCACTCTCTTTAAGGGCAGCTTCATCCTTGTTCCACTTGATGGTAGGGGAAGGCTTTCCTTTTATGGGAATAAACAGCCGAAGGGAAACTCCAGCTTTAATAGCAACAATCTTTCTCAGTTCTGGGTCAATGTCAAGGTCTGGTTCTTCCGCCCTGTCCTGAGCAACAACAGCCCCAGGGACATCAGTATGTTCACCAACTCCAACCTTGTTAATAGCACATACTCTAAATTTGTATGCCTGATTTTCCTTCAGGTTTGCAACTTCAAACCTGGTTTTCTTGACACCTGCTGGTGGTGTGCAGATCATCCATTCTTCTGCAGGTGCATCTGTAGCTGGAGCCTCAGCTGGTACTGTAGTGCAGCATTCAACAATGTAACTCTGAATTTCACAGCCCCCATCACAGGTTGGCTTGCCCCATGAGAGGAATACTGATGCTTTAGTTGTGTCAGTAACTCTTGGATTGTGTGGCGGACCAGGCCTGAAGATGGGATCAAAAGCTTTGTAGAATACAGTCGGGGAGCTTGGTTCTCCAATGCCAACTGCGTTCTCAGCCACCACTCTGAATTCATAAATATGGCTTTCCAGTAGTCCAGTAACTTTGAAAATCAAGTCAGTGACAATTTGCCGGTTGCATCTGGTCCATCTTACACCCTCTTTGTCATGTTTCTCAATTACATATCCAATCACAGGACTGCCTCCATCTTCAGACGGAGCCTCCCATGTGAGCACCATTGAATCTTTTTTAATGTCTGAAACTTCTATGTTCTTGGGTGACCCAGGGGGAACATACGGATCTTTGATTATGACAGCAGCCGATTCAAGTGGTGCTCCTGCTCCAAACTTATTTACTGCATGGACTCTGAAGATGTATTCATTTCCTTCCAGAAGTTTAGTAACCTTTAGACAAGTATTCTCCACTTTTGGGTTAACAACAGTCCAGACCAGTCTGCTTGTCTCTCTCTTTTCCACAGTGTAGTGAGAGATGTTGCTGCCACCATCTTGTAGTGGTGGTTTCCATGTAAGACAGCATCGGTCTTTCATTATTCCTGTAATAACAAGAGGTCCTTGTGGTTCTCCAGGTTTATCTAGAACAACCACATTGACCTGTATAGTCTTTTCACCTCCAGGATTTTTTAAGAGCAGTGTGTACTGGCCTCCATCGGAAAGATTAACTTCTTTGACAAATATGTTAGCTTTTGTGGGAGTGTTCTTAATTTCTCTATGAATAGTGTTGCCCAGTTCTTGCTCCCCCTTCATCCAGTGTATAGAGGGCAATGGCTTGCCATGTACATCTGCATCAATCTTGAAGTTGTCTCCAGCATTAATCACAATAGCCTGTGTGTACTCTGGGTCAATACTTATACGTGGTGGCTCAATCTCATCCCTGGCTGTGATTGGGCCAGTGCTGTAAGAGGGGAGGCTGAAAACACCAGCAGCATTTCTGGCTATAACACGGAATTCATATTGATTGTCCTGCACAAGTCCAGTTGCAGCATATTCTGTTTCAATGACATTAGTGAAGTTAGCCTTCAGCCAGCGCCCTTCAGGAAGCTCTTTCTTTTCCACAATGTAACCTGTAACCTTTGCACCGCCATCATACTCAGGCTTTGTCCATACAATGGTGACAGAGTCCTTGGTAATCCTTGTTGCCTCTGGGGTGCCTGGAGGATCACATGGGTCTCTTGCAATGCGTCCCTCAGACACTTTGCTTGCTTTTCCTATTCCAACAATGTTTTCAGCATAAACTCTGTATTCATATTCCATGCCTGCTTCCAGCCCAGTGGTCTTGAACGTTTGGTCAGTAATAAGAGACTTATTTAGTTTGACCCAAAGAATGCTATTTCGCTCTTTGCGTTCAAGATGATACCCTAATACTGGACTTCCACCATCATTCACAGGTTCATTCCAGGCTACCACCATGCTATCTTTGCTGCAGGCTGCAATGGATGGTGTTCCAGGAGGCCCTGGGAGTTTGTATGGGTACTGAGCCACAATACACCCTGATAAAAGACTTGGACCTTTTCCATATCTGTTCTCTGCTGTGATTCTAAACTGATATTCAGAACCAGTCTTTAGTCTACCTGCCTTTATTTTGGTCCTTGCCAGGTTTGGTGATACAACCATCCAGTTAGTTGTAGAAGTGTCTCTCTTTTCCACAATGTAGTTTTTGATGGTGCAACCACCATCATAGTCTGGTGGGTTCCAGGTGATGGTTACACTGTCAGAAGTGACCTGCTCCACTTTAACTGGACCCCCTGGCTGGCCAGGCTTGTCAAGGACAACAATTCCAATATCTGCATTTGTTTGTCCTGCTATGTTGCTGAGAGCAATAATATATTGTCCAACATCGTCTTTAGTGGCCTCTTTTATGCTGAGGTTTAGCCTTGTGTCTGTTGCATCAAAGTTTACTCTGGTAGTCCGTTTTAGAGGCTGACCATCCTTTACCCAGGTGACTGCTGCCTTGGGGCGTGCGACATATGGAACCTCCACTATTAAGTCTTCTCCTGCCAACACGCTGAATGTATTGAACAACATTTTGGCAACAGGTGCTATCACCAGGTCTTTTACAATAACAGGGACGCCAATTTGACGTGGGTCACTCGCTCCTTTCTCATTTTTTGCTGCTACACGGAACATATATTCTTCACCTGCATTAAGTCCACTTATTGTAGCTTCTGTTTCTTTTACAATCGTAGCTTGGGTCCACTTATCAGTCCCTTTAGGCTGGATTTCAACAACATAGCAGCCCACTCTGCTTCCACCATCATGTTCTGGCCTTTCCCAGGAGAGGGTGACACTATTTTTGGTAACATCCTTAAGAGTTATTTTGCCAGGTGGTTGTGGTTTCTCAGACACTTTAACTGATTCCCCAGTCTCAATGGGCAAGCCAATACCATATTCATTCTCAGCCAAAACTCTAAAGTAATAGTTGCAACCTTCCAGGAGCTGGTCGACTGTGAACGTGGTATTATGGCAGTTGGCATTGACTGTGGCATATGCTTTCCTTGTTGACTCACGTTTTTCAACAATATAGTTCTTAATCTTTACTCCTCCATCATTCAGTGGTGGTTCCCAGGTTAGAGTAACAGCTTCATTTGTTACAGCAGTAATCTTCAAATTCTGTGGAGCACTTGGTGTATCAAGCACCCTGACTTGGACTGTGACAGTCTTGGAGCCAGAACTGTTTTCAATTGTAAGGTTATACTTTCCACTGTCAAATCTATTGACATTTTCAATTACAAGTGATGTATAAGATGATGTGCTTTCAATGGTAGCCCTTTCAATAGGCTCACCATCTCCTTTTGTCCATCTAGCTTGAGGAGCTGGTCTGCCTCTGATTGGAACAAACAGTCTAAGTGAACAACAAGCTCTAAGACTGACAACCTTGCGGAGCTCAGCATCCAAATCAATCTCTGGAGGGAGATGCCTGTCCTCTGCCTTGGCATTACCAGGCACGGATGCTGCTTCTCCAATGCCTTCACCATTGATGGCAGAAATGTTAATCTTGTACTCCTGGTTCTCCGTCAGGTTGATAATGGTGAATGAAGTGGCAACTAGACCCCCTTTGGGTGTCACAATGGTCCATTCCTCCTCTTCCTTGTTTTCAGATGGGATGCAGGTCTCCACAATGTAGCCAGTGATTTCAGAGCCACCGTCATATACAGGTTTGTTCCAGGCAACAGTAATTGAGGACCTCGTTGTGTCTAAAATTCTGGGATTGCATGGAGCACCTGGCTTGTACAGTGCATCAGTTGCCTTGTAGAATGGACTGTTAACACTTGGCATACTCACTCCAACAGCATTCTCAGCAGTTATCCTGAATTCATAATCATGACCAAGAACAAGGCCTGTTACCTTGAACTGTAGATCTTTGACCTTTCTCTTGTTGCATTTGACCCAGCGTAGGCCTATTCTGTCTTTTCTTTCAACATTGTATGTAACGATAGGTGTTCCACCATCACTCTTTGGCGCTTGCCACATAACAACCATTGAATCTTTAGTAGTAGCTGTCACCTCTGGATTTTCTGGAGGATCTGAAATCAGGTATGGGTTGTCTGTAATGGTTGGATCCGAAACAAGAGCCTCACCAAGTCCATATTTGTTTACTGCCATAGCTCTAAAGATGTATTCATCTCCTTTGAGCAGCTTGGTCACCTTAAATTGTGTTACTTGTAGGTCTGACACTACATTGGTCCAAACTAGTCTGCTTGACTCACGCTTCTCAACCACATAACCTTCAATTTTGGCACCACCATCATCAGCAGGTGGAGCCCATGTGAGTATACAGTTGTCAGCTGTGACATTAGATACCTTAAGAGGTCCAACTGGTGGTCCAGGTCTGTCAAGAACTTTAACATTGAAGATGTGCTTAGCAAATCCACCAACATTAGTGGCAGTCAAGACAAACTCTCCTCCATCTAATCTGATAGAGTCCTTGTTGGTTAAAGTTGTAGTCAGTTCAGTGAACTTCACTTCTAGTTTCAGTGTGTTTTCAACCTCTTTTCCATTCTTGGTCCAAACCATAGATGGTGTTGGTTGTCCAGCAATGTCAGCATCAAGCTTAAAGGATTCTCCTGCCTTCACTAGAATAACATCCTTAAAAATAGCATCCACCATAATACGTGGCTCAATAATGTCATCTTTGCAGATAATTGCATCTGAAGGGTCAGAGGGCATACTCACTGCACCTGCTGAGTTCCTAGCTATGACCCGGAACTCATACGAGGCATCTTGAGTCAGTCCACTGATAGTGAAGGATGTCTCAATGATGTTGGTAAAGTTTGCTCTAATCCATCGACCAGCAGGTAGTTCTCTCTTTTCCACGGTGTAGCCAGTGATTTTGAAACCACCATCATATTCTGGCTTTGTCCACTGAATAGTAATGACACTCTTGTTGACAAATATTGGTACAGGCTGACCTGGTGGGTCCACAGGGTCCAAGGCCAGTATTGGTTCTGAAGCCTTGCTGGGCTTGCCAGTTCCAGCCATGTTTTCAGCCATAACACGGAACTCATAGGCAATTCCATCTTCCAGCCCTGTGGTTTTAAAGATATTTCCTTTCACAATACCCTTGCTGATCTTAATCCACACAATACTGTTTCTTTCTTTTCTCTCTATGTGATAACCAATGACTTCATTTCCACCATCAGACACAGGCTCATTCCAGCCAATTGTTATGGAATCTTTGGTAAATGCAACAACATTAGGAGTACCAGGGGGTCCAGGTACTTTGAATGGATAGGCAGCCACTACTGCCTCTGAGGTGATGGGTGGTCCTACACCATATCTGTTCTTAGCCTTCACTCTAAACTGGTACTCAGATCCAGTGGTTAACCTGGTGGCTTTGAATATGGTACGGATGACTTGAGTAGACAGCTCTGTCCACGTCTGGGAAGTGGTGTCTCTAATGTCAACCACATAATTGTTGATTGGAACACCTCCATCATTCTCAGGAGTGTCCCAGGCAAAGATGCAATAGGTACGAGCTATCTCTACTATCTTGACCGGTCCCTTAGGTGGGCCAGGTACATCGTGTACTTTAATAAAGATGTTGTCTATCACGGAACCGACAATATTCTTTCCTGTCAGAGTGTATGTACCGCTGTCTGCTCTGGTGCACTCATTGATGCTGAGGATAACAGTAGAAGCAGTAGTCTCCACATTGGTTCTCTGTGTGAGCTTCAGGGCTTGACCATCTTTCAGCCAAGAGATGGTTGGTCTAGGATGTCCCATAAATGGAATTTCAACCTTGATGTCATCTCCTGCCTTAGCAATAACAGTCTTCTGGCATACACCACGCAGATCAAACTCAGGCAATGAAGTAGAATCCTTTACAACAACGGGTTTGCTGTCACGTGGAGTGCTTCTACCAGATAGGTTGACGGCCATCACGCGGAAAATGTACTCCTCATTCTCATTTAGACCCTTCACTGTGAAATCCATGGCTTTGACTGTTGTCACATGGCTCCATTGATCACTTCCCTTCTTTTGGGCTTCCAGGACATATCCTGTAATTCTGCTTCCACCGTCATGCTTTGGTTTGGTCCAAGCCAGGCTCACAGAGTTTTTGCTTATATGAGTAGGAATAATACTTCCTGGTGGAGTTGGTGCCTGGGAAGCCCGAACTGGATCTGCAGTTTCAACAGCCTCACCAATTCCATATTCATTCTCAGCAGACACTCTGAAATAGTACTCACAGCCTTCACCCAGCTCACCAATCCTGACTGAAGTGGTTGGGCAATTTGTTACAACAGTAGCAAAAGCTTTGCGTGTTGATTCTCTTTTTTCAATTATATAGTTTGTGATCTTGGCTCCGCCATCAATAAGAGGCATATCCCACTGAAGAGTAATACTGTCCTTGTCAATTTTGACAGGTTTTAGGTTAAGTGGAGGTCCAGGGGAACTAAGAACTCTCACATGTATATCAGCGCTCTTCTTTCCAGCTGAGTTTTCAAGGGTGAGCTCATATTTCCCTGCATCAATCCTTGAACTCTCAGGAATGATCAGCATTGTGAACGACTCTGTGCTGTCAATGACTGCACGTGGGACAGGACCACCTTCCTTGGTCCAGGTAACTGTAGGTGTAGGACGTCCCTTGATTGGTACAAAGAGTCGAATGGAGCAACCAGCCCTGACGACAAGAGTTCGTCTCAACTCAACATCCAGCTCTAAGTCTGGTTCAGTTGCACATTCTACAATCTCAACCAGTTCCTGGGTTTCAGCCGGTTCACCAGCTCCTTTTGCATTCACAGCACTAATCCTGAAGAGATATTTTGCACCATTTTGTAGCTCTGGAACAACAAATTCTGTGATTCTTAGGGGATATGGAGAATCTTTAATCCAGCCTTCTGTTCCGTCCTTTTTGTGCTCGATTAGATACCCAGTGACTTCAAGTCCTCCATTGTCAAGAGGTTTTCCCCAGTTTAGAGTGGCAGTAGTCTTGGTTGTATCTGTGACTCGAGGATTCACTGGAGGTCCAGGCACAACTGTCAAACATAAAAGAAGTGAGTAGTTTCCTAACAAATATATTTGCGTCAAACCTCTTGACTAGTTTGTGTATAACACATGATACATTTATTTTTACTTACAAGCAGCAACAACCGTTCTGACAGACATAGATGGTTCACTTGGTTCTCCAAATCCAGCTCTGTTCTCAGCAATAACACGGAACTCATACTCAACACCCTCAGTGAGACCAGTGACTTCATAGCTGAGCTCAGCAACAGATTTCTTGGATGCCCTGATCCATCTCATTCCCCTTTTCTCTTTCTTCTCGACACTGTAGCCTATGATATCACTTCCTCCATCCTCAGCTGGTCTCCTCCAGGTCACAGTAGCTGAATGTCCATCAACTTTGTCAATCTCTGGTTTGGATGGTGGACCAGGGGGACCTACACATATAGATAATATAGATTTATGAATGTGCTTCTATTACTGTTTGTATTGTCTGGAATATTTTACACCGCACACAACAAACATACCAAATCTATCAACCATCTTAACTGCCTCAGAGTGAGAAGGCTCACTGGCACCGTACTGGTTATTGGCAGAGACCCTGAAGAAATATTCATTGCCCTGGATGAGCTTGTTGGCCACATAGTGACAGTCAATGACCTTCTCCTCTAGAACAGTCCAGAGCAGACGACTGGTCTCCCGTTTCTCCAGGGTGTAATACTTAATAGGAGAGCCCCCATCCTCAGTTGGAGCCGTCCATGTAAGGGTGACTTTTTCAGAAGAAACACCACTACATTCCATGGGTCCAGGAGCACCGGGAACGTCCAGAACCTTGACCTTGACAGTTTCTTCCTTTACACCGAAGGGGTTGCTGGCAGTGATGGTATATTCTCCAGAGTCTTTTCTACTGGCATATTTGACAGACAGAGTAGAGGAACTTGCAGTGGTTTCAATATGAACAAGGTCAGAGGGTTTAAAGTATTTCCCTGCCTTTGACCAGCATGAGGTTGGTGCAGGTTTGCCTAATATGCTTGTAGCAGTGATGACAATTGTGTCGCCAGCTCGGACAGTCAGGCCCTCCATCACCTGTGCATCAATAGTAATGGTTGGTGCAGCTGTTGAAGAAAACATGGTATAATTTAGTTTCACTAAATTTTCCACTTTCTACTTTTCTGTCCTAACATCAAACTGAGAGCAGAAGAACAGTTTGATATCTTTCTCTTACCATATTCATCTCTGCAGATAATGGTATCTGTCTGTTCAGAAGGCGGGCTGAGGGCGCCGGCAGCATTCTTTGCCCTGATTCTGAACTCATATTTACAGCCCTCCTGGAGATCAGTGACAGTAAACGCAGGCTCCACAACATTCACATTGTTGGCCTTCACCCAAACCTTAGACGGCAGGTCACGCCTCTCAATAATGTAGCCTGTCAGCTTGTGGCCACCATCAAATTGTGGTTCACTCCACTGGAGGGTCACGGTGCTTCGGGTGATGCTGATTACATCAGGTTTACCAGGAGCATCTGGTGTAGATGTATAAATTCCGTTTATATGGATGTATGTTTTATATTGGTTTTCTAAATGTGGCCAAGCTCTTAAACTTACCAATGGGATCAAGAGCCACCTGTGGATCTGTCGGAGCACTTGGTCTGCCAATACCAGCAAGGTTGACTGCCATGACCCTGAACTCATATTCAAGGCCTTCAGTCAGCCCGGTGACCTTGTGTTCCTTCATTTTCAAGGCAGTAGGGCTTGCTCTTTTCCACAAAATACTGTTCCTCTCCTTGAATTCAACATGGTAGCCTACAAGTGATAACAAAGAGGGAGAAAAAACTATATGAAATATTCACGGTACAAAAAATATGCACGTAAACAGGTCAAGCTGATTGCACCTGTGATTGGCGATCCTCCAGTCTTCCTGGGGTCAGACCAGGTGAGGTAAGCAGAGTCGTGGCGCATGCTCATGATTTGAGGAGGTAAAGGAGCATCTGGAACGTCTGTAGAAAAGCAGAGACTTAGGAAAGGCTCTATTTTAAGTTAAGTGGCTTTTAAGACTGTGCATTATTAGATGACTGTCATTAGCTTATTCTCAAAATGAGTCTTAGTTGCTATGAATTAGTTTTAAAAGCGTAATAATCCATAGGCTGTTAATGGAATCACAGTGCATTGTGGGTAACGGCATCAAATTGTTGTACTGAACTTGGTTGTTGTACTGTGTGAGACAAAAATTTAATACTATTTCCTTTTATACAAAAATAAAATATTTTGTGAACTGTATGTGACATTTGTGTATCTTAGAGCCTTAAAAGCCACTGGACTGTTCACCATTTAAAATTTAAATGAACTTGGTGTTCAAATAAATGTACAGACACTTACTGAATGGATGTTTAGCAACAAGTGGGTCAGACTTGAGACCTTCTCCCACACCGTACTTGTTCTCAGCACACACTCTGAAAATATATTCTGTGCCCTCATGGAGGCCAGTCACCCGCATGGTGTTGCTCTCCACAGCAGAAGACACATTCACCCACATGTTGGTGATGGAGTCTCTCTTTTCTAGGATGTAATTGGTGATCTCTGAGCCACCATCATCCTTGGGAGTGCCCCACTTCAGTGTAGCACCATCAGCAGTAACGTCTTTAAATTTAAGGGGGCCAACTGGGACGCCAGGTTTACCCACCACCCTGAAAGGGTAAAGTACATTCATTTGTTTGCGCTAATGATTCATCATTTGGCTACACAGTGTGATTGATTAATCCCATAGTCTGAAATGCCATTTGCTAATACAGTTTGATTCCTACCTGATGAAGATGGTGGACTCCTTACTTCCAGCGCTGTTTCTCAGGGTGATGGTGTACTTGGAAGCATCACTCCTCTGACAGTCTCTGATGAGGAGTGTAGTATTGACTGCAGAGGACTCTGCACACACCCGGCCGGTGTCTGTGAGGTCTTCATCATCTCCCTTCTTCCAGGAGACCTTAGGCGTAGGTTTACCAATGATTGGGATCTTCAGACGGACAGTGCTGCCCTCTTTGGCAATGTAGCACATGTTGGGCAAGTCCTTCAGGTCACAGTTGGGATGAACTGCAGCAGGCGAGATGTAAAAGCATGTAAAACTCTAGTGCCAACACTTTACACATTGTCTTTTCTGTAGCTGTTTAATGAATATGACTACTTACTGATCTGGTCCTTAGCAACCACCTTCAGTTCCTTTGCAGTGCCTTCTCCCGAGTCATTCACAGCCTTGACTCTGTAAGTGTACTCTCTACCCTCCACCAGGTCTTTGGCACTGTACTGCATGTTTTTTGACCTCATGAGCTCCTTGTACTTGTCTTCACCATTAAGAACCTCTAGGACATAGCAGATGATCCGACTGCCACCATCACTGAGGGGTTTCTTCCAGCTTAGAGTACAGGAGTCCCTGGTAACCAGCAGTGTCTTGAAGTCCATGACTGCCCCAGGCTCCTCTGTAGCAAGTAAATATAAGTCAGTATCACATTTGCAAAAACAAAGCACCTAATCTGTGGTTATCCAACGCACCTGTTGCTCTGACAGAGTCAACTGTCTCGCAGGTCTCTCCAGCACCAAGCTGGTTAACTGCTGACACTCTAAAGAAATAGGACCGTCCGGCATCCAGGTCTGGAACATCAAACAATGTCTTGGGGCAGTTGTTAGAGACAATGGACCATGCCTTCCTTTCAGTGTCACGCTTCTCCACGATGTAGTGGGTAACTTCATAACCGCCATCAATTAGAGGAGCATCCCAGTAGATGGAGGCACTGTCCTTGGTCGTCTCTTTCACCACAAGGTTTACTGGCGGTCCAGGAGTGTCTGGAGAGATACAACAACAATCCCTTTCAAACTTGGTAGTGTTTTACTTATAATTAAATTTGTTCCACTCCAGCTTGCACAGTACAGCAATCATACCACCCTTATACTCACCGAGGACCTTGACAATTATAGTGTACATCTTCATGCCAGCCAAACTGTCGAGGTTCAGGATGTATTTGCCAGCGTCATATCTGTTCACATTCTCCACCATCACCATGGTGTCAGTGTTAGTAGACTTGATAACAATGCCCTGGCGGTCTTTGATGTTGGTGTTCATTTTAGCCCAGGTGATCTTGGGAGTTGGTCGTCCCTTGATGATGGCCTGCAGCCGCATGGTGGCACCTGCATGCAACTCGAGGCCGTCTTTTAGCTCTGCACTCAACTCTGCCTCTGGAGCAACTACATTAGCATACACAGTGGATGGAATATGAATAACAGCGTGAGGGGAAAGCATATTTGTTTTATTTCTAAGGTTTGTACATCAAACTCAAGCAGATATTTAGCTTATTAGTAGCCTCAGTAATCTTAAATACACTGATGAAATAGGGTTTAACAGGGGACTATAAGGATGCAGGAACTCAGCCAGTTGGGGTCCGATTAAATCAAACTAGAGACTTTGTCCTTGGAAATGGGCCTGTAACATTCTAGATGATTTTCATCCAGTATTTGGTGTGTTCAGCCAACTCTGGATAAGAGGGCATTTTACAGGTTTGAATCCAGCTGTCTTGTAACTGCTCTACAGAAGTAACATAAGTCAAATGTGTACTCACTAATTATGTCCTTGGCAACATGTTTGCCAGGTACTTCAACTGGTTCACCGAAGCCAACCTTGTTAACAGCCGTGATGCGGCACTGGTACTCAGCCTTCTCAATGAGATTCTGGATGACATAGTTGGTCTCCTGCAGGTTCCTAGGGACGTTACAGCGGATCCAATCTGCTGTGTCTGACCTCTTGCACTCCACCAAATATCCCATTATAGGGGTTCCACCGATGTTAGCAGGTGCAGTCCAGGTAAGACTGATGGTGCTGTTGGTGGTATCTGTCACACTTGGATTCACAACAGGACCAGGAGGGGCTACGGAAACATGCAATGAAACAGTTTAGATGACTAGTAGAAAGTCTAAATAACTACAAATATTTCAGAGCTCATTGGACTCACTGAAAGGAGTCTGTGCAATGGCGGCAGAAGAAGGTTCGCTAGCTTTGCCGGGCCCTGCTGAGTTGACGGCAAAGACTCTGAACTCATACTCAGCTCCCTCTGTGAGACCCATGACTTCCAGGGTCCTGTCTGTTATGGGTTTTCTGTTCATCTTGGTCCAGTTCATGTCCTTGGCCTCTTTCTTTTCCAGCATGTAGCCCAGAATGGCAGATTTTCCATCATCAACAGGCTCTTTCCAGCTTACAGTCATACGGTCTTTGGTCACATTGGTGATTACTGGGGCCTCACAAGGGCCAGGGACAGCTGTAGAGACACCAGAGTTAAGACTTTAGTTTACATATTATAAATATTTATACCAAACATGAACTCAGTGTCTGAAGCATTTGCTGGAAATTGACAGTGGAGTTGTTTGATACAATGTATGAAAGCAGAAGAGCTGGAGATGACTCACTGAATGGGTTTTTGGCAATAACAGGGTTGGTGATGAGTGGGTCTCCAACTCCCCACATGTTCTCAGCACGGATTCGGAACTGGTACTCGTGACCCTCAATGAGCTTCTCCACATTGAACTCTAGGACGTCACCTTTGATCTTAGAGCAGACTTGAGCCCAGTTGGCTCGGCTCGTCTCACGCTTGTCCACAATATAGTTGCTGATAGTTGCATCACCATCCTTCACAGGAGGTTCCCAAGACAGCTTGATACTGGTAGCAAACACCTGCTTGTATTTCCCACTGGCAGGAGGACCTGGCACATCTGGGAAGGGATTGAACATTATCCAACCACCAGAAGTGTGTCCATCACATTATGTGTTGTGAATGTGAAAAGTATTTTGGAAGGGTTTTGGAAGAAGTACTCACCCAGGACATTGACTTGAATCTCAGCAGTCTTAGAGCCACTTGCATTCTCAGCCAGGATTGTATAGGTTCCTGTGTGCTCCTTGGTGACAGCTTGCATCTCCAGCTGGAAGTTATGTCTTTGATGGGTGATGACCTGGCCTTCCCTAGACTTCAAGCTATCATCACCTCTCTTCCAGGTCACTCTGGGCATAGGTTTACCGAACACCTCAGCCTCAAGGAGTAGTGTGGTTCCAGCCTTCACTTTAAAACCCTTCTGCATCCTGGGATTGAGTTCCACCCTTGGAGGAACTGTGTTTAAATAAGATTAGATAAATATTTTAGCTGGCTTTAGCTCATATCTGTGCTCTGTTCTCATCCTAGTAATTTAGTTATTATCTGGTCACAGTGGTAAATTAACACAGCTCACCATTTTCAGCACAGACCAGGATAGGGTCTGTGGACTCCGAAGGTTTGCTCAAGTTAACAG
Source organism: Macropodus opercularis (assembly GCA_030770545.1). NCBI lineage: Eukaryota > Metazoa > Chordata > Actinopteri > Anabantiformes > Osphronemidae > Macropodus > Macropodus opercularis. The sequence continues at coordinate 20,464,345 of CM061109.1, forward strand.
CAGTTTTGGCAATGACTCTGAACTGGTACTGTAGGTCCCTTTCCAGGCCAGTCACTGTATATTCCTCCCTTGGGACGTTCTGGCTGCTGGTGTTGCAGCGTACCCAAGTGTCTCCCGGCACCCGCATGGCCTCAACGTAGTACCCGATAATCTTGCTACCGCCATCATTTTTGGGACGAGTCCAAACCAGAGTGACAGCGTTCTTGGTTACATCCAAGACCTCGGGTTTACCTGGAGTGTCTGCAAAATAATGAATTAGTAACGGTGAGGAAACAATGTAAATTAAACAACTACGGTTCTTAGATAAGCCTTAACAGCAAACATACCAACAGGTGTTCTGGCAGTGACAAAGTCAGTGCTCTTGCTTGCTTTGCCTTGGCCAGCACGATTGATAGCTGACACTCTGAAGGTGTATTCCAGACCCTCAATGAGTCCCGCACATGGGTATTCAGTATTGCGGACAACTGTGTCATTGGCCTTCACCCACAGCAGACTGTTTCTTTCCTTACGCTCAATGTAGTAACCCGTGATGGGACTGCCACCATCACCCTCTGGCTTATCCCAGGCCACAAACATACAGTCCTTGTTGGTTTTGTTGATGCGGCAGTTAAGCGGCTCACTGGGAACATCTAATGCCCAAGAAAAAGAAAGAAAATGAATGTCTATAATAAGCAAGTTATGCACTGGGGACAAAATTCAGTGAAACTCACCAAAGGGGAACTTGGCGACCATTCTGCAAGACTGAATAGAGTCTGACACACCAAAGCGGTTCTCAGCACGGATGCGGAAAACATATTCCTTTCCAGGAATGAGCTTTCCAAGCCTGCAGTTGGTTTTTGAGCAAGAAGAAACAGCTGTCACCCAGTCGCCTCTGTTTACATCACATTTCTCCACTACATAGTTGGTGATATTGCTTCCTCCATCTTCCAGCGGTTTGTTCCAGGACAGGGAGCATGCATCAGAGTCAATGTCACTAATTTCCACAGGACCCTCGGGAGGACCAGGAATGTCTGAAGCACACAGAAAAATTATTGTATCCTTTGCTACTTCCAAAACATACTTTTATTTAACTGAATAAATTATTGTTGATCATGCCAACCTCTAATGACAATCTTCAGGGCCTGAATGACCTTCGCTGAGCTGTTCTCAGCTACTAGGCTGTACTCTCCACTGTCAGTCCTTGACACGTCTTTGACGATCAGTACACACAGGTTCCCAGACTGGTGCACAGCCAGGCGGCTGGAGGGAACAACTGTGTTCTCACCACGCATCCACTTGCAGGTTGGGGCAGGTTTTCCAGAAACCACTGCCTCCACTCTAAGTTTGGCCCCAGCTCTGGCACTCACTGTCTCTGGCATGACTATCTTTGGCTCCACTGCCGGTGAAGACAAGAATATTGCTAATTACTAAACTACAGGTAAATGGTGGTTAATTTAATAATATAGATCTTACAGAACATCTAATATCTTTTTAATCTGTAGCAGAAACTTACGCATTTGTTCCTTGATCTCAACCGGCTGCCTAGTCTCAATGAACATGCCCAGGCCCATGGTGTTCTTGGCGGCGACTCTGAACTTGTATGACTTGCCTTCCTTCAAGCCACTGATGGAGACTATCAAACCTTTCACTGTGGTGTAGGCATTCCACTCTTCCTTTGCAGGCTTGGCTTCTTCTTCCTCTTCTACTGCAGGAGGTGGAGGAAGTGGTGGTGGAGGAATTTCTTCTCCATCTGGAACCTGGCAGTTAAGGATGGATAATTTGTTTATTTTCTGGTTCATGTAATAACAAACAATGATAGACAATGAGGAAGATTAATTTGTAAAATATCAGTGAGGATGTCTTTGAGCATGCAGTTACATCTAAAAACACAGGCTTTATAAAAAAGTCTATCCACAAACCTCCACTGGGGCTGGAGGTGCTGGAGGAGGTTTGACCTCAATATATTCAATTACGTAACCATCAATTTTGGCGCCACCATCCCTTGCAGGCTTCACCCAGCCGACCGTGGCACTGTTCTTTGTGATCTCCAGTACCTCGATCTTACCACAAGGATCTGGCTTACCTGTAAAACAAAATCATATGGATGTATTCAAGAGCTTCTATTTACTATTTCATTGACACATCAGGCAGCTGGACACGATTCATAAGTACTTAGTTGTGATATTAGATTGTGTAAGTAAGTGATAATATACATACTGAGGGGATCGGTGGCCAGGTAAGAAGTGGGGGTCACTTTGGGAGCTCCAGAACCATACTCGTTGACAGCTGTGACTCTGAAGTAGTACTCAGTGCCTGGAATCAGACCACCCACTTTGAAGGGAATCTTATCCTTCTCCACTTCAGCTTTGACAGTTGCCCATGTCTTGCGGTCAAGCTCACGCTTCTCAATAATGTAGTGAGTGACTTCACTGCCACCATTGTTTTCTGGAGGAGTCCAGGACAACATGACTGATGTCTGTGTAATGTCACCAGCTTCCAGATTCATCACAGGTCCAGGTGTATCTGTGAGTTAAAACATGTAGGTTTCCCCAGTCAAATTAAAGGTGGCATTTAGATGCTTGTTTGCCTTTCTGTTTACTGCAATAAAAGAAGCTTCAATTAAACTGTATATGCATTAAAACACAAGTCTTACCTAGAACCTTAACATTGACAAACACAGCCTTCTCTCCAGCAGGGCTCTGTAGGGTCAAGCAATATTTGCCAGAGTCATCACGGGTGCTGTCAGGGATGATGAGGAAGGTCATGGTGTCGATGAGATCCACTTTTCCCCTTCTGACTACGTTGTCAATGCCCATCCTCCTCCAAGTTACCTTGGGAGGTGGTCTGCCTCTGATGGTGGCACACAGCCTGATGGGACAACCTGCTCTGACGGTCAGTCCCTGCTTTAAGTCAGCATCTAAATCAATCTCTGGTGCCTCTGTAGAAGAAACAGCAATGGTGTCAGCTTCATGTCATGGTGCAGGACATATCCTAACCATTAAACAATTAAGAGTTGAGTTCTCACCTAGAATTTCCCTAGGGATCACAGCACCCTCCAGGTTGCAGGGCAGACTCATACCCACTTGGTTCTGAGCCGACACTCTAAATTCGTACACAAGCTTCTCATCCAGGCTTGTGACTGTGAACTCACACACGACCAGCTGAGCTGCTACGTTGCACCTCTTCCAACCATCCTCTCCTTTTTTGGCAGCTCCCTGCACCTTCATCTCTACAACATAACCAATGATAGGAGCTCCACCGTCAGATATAGGTTTGGTCCAGCCCAGTGTGACAGAGGACTTGGTGCTGTCCAAAACCTTCAAGTTGGTGGGAGGTGCAGGAGGTTCTGTAAGAAGTTGAGGGAACATGTCGCAGAAGTTTTGTGTGGATAAATAACCCATAACATGCACTAAATGATAAACACAAGGTCAACATCGTCACCATTGTTCATTACATACCTACTACATCTTTGGCAGTAATGGCACGTGAAGGCTTGCTTGGACTGCTGATACCAATTTCATTAACTGCCTTGACTCTGTACTGGTAGTCATGGAGAGGCCGGAGTCCAGTAACTGTCATACGGGTTCCAGGCATCGGGTCTTTGTTGATAGAAGACCACCTAACGGCATGCTCTTCCTTCTTCTCCAACAAATAACCTATAATCGTCTTCCCTCCGTCTTTCTCAGGCTCTGACCATTCCACAGTCATCTCCTCCTTTGCAATCTTGGTGACTTCTGGTGCTTCAGGAGGATCAGGTACACTGAACTGGGTGCCAGCAACAATGGCCTCACTCTGCACTGCTGGGCCAGGACCCATCTTATTTTCAGCACGAACTCTGAAGATATACTCGTTACCCTCAATAAGACGGGTAACTTTTGCTTTGTTGGTGATTACAGCATTTGAGTAGACCGACCAGACTCCTCTTCTCGTCTCACATTTTTCAATAATGTAGTTGTAGATATCACAGCCACCATCATCGTCTGGGATGTCCCAGGTCAGATGGCATCTGTCAATGGTGATACCGGACACCTTGAGGTCTCTAATGGGCCCGGGTCTGTCCAGTACATTGACCTTAGCATGAGCAGAGCAGGTTCCTGCAGTGTTGGAGGCAGTAACCACATATTTGCCGCTGTCTGTACGCTTGGCGCCAGTAAGTAGCAGCTTGGAGAAGTCAGCACCTGTTTCAATCTGAAGTCTAGGACCCTTCTTAATCTCCGCTGTGCTTTCATCCTTGGTCCACTTAACATCAGGCTGAGGTTTGCCTTTGACTGTTGCCTCGATTGGAATAGAGTCTCCCGCCTTGACCACAAGGGTTCCATCCAATTTAATCTTGACCTCAGGTTCAACAAGCTGTTCCTTAACTAGGACCTCAGCTGTGGTGACCCAGTTACTTTCACCACCCTCATTCTTAGTCTGTACTCTGAACTGGTAGATCTGGTTTTCAATACACCTGTCAGCCATGAAGTATGTCTCCTTTATCGCACCCTTGTGCAGCCTCTCCCACTCCTCAGCCTCCTTTGGTTTCTTCTCAACGTGATAACCCAGGTTACGGCTACCACCATCATAGTCTGGCTTCTTCCACTTGAGGAAGCAGAAGGTCTTGCCAATCTCAGAGATCTGGAAGTCAATGGGTTCCCCGGGCTTTTCAATGGGATCAACTGCCAACACAGGTGTCTTGGTCTCAGTGGGCGGACCAGCACCAATCTTGTTTTCTGCACTGACACGGAAAAAGTACTCACAACCCTCAGTAAGAGGAGCCTTTATAAGGCGCTTGGTGCAGTCATTTGAGACAACGGTCCAACCTCTCTGACTAGGTTGGCGACACTCAATAATGTACTGAGTGATCTCAGTACCTCCATTATCCTCAGGGTTCTCCCAGGACACCATGCTGGAGTTCTTGGTCACATAGGCTACTTTCAGGTTCTGACAAGCTCCTGGTGTGTCAAGGACGTTTACAAGAATTGTGGCCTGCGCCTGTCCACTGCTGTTCTTGGCAACAATGGCATATTTACCATAGTCTGTCCTCAGTGCCTCATTGATGACAAGTTCACACAGAGGATAGTTGTTGTTAATTTCAGTGCGCTTATCCCGAGACAAGGCTTTGGCATCCTTGGTCCATGTGATGTCTGGATCAGGTCTTCCTTTCACTCTAGTGATCAAACTGATGACCTGACCTGCCCTAACCGTCACCGAGTCCCGGCATGACACATCAACAACAACTTCAGGGGGCACCAGGATGTCCTTTGCCAAAACAGTCTGGGCCAATTCCTTGGGTTCACTGTCCCCAACCTTATTAGTGGCTCTCACACGGATTCTGTACTCCATTCCTTCAATCAGACCTGGCACTCTGTAGGCACAGATCTTGATGAGATCCTTGTTAATTCTGTTCCACTGGGCAGTTCCTGACTTCTGAGCCTCAACCACATAGCCAAGAATAGGGCTACCACCATCTCTTGTGGGCTTGGTCCAGCAGATGTCAGCATAGTTCTTGCTCCAGTCTTTTAGTTTAAGATTGGAAGGAGGTGCAGGTTTGGTGATAGCACGCGCAGCCTTCATGGGGTCAGAGGTTAGAGAAGGTTCACTGATACCAGCAATGTTCTCTGCAAATACACGGAACTCGTAGCTGTTGCCTTCAAATAGGCCAGACACTCTGTATCTGAGGTCCAGTACAGGTGTTTTGTTGACACGGATCCACTTTCCAGTCATTTCCCTACGTTCAACCACATAACCACTGATAGGGCTTCCCCCGTCATAGTCTGGCAGGGTCCATTCCACTGTCACAGCATTCTCAGTGATATCAGAGCACTCTGGCGGGCCTGGTGGTCCAGGAGGATTGAACATATGTTTGGCAATAGTGGGGGGACTCTCGAGGCCAGCACCAATACCAATTTTGTTTTCTGCACGGACACGGACAATGTACTCACGGCCTTTTTCCAGCCTGGACACCTTGGCATTAGTGTTCATCCCACTGGAGCTAACAACAGACCAGGGCTCCCATGGTTTCTTCACATCCTTCTTTTCTACCACATAGTTGGTGATGGGTGTGCCACCATCATCCTTGGGTGCCCTCCACTGGATCATCATGTGATCAGGAGTGACTTCCAAAATATTGATAGGTCCAATGGGTGGACCTGGAAGATCCAGCACGGTGACATGCAGGGCAACAGTCTTGCTGCCAGCAGCATTGGACACAGTGAGGATATACTCTCCAGTGTCTCCTCTCTGGCATTCAGGGATACTGAGGACGGTTGAGGACCCAGGAGATTCAATGTTATAACGACCCTCTGATAGAATTTCCTTCCCATCAGTCATCCATTTAGCAGTGGGAATGGGGATTCCTGTCATCTTGGCTGGAAGGACAATAGTGCTGCCAGCTTTGATAACAAGCCCCTCGATAAGTTTTACATCCACATCAATAGACGGTGGCACTAAAAGAAAAAAACAGTAACAGTTACATTTCTTGGGTAAATGAAAACAGATAAATTAAATGGACAAACAATTCTGAAAAATTCACATGTCCTACATGTCTTCTCTTGACAAGTGATGGGAATGCTGGTGTCAGGACGGCTCACACCAATGGCATTCTGAGCCTTGACTCTGAAGCGGTAGGTTTTGCCCTCCTCCAGACTGGTAACATGTGTGTGATTGTTAATCACAGTCTTGAATGTGATCCAGTCTGTCTGGCCCTCTTCCTGGTACTCCACAATAAAGCCAGTGATTTCACTTCCACCAGTACGGTCAGGCCACTCCCACTCCAACCAGACCTCTGTCTTTTCTGCATCAGTGTGGTGCAAGTTCTTGGGTGGGCCAGGAGGATCTGAGAAGTAAAAAAAAACAAACTATTAATTGCTAAATACAATTGGACAATTTTGGTACATTTTAATTAGATTTTCTGGGACCCAACGAGAAACTGTCTATTAGTGATGCCTTGTTTTACTGTCACTTTGTTTCAGAAATTGACAAACTTAAACTTAAACAGACAAAGGAGAACTTTTACTAACATAGAGGATCAACAGCTTTGATGGGAAACTTGGTCACCACAAAGTCACTTCTGCCAAACTGATTCTCAGCAGCCACCCTGAACAGGTACTGGATTCCTTCCATCAGGTACATGGCCATCAGGCTTAGCTTCTTATTGGCTGCAGAGACGGGAACCCATTGATCTGCAGCCACATCCTTCTTCTGAACAACATAGTGCGAGATGACAGCACCACCATTATCTTCAGGAGCTTTCCATGTCAGGTAGGCAGACTCACTGGTCACCTCTGAGACCACCAGATCTCTAGGAGGAGAAGGCTTATCTGGGTGGGTTAGAAGAACATTGACATTTATTCTAAATTCAAGTGACAACAAACATTGTTTCAATATTTTACTTACTCAGTACAAGGACTGCAACAGTTGCTGATTTCTTTCCCGCAGCATTTTCCACAGTGATGGTGTAGTTGCCTGAGTCGGTGCGGACACACTTAGGGATACAGACTTTGCTGCCAGTTGCAGTGACAGAAACAGCAATGTGAGAAGGCATATCTCCATTGTTTTTCTCCCAGCTGACAGTGGGTGTCGGTACACCTTTAATGGTGGCACTCAGGGTGATGTCTGTGCCCAGCATGGCAAGATGATCACGAGCCATGTTAGCATCTAGCAACAACTCTGGCTCCTCTGTGGAGAGAAACACTTAATGATAGTAACACACTCAGAGCCTGTGACTCGGAAAAAGGTAAAAATGTGTAAAATGACAACATCTGTGGTCAGTTGCCATTATCTTCTATGGGTTGAAATGATTAGCTCAGCAGTTTGTGTCATTTTAAGACGTTTGCAGTCAACTTAAAGCATTAAAAGATTAAAAAACAGAAGGCTAATAGCTGAACTCTTACCCAGCCTGTCATGGACCTTGATTGGCTGTTTGACATGGGCAGGATCAGATTTGCCAGCAGCATTGACGGTAAAGATCCTGAAGGCATACTCTTTTCCATCGGTCAAGCCGGTGACCACGTAGTGCAGGTCTGGACACTGCTCAGGTGTCTCATTGGCTGGAACCCACTCCACAGCTCCAGGCTTCTGGTATTCAACGATGTAGCCGAATATCCGGCCATTTCCATCATGGCGAGGCATCTGCCACTTTAGGCTGACTGAGTCTTTGGTCTTATCATAGGCCTCAGGGGTCACTGGAGGGCTGGGACGCACTGAGAAGAAGAAGACGAAGAAGTCAGTTAATTTTACGTGTGGTAAAATTTATCAGATTTATTCAATATTTTGCTCCTGAAGTCATCAAACTGACTGGATGGACGATCTTGTGTCCATTTGTTACCATTTGTTTTACATTTGTTTTTTATGTCTACAGGATATGAATGCACAGCACTGGAGTCACTAACACGTGATCTTAGTTAACAGTGGGTTGAAATCAGACTAACCGATAGGATCTTTTGCAAGGATGGGTTTGGAAGGGACACTGGGGTCTCCGGTTCCAAGCTCATTCTCAGCCATCACTCTGAACTCATATTCACATCCCTCTACAAGGTCCTGGACTCGGTATTGAGTGGCTGGGTACAGAGTGTCTCTAGTGACTCTGGACCATCTCTTGGCTACGGTCTCTTTCTTCTCGAGGATGTAGTTGGTGATGGGCTTGCCGCCATCACGAGGGCGGGTCCACAGCACCAGTGCATTGGTGGCATACACCTCTCTGACCATTGGCATCTCTGGAGCCTCAGGGACTCCTGCAAAATTAGATTTTTAGAAACTAATTAATTCTTCCAAAAAGAATTGTGGAATTATTTAGTTTGTCAGGAGGCTGTGTGAAGAACGTACTGAAGAGATCTTTGGCTCTCATCTCCTCCGACTCCAGTGGGTCACTGATACCATACATGTTCTCAGCAGAGATTCTCATGATGTACTCCCTGCCCTCTGTCAGCTTAGGAATCTGCCAGAAGAAAACGTTTACGCGTAAAGAAATGTTTACTTTAAACTCCATCCATCCATGTCCTCTATCAAAACTGGTCTTGTTTAGATACTTGTGCCCACCTTGCAAATGGTCTTGGTAGTGGCTGCTGTCACTGTGCTCCAAATGTCTCTGTTTACGTCTCTCTTCTCAACCACGTAGTTGGAGACATCCACCCCACCACTGTCCAGAGGAGGCTTCCAGGAGATGACCATATACTCCCTATGCACCTCCTCAAACACCACTGGGCCAACAGGAGGAGTTGGACGGTCTGACAGAAGAACAAACAGTGGCGTGAAGGTCACCTGGTTTAAAGTTAAAACTTTCTCCCTCTGATCTAAATCATCATCATTTACAGTAGCTGCTCTACCACCTTTGAGCAGCTGCCTCTGTCTCACTGCTTCCCACTACTTACCAACAACTGTGATGTTGCAGACTCCTTTCCTGGATCCAGTGCTGTTCTCCACCACTACCACATATCTGCCACTGTGCTCGCGCTGCGCCTTCATCAGACCCAGTGACATGGTGGTCAGCGTGTTCTTCAGGACAACATGTTTGTCAGCCTTCAGCTCCTTGTCATCTCTGTACCACACGATGGATGGAGAAGGTTTGCCAGTGTAGCGGCCCTGAAGCAGGCAACTCTCACCCACACGGATGATGATCTTATCCCGGAAATCCAACTCGACAGTTGGTGGCTCTGTGAGAACAGAAAATGAGAAACGTTGAAAATGTTTCCTGGGGGTTTTGTTTTTGCTACATATTGCTACATATAGTAACTCTGACAAAAAAATCTATATTGAATAAACAAATCAGTCAGAGTTACACATAGTTTCAAATGTTTCAAAATGGAAAATAATAATGTGTCAATGATCTAATAATTTCTAACTCTTTTCCTCGGCTGCACACATTTCTGCCTTCCAAAGGTAGAGTAATAAATGTAATGGAACTACAGTTCTGTGTGAATCCGCCACAGAGGAATAAAAAGTGAAAACAAAGTATTCTGAGAAAGATCCATAACGTCAAATGTTTAAGAAACAGAAGCAAAATATTTCAAGTCATCAAACGACATACAGCACCGCTATGGTGCCATCTGTAGCTGTGCTGTACGTCTGTATTATCAGTACTCACCCACTTCATCCTTGCAGGTGATTGGTTTTGTGCAGAATGATGGTTTGCCTGCTCCAACCTCATTAACAGCAATAACCCTAAACTCGTAGGACTCGCCCTCCCTCAGGCCATCATAGACATACTTCCTCTCCAACAATGGCTCCTTAGTCAGTCGAGTGAACTTGTCTTTGCCAATCATTCGTGCTTCCAGGATGTACATGGTGATCTCCGAGCCGCCATCATTCTTCGGTGCCTTCCAGGCAACACTGATCAAATCCTTGGTGACCTTTGTGATCTCCAGATCTTCAGGGCGGTCCGGCACACCTGGAGGAAACACACAGGGACTCTAAGTTTTTGAACTTGTCTGAACATTTACCTTTACCTTACATTTAGAAAACTTCCCTGTTCTTACAGCTTATTAAAACTGACTTTAACTCAGAAATACTTGCTTTTTCCTTCAATTCTGACAAATAACTTATTATTCTGCATCTAAATACTTCTCTCTACATTTGCAATTTTTTAGGTTTGTATTTTTAATCATTTCCAAAAATGTCATATTTTAACTAAACTCACTCATGGGTTCTTTGATGATAATGTCAGCTGCAGTCTCTATAAATGGTCCAATGCCAATAGCATTCTCGGCAGCCACTCTGAAGAAATAGGACTTTCCAGGGGTGAGGTCGTAAGCCACGGCATTCTGTCTGCTGGCCGAGTAGGAGAGCGAGGTCCAGGACTTGCGCTCAGACTCACGCTTCTCTATAATGTAATTACTGATGGGAGAGCCGCCATCGTTCTCAGGGAAGAACCAGTTGAGTTTGCAAGAGTCGATGGTCAGGTTCTCGGCAGTGAAAGGAATGCCGACAGGCCCAGGGACATCTGAGGGAGGACACAACTGAGTTTAAGAAGTTTCCTTTTTAAAAATAACTTTCATATTTATTTTTATATGTTATTTTTATGAACACCAACCCAGGACTTCCACAGTGACATTCATTGTCCTCTCCCCTCCAGCGTTTTTGGCTGTCAAGGTGTAGACACCACGATGCCTCCTGGTGCAGGGTTTGATCACCAGTGATGAGCTGATGGCCGTTGTCTCTATTTTAGCCTCGGGGGGCACTGCAGCTCCATCTCTGCTCCAGTTGACCTCTGGTGATGGCTGACCTGACACATAAGCGATGATGCGAATCACCCCACCAGCATGGACCACCATTCTTTCCTTCATAGAAGCGTCCAGGTCGACTTCAGGAGCAACTGGGGGGGAAAAACACATTCAGTCTTGTTCTAAGTTTTTGTAAATCTTCCTCCTAACAAACTCACTTGTTCTGTCGTTGACCTCGAGTAACTCAGGAACTTCACCTGGCTCACCGTTACCAGCAGCATTGAAAGCAATGACTCTGAACTTGTACTGACCACCAGTTTTCAGGCTGCTGATGACCAACCGAGTGCCACGAATTTCAGTCTCTTTGGCCTGAAATGACAAATGATTCTACATTTCAACCACATCCTGTCACAGGAAGGAGGATATGAAAAGTCAATATTGACCAGATGGCTGCAGGTAGAAAAATTAGGATGAGGTTCATGTTACTAACACAAAGAGCTATCTTAAGATAAAGGCAAAAGGTGGCAGCATGTTCCACATCACTCTAATACCCACCACTCAGCTAAAGACAAGTACTTCACAATATTAAATTTGTCTCAGTGAGGTTCCCTCTCACCTTGACCCAGGCCTCTGTGCCTTCCTCCTTGAACTCCACCCAGTAACCCAATATCTTAGAGCCTCCGTCCTTCAGAGGAGGGATCCACTGAAGGTCCACTGTGGATTTTGTCCAATCAGAAACCTTGGGGGTGGGAGCAGAAGGTGGAGCTGTGAGAGCAAATGGCATGTGGTTACTTTACTGAACTTTTCAAAACTTTCCAAAGTTTCAAAATATAATTCTTACAAATAGGATCTCTGGCAAACACTGGATCTGTGGGAGGGCTGGCGGGTCCTGGCCCTGCGGCGTTGATGGCAGTAACTCTGAACAGGTACTGGGAGCCCTCAATGAGCCCACTGACCACGAAGGACTCGCCCATGCCCATTGGACGAATGGGGTCACGGGTGACCCGGGTCCAGCGTTTACCCGTGGTCTCTTTACGTTCCAACCAGTAGCCAGTGATTGGGCTACCGCCATCGTCCTCTGGCTCCTCCCAGTTCACAGTCATGGAGTCCATGGTGATAGTGGTGACTGTTGGCTTCTCACACTGGCCAGGAATGGCTGCAGGAACACAGACAGAAAGCAGTGACAGTGTTCATTTACCTGACCTCTGGTTAGAGACTTCCAAGGTCATATCTATTTACTACATTGACTGATTAAGAATTATGCAGAAGATTAATTAGATTATAATATTGGCCCCACTTTAAGATGCTTCACACAGATTAAAAGAATAATCCAATGGTTGTGATGCATGTGCTGGATATGCTTATAGTACTGTGGAGACGTCTAATATATGGATTTACGATCATATTGGTGTAGCTGCTGTTAGTAAATGATGCAAGAGCTGAACTCACTGAAGATGTTTCGGGCAACTTCGGGCTCACTGTCCAGAGGTTCTCCAACTCCGTACTTGTTCTGTGCCATGATGCGGAACACATACTCGTGTCCCTCCATCAGGTTCTCCACTGTCCAGATACGTTCCTTGGGCTCACTGGTGACAGGTACCCAGGTCTTCCTGTTGGCCACCCGCCTCCAGATGACATAGTTTGTAATTTTAGAGCCACCGTCATCTTTTGGTGGCAGCCAGGATAGTGTGATCCTATCAGCTCCGATTGCCTCAAATTTGATGGGCGCAGATGGAGCAGCGGGGCGGCCTGCAACCACAGAGATGAATTCCTCAAAGTGGCTCATTCTTTAACATGGTACATGTAAAACGATTCACTGCATAAATATTATGAGAACACGCTTCTCTTTGAGCTGTTCACTTCAGTTACGCCTGGGTTCATACCGAGCACATTAAGCCTCATCTCCTTGAAGGCCTTGCCCAGGCTGTTGGAAGCCACCAGAGTGTACAGGCCAGTGTCGGGACGTTTGCCCTGCTGGATGAGCAGCGTGCAGCTGTCGTCCGACACTATCTTGTTGATGTGCTCATTGTACTGAACCTCCACCTTGTCGTCAGGCTTGTGGGGCGGCGCTTTGTACCAGGTGAGGGTGGGGAATGGACAGCCACGGATTTTAGCCACAATGCTGATGTCACTGCCTTGCTCTGCCTCCATGAACTCGTTCACCTCGATGGATGGAGCACCTGAAATGAAAAAATGAAAAATCCACCTTAATATGGAGAAGAATCGTACTGATTTTTCAGGTATAGAATCTTCTCTTACAAGTCTGGTCCTGGATGATGACGGGCCCAGCAGTAGATGATGGTCGACTGGCTCCAACCTCATTGTATGCCACTACTCTGAACTCATACTCGTCTCCCTCTGTCAGGTCCTCCACCTTAAAGCTGGTGGTGTCCACATCTCTTCTGTTACACCTACAGGACAGTTTCAGCACAGATAACAAACATACTGAGTCTTTAGAAGTGAGATATCTCAGTTTGGTAACTGGTCTTTAGTCCATGGTCAAATCAATTTCTGGAATTAAACCCAGTTTGACCTCATGCCAACGTTGGAGTGGTTCAGTTACCTCCGCCACGATTCCTTCTGCGTGCCACCAGCACCCCAGCAGAGCAGATCAACGCTGTAGTGAGTTACAGGTGAACCACCATCGTTCTTTGGCGCTTTCCAGGTCAAAGTCACTGTGTGCTTCCTCACGTTCTGAATCTTCAACCTTGTTGGGGGATCGGGAGCATCTGAATGCACAGCGGAAACACATCATATCAGTGGTGACTATTTTTAATGTATAAATTTGTTTTCTTCTTGTGGAGATTTAACAGTTGTCCTCATTGACTGATAGAGCTGAGAATCAACAACAGTGCCAACGGCGCTACTGTACGTCCTTTCATTTGTAAATATGCATGTGCACAGTGATCTGTCACAACAGTGAACAGCTGCAGTCAAGTCAAACATACGGATGGGATCTCGAGCTTTGGTACTCTGGACGGATGTGAGGAAGGGACCAAAGCCAAAGCTGTTCTCAGCACGGACACGAAATAGGTACTCTTCGCCGTTTATCAGGTCTGGAACCACCAGAGACTGAGAAGCACAGGCTGGGTTTACCTGGAAAAGCGGAATAAGGATCAGACATCCATGTGAGCAGCAGTAGAAAGAAGCACATGGCTCAGAATGCTTCAGGTGTGGACCGTACCTTGGTCCAGGCTTTGCCCTCCACTGTCTTCTTTTCGATGAAGTAGCTCTTTACCCTGTCTCCTCCATCACACTCCGGGGGTTTCCAGGTCAGTCTACAGGTTCCTCTCGTCACATCGCTCACCTTTATGTCTCTGGGAGGTCCTGGTAGGTCTTCAAAGGCACACAACGAGGAGAATCGGGCATGTTTTAAAGTCAGAATCTATCACTTCATTTCATTTGACAACTATTTCAATCTTTGTGTACCGAGCACGTTGACTCTGACTTTGACCACTCTGTGTCCAGCAGGACTCTCCGCATTGATGATGTATCGACCGCTGTGGGCCAGTTTGCTCTGTGGGATCACGACCACCCAGGTCGTGTCGGTGGAATGGATCTAAAAAAACAAAACCAGTCACACCTTTCTGTGCTCAAAATCGACCTTCAACGACAAATAACAATTTTGTGATTATATTGTCAAATGATTGAATCAAGGCTCTTGAGCTACAATTGGCCTTCAAAGCCTGACCTCCGAGTCCACAGGCAGCGTGTGAATTTCGTTCTTCTTCTCTGTCTCTGCGGGTCCATCAAAGGTCCAGGTGACTTTGGGCACTGGTCGCCCAGTGATGGTGGCGGGAATCCTAATGGTCGTTCCCGCTCTGCAGTTCACCAGGTCGCTTGCGCTCACATCTAAGGTCACTGTTGGATCAACTGCAGAGCAGAGCAGATCAATTGGTCATTCGATGATCAACACTGTGTACACAGAACCAGCTCTGCTCCTGAGTCAGAAACAAGTAATTGTGTAATGTTTTACATCAGCAGGTCTTTCACTGGGACCTGGTCTTAAACTGCTGTGGTAAAATCACAAGTATTATTTGTCCATGTGACTTACTCAGGATGTCCTGGACCAGGATGTCGCCTGTCCTGGAGGGCTCAGAGTTTCCAGCAGCATTCACGGCATAAATCTTGAACTTGCACTTTTTGCCTTCCTTCAGGTCAGGAACGGTGATTTCAGTGGATCCATGGAGCTTGTCTGCAGGGTTCACCTTCCTCCAGTCAGGAGAACCCTCCTCGTGGACTTCAATTATGTAACCTTTGAGGGGGCTACCGCCGTCTCTGTCTGGTGGGCTCCAGGTGAGAGTGATACTGTTCTTGGTCTTGTCTTTAACCAGAGGGGTTCCAGGTGAGCTGGGTGGATCTAAGAGATGTTAAGCTCAGGTCAGTCATTATGAAATAATCCTCTTTGACTACATTTAACTAAAATGTCAAAAGAGACAAGCATGAAACATTGATTCTGTTATGAACATTCTTAGTTGACTATTGTCATTTGGATTAACTACAATTATCTGGAGTAAAAATTGATGTGTCCTTTCAGGACGTGGTTAACACTGACTGCTGGGATCCGCAGTGATGCGACACTCGGACGGCTCGCTGGGTGGTCCAACTCCGGCAGTGTTGCAGGCTGAGATCCTGAACTGGTACTCTGTTCCTTCAATGAGTTTGAGAACAGTGTACTGGAGCCCCTTCACTGCTGGTTTGGTGACCGGAGACCGATTAACGCGGCCCCAGTACACGGCACCACGCTCCCTCTTCTCCAGCCAGTATCCCTGGATGGTCGAACCACCGTTGTCCAGGGGCGGTTCCCAGGTCAACGTCATGGTGCTCGATGTAGCGGCAATGATTCTGGGGTTACGTGGAGGTCCTGGAAGGCCAAATGGATCCCTCAGCTGCACTTTGTCTGAGTCACTGCCATCGCTGATGCCATACTTGTTTTCAGCTTTGATCCTAAACTGATAGGCACCGTTCAGATCTAGTTTGTAGACCTGAATGAACAGAAAAGGATCCAGACTGTAACATCTGAGCTGACATTCTATTAATTGGTTTCATAATATGCCAATGTCAACATTAATTCACTGATATGACAAATGATCAGAGAAGCAGACTCATTAAGATTTAACTGAGACTCACCTGGTATCTCCTGTCAACAAGGTTGATGGTCAGGGTGTCAAAGTCAGACTTCTTCTTGCTGGCATCTCTGCACTCAACAATATAGTTTGTAATGTCACTGCCACCGTTGTCCTCTGGGGAGTCCCAGGTCAGATAACACGAATCTGCCTTGATGTCTGAGACTACAATGTTTCGTGGAGGAAGAGGCCGATCTGGAAAGAAAACTTAATGGTCAGCTTTCATCTTATTAGCACAAAGACGCAGCTGCATCACGTTACCTAGTGGATAGATAAATAAAACCTGATGTGGACAAATACTTATGTACATATAGTATTTTAGAAATGTTCTCACCGAGGACCTCAACTTTAATAATCTGCTGAGCTGTGCCGTGGCAGTTTTCAGCCACCAGCTTGTAGCTACCCTTGTCCTGTCTGATGGTTTCTGGGATGGCAATGTTTGTCTTCACAGTGGTTCTGTCAACCTGAAGATAAAAATTTTCTGTTTTCCATTTTGTTTGTCAAACTGCAGCGAGCAATACACAAAAGCTATGATTTACCAAAACTAAAGGTTGTTTTTGTCGGTGGTGCTAGACTTAAAAGAAGAAAAAGGAAAACAATGACTTTTTAGATTGTGGTGAATGAATGAACCAGTGAATGGGTTCTCACCTCCTCAGTCTCTATTGTCATCTTGTCATCTTCAGGCTTTTCAATCACCACATTGTCCTTCATCCATTGAACATCTGGCAGAGGGAGTCCCCTCACCTCAGCTGGGATGTCTATGGCTGACCCCTTCCTCACAATGATGGAATTACTCTTGAAGTACTTCAGGATTGTAATCACAGGAATAACTGTGGACAACAGACAGTTGGTGCCACCTGAACTCACCAGCTTTACAGAATCCAACAGATCATAATAATGGGTTCCCTACTTTTATCATCCTGAATGGTGACTGTAATGGCCTTGGATGGTTCTCCGTCCCCAACTTCATTGACAGCTTTGACACGGAACTGGTAGTCCTGATCCTCTGACAAGTTTTCAATAGTTCCACAGCACTGGCTGAAGACCTTGCGGTTGGCTACCTCAAACTCAGTGCTATCGGACCTCATCTTCTCTACGTAGTAGCCTACGATGGGGGAGCCGCCATCGCTTTGAGGTGGCTGCCAGGTCAGACTGATGGTGTTCTTACTTCTGTCTGTGTAGCGTAGTTTCTCAGGGGCAGATGGAGTACCTGAAACATAGTAACAGTGCTTATTCCCCACTCATCACTAAACCAGCTAATATTAGCAACACAACTTTTGGGTGGGTTTACCTTTAGGATCTTCAGCCAAGATGGGTCCCAGGTCAGCTGGAGCTCCATCACCGTACTTGTTCCTCGCGACAACCCTAAAGTCATATTCCTCACCGGCCAGCAGACCCTGGACGTCGCACTTACAGGATGCCGTCTCAATAGGCTGACGGAACAGTTTCTTCTTGACATCCTTTCTCAATACCTCATAGCCGACAATGTCACTGCCACCGTTGTCCAGGGGGTCGGACCAGGTGAGGGTGATGTTCTTCTTGGTGACTGTGACCGCCTTCAGGTCAACCACTGGTCCAGGTACATCTATGGAGAGACAGAAAAGCTCTTTAAAGTTAACATAAATCACATCCCTTATTTCTGATTGTAACTTTAGCACAATGTCAAACCAGATTCTTTCCTTCTGCATTAGCACAAATGAAGACACAGAAAATGGAATGAGGTATATTCGGGTTACACTGACCCATTATGTCCACTCTGGTCTCTGCAGTCTTTGTTCCACTGCTGTTTGTGCCGGAGATTTTGTAGAGTCCGTGATCTGCCCTCAGAGTTTTCTTGATGAACAGGTTGCTGTTCTTGCCCTCTGTCTCCACAATCATCCTCTCTTTGTCGATGTCTGCATCATCTCTGGTCCAGTTTACCTCTGGCTGAGGTCGGCCGACCACCACAGCAGGAAGCCTCAGAGGATCGCCCGCCCTGATGATGACGCCGTTCTTCACTGTGACATCCAAGGTCACGGTGGGAGGTTCTATTGGACGCAGACACCAATAAGTGGTTAGGGTGGAATTTTATTAAACAAAATATCTATACAAATACGATCATTATTATAGTTCCCTTAGGACGTAACAGTCCCCTCGCAGGGGTAGAGCTCGCTGGCGCGTGGGGGAGCTCCGGGCCTGACCACAGAGACCAAGTTATCTCCTAGGCAGGGGACGAAACTCTCCTACTTTCCTAGTTGGGGTGTTGGTTTTTAAACCCTCAACTTGCGTCAGTGGAAAGAGAAGACCGTTGCCCAATTTTGGTCTTCGGTTCTGGATAGTTTAGACTAATGACTCTGTTTACTGGAAAGTTATCAACAGGTCACTTCGACCTGGCGTGTTCCCGGAGCAGCCCCGCTTGCCAAGAACTTTCCAGATGTGGGAGAGAGAACATCCTGTTCACATAAGAGGTTCACGTCCTGGACACAGAAACTCCATCACCTCACAGCCTGACTGTCTAGCCTGCACTTCATGAGAGCCTATTCCTATTCCTCCTATGTGGACACTCTTACATCAATAACAAATAATACTACATTAATACTAAACATATTACATATCAACTATGTATCCCCTATTTTCTACTACAGTACCTTGAGGCTCTTTGACCGTCACAGGTTCAGTCACACCAGGAGCTCCAGGTCCAGCATCGTTAACAGCGATGACACGGATATAATAATCACCTCCCTCCTTCAGACCTGTCACAGTGTACGTAAGTTCTTTACATCGGAACTCTGTGCTTCGAGTCCAGTTCTTCTCTCCAACCACAACCTGCAAGCAAATACAAGAACATTGCAGGTTCATGTCAAAGACTTTTCTTCTCACTCTTAAAGGTATAATGCAGCCTTTTCTTATTTTACATACCTTCTCAACGTGGTATCCCAGGATGTCTCCTCCACCATTGTACAGCGGGGGCTTCCAGGCCACAATCACAAAGTCCTTGCCAGTGTCAACGATCCATGGAGTGGGAGGACCAGGAGGCACTGAAACAGAAGAAGTCGTTATTTCTGGGGACTTTAATATAACAACATTCTGTATAACGACTACGCTTTTACAAGGCTAACTCTGGAATGTTCCACATTTTCCTTCCACCAGCTGTTGATTAGACTTATTTTATTTTGCTCATATATACGAAAGTCATACGAAGGAAACATGTTTGGGATCTGTAATCTGTGACTAACTTCATACAGCTTTTTTATTTCACACATTAACTGGTTGCTAATATTATAATGAGTGTAAAATGGCAGAAAACCAGTGGAAATGTGATGTCAATGTGGAGCTTACAGTACATTAAACATATCTTACATATGGCTTGTTTTTGTATATTTGGTTGAAAAATAAATATTTCAGGCCCAACTCGTTGATTTCTTTAGTAAAAATGACATGACTTCATTTCAACATTGCTCATCTGTGGGGCGGTGGTTACAGCTGAACACGCAGTGGCTGACATCAACTCTGAAGCATGAACTTACTGATTGCATCCATGCTGATGGTGCGGTCAGAGGGGTCACTGAAGGGCCCGGGTCCGGCCAAGTTCTCAGCACACACTCTAAAGATGTAGGTGAGACCTTCCATCAGTCCAGTGATCTTTACGTCCAGAGAGCTGAGGAGGGCTCGATTCACTCGCGTCCAATGTTTGCTGTTCACTTCCTTCCTCTCAACCCAGTAGCCAAGGATCGGGCTGCCATTGTCTTTTGGCTCATGCCAGGAGATGTGGGCTGTGCTCGCTGTCACTTCGTGGACTCTGGGGGAATTAGGAGCATCAGGAGGATCTGTGGGGGAGAGTGGAGAAACCATGAAAAAAGGTTTATATGTCCTTAAAGGGACTCACAGAACTCGTTGCAGGAGTTCATTTACTGTTACAGAACGAGAACAGACTCAGGGAGAAGTTTGCAGATTTAAAATGTCAGTAGCTTAGATGACTTAATGTTTTTACTTACTGAACTGGTTCATGGCAACTACCGGTTCAGAGATGCATGGATGTCCACAGCCATACTTGTTCTCCGCTGTGACTCTGAAGATGTATTCCTTCCCTTCAATGAGTTTGGTGACAGGACAGCTCGTACCCTTCAGCGTGGAGGTGACAGTAATCCAGCCAATCTCGTCATTCTTGTTGTCTTTCTTTTCAAGGATGTAGTTCAGGATCTCGCTGCCACCGTCATCCTCAGGAGGCTCCCAGTTACAGATGAGGGATGTGTTTCTGATGTCTTCAAAGGTGCAGTTGATCGGAGGTCCGGGTTTGTCTGAGAGACAAAAGAGTTACAAGTCATACTCAGTTATTTATATTTAATTCAGTTTATTGTATGTGGCATATACAAAAGGCCATCACGTGCTAACAGTACTGTGTAGAGCTGCGATCAATTCGTATTTAACAGGTCATTTGAGACATGGCTGCATAAGATGGAAGCTTGTCTTACCAAGGACATTGACAACACAGGAAGCGGTGGCGACGCCGTGAATGTTCTCCACCTTGATGGTAAAGTTTCCATGGTCAGGTCTGATAGCGTCACGGATCATTAGTGCAGACTGGCCCCTCTTTGTCTGATCCAGACCCAGACGCTCCCGCAGCGGAGTCAAAAACTCTTCCTCTGGTTCTGGAACCTGAAGAGAATTAGGCAAAATAAAAGAAATTTTAAATAGATGAAAACGACAACAGTCCCTATGTTCTCTGTGAGGACACAAACTTTGGCCTTGGTCTTCTTCTTCTTGACCACAGGAACGATCTTCTTGGTCGGCTCTTTGGTTACATCCTCATCATTCTTCAACCAGGAAACTTTGGGATACGGGGACCCAGAGACGTAAGCATCAATCCGGATCTCCTCACCTTTCTTGACGCACAGACCGGACTGCACACAGGCACTGAGGGTGACCTTTGGTTTTTCTGGTTTTAGGAGAAACAGTTAGATGGTTCTTATTTCATGATTGAAGCCTAATACTCTGGCCTAGAGTCAATGAATGATAAGTAATGATTTGCTTACCGACAGGGTCTGCAGCCTTGACCAGCTGCGTGCTGCGTGAGGGCTCACTGAGTCCAGCAGCATTCTCCGCTCGGACCCTGAACTGGTACTCCACATCCTCCTTCAGGCCCATCACCACGTAGGAGAAACCGGGAACCAAGTTTGGAGTTACTTTCTCATAGCGATCGCCATCCTTCTCAAACTTCTCCACGAGGTAGCCCTGGATGGGACAGCCACCGTCGTAGTCTGGAGCCTTCCATGTGACTGTGATAGACTTGCAGGTTGGGTCCTGAGCCTCCACCTGGATGGGTGGATCTGGTTTCTCTGTGGAATGAAGAGCACACTGGATATCACAGCTTTCCCCACCAGGTTTATCAAAAGGATCATTTGGGAACAGAACTTACGCTTGATTTCCTCCACGATGACTGGGTTACGTAGCTCCAGGTATTCTCCAGCTCCGACCTTGTTGACAGCCTTCACTCTGAAGTAATACTCGCAGTTGCAAAAAAGATCTTTGACATGGTAGGTCAGTACGTTCTCTCCTGATGTGACAGGCATGTAGGTCTTCTTGGTGGCCTCTCGACGCTCAAGAGTGTAGCTGACAATGGGGGTGCAGCCATCATCTTCTGGGGCTTCCCAGCTGATCTTGCAGGAGTTTTTGGTGACGTCACTGGAGGTGATGTCTTTGCACTTACCAGGGAGTCCTAGACAATTTAGATGGGAAGCAAAAATGTTCAGAGTGAAATCCAATAAGAAATGCCCAGTAACAAGGCTGCTGGCAGATGTTTAGAAGCCCCACGGTCCACAAATGAAGAGTAAACATTACTGAAAACCCCCACTTAGGGTTGAGTTTGTTGTTGTTTATTTCAAATGTTATCCTACCTATGACTTTGACATTGACAGTTCCGGTTGCAGTTCCCAAACTGTTCTCTAGTGTGATGGCGTAAGTGCCTGCATCAATGCGTGTGCACTTGAGCAGCTCAAGGTGAGCGCTGTTCATTTCCACTGTCATGGAGAGGCGGTCGTCAGCCTTGCACTCCACCGTGTCCTTCTGCCACAACATCTTTGGCGTTGGGATTGCTCTGTAAGCGATGTTCAGATGCAACTTCTGGCCCTCAACCACAACCACATCCTGTGCTTCCAAATCCATAGTAGGAGCACCTACCAGGACAGATGACAGGATGATTATTTAGAGCTTTTGATTGAATTTATATCATAGACAGATGTGTGTAAACTTACAGTCAGGATCCTTGGTGAAGACCTTGTCAGACAAGTCTGAGGGGTCACTAACGCCAACAGAGTTGATGGCACGGACTCTAATTACATATTTCTTTTCTGGTTTTATTTCATCTTCTATCCTGAACTTTAGCTCTTTTATGGGTCTGCTATTGACTCTGAGCCATTTCAGCTCTGGACGGGCCTCAGCCACTTCAACATGATAGCCGGTGACTGGGCAGCCACCATCCTTAGCTGGAGGCTTCCAGGTGACATTGATGTGCTCCCTGCTAGCATCAGGAATGGTCACTTCAAGAGGAGGAGACGGAGCACCTGGACAGAGAGGAAGCCTGTGAATATACCTGAAATGGAGTCTCCCTTTGTTGTAAAGGGCTATAGTGTGTATTTATCTGCAGTAGACAGTAACTGCAGCTAGTCCGACCATGCTAGTAATAAAGCCACTGCACAGGCCTGCATTTCCTTCAGCTATCAGATAAAATCTTACTGGTCGCATCCTCCACGGTGAGGATCTCCGTTGGTTCGCTGGGATCTCCAACTCCAGCCTCGTTCTCAGCCCTGACCTGGAACTGAACCTCAGATCCCTCGTCCACATCAGTCACCTTGAACTGAGTCTTTCTGTCTGGAGTCTTGCAGCACTTCAGCCAACGAGTTCCCACCTTCTCTTTCTTCTCGATCACATACCTGTGCAGCAAAAGGTGATTGATTAATTGAACAGTTTCCTTCAGGTACAGCTGTTGCACCTGCTTTACCTAACAGCTGTCCAGTAGGTTGTTCACCTTCTTCTTGGGTCTTTTCTACACACGATACTTTTAATGACCTATCTCATAGTGACCTCGTATGAACCTTTTACAGCTGTTTTGTTGTCTTACTTGGTTATAGGTCTTCCACCATCACTCTTGGGAGCTTCCCATTTCAGCTCCACGTGTCTCTTTGTCACCTCCACCACAGTCAGGGCATAAGGAGGTCCAGGGGTTGCTGCAGAGACAATGTTATTCATTAGTTAGGATACAGATACAGAAAAAAATTAAACTCTAGCATTAAGGAGAAGTTCGGATGGAATAATACTGGGGAACGTTTTAATTTCAGAGTGATGAACATACTAAATGTATCTTTGGCGAGCACAGCATCCTCCAGCTCACAGAATTCACTCATCCCGACGGCATTCTCAGCAGCAACGCGGAACACGTACAGAGAGCCTTCGTTAAGAGGAGTCACTGTGTACTTGAGCTCTTTGACAGTGGTGTCGACAGTCTGCCAGGCCTTTCGCCTCACATCCCTTTTTTCCACCACATAGTTGGTGATGGGTGAGCCTCCGTCACTGCTGGGAGCCAGCCACTTCAGGTCTGCATTGATTTTGGTGACGTTGGCAACTTCCAGCCACTGAGGAGCGGATGGAGGGTCTGTTGAATGGAGAACAGCACGTATTACAAGCTTAAGACGTTATACAACCACCAAAATCTGAAATCAAACATTGTGCTCCCCATCGCTGAGTTGAACTTACAAAGTCTCTCCTTGCAGACCACAAGGTCACTGGGTTCACTGGGTTCACTTTCGCCTGCCTTGTTGACTGCCTTGACCCTAAAGGAATACTCCTGTTTCTCCATTAGCCCTGTCAACTGGTGCTCAGTTTGAGGAACATCTTCTGCGATCTTGATCCAATCTTCACTTCCAGTCTTCTGCAACTCAATGATGTAGCCTTCAATTTTAGCCCCGCCATCGTGCTCGGGCCGGGTCCATGCAAGCACAGCTGATGTCTTAGCGATATCCCTGATGACGGGTTTACCTGGAGCCCATGGCGGGTCTGAAGGAGAAAAAGAGCCAGTTGAATGATCCACTGAATCAATTTCTATTATTAAGTTTTATTAGATAAACCCTGATCATGTACAAACTTGTAGATGAATACATAAGGAACATCTGCTTTTAACTGAACTTTAACAGAGCGACATACCAATGGGATCTTTGATGAGGACTGGGTCGGTCTCTGCACTTGGTTTTCCAAGTCCAGCCAGATTCTCAGCCAGAACACGGAAGCGGTACTTCTTCTTGGTAATAAGTCCCTTCACCCTTTCCCCCCAAAACGTGAACAATTAGTTGCTTCACCTCACTGCCAAAGCAATTTACCTCACTGTCTGTGATTTCATGATTTCACCTGTCAAATCACCTGAAGGTTGAGTCCTTAATTGGCAGTTTGTTGCATTTCAGCCACTTGTCAGTCTCTGGATCCAGCTTCTCAATCCAATACCCAGTGATGGGGCTGCCGCCGTCCTCATCTGGCTCCAACCAGGTCAGAGTGACAGCATCCTTGGCGATGTCCGAGGGAATGACTCTAGTTGGAGGACCCGGAGGATCTGACGCAGATATAAAAATAACTTGAATATATATCACTGGATATTCACATCTACCTATGTACATCAAGAATTTGAAATGTTACAGAGAGCGTTAGATAGCAGTGAAAAACGACTTACCAAAAGCATATTTGGCAACGATTGGCACATGTTCTGCAGGTTCACCAATGCCATACTGGTTCTCAGCACTGACCCTGAAGATGTACTCCTTCATAGCTGTGAGCTTGCACGCGTTGAAAATGGTATGTTTTACCGTGGCCGACAGCTTCACCCACTCTTCTTTGTCTGTCAGACGACTCTCCACAATGTAGTTGGTGATGGGTGAACCGCCATCGTCCCTTGGTGGGTTCCAGGCCAAGAAGCAGGACTCGTTGGTGATCTCCGATATGTCAAAAGCAGCAGGAGGCCCAGGTTTATCTGAAGAGGAAGACGACACCATAACAATGATGAAACGTTCAGCCAGAGACACTTCAATGACACTATCACATATGATATAACTTCTTAAAATACCAGGCAAGTCAGGCAGCAAAAGGCTGCCATCTCTGTGTTCTATCACACTATTGTGTTTGTCTAATATACATGATCTGTCATGTCCAACAGCATATCTTCTAGTTTATTAAACGTTTTGCCACTTGCTGGCAGCTAACTAGAACTTGGAGTCTATAGCAATGTATTAAACCATGCAATAAAAATATAAAAATATACAATAAGCCTTTGTACCAAGAATATTGACATCAATAGTTGCTGTGGCACGTCCACAGTCATTAACAGCCTCAATAATGTAGGTAGCAGTGTCTTCTCTGGTCGTGTTGGCAACGGAAAGCTTGGACCGTCCTGGCTCGGTGTCAATGGTGATGCGGTCATCGGGCCGCAGCACCAGGTCAGCCTTGGTCCACTTCACCCGGGGGTTAGGCTTTCCTCTGACCTCAGCTGGAAGCTCAATCCTGGTTCCAGCCCTGGTAGTCAGGCCAGCCAGCAACTTGACGTCCAGCTGGATCTCTGGTGGTTCTATTGGTATTAAAGAGCAATTGTTAGACTTCACTTGCTGAGGGCAGTATTACTCCCAGTCCATTAGTTTTGCTAAACAGATCTCATGTCACTATGTATTTCTGTACGTTGCTCCAGTCATCACCACATCTTGCAGAATGAGCGTAGGCCAGCCTACCTCTAGCATCCACAACCTGGATCTCATCAGTGGCCCTGCAGGGCCGGCTGGCTCCCAGCTTGTTGAAAGCTCTGACTCTGTAGGCATACCACTGACCCTCAGAAAGGCCGGTTACCTGAAACCTATCAACACAAAACACACTTTACCCGACTGGCCTGGAATACAAAGAGCATTAAACTGAAATCATTAACTAATTGAATAACTAATTAATATTTTGGGCCTTACTTCAGTTCAGGGATTGGGTCACCGCAGGGTTCCCACTTGTCAGTACCTCGCTGGCACTTGTCCACCACATAGCCTTTGATGTGGGCTCCCCCATCGAACTTTGGAGGCTCCCAGGACAGGAAGATGCTCTTGCCACTTATATCACGCCACTTCAGGTTTTCTGGAGGATCAGGAACAGCTGTGGAAAAGAACACAAGGCAGGTAAGTTTCTGGATATGCATGTCAGTAATGCTTCTTTCTCAACCCACTAAGGTCAGATGAGTAAAGTTTAGTTGTTGTTATTCAGCTCCAGACAAAAATCCCTAATGTTACATATTCTCAAAACCAGAAATTGGACTGGAAAAAAATACTCACTTGCAGGAGAGGAGACATTAACTGGCTCGTCAATGTAGGCCGGCTCTCCAGGTCCACACTTGTTGCAGGCAGTGACACTAAACAAATATTCTTTTCCCTCAATCACATCAGTTACAGTGTGTTCCAGGTCCAGGACACTAGTAGCCACCTAATAAAAACAGAAATATGGTGGTTAGGAATCATTGTGCAAGTGGGGGATGGAAATTCCTGGAATACAATGTTATGAAGGTAAATGCCTGGTACTCAAAGCGCTTTAACACTGTGTCTCGTTCAACCATTTGCTCACACAAACACCGGGGGCAGCTTGGGGTTCAGTGTCTTGCCCAAGGACACTTCAGCGCATGACTGGGGGACGCCAGGAATAGAACAGCAACAGCTCTACCTCTGAGCCACTGACACCCCCAGATCTGATATACCTTGGCCCAGGTCTTTCTGGATACTTCTCTCTTCTCAATTTGGTAGTGGGTGACTGGACTTCCTCCATCGTGCTCCGGAACCTCCCACATCAGGTGCACATGGTGGCGGGTAACTTCTGAAACTTTGCAGTCTTTCGGTGCACTGGGGCATGCTGGGAACATTGAATTAAAAAATCAACAGACAAAACCAACTTTGCTCTGCAATGACTCCTATTTACCTTCACTAATGTTTTTGTTAGGAGCGGAGAAATTGTTACCAATGACATTGACGTCGATGTCTCCAGAGACAGAGGAAACATCGTTCTCCAGCTGCAGGCTGTAGGTCCCTTTGTCTGGACGGACGCTCGGTGTGATGGTCAGCTCTGTGAACGTGGACTTTGTCTCCATGGAGACACGCTCATCAGCAGCGGTCAGTTCCTTCTCTCCAATGTTCCACTTGGCCACAGGGGTTGGATATCCAGTGATGGGGATTCTGATGGTGAGAGGCTGAGGAGCAATCACCTCAAGACCTTTCCTGAAGGCACCAAGGTCCAAGGTTGGACCAACTTCAAAGGAAAAAAAATAGCATAATTTAAACAACGGCTACACAAAAAGAACTGTTTGTGTACTATTTGCTTGTGATTGAACCAAATGCAATAAGGTATAAGATGACCTCATACCATGAGGGTCATCTGCGAGCAGGGGTCCAAGCTGCTCGGCTGGGTCAGAAACGCCAGCAGCGTTCTCAGCGCAAACTCTGTAGAGGTATTTTTGACCAGGTTTCAAACCAGACACCTACAAAGAGCAGTAAAATGTTAACAACAGCAGTTTGACAGAAAGACACCGAATGAAGTAGCAAGTAGAGCTTCAGAAGAGACACTGAGCAAAAACAGCAAAATGTATAATCTGTAAAAATCTGTACCCGGTAGGAGAGGTCTGGGCAAAGTCTGGCGTTGCAGCGGAGCCACTTTTCAGTGCCTTCGTCACATTTCTCAATGATGTATCCAGTGATCATGCTTCCTCCGTTGCTGACGGGCGTCTCCCATGTGAGTGTGACTGCTGTGCTAACTTGGTCGCTAAAGTTCAGGTTCAGGGGTGGACTTGGCCTCTCTGCAGGTTCCACACAAAAGGTCCATTCAGAATACATTGGTGGGGATCAGTCCTTACCTAACCAGCGGTGACGACATTAACTTGTAGTACCGAGTGGATCTTTTTCACGTCCAGAAGTGAAACTTCGAAAACAGCTATAGACGTCTCCACTCGACCTTTTCTGGAGTTTTTATGTGTTTCTGTGCTTTGTATGAGTTTAATTGACGCAGCGAGCGTCTGACAGGAGCGTTTTTACCGCTCGTAGTCCAATGCGTCAGTATGGACAGATGCCAATTTTTGTTTTTCTATACACTCACGTTTCTTATTGCTTTACTTCACAAACTACTGTTAAAATGTCTAATGCAGAGGAAGAAAGTGAACATGATTCCTCTCTAAGAAGCTTGAATATGTCTGACGAAAACGGACGTTTGTCAAATGCAGTATCATGTGAGGATGATGTGGATGTGAGGAACTGGTGTTGCATCCCTTTGTCTGATGACAGAATCCCTCCACCACCACCACGTCATAATAACATGTAACCATAAGAATAATAAAAACAAATGGAAATGCAGGTAATATACGAAACAAACAACAAATTAAAAAAAATGTTGGAAATGGTTGATGAAGGGGTTAAACACTGAACAGCTCTTTTGGACTCACCAATGGGATCCATTATTTTTACAGGTTTTGTGGCAGCACTGGGCCTGCCAATGCCAGCCTTGTTTTCGGCACGGACTCTGAAGATGTACTCCTTGTTCTCCACCACATCATGTAGCGTGGCTGAACGGTCACTTGCACCACAGACCAAGGCTGCCTCCCATTTTACAGAGGTTCTGTCGCGTAGCTCGATCACATACGCACTGATCTCAGAGCCACCGTCAAACTTGGGGGGCTCCCAGGAGATCGTGGCTCCAAACCTATTCACGTTGTTAACTGCAACATTCTCTGGAGCATCTGGAACATCTGTTGTGTGAAAGGAACCATATTGGTGATTTCAATGTGGACATGTCACAGGAATGCAAATGGGGACATTTTTGTGTTGCTTACCAAATTTGTTCTTTGCTTGAACAGCATCTTCGGTGGCAACAGTGGGTCCACTGCCGACTCTGTTTCTGGCACAGACTCTGAACAGGTACATTGAGTCCTTCTGGAGGCCACTGACGCAGTACTCTGGAGTATCGGCACGATCTGTAGCCAGAGTCCAGGTCTTACGCTTCACATCACGCCTTTCCACAACATAGGCGATGATTTTACTTCCACCATCACTCTCAGGGTCCTCCCAAGCCAAGCTAACTTCACCATCAGCAGTGTCGACCACTCTCAGGTTCTTCACAGGTCCAGGCACGTCTAAAAGGAAAGACCACAGGCTGTAGAGACTCTTCACACATCAGCAAACACACACCGCCTAAAGAACTGGGGGTTCCAAGCCAATCGGCAATCGGTAACTGACTTCCCAGACTCACCAATCACGTCCAGGTTGATAAAAGCTTCTCCTTTGCCGTGCTTGTTCTTGACGACCACCTTGTACTGGCCCTGATCCGCTTTGTTGGGGCTCTTAATGCGATATTCTGTCTTGTCAACAGAGGTATCAATGTTCTGGACTGGCAGACTGGTCCCCTGATAAAACCACTCGGCATCAGCCCGAGGGTATGCATCGTAGGGCACGCTCATGACAAAGGGTTTGCCAGCGTCTGTCACCAGGTTCTGGTCTGTAGTTTTGATCTTTGGAACAGCTGCAGAAAATATGGAAGACATTATGGGGGAGTTTTCTGTTTTATACGACTAACTTCTTTTAATTTTACATTTGCAGTGATACTGTTTCAAGTAAAAAGTATTATATTGATATTTTGAGACCACTCGCATCTGAACAAGGTTTTAAATGCTTTGGGAGCTTTTATGAGTCGTAGATGTGTATGACTAACCTGCCAGCTCCAGCTTGGCTTTGGCGTCTTTGTCTTTGGCCACAATCCTGTATTCTCCCTGGTCTCTGGGTCTGATCTCACATACTTGCAGTCTGTGGATTTTATCCTCACTAATCATTTGGTATTTGTCTCCTTGGACGATGATCATGTTGTTTCTCATCCACTTCACTTCCACTCTGTCCTTGTTGAGCTCCACCTCGAACACAATGTCTGATCCTGGAGGCTCAAACATGTCCTGAGGAGGTCTGATGATCTCCACTGGGGTCTCTGAAGACAGAAAACCATCATCAGATAAAAGCTGTTTCTATAAACATTGCAAAATCTGCACTTCAGCGTGTACCTTCAACAAAGAGCCTTGCTCTCGTTCTTCTCTCGTCCACACCACAAGCATATTCACATTCATCATCAGGTCTGCACACCTTGACGATCAGTCTGCATATCTTGCCTTCTTTTTCCATGTGATATCTACAAAACCAAGATGTTAGAAGGACTATCTGATTGGGTATTCATTTTCAGGTTTCCCAAAATCTGGCCTGGACGCAATGGAGTATTTCCCCAGAAATATTGTGAACACCAATCAATACTAAGTAACCTAGTGAAATGGGACTGATGTACCTGGGTCCTTCTCTGATTTCTCGCCCGTTCCTGTACCACTTGACAACGGCCTTCTCTTTGCTCAGTTTGCAGGAGAACTCAGCGTCTTCGAACTCGGTGACGGTCTGATCTTTGAGCTGTGCGGTGAAGTCTGTCGGGGCCTCGCTGATGATCAGTTCGGCTGCACACTTGTCGTCGCCAACCACAGCCGTATATTCGCCCTCGTCATCCATGATGCAGTCCTTAATGGTCAGGGTGTGTTTAAGGCCGTCGGCCCTGTAGACGACGCGTTTACTGAGCGTCACCTCTTGACCAGCCTTAATCCACTTCACCGTCACTTCTGGACGGTTCACCTTACAAATAAAGCTGATGGTCTTTTTCTCTTGAGTCTCGATGTCTTCAATGGGCTCCAGGAACTTCAGCTTCTCCTCTGTGAGGTAAGAGTGAAGACGTGGCAGGTAACAGGTTATATCACGAGGCACTGTGCAATCAGTTCTTTATGTTTCCTCCCCTAATAGAACAATTAAAAGCGTCATTGAGTCTCACTGACCTGAATCTGAGACTAAATGAAGCAGTTTACTCACCTGCGACTTTAGCGCTGGCAGAGCTCTTGGCCTGCTCTCCTCTCTGATTGGTCAGGTTGATGGTGTAGGTGGCTTCATCAGTCTTCTGGGCGTTTCTGATCCTCAGGGAGAAGACATTGTCTCTCTGCACCATCACGTACTTACTGCTCTCGAAAATAGTCTCCTCGCTCTTCAGCCACTTGGCCTTCGCTCCGTCTACGTTTGTTTCACAGTTGAACATAATCTCACTTCCCTCCTTCACCTCTGTATCTTTAATTGGCGTGATGATCCTCAGTTTTTCTAAAACACATTATGAACCAATTAAAACCTTCACTATGACATAACCAAAGAACGTTTGACAGTAAGAGTAAGAACAAGTCTTACCCATCACATACAGATCCGCTGAGGCTTTAACGCTACCAATGTGAGCAACATAACCTCCCTCATCCTTCAGCTCACAGTTATTGACAATAAGAGCCCTCCTTTTTCCTTCACTGATGATAGTGTACTTGTCTCCAGCTTCCACCTCGTTGTCACCTCTGAACCACTTGACCTCGTAGGTGTCTTTGGAGACAGAGCAAGCAAACTCAGCTTTCTCTCCCTCCACCACCTCCTGGTTTTGAGGACGAGCGATGAACTCAGCTGCCAGTTCTGGGAAGCAAAAGGAAAACATAATTATTTTGCTCTGTGCAGATCTTTCATGTCGACTCCTGAGAAACCTTGATGACATCATCAAACCTGACCCAGATATAGAACCAGAAAATAATCATTTCATGTCTTCTCACCATTGAGTCTGAGCATAGCAGATGTCTTCACAGTTGGGCTCAGCCTGCAGTTGTACTCGCCACCATCCTCCATTCTGAGGTCCTGGATAATCAGGATCCTCTTGCGTCCATCCATGACCTGCTCATAGCGACCCCCCTCTGGCAGCTCCTCGTCTTCTCGGTACCAGGTGACCTCAGCGTTGGCCTTCGACACCTCACAGATCAGCTTCACACTGTCTGTCTCTGTCCCCTCCACGTTGGACAGGTTCTTGGTGAACCTGGCTGCTTCCTCTGTGTGAACATCACAGAAGCAGGGTTAATGACGAGGCCTTTGAGGGATTCTCATAGAACCTTCTTACACAAGAGGGCACCTGAATCAGGACTCAGACAACTGCATTTCAGGTGTTTTGAAAGGAAAAGCTTTTCTCAAAGAAGAACATCGGAGAAAATCGGACGTTCCTTACCAATGACAGTGAGCATGCCAGAGGTCTTGGAGGTTCTGGCATCACATTCGTACTCAGCTTCATCATCAAATACAGACTTGTGCACAATCAGGATCCTCTGGACTCCCTTAGCGATGATCTCATATTTCTTTCCTTTCCTGATCTCGCTGCCATCCTTGAACCAACGAACCTGGTGCAGAAGAAGTTGACACATTAATGAGGTCCTACTTCTAAAACTGGCGTCACCGTGTGACACAAGAATTAATCTATTAATAACTAAGAGCAGCTTTTGACTCATAACAACTAAGAGTAACAGTGATTTACTGAGGCCTGACAGCAGAACCGCAGCTGGTCCGGTGTGACTGACGGGATGCTCTACTACTCACCTTGGCAGATTCACGAGACACTTCACACTCAAACTTGGCGGATTCCTTCTCTCTCACCTCCACATCCTGTAGAGGCTTGGTAAACTCTACATGAGGAGCTGTTGAAACAAAGAGTAGCACTTGTTAACACTTTATTCAGTTCACTAATCAAAAGAGAGAAATATTTGTTTCCATATAAAGAAAAGCTTTTATTTTCATCGTTGCAGGATCTTGTTTCTATAAATTCAGTCAGGTGTAGTTTTTGTGTACCATATTCATTGATAATGAATATCGGTGAAAGACTTTCTTACGTGTAACCTCCAGGAAACAGGAAGTCTTGAACTCTTTGGCGTCACACGTGTACATCTTAGCATCGTCTGGAGTGCAGTCGTGAATGACTAGCGCTCTCTTGCATCCGTCGACTATCATGTCATACTTCTTGGTCTTTCTGAGCTCCTGTCCCTCTCGGAACCAGCGGACCTCTGCGTTCTCTCTGGAAACTTCACACTCGAGTGTGGCTGCAGCTTCTTCCTCCACCGTCTGGTCCTCCAGAGGTTTGGTGAATTCCACCGGTGGCTCTGCACATACAAAAAAGCAAAGGTTCAGGTATTAACCGAGCAAACAGTGTTTGTGATGCTTTGACTGTCTGGGTTTTGACCTCGGATGATGAGCTGGGCCTGAGTCTGGAAGTCTTTAGCGGTCAGCCTGACCTCGCCGGCCTCTGACAGCTTCACATCTCTGACAGTCAGTGTGTGAACTCTACCCACCACCCGAGTCTTCACCTGCCAGGACAGAAAAAAACTCAATATTTAACTGGTCTCTACAGCTTTTAGATCTGGATTTAATAATTAGATATTTAATTGTGGCTTTATTAAATCACAGAATGTCTGTTACAGTCTAGAACACACACGGACCGACACCAGTAATTTCAGCTCAGTCTTATTTTTTTAAATCCAAACTTATTCTTAATTATTATTTCACGTATATACGCCTTGTTGTGTTTTAGCTGCTTGCTGTAGCTCTTTCTGCATATAAGGCTGTGCTGACCACAGGGGGTCTGAGGGTCAAAGATAAAAGCGTCTGCTCTCGTATCTCTGCTTATTTTTAACTGCACTCTGACAGACGACACCATTAGGCTGATTTGATATAAGAGTATAGAAAACTAAAACTATTATTTCTTCTTGCCACACTGCAGGTATAAGGAGTGAAAACACATTCATAAAAGACATACAAATAACATTCATCTGCAGTCTCTGGACTTGCATCAGGAGAAAAACGTCTACATAATACAAATAAAAATAACTTGAGCGAGAAACCTACTGAAGTTCATGAGAAGCTTTACTTGACAGTGATTATTTATAATTTACTTTATTACACAGTAAATCTAAGTGATTACAAGACTCATTATTTGTCTTTTAAGTGAGCATCTTTTAAACACGTTTTGCCACTCACCCGGTCACTGGCCTCCATCTTCTGTCCTCCCACGAACCACTCGGCCACGATGTCTTCATATGACAGTTCACACTCGAAGGTTGCCGTCTCCCCGGCTGTCACTGTCACGTCCTTCAGAGGACGCATCAACCCGATGGACCGAGCTGAACAGGAAGAAGTTTAGTTACTAAAGACACGCAGCTGAACAATGGAGCTCTGAGCCCATCTGATCTCAGGTTGCAGAGGCCCAGAGAGTGTTACTGCTCCTCCCTCGTTAGATAAGGTCTGAGGAACCTAAAATAAATCTGGAACACTCACTGATTTACAATGAGTCACGGTAAACATAAAGCTAGAAGTAGATTCAGTAGAAACATATAGATCCGTCTTAACCTGAACTAACTCTAAAGAAAAAAAAAATTTAAACAGGTAAAGACAAAAAAAGGCTATTTTTCACTTCAGTGGCACCTAATTACTTTTAGTATAAGTATTATTATCTATATATTACAGGAATCTATTCTGTAGATAACAGCATTTATTTTTATTTTTATTTGAGCTGTTTGGAGAGCTTTAGACTAAACCAACCTTTGACTCTGAGCTGAGCGTTGGATTTGGCATTGGCTGCTGAGAAGTCAACGCCTCCGGCCATGTTCATACGGACGTTATAGAGGATCAACATGTGCTTGGTTCCTTCCTCCTTAATCTCAATGTCCTGAAAGGCAACAACAGTTAATATATTTAACAGACGTTCTGCTTTAATCCAGGTTCTCCAGCTTCCCACAGCCCACAGAGACGCTAAACTGCCAGCAGGTGTGAGGGTGAGACCCTGTGATGGTCAGATGACCTGTTCAGGTGAACCCTCCCTCATCCAGTGGTTCAGATAATGGTTGGATTTCTGCTGGGTGTCCTGGTGTGTACAGTAAATATGGTAATGTTGATGTCCTTTACCACCTACTCTGCTACTTCAAGTACTTTAAAGATACAATATTGGCGTAAATTTAGACTCACAGCCGACTGGTGCAGAGCTTCTCCCTTCAGTTTCCAGTTTCCATGGACATCCTCCTCTGAAATCTCTGTCTCAAATTTAGCTGTCTCTGTCTCAGTGACCTCAACACTGTACAGAGGACGAACAACCTTGATGTCCCGCTCTGCAACAAGAAAAAAGAATGACGACTGGAAAGAACTTTCCTGCTCCTTCCACTGCTCAACGGAGACACTTCAAATAATATCTGGCCTGAGCCAACATTCTCAGCATGTTGGGGGGTTCTACCTTCGATGTTGAGTTCGGCTGAGGTTTTGTCTGAGCCACAGTCGCAGGTGTACGCGCCAATGTTGGCCTTCTCTGCCTTCCTAACGGTCAGGATGCGCTTCTTGCCATCAGTGCTGATAGCAATGTTTTTGGAAGGAGTGATTTCCTTCCCGTCTTTGAACCATTTGACGTCGGCGACGGCTTTGCTCAGCTCACAGACCAGCTTCACCTCATCCTTCTCCACAGCAGTGTAGTTCTGCAGCTTGGTGGTGAAATAAATGTCGCCCTCTGCAGAGAAATACAAAGTGTTCTGACACAGATCAAGGTTTATGCATTTCAATTTGTTTACCTCTAAATATCAATTGTTTTTCTAATACAGGGCGACTCTACAGTATTTTTGTGTCATGGATTAGATTTCTGTCTGACACTGACCAATCACGGTGAGCATAGAGGTCACAGTCTTATCCATCGCCTCCACTTTGATCATGGACGTATCGTCGATGGTGACCTCTTTGAAGGCCAGCGTATGGATCTTTCCATGATCCGACATGTGCACCACCTTGCTGGGATGCAGGCGGACGTCGTTTTTGTACCAGACCACTGGGATCTTGTCGTGGGAAAGTTCAACGCTGAATTCAGCTGTTTCACGCTCTTTCACTGTCACATCCTTAACTGGTTTGACGAACTCCAGTCGAATACCTGCCATATTGAAAATGACAAATATTCATTTAGCTGAAACCAAAAATATGCCAATAGTTGATCATGTAAACACAGCAACAGATCATTTACCCCACTATCAAGAAAAGGATCAGAAAATAGGTTAATTGTGTTGAATCTAAATCAATCAGAACCGTCTGCTGGACGAGGATGAATAACCAAGGTTACCCTGTATGACGAGTTTGCCAGTCGTCCTCTTGTCCTCAGCCTCAAACATGTACTTTGCCTCGTCTTCGTAGGCGGCTGATCGAATCAACAAAATATACGTGTTTCCCTCCTGGATCATTTCGTACTTGTCGTCATTCTCTAACTCCTGGGAGCCTTTCAGCCAGCGGAAAGTCTTTGGAGCTCTGGACACTTCGACCTCGAACCTGGCCTCATCCTTCTCGTAGACTTGGACATCACTCAGAGACGTGAGGAAGTTCATTGGAAGTTCTGACAAAAAAAATACAAAGGGAGATATGAGGAACCTCTGCAAGAGTAGAAAAAGTGCAGCAAAAAGTTTAGCAGAAGATGAAGTTGCTGGTTTCACCTTTGACCTTCAGGTTAGCAGAACACTTGGCGTTAGCGGCAGTATATGCCACTTCACCTGTCATGGAGACTTTACAGTTGTACAGGATCAGTGTGTGTTTGCCTCCCTCCTCAATAATGTCAACGTCCTGTCAAACAACAGTAGAAAGACCATTCTTAAATCAGAAGCATCCACACCACTCAGTGACTCTACACTCTAGAATCAACGTGGAGATGTAAAGAGATGAGGAGCTCACAGAGGAAGTACTGAGCACTTCTCCATTCAGTTTCCATTGTCCATGGACATCGTCCTCAGAGATTTCCACCTCAAAACGAGCAGTTTCTCCGTCAAACAGCTCCACGCCATAAATCGGCCGAACAACCTTGATGTCACGGGCTGCAGATATAAGGAAATGTTAGTAAAAGTGGAAGAATACAAATACAAGTTGAGTTTGCTTTGTGTTTGGACCTTTTCATAACATTGCTAATCATTATTTCAAATTCACCTTCAATGTTGATGTTGGCCGAGGTCTTGTCTGTTCCGCAGTCACATACATATTTGCCTTTATTGCTCTGCTCAACCTTTTTCAGCACCAGAGACCTGTGAGTCCCCTCAGACCTCATCACAATCATCTTTGAGGCGATGATCTCCTTCTCATCATGATACCAAACAACGGGGACATCTTTGCTAAGTTCACAGTCCAGATTGACCTCGTCTTTTTCTGTGGCTGTGTAATCCTGTAGCTTCACCACAAAGACAGCGTCGCCCTCTGAAACAGAGCCCAGAGTCCAGAGTGAACTGGCAGTGTGAACAATGACCCTTACAATAACATTGTCAGTGTAGCATACGTAAGCCAATATTGTTTCATTTGTTAAACAATTTGAGCTGTGTTTTTTTCTGAGTTGGAAACTTCAGGATTTAAAGTAAATGTTATCAGAGTAAAAAGAAAATGCTACACAAAGTATAAAAAGAAAGACAAGTAATGAATAATCCATGAAGCCCATTTCAGTTTGACTTCTGCTTCCTTCACTCATCAGAAAGGAGGGTCTACGGGGTCATGGTCAACAAACAAAAGACATGTACTGATATCATTATAGTCACAATTTAAGCAGTTAGTGCCAGCATTGATTCACTGTACAGCCTCAGAATGAAAGACACAAATGAGAGCCGTTACCTATAACCGTCAGTTTTGCAACGGAGTAAATTCCTTTGGCTTCGGCCTTAATCTGACAGGTATCATCTAGAGTGAGCGTCCTCATTTCTAGAGTGTGTCTCTTTCCTTCCACATGTGTGACCACGTTTCGGCCTACGTGGAGTTTGACTTCGTTTCTGTACCAAACCACTGGCACGTTCTCGTGGCTCATCTCGAGCTCGAACCGCGCTGTATTACCTTCTTTGACTGTTTGGTCCTTAATGTGCTGGACAAATTTGAGCCTCATGCCTGGAATACATCAGGTGAGCGCACACAAACAGAGCAGTTTGTTGCTATTGGCTGCTTCAAAGTCACAAACACTAAATGACATCAGCAAGCATCGGCCACTTACCTTCCACCAGCAACTGAGCAGTACGTTTTTGACCCAACACCTCAATTGTGTACTGAGCCTCATCATCAAACTCACAACCATTTATGACCAGCATGTGTTTCTTTCCATCATCAATGATTTCATATTTATGACTCGGGGTGATGATTTCTGCCCCTCTGAACCACATGACCTTTGGCACATCCTTGGTGATGGTGCATTCAAACTTAGCCTGTTTCTTTTCAGGCACAGAAATGTCCTTCAGCGGGTCAACAAAGCCCATTTCGATCTCTGGGAGTTGCGAGTTAGCACAAAATCACAAAAGCAGCAACACAGACGACACTTTTCTTACGGATTCAACGATTGCAGCAACTTGCGACACAACAACGAGCAAAGTGTAATTTCTCTGTACCTTTGACAGTGAGCATGGCGCTGGTCATGGCATTCAGAGCCTGGTAGGACACCTCACCAGCCTGATCCAGCTGCACGTTTTTCAGCGTAAGGAATCGTTTCGTGCCTTCAGCTTTAAAGTCACACGTCTAAGGCAGACAGAACAGAACAAACAGGATCAATCTATCAACCTGACGAGAGTGTAATTGGTGGGAGAAGCTGACTGTTGTCATATGTCTTCCAATCTTACCGGGGATCTTGTCAAGACCTGGCCTCTTAGTTTCCATTCACCAACAACGTCGTCCTCAGATATCTCAGTGTCAAAGTGGGCTTCTTCTTTCTCAACCACTTCCACGCTCGACAGAGGCTTCAAGATCTCTGCTTCACGCTCTGAAAGTAGAGTTTTTTTAGTGTTTCGAACGTTGTGTTTTTAAATGTGACTTGTATAGTTCACCAACCTCCAAGAGTCAGTTTGGCCGTGTATCTGCGGTCCTCAACCTCTATGGTATAGTCTGAAACGTCATCAGGCTGGCAGTTTTTGATGGCCAGTGTCATGTCCTTTCCATCTTTAATAATGTCCACCTTGTCAGAGGGAACAAGTTCATTCTCCCCTTTGAACCACTTCCAGTTGGGGGTGTCCTTGAACAGCTCACATTTGAACGTGGCCTTGGCCTTGGGTTTCACATGCTGATCTCTCAGAGGCTTCACCAGCCAGTCTTTGATGATTTCTAACAAGAAAAAGTTGAAACCTTTGAAATTGTGTCAGATCTATAGTTTGAGGTTCAAGTCTGGTTACTGATTGATGACTATGACTAAACACTGATGACATTAGTTCACTGAGACTCTCAATGTGTCAAGGAGTCCATGATTAGGATGAAGAAACATAAGAAAACCATCAAAGTATTATTAGTGTCCAACACAAGACTTGGGAAAACCACTGAAGTCAAGTAGTGTTGCTGGTTGACACAGGAAGAAGACATCTCAAACTGGCTGCTCTCCAAGGCTTCATTCAGTTACACAACATACAATCTTGACTTTATGTCAGTTCTATTGATTACCTTTAACGCACTTGGTTTAATAGGCAGCCTTCATACTGCTGGACGCTTACCCATCACTTTGACGTTGGTTGTGGTCCTGACATCCTCCTGTCCGTCCACCTCACACGTGTATATGCCGGCATCATCGTCGGTGGCATTCTGGATGGTCACGGCCTGCTGCATGCCAATGATATTAATGGCCACCTTTCCAGCCTGTTTCTTCAGGACGTGGCCGTTACGCTTCCAGATCACATCTCGCTCTTTGTTCAGCTCACAGGTTAGGTACATAGGCTGACCCTTCATGCATGTCGTCTCGGGTTCCAGTTCTTTCAGCCATTTTACAGGAAGCTCTACACAGAGGTGGAAACACAGTATATGTAACTCAAATTCATGATATTTGTACATAGTGTATTGGTTTTTAATGATGCCACAATGACCCACAGGCAACCTTTTCAGCTTACCCTCAACGATGAGCTTGGCTGTACAGGATATTTCCTTCCCAGCATTCTTTGCCACACAGGTATATTCACCAGTGTCTGACAGCTGGACATCGATAATGTTCAGCTTACGATCTTTGCCATCAGAAGTGAACTTATGCTTGGGGCTCTCACGCAGGTTGCTACCATCTTTCATCCATGATGTGATGGCAGTGGAGGGCGACACCTCACACTCAAACACAGCAGATGAGCCGATGGACTCGGCCTCCAGCAACACGATATCCTGAAGCTTCTTGATGAACTTCAAAGGTACTGCTTTGAGTTTAAATCCTCCAAAGGGTTCCTCCGGTGGTGATGGGCCTTTTCCACCAGGCTTCATACCCCGGCCCCTCCCACCATCACCGGGAGACGGGGTTTGTCTGGCTGCAACAGCAAACACAGATACTTATCCAGTTAATTTCAGTGCTGTGAGTAATGAGTAACTGGATGATGTAATCATACTTAGCCTCACGAATCGACATTCGACAAAGAGGATTTTTACTGTTAGAGTTGCACAAAATATAAGATTCTGTTCCGACTACTGCAATAAGTAAAGTAATTAAAGTAAGTTTTTATGTTTCCAATAGGGCACTTCAATGATGCCAACAATCAAAATCACAAGACAACACAGGAAATAAACGAATCAATTCCCAGCTAATACAGTAATTAGGAGACAAAGATTGTTGTTCTTCTTGCAAACAACTCACACAACAACCGGTGTAAATGAAGCAGGTCAAAGAGCTTCAAAAAAGCTTATTCGTTAGTACACTACTTCTAATGCTGTTTAGTCTCACCCCCAAATCCTCTGCCTCTGCCTTTTGGTGGCTCCTCTGTTGGTTTTCCCTCTGGACAAGGAACAATAAAACAGGTTTTAGATGAGCCTCTAGAAAAGTGGGCTGTTGGTGCAAGTAACCAAGCAGAAACCATGGTTCCAAGTTTTGAGCTAAGACCAAACATGCAAAGTCAAAGATATACTTTTACATGACAACACGTATGATAAACAGGAAGGACATGAAGTGAAACGTATGACAAATAGAAAAATAATGGAACAATGTAAAAGAGAAACACGTGTGCCTCAATGAAGAAGTAAAAGCTATGAAGCACATAAAGAATAGTGACGGATGTGGACGATGAATCTGAGGACAAACATTTGATGTACAAAGTAAGAAAGTCACAATGAATAGCTGACGACTGCACAGACGGACAGACACATGGATGGGTTCTACATGAAATCTAGATGGATGAATCCACCAATTAAATGTGGACGTGATGAGGATTAGATGAGATGGCTCAGACAGGATAAAAGGGTTCCAAACGCATCACTGGCCACCGTCTCA
The DNA here is from genome assembly GCA_030770545.1 of Macropodus opercularis. Taxonomy (NCBI): domain Eukaryota; kingdom Metazoa; phylum Chordata; class Actinopteri; order Anabantiformes; family Osphronemidae; genus Macropodus; species Macropodus opercularis. The sequence goes on from CM061109.1 coordinate 20,505,704, forward strand.
CCTCGTTTACCACCAGGCACACCTGGAGTCTCCAGCGCCCCATCCACCCCTTCACCTTCCCAGTCCTCTGGAGGAACTAGCTCCCAGCCCCAGGCCTCCACCTCTTCCTCACCTGGCCCTTCTTCAGCCTGCACATCAAGCGCTTCCTCCTCTGGCTGTGTCGGCACTTTTTTCATGTGCACAGCTCGAGGAGAGACCTCCTTCACCAGCGCCACGGATGCTCTACTGGGCTTTTGTTGTTCTGAAACCTCGCTTTGTGAGGGCTCTTTGGGGAAACCTTCTGCAGAGTCTTGCGGTGAAACCATTCTGGGAATCCTTCTGGATTTTTCAGCACTTTGCTTCTTCTCTGTGGCAGTTTGTTCTTCTGTGTCTATAGGCTTGGTCTTATGAGCTTTTGGGGATGGTGTCTTTTTTAGTGGAACCTTTTTGAACTGCTCAGTGCGGTTGAGCGTTTGAGTGTTTTTGACTTCATTGCCTTTCTTAAGGACTTCTGTTTGCGTTGGTGGAACCTCTTTCTCTGCTTCCTTTGGTGGCATTGCTTCTTTCTTTTCTGGTAGACTGGACTTTCTGGGTACTTTCTCTTCCTCTGTTATGGGTGTGGCAGTCATTTCACCTTTCCTAATTAGTTCTTTTACCTCCTGAGGAATTTCATCTCGACCAGATATCTTTGGTTGTATTGTATTGTATTGTATGGGCTTTTTTTTGTCTTCCTCTTTGTGAGGTTCAGCTTCAGGTGTAGGTTTCTCATCTTTAGATACTTGCTCAACCACTGACATCTCTTTCTGGTCTTGAGAGAACTCTGGACCTGTTGAGGGAGCATCATCTTCTTTATTTCTGTGTTTCTTGGCAACTGTGGGTTGATCTGTCTGTAGCGTCTCACCTCTCTTAAATTGCGCATATTCAGCGTCTGTCATTGCCAGAGCTTCTTTTTTAGGTTTTGAAGAATCAGGTTCTTTAGATATCTGGGGCTTTTCAAATGGTTTAAGTGTCACTGCTTCTTGCTCCTCTTCTTTCTTGGGCAATTTCTTAATTGTTTTTTTAGGTAAATGAAGGTCAGGTTTGCCATCCGTTATTATCCATGTTGATTTCTCATTATCTGGCTCTAGTTGCTCGTGTTCCTCAGTCTGATCCAGTACTGATGCTTCTTTAGGGTCTGTGACTTGTTCAGTTCTACCAAGTGTTACCAGCTCTCGATCCTCTCTATGTTGGAGCCTTTGGACCGTCAGTTCTGTATCGTGATGCCTTGTCACTTCAGCTTTATGACTTATGACATCCTTCTCTGCCTCTTTGGGCTTTGTTGGCACCTTCTTAAGTGTCATCTTTTGTGGTTCGTCCTCTGGCTTTCCAGGTTTTTTGAATGATTTTAGTTTAACATATTCTTTCTGCTCCTGTACCTTTGGCAGTGTAGTACTTTTGTTTTTGTCTACACTTCGCACTTCAAGTTCCTCCTCTTTATTTGATCTTAAAGTTCTTGTCCAGCTGTCTTTCTCTGTTTTTTGTTCAAATACAACTCTTTGTGCTTCCTCAAAATGATCTAACTGAATCAACTCCTCCTCTGCGGTGAAGACACGTTCAGTTCTTCCAAGTATTATAATATCTCTGTCCTCTCTGTCATGAAGTCCATGAACTATTAGTTCTGGGGTACAATGCCTTGTCACTTCTGCTTTCTGAGTTGCAACTTGTTTCTCAGGTGCAGGAGGTTTCACGGGAACCTTCTTCAGCTTAATGACCTCTGGTTCCGGTTCCTTCTCTTTGGGTATTCTAGTAAATTTGGTTCCCAGCTTAGGTGATTCTGGTGTTTTTTTCTCTACTGGAACCTTACCCTTTTGCACAAGAGGTGTCACTGTGGTTGACAGTAAACAGACGTTTTATAAACAACAACATACACAACAACTACAGCCTCACACCTAACATCAACGTGTGGGTGAAGAACAACAGATACTGTCAGCAATCAACATAGAAATGTGTATTGAAAACAAGCAGATAGTTGGTCTACCTTTAGTTGGTCCAGGTGCAGTAACTGGTTCTTTGTCTGCAAGAATTTAAATAAGATCAATGTAAGAATACACAACACAACAGGGATAAAGGGCTCAAAGGAGGTTAACTTAGGACAGGCAGATACTTGAGTTAGGAAAGTGTGACATACATTCTCTGTTAAACACAGAGACACTAAAAGTGAGCAATACACACAATACAAAAAAATACAATGTCTTTCTCAGGTGTCAACATTGCAAATTAACCAATTCAAACCAACGCTCAGTTTGTGCTTATGACACAGATGCAAAAGAAATAGAAGAGATCAATATGAATGTTAATTACAGAAGAGACATTACCTTCTGGTGGGGAGATTTCCTCTGGCATGGGAGAAGGTTCAGCCTTTACGACTGGGGGAGGCGGTTTCTTCTCCACAGGTGCAACTTGCGCTACAAGAATGCCAACTTGATTAAATCAATGGCAAAGATTGATACTACTTACTGGTAGTTATATAAAACAGACAAAGAATTCAGATCAAAGAGATTTTCTGAGGGAAGACAAAAGGGGGTTTAAAGATATTAGATGACAAACAAAAGAAACTACCTGCAACAGGAATGACCTTTTCTGCTGAAGGCTCTTTTGTTGGCGGAGGTGGTTTCTTTTCCTCATGAGGAGCCACTTAGAAACACAAGACACCAAAACTCAGAAGAAAAGTCACAAAAATATTAAAGTGACAACACTTAACAGACAGACAGTTAAGAAATGAGAACACAACTAGACAACATCAACACGGGACAGTCATAAAGCAAACTGAAGAATCTACAGCAACAGATGGTTTATTCTCTACTGGAGCAGACATTTAAAAATACAACATGCCAAGATCAAGATCAAGACAAAAACAGTCAAGACAGAGACAGACGGACTTAACCAACGCAGGAGAAAACAAAGCAGTAAAGAGGCAACAAGAAGAAACTACCTGAAGGAGGAGAAGGTTTCATTGTTGCTGGTGCAGATGGTTTCTTCTCCTCTGGGGGAATACACGGTCATGACCAGAATGCGAATAAGTTTATTCAACACATAAAAGAGAAACATGGACAACTACAAACACAATATTAGCACAACAACAACACAAATACACAAATAGACAAACTCCAAACTGAACAGACTACCTGGAGCATGAGCAACTTCCTCTGCCAGAGCTGGAACAAGAAGAGGTGGAGCTGAAGGTTTTGGTGCTGGTGCAGATGGTTTCTTCTCCTCTGGAGGAGACACTTCAGAAATACAAGATGCCAAGATCACAACCAAGACAAACACATGGTCTTACTTACATGGACTTACAGTAGCAACAGATAGTGCAGACATGAACAAACAATGATGACGAAGATGTGGAAGAACATCAGCAACAATAAAGAGGTTAATAGGTGAAGGCTCTTGGTACAGAGCATCGTGCACTAGGTAAAACACCTACATACAGTAAAAATATTTTAGAAAGACAATAGACTTGCATGGCTGGCTGTAGTACAGTGGAGGGTCAACCACATATAGAGACATGTGAAAAGTGTTAGACCTCTTTAAAGATGGGTGATGTGATGCTCATGGAGCCTGTGTAACTCAAACAAGATACCTTTCTGCTCAAGTTGTCTTTCAGACTGCTGTGCTCCCGGATCATCTGTTGTTGGTTTAGTTGAAGTTGTTTTTGTCTCTTCACAAGAATCAACATCAACCAATACTTGTGTGGGTTGTGTAGGTAGAACGTATTCACATTTCTCAGTGACAAGAGCTTCCTTCTCTGATAGATTTTTCTTAGGTGACAAAGCTCTGTGTTTGGGAATAGGTTTCTTGGGGAAGGTCTTTTCTTCAGGAACACTTGGTTTCAAAAGTGTGACAGACACCTTTGTCTCTGGTAGCGACATTTCTTCAAGAGGAATTCCAACTGACACTGGAGGTGAGAGTTTCCTAATTGCTAGAGGAGCGACCTCATCAAATGATTTGGTTTCTAACTCAAAAGTTTGTGTCTCCAGAGAAAATGTGTCCACTGCAACTTTGGAAATTTGGTCCCTCAGAGACAGAGAGATTGTGTTTTTAGGTGGCATTAGTTTCTTCTCAGTACAAAAAGTGGTGGGAAGAACTGTAGGTACGGTCTGATTAGATGGAGGCAACGTAGCATAACTATCAGACACAGATACGGGTGTTTCACATGGAACCTGCTTTAAAAGTGTGACTTCTTGAAGCACCTTTTCTACTTCAGATGTAACTGAGATTCTACATTTACCAAGATCCTCCATTGTAGAGACTGTTTCCTTTGCTGTGTCTGGGTGATGTACTGACATAGAGGATTCAGTGTGTTCTCTTCGCTCTCTATAGTGGGAAAGTACATTATCTTCCTTCAACTCCTGTAGCTGAGGAGAGACAGACCTCAAGTTTACAGTTTTGTCCTTTAAACTGTCTTCCCCACGTGGTATAAAGGCCTTTAGCTCTTCAGCCTCGTATCCTGTGTATGTTTGCTGAATATCAATTAGTTCCACCTGCTGCTCATCAGTGCTCCTTGTAGAAAGGTCCTCTTCCATTAAGTCTCTGACTTTCATCCCTTTCATCCTAACTTCCTTGTCAGCCAGAGGTTTGCTCAGTCCAAAGTCCTTCCTTGGAGAACACACCTTACTGTCTTCAACCACTGCTGTTGAAGGTGTCAGACCATTTTTCAGGGAAACTGGTCATTTTTAAGATATGACCCAAGATTTGCACCATGGAGCGGTGTCAAAGACAAAGGCAGGAACATAAAAGACAAAAAACACAGATTTCAGTGAAGCATGTTTTCTACTATGACCCTCATTTTATTACTGAACTAACATTTTAGGAATCACTAGGCTGATATTGTGCTGACTTTGGTTTCTATTAGGAATGAAACCAGTCAAACTAATGAAACTGAACTTGTCCCTCAACTAAAAGATGCAGCATACCTTGGATAGGTGCCTCCGCCTCCAGCTGTTGTTTTGCCAATGCTGTTGTTTCCTGTGGTGCCTCCCTCTGTTTTACTGTTTAATAATAATATGATATAGCATATATAACTAACAGTCAGCACGCACACACAGACACTGGGACTAAACACATTTTAGAGAAAACAAGACAAATGCTGAGTTAAGACATCAAGATGTTACTAATAAGATATCAAACACGTCTTTGTGCTGACATATCTACCTTGATTTTCTTCCACAATCTTGTGTGGTTCTTCTGGAAACTTCTTTGATTTTTCTGAAATCTTTAGTTCTTCTGGAACCTTTGTTGGTTTTTCCACAACCTTCTTTGGCGCTTCTGGATCCCTCCTTGTTTTTTCTTGGACTGTCATTGCTTCTTCCTGATCCTCCTTTAGTTTTTCTGGATTCTTGTTTGGGGCATTCTTTGGTTCTTCCTTCTTTGATGCTTCTGGAACCCTCTTTGGTTCTTCTGAGGACCTCTTCGATTCTTTTGGAACCTTTGTTTTTTCTTGAACCATTATTGGTTGTTTGTGAACTGTCTTTGGTTCTTCCACATCCTTCTTCAGTGCCTCTGGCAATTTATTTCTTACTTGAGGAACCTCCTTTGGTTCTTTCTTCTGTTCAGTTTCAGCAATATATTTCATTGCTTCTGGTTCTGGTATCTTTGGTTCTGAGATAACTTAGAAGAACATGTATATATATATGATTATTATCTCACTATATTATAATATTTCTGAAAAAGTGCTACTTCCACTCTAACGAGTGCTTAGCACATTCAAAGATGGTCACAAAAGAAGAAATTTGGAAAGCTGAGATGGAACTTGATAAGACTGATCTACACAAACATAAAACGAAGCAGCAAAGCCATTATTAACTTGGTGTTTGCAGTACCTTTACATGGCCCAGCTCCTGCCTTGGCTGGAATATTCATTAATTCCGATGGGTAAACTACAGGTTCTTCTGGTCCGGATGCATCTTGCAGGTAAGAAAACATTATGTATAGTTCAACCTACAGTGATGACCAGCACTAAGATGGAATTAAGACGACACTCTCTACGAGTGAAGTTAAAGAAGGAAATTAATCAGGACAATCCAAGATTATCAATACCTTTAGTCCAAACATGTTCCGATGTTGAGGGAGTAATCTTGGTTGCAGGCGGCTGAACAACAGGTTCCTTTGATTTTGGAGGTTCTTGTGCTTCAAATAACATTATAAATATTACAAATATATTCAGAAACTTCCTCGAAACCACAAAACCAATCAATACAAGACCTCACTCTACTGAGTGCTTAACAAACTAATCAGACACATAGACTTGAACATACACATTAAAGAGCTCTGCAATAATGTACAAAAACCTGGTCTCCCAGTACCTTTCGTTAAAATATCGTTCTCAGTATCTTAGACTTTAGTGGAGTAATGTTGTTTATTCTGGTCTGGTTTCAGCTTAACACAGTTTTCCAGTTTCACTCTAAGTTTTTCTCAAGGTTCTTCTAGTGTGAGCTTCACTAGTGCTATTCCAAAGCGTTCAGAGGTACAAGCCACGTTTAGTCGACTGCAATATGTTAAATACAAGCTATGTTAGGTTTTAACACCCATCGCTCAAGAAGAGGTTAGTAGGTGGTAAAGGACACTGAACATTTACACAAACACTGCACCAGAAGGAAGGCAACGCAGTGACTTCACATGCTTTACATGTCGTAAAGCAAATCTAACAAATGTACCATTTTACCTGTTGGTTCAGGAGATTCCACACGTTTCTTGACAGGTTTGACTTTAGGTGCTTTAGGTTCAGGCTTCATTTTGGCCTCTTTGGGCTGGGGAGGAACCATTTTTAGCTCTGCTGTTGGTGGCTTGGGTTCATAAGGTTCAGGTTGTGGTTTGGTGTATACCATAGGCTCTTCAGGATTAACAGAAAATATAACTGTGAGTCAACTGAGTGCACACAGCTTTAAGAGTGGAAGAGGTGAAGAAGCAGACAGTGACATACAAACACAGTGGATCCTTATGGACAACATTAGATCATGTACTCAAAGACGAAGACCTCACGCCCCCTGCATTCCAACAGTCGTCCAGGTAAGTGATACTTTAAAATAGGTTTTTACTGTTTAAGTTTTTACTGTTAATCTCAGCTAGAAATATGCACCTGTGTATTAAAAATATACTAAATGGGCAGAACATGTTCAAGATTTATTAAATATGAAGATTTATTAAATATGAAGAATAAAGAGTCAGCCAAAGACTCAAAAACATAAAATCACAAACAGGAAGTTGAAACGTTACCTTGTGGGGCTGTGGGTTCTTCTCTCCGTGGCAGAGCAGCAACAGTTACCTCAGGCTTTAGCTCCTTTACTTCAGGTACTTTAAAAGATTATCACTGATTTCAGTTTTGTGACCACAGTAAACACAAATATCGACTTTCTAAAATAGTCATTTTTGTAACTAGTAACGTGGCACGACAGACAAGATTTACATGAAATGAGGGGTTCTTACAGATACCTTTAACTGGAGCTGCAGGCGGAGCTGACGGCTTAGAGCCTTTCTCCTCTGGTCTCATGTACACCTTGGGAACTTGAAAGATGAAGAAAGTTCATGTTAAACCCTCTAGTCCCTACGTTCTGCCATCTACCGAACAGAAAGCTGTAGTGAGGGCTAATACCCGCTTAAGAGAAGGAAGACATTGACATGAATAAGAGAGCAAACACCTGAAGACAGACACGCACAGACGCTTAAGAAAGGGAAGCCTGTGTAACTCTACGTTCACATCAGGGTTGCAACTGAGTTGCGACCAAAAATTGGCCCCCGCTCACGCAGACTGGGGTTACCAGCTGGTCGCCGTTCGGTCTCCAAATACATCTGTGTTGGTCTCCGTTACACTCATAGAGGTTTTGCACGATGAGTGAAAAAAACAAGATTGTGGCATAATTTATCTTCCCAGGTCACTGTCCAGTCAGTCTCACAGGTCATGACCTACAAGTGTCTCAGCATGCGGGAGCATCAATGATCGCAATATGTTTGCGTTTCATTTGGTAACCTTCAGATGGTAACCTCAGTGTGAGCCTTTTGCAGCCTTCAACACAGACGGATGCAACTGTTTTAAACTATGCAAAGAGACCACATTCAACGAGCGTTGAGGCTTCCAGTGTCTCAGACCTGGGCTTCATTCTGGAGCACAGGGGCCCAGAGCCTATCGTTAATGTCAGGGTCCAAGTTGTGTAGCTTATGGAAAACTGCTTTGATTAATGTCTACATATCTATGATGGTGAGATGCCCAAAGTATTTACTAAATGTTGCCATCTGTCCCTGCAGGGTCTCAACTCAGGCAAAGTGAATGTGAATCTGTATCTGTACGCTGCAGACGCCTGCAACTGAGGTCGCTGTCGTATCAGCGTCGTTTGGTCCTGAGGCAACAACTGCTGGTGTAAAGCATGTGCACAGACAAACATGGCAGCTAACTGCGTTGCTATGTCATTGCCATAAGCTGACATCAACAGCCACAAGCCTGTTTGCCTGATCCCTAGAAGCAACTGTACCTTCAGAGATTTCTTCTGTTGTCTCGAACTGAGTCTTCTCAATTATCTCTTCAACAGGCCTTTTCTCTTCTAGTGAAGGAAAAAAGTGAACTTAGTGTGATATGAAAGCAGCGCCGCAGAGTGAATGAAGGGAATTAGCTACAAGCGACCAGAGGAGAAAGATGAAGACAGTGATGAAAAAACGACATATGGACAGAAGAACAGACAGACACAGCGTTGGATGAGCCTTTATACCGAAGAGTAGAATTTCCAAAACAGAACAATGTTGATACCTGTAAGACACTGATTCTTCTTCAACTGTCAGACTATGGAAAGCTACAGCAGATCATTGAAGAACAATCAGCTGTTAGCAAGCTGTGCTCAAAACAAAGAGTTTAGACGAGGATTACGCAAAAAAAAATCTAAATTCTGAGATTCAACTCAAGACATTATAATTTCTTTATAATCAAAGTTCATCTATGATTTGTTTCTTTTTCATCCAATCTGGGAAACTTTGACTCTAATGTGACAGTAACATATTTAATCTGAACTTTTGAATATAATCAATTAATATAATTCATTCAAAGTTCATGATCATGATTGTGAAATGTTGAGGTTGATCTCAGAATTTTCCTAGTTTTTCACTGCAGTAATGCTTCTCTGCACGTTTCTATTTTAAAGGTATGTAATGAATTGATTATTTTAAGAGAAATTGAGGAAGTAGCTTATTATTATTAGAGATATTAATGTGAGATATTAATGTATATTCACGCTGTTATTTAGGACGAGAGTTAAGCTGATGAGGACGATGGTTAAAGTGTTTAATGATGACAGGTGAATGATTCACTTCTTCAAGCAGGAACACAAAGTGTACCAGCGATTTGTACCTTTGACTTCTGTTCTCTCTTCATAGTGATAAAATTCAGAGGAATCTTTTGACAGAAAAAGAAACGTATAATTGAAACCAGCAGCTGTTTGAAGTCAGAGGGTTAAAGTGAGGTTTTCCTGGTGTAACGTGGCCCAGACTCACCTCTGCCCACAACCATAGAGTCTGTTTGTGGAACTTGAACTGATGTGTCTGGGGCATCTACAAGTTTAGCCACAATCACAGTTTCAGTTCACGTTAACCGAGCTATTTGATGAATACAGTGAAACCTCACATTTCCTCCTTCACACATTGAAATAATATTTTTTTGTGTGCATCCAGTTGTACTTTCATTTATTGACTTCAGGAAACACTCACCCTGAGGAGCCCTTCCTAACACAGTGTCTGTGGAGGGACAAGGTAAAAAATGTTATAACCGCTGCAGGTGCCACTAACGTTAGCTTTGCCGTTGTAAGGAAGTACAGACCTCTGCCTGACAGGCAAAGCTCCGCAGTGCTTCGAGCCTCTCCCATCGGCTCCAGACGAGCGATCACAGAGTAAACGCCTAATGGGGTGGAGATTGGTTGGTTTGGTTTCTATGGTTGTATTCAGTTTCAATCTTTAACAACCAAGCAAGCATGTTGATCTTTTAAAGCACAGCTCTGCTCATTTTGAGGTTTTAGGGGTTTTTTTGTTTGTTAACAAACCTTCGTCCTCTGCAGTTACGTTGCGGATGGTCATGAAATGCCGCCGGCCCTCAGTCCTGAAGTTATATTTTGGGCTCTCTTTAAGCTCCCACGAATCTTTGTACCATGTGACGGTGGCATTATCGAAGGACAACTCGCATTCGAAGGTTGCAGTATGGTGTTCGCTGACCTCAATGCTTTGGATGCATTTAGTGAACTGAATTTGGTCAACTAAAACCAGATAATCACAGTCAACCTCTGATTTCATAGATTCAATTTATGGTTAGTTCATAATAACATCAGTCTGATGTTACCATTGGTGCATGAATCGTGTTTGGAACCTTTCGACTAAAACTCGGACACGAATAAATAACCCACAAGACCCAGAAATAACACGTTCACGTTCGCACATCATGTGAACCATCATTTCAGGGTCATGGTGCTTAATGGTCTGCTGATAACAAAATAAAGGAGTAGGACATGAAGGCACATTGAAGACACACAAGTGTCCAGAGAGGAGCTCAAACACGCCAAGTCTTACCGGCGACTGTCAGCTTGGCATTGGAGATGTGAGGCCCACACACCACGCGGTAGCTGCCCTCATCTCTGGCCTGGCAGTTATTGATCTTCAGATAATGGTGCTCGCTCACGCTGCTGATGCTGTACTTGTCACTGTTGTCCAGTTTCTGGGTTCCCTTGTACCAGGTCAAAGTGATCTCTGGGTAGTTGATACTGATCCGGCACTCGAAGGTGGCACTCTGATTCTCAGTGGTCACCTGGTCAGTGATGTCCTCCAGTACAGTGACAGGCTGAGGATTCAACATGTTATCTCATCAACTATAACATAACACTGACTAACTGTGATAAAAACATATTTTGATCGATTGTGTCATTTTTGACTCATTGGATTCTTTTGGTACCTCTGTGCCAACACGTCCCTCCAGCTGCTGGATAAGGTGGGCCATGTCCTCGTCCTCAACCCGAGCACCCTGCTCCAGCTCCTGCAAGGGATGATATGATTTGAAATGTCACAAACTAATGCTGAAGTATGTTTATGCACTTCTGAAAAACAAATCTCATTATGGGACCAAGTCCAAGCAGCAAGAAATGCCTTTTGTCATTCCACTGACCCGAACCTACTATGAATGCATCTAGTGGCTGGATGCTCAAAAAGCAGACATGGAACCAAAACCTGCACAGACTCACTTCATCAGAAGTCGTTTTGTTTCTCTTACCACTTTTCCAGTCTCCATCTCTTTCTCCTTCTTCAGGAACTCGACAGCCTGCAGAATAGCTCGATAGTCGTGGATTCCGTGTTCCCGCAGGATCCTCTCATATTCTTTGGGGTCATGACCTCTCAGCAGCTCCACAATGTTAACTTCTTCTTCTTTCCTTGGACTCTTCTGCTTCGAAGGAGTCCTGACAAAAGATAAAAACACAATGAGAAACAGTGGTGTCACTAAGAAAAGATTTTCTCCCATTGATGGCAGTTCGGGTTTTCTATCCATCCTACAGATTTGTTTTCTTTAAAGAAACATACTTTGACTAACAAAGACATCAGTCAAATACATACAACTGCTTGTTTGCAGTGAAAGACATCTCTTACTTCTTCAGCCTTGTCCTTAAGTCTCCAATTGCCTCAGCTTCCTCCTTTTTGGTGACCTCCATCTCTGCACTGCATTCGATCTCTCCATGCTTGTTGGTGGCAACACATCTGTAATGGCCTGAGTCAGACTTGGTTACCTCTCTGATCTCCAGTTTGGCATCCTGGCCTTTGTGCTCGATAGAGATACGACCACCAGGGGTGATCTGCCTCCATTTGCCCTTCATCCACTTCACGCTGGGAATCGGGTCACCTCCAATCTTTGCAATGAAGGTTGCGGTGCCTTCTGCAAAGTGACAGGTAAACATGTATTTTTCAGTCCGTACTATGTTTCCTCAGTTAGATGCTGGGTAAAATGTGTCTCACAAATCTAATATACAACAAACTATGCTGAATCTGAATGGATAAAGCTTCACTTCTGTCCTTCTTGACAGGCATTGTCTAACAGGAAGCAAAACCTAACAGACAGACAGACAGTTCACGGTGCTGGTTCTTAATAGGTCACAGGCTGACACAACATAAGACTAGATCCAACTAAACTATTGCCCCTTTTCTTCATGAGACTGAAAACTGAGCTAGGGATTCCTGACCAGGACCTTCCCTCTCATGCTGGGGCTGCCTGATTGTCAATAAGCCCAACTCAGCATTGCTGAATCTTTGAATACATCTATTGGCAGAAAACTGTAAATTTTCTTTCAACTGTACATTTCTACTTTCCTAGTTAGCAAACTGCAGCCGTGACGTAGGAGCACCAGGTTCGTGCTATTGTGTGGGACCTTTGGGACCACATTGTAGAACAGTGTCTTAAGAGTACACTTACTCTCAGTGACCACAACCTTTTTGGGTTCCTCGATGAAGAAAAGGTTGTCAAGTCTTTTCACTGGAGCCGCTGCAGCTGAAGCAGTGGCCTCAGTGGGAGATGTCTTGGCTCCTTTATCTGAAAACAAACGGTGAATGTGGACGAAGTGTTAAGAATGACTGTTAGCAACCCAACCGCAGCCTCAACTCTCAGTGTCATTCCATCTGAAATGAAACCATTATTATCTGAAGGAACTGAGGAGTGTGACTGAAACCGACCTGACAGAAACTCTAGTCATCTCTAGTATTTTATAGTCTTTACTGTGTAACAAACAAATGTCAGTCAATTACCTTTCACAGTGATCCTGGACTTGCAGAAGTCACTGCCGGTGGTATTATTAGCTTTGCAGAGGTAATCTCCAGCATCGGTCTTTGAGGCCGAATTAATCTGCAGACAGGCTGTGCCACCGACAAATGTGATTTTGGTGTTTCCGCTGGACTTTAACTCCCTCCTGTCTTTCAGCCACTGAACGGTCAGGGGAGGAGAGCCAATGACGTGACATTTGAGGCTCAGCTGCTCACCCTCATTCACTGTTACTGGCTCCAGAGGGACATCAAACTTGGGAGCCTGGCCAGTTTCTGAAGATGCAGATATTTGGTTTTCTAACTAGCGACATGATGAGCAGGAGACTGTTTATCTTTATTTATCAGTAGCCTTTAGTGGAACACAATAAAAACACCGTCCAGTCATTACCTGAGATGGAGACAGACATCTGGCACGAAGCTTTGCCTGCCTCGTTGGAAGCCTCACATGTGTAAACGCCACTATCAGAGCTGATGGAGTCTCTGACACACAGCACGGCCACGTTGTTCTTGAAGGTAACCTCATATTTGTCAGAGGCATAGATTTGACTCTTGTCCTTGTACCAGGTGATGGCCAGTGGCTGGGAGCCCGACACCCGACCCTCCATCTTCACGGTCTTGCCCACTGAATCCACAATGGACTCAGAGGGCCTCTTGGTAAAGTTTGGAGGAACTTTGCGCTCTGTTAGTGGGATGGAACATAAACAAGTTAGGGTTCAAATTACAATGCATGATTCACAAGGCGACTGGGCTTTACCACAGCACATACAACATGAAGACTAGCTGCAACGTCAAATGTAAAAGCCAACAGATGCAGACTATGCAGCCCACTGACAAGTATTCATAGGAACCAGTCACAATGACATGAAAATGAAGCCCATAGAGCCCTCTAAGCTCAAATCACCATTTCCCTTTAAACCTAACAGAAAAGCCAATCAAACCATACCAACAACAAACCCGGAAACATGATCCAGGACTTGATAGAACTTATAGAACTCCTCTCTTTCACATTTAGCCATGGGACCCCAGGAAGTGAAACTAAATTTAAGGTTAGCATTAGTACTGGCTTGAGGTTAAAGGGAACGCGTTAGTGTGTTACCTATATTAACATGAGCATGACAGATGTCACTTCCTGCAGCATTAGAGATTTCACATGTGTATTTTCCAGCTGATGCAGCTCTGTCACTGTTGAGGACTTCCAGAATGCAAGAGGAGCCAGTGGTTCTGATGTTGTACTGGTAAGAAGCCCAGATCAGCTTGTCATCCTTCTTCCACGTCACGTAAACCCTCTGGCTGCCAGTGTAAGTGCACTCTAGTCGTAAAGGTTTACCAAGCTCATGGTGGACATCCTCCAGTTTCTTGATGAATTGTATGGGTTCTGACAGAAGCAATGATGAAATCAGTCATAGACAGCAGTGACGTTGCATGTGGTGGATGATGACTATGTGATGAGTGAATGGAATGAAAAGGCTAAGTGGGGCATTAGGGGTTACCTCATTTCATGCATGTAATTAATGATAAGCACTGTGTCGTTAGTTACCTAGTGTGACACAAGCATGACAGATATCAGAGCCTTCATTATTGGAAATTTCACAAGTGTATGTTCCACAGGCCTCTTCTCTGTCGCTGTTGAGGACTTCCAGCACACAGCTGCAGTCTGTGGTCTTGATGTTGTACTGATACGAGGCCCAGATCAGCCTGCCATCCTTCGTCCAGGTCACGTTCACTCTTTGACTACCAGTGAAGGCAACTCTGAGTGTTAGCGCGTCACCAACTCTGAACGTGGTGTTTTCAAGCTTCCTGACAAAGTGAGCAGGTTCTGTGAGAAGCAGGGATGGCTGTTAGGTTCAAAGCAAGCAGGAATTGCAAATATGATATGAATTTGTCATTTGAATTAAGCCTAATATGGCAAAGAGAGCTGAAGTGCCACCCTATTTGTGTTCCTCTGCGTCCAGTTAGCCCCCAGATAGTTCACCTAGTGTCCACCTACCGCGCCAGCCAGTTCATTGTAATTTTTAAGGCCAAAAAGGACGCCCTACTTAAAAATGCACAGAATAGGGCAGTGGAACAGATGGTTGAAACTTCTGCTGTCTATAGCCATGAATTAGCAAGTGTTAGTGAACGAGTTGTGACAATGCTTATACCTTTCTTTGAGGTTTTACAAACAACATAAGCGTCACAGGTGGCTGAGCTCTCAGCGTTAGAAACTTCACAACAATAGACGCCAGCGGCTTCTTCTCGATCACTGTTAAGGATGTCCAAACTGCACACAGAGTCGGTGTTCTTCACGTTGTATTTGTGCGACGCCCAGATTGGCCTGCCGTCCTTCGTCCAATTCACGCGCACCCGCTGACTACCAGCGTACGTGCACAGCAGCCTCAATGGATGGCCCAGACGGTATGACGTGTCCTCTAACTGTTTCACAAAGCTCACAGGTTCTGAGAGAAGCAACACCCATGTTAGTCAAACAATGAAGCCAAACCCGTTAGCAAATGAGTGAAATTAGTTCCTTGTTACCTAGTCTGACTCGGGCGTGACAGACAGCAGAGCTACTAGCATTGGATATTTCACATGAATACTCCCCAGCTGCGTCTTCTCTGTCACTGTTTAATACCTCCAAGACGCAGGAATTGTCTGTAGACTTGACGTTGTACCTATAGGAAGCCCAGATTGGCTTTCCGTCTTTTCTCCAGCTTACAAACACCTTCTGGCTGCCTGTGTATGTGACCTGAAGCTTGAGAGGCTGGCCAACCCTAAAGGTCATGTCCTCCAGCCTTTTCACAAAGACCACAGGTTCTAGGGGAAGCAGGGAACGTCAGTTGTTAGTTACCTGTCACTGAATGAAGGTATTACTGTAGTTAGCAAAGCTACAACTGAGGCTGATTTTCAGTTTTTAACAAGCAGCATGTGCTCCTTTGAAGACAGTTCAGGAAAAAAGAAAGTGAAACACTAAGTGAATCATATAGTTCCACCTATATTCATGAACAGGGTGAAACAAAGTCAGATCTTCTATCATCTGGGCTTTCTGTTAGTGCTATATTTGTTTTTTGTGAGCATCACAAATGCAAGTGAAAACCAGAAAATACTGAGCCCCCACTAAGTTTTACCTAGTTTGACTTGTGCATAGCAGATAACAGCATTCTCCGAGTTAGAAATCTCGCAGGAGTAGGTTCCTACTGCTTCCAGACGGTCACTGTTGAGGACCTCTAAGACACAGCAATTATCTGTGGTCTTGACATTGTACTTGTAAGAAGCCCAGATTGGCTTCCCATCCTTTCTCCAGCTTACATTGACTGTGGGACTGGCGCTGTAAGAGCAGTACAGCGACAGCGGCTGACCCAGTCTGAAAGTGGTGTCCTCCAGTTCTTGGAGGAAGCAAACAGGTTCTACAGGGGGTAATGTGGATGTTAGTTGCATGTTACACATTATGTTACCATAAGTAAGTAAAATCATCAAAAGAAATCAGTTAGCAATGGTAATGTTAGATTATATGAGCAGTGTAAACATACATGAAATGGAAAATGTTTATGATGCCAGCATGTTTATCGGTGTAACAGAAATCGGTGCGATGCCAAGGTGAGTTACCTAGTGTGACATTAGCATTGCAGATATCAGCCCCTTCAGCATTAGAAATTTCACATGTGTATCTACCGACAGCCTCCTCTCGATCACTGTTAAGAACTTCCAAGACGCAGGTGTCTCTGGTAGTCTTGACGTTGTATTTGTATGATGCCCAGATTAATTTTCCATCTTTCTTCCACGTGACGCTTACTCTCTCACTACTGGTGTATGTGCACTTGAGGGTCAGAGGTTCACGGAGTCTGAAGAAAGTGTCTTCAAGCCTTTTCACAAAGCGAACTCGTTCTGAGAAGAGTAATGGTTGAGTTAGTTGCATGAAGCTTACAGCATGTTACACTAGCAGGCATGACATGCAGTCAACTCGGCTGGATACTACAGTACAGTAAAAGGCCTCTGATGTTGGTTTGGGAGTCTACTAGTCTGGACGTTTCAGCGAGCTCAAGCCTGTTGCTGTTTCCAGGAGGCAGGTTGAGTCGATGGCTTTAACATCATACAGGACAGGAAGCACAAATCAAAACTGAAAGTGTCCTCCAGGTTCTGGTTCACTGAGTCTGGGGGGAGCAGTGCTGTCAGAAAGTCCATCGTTATCCTGACATGCACCTCTGGAAATTTTGCTGTGATGGATGAAATGTATAATGTCCCAAACACAAAGAGAAAACCACTTAAAGAAAGTTATGTTAGTTGTTTTTACAAGAGCTAAGTGATATTTAAGATACAGAAGGAAAAGAAGAATCCAAGCATTGTTGACTGCTCACAATCACAGCACAGTGGGTTATGTGGAAGCAATAAGCATAGAAAATCACCTTTCACTATCACATTACAGCTGGTGGAGGCCGAAACAACCCGGTTCTCAGCCTTGCAGGTGTATTCCCCCACAATCAAACTTTGTGTGGCAACACCATTCATAAAGTCCATTGAGCAAGCGTTGGACTGGCGCAGCTGTCCATCAGCTTTAAGCCACGTCATAGCAACATTAGGAGTTCCTCTGATACAGCAACTCAAGGTGAGTGGATCATCCACATTCCACCATCCAATGGCTGCAACTTTTCAACAAAGTACGGCCGTTCCAAAGTGAAAGATGATGACGTCATTGTCCTGAAACGACTGCACAGCACTAAGCAATGTATGCATGTCAATATTACCAAGTAGTGACACTTGTGCTTCACATCTGTCACTCCCAACTCCATTGTCCGCTTTGCAACAGTATCTACTGACTGCCTCCATTTCATCAGACTGAAGTACATCCAGGATGCAAGCGGTATCTGAAGTAATCAAGCTGTACTGATGTGAGGCCCAGATGGGTTTACCATCTTTCCTCCAGGACACTTTTACAACAGGCGTTCCTGCAAATGTGACCTCCAGTGTCAGAGGTTGGCCTTTCTCAGACGAAATGTCTCTCAGTTTCTTAGTCACATAAACACAGAACATATGGTGAAATACATGTCTTCCTTCTAACTAACCTTTCACAGACAGGTAAACTTGGCAGCTTTCCTGTCCTGCATCATTAACAACCTGGCAGGTGTACTCTCCCGGCATGTGAGTTCTCCACTCTCAGAAGCACTAAAGTGGTGACATCGTCCTTCTGAGTGATCTCACAGCTTCTTCCATGCTGCATTTCCTTGGCTCCCCTGAACCATTTGACTTTCAACGGGGCACTACCTTTAACTCTTGCTGAGAAAATCACACTGTTGCCAGCCAATGTTTCATTTGCCTTTGAGGTTTCCACAAAAGATGGAGGTTCTGGGTTCAAATAAAAAAAAAGATTGGATGTCTATAATCATTTGTTGTGTGTTTTGACCCTGGTCCTCTGCAGCAGTTAGGTTGGATCTACTGACCTGTCACATTCACCAAAGTACTCGTCTCACTGGTTCCTGCAGCATTTACAGCTTTACATGTGTATTTTCCAGAATCTGAGAACTTGATAGATGTAATTCTCAATGTACACTTATTATCAGCCCTGCTGCTTTCATGGTTCTCCCCACTTTCGATCTCCTGGTCATTGTAAAACCAGGAAGTGGTTAAAGGAGCAGAGCCAGTAACCTTACACTCCATCTCACCTGGTTCGCCCACAACAAAGTGGATGTCTTTGAGCTTCCTTGTGAAACTTGGTGGAATCAACTTGTCTACAGTCAAAATAACAACAAAGTATTTCTAAGCAAAATGCTCAAAGCAAATGTTTCATAAAAGCAAACTTTGCAACGAGGACTAAGGTCACTAACCTAACACTGACAGTTTAGGTCTGGAAGAGGCGGCACCAATGTGGTTTGTAACCTCTAACGTATATTCTCCAGCATCTGCTTTATCAGCATTATTATTAATTATTATTATTATTACTATTATTATTATTATTACTTTTTTAGAATGGCAACCTTCTCTGAAAAGGACAACTGATACATGGTGCTAGCTCATGGTTCTCTGTCATCCTTAAACCATTTCGTTTTAAGTTCTGGCGAACCAGACACTGAAACCTCAAGGCCTGCATTTTCTCCAGACATCACATTCAAGCAATCTGGGCAATCCACAATGCCAACAGGTTCTGAAAGTTAGGGAAGAAGATATTAAGCAATGAATCCTTACACTGTCACTGCGCTGAACTACCAAGCTTTACAAACCTAGAACAGCGACTTGTGACACAGACTCCACAACTCCAGACTCGTTTCTGAGCTGCCAAGTGTATTTACCAGCTCTGTGAACTACAAGCTTCACCACATTGCTTTCAAAGGTGACGTTTCTGTTGACACCATCTATGTGATGTATGTATGTGATCAGGACACAGTTAAAGGCTCAGAGCCTTTAACAGTAGCTGTCAGTGTCAGTTTCTGACTTACTTTTACACATTGGTCAACTAGTTTCTTGACAAAAGCTGGTTTCTCTGAATAGTGATGTGAAGATCATAGATGAGAAGAGATGCTCACACTAAAAGTAAACCTTTAGGTGAAGAATCTGATACCCTTCAGCAGGACTCACTACCCACATTGTTTGACACCCTGCACTCATAAACACCAGCATCCTCTTGCTCCAGATTCATTATGTGAGGTGTGGCAGAGGTGCCTTCACTGACCATCTTACATGTCATGCTCTCCTTTAATGGCCTTTTGTCTTTGTACCAGTTAACCCGGAATGGTAGGGTACCACACATTTCACAAAACAGGTGGGCATCTTTCCCTTCAGTGCACTCCACAAGGTTTTAGTAAAGGACGGGGCCTCTGGAAAATATATCAGCATATATAAGCCAAAGAAACATTTGTGGACAAGTATGTCTTCACTCCGAGCAACTGTGCTGAACATGAGAGATTGTTGAAAACCATGCAACCAGAAGTAAACCATTGGTAAGGGAAAGAACCTGCGGTAGATACATTTAGGGTAGGGATAGGTAAATTTAAGGTAGGGTTAAAAAAAACTCCAAAGAAGAGTCAAACCCAAAACTTTAGAATTTGTATGATAATGGGTTTTCATTCCTTTTTCCATTTTCACAATTTCAATGTATACAAAAGAGCTGCCCAAGTGTATATTCAGCCGCTGACCTTGTGAGAATACTGCTGCAGCTTGCGGCACCAGCATTGTTATGAGCCTCACAGGTGTAGACTCCATTATCATGGAGCCTTGCGTTGTCCAGCTGAAGATATGCAACTGAGTGGACAAACAATATTTTATAGTTGCCTCCGTCTGTTAGCTTTTGGTTGTTTTTGTACCAGCACATATGCAGAGAATGTGAGCTACTGGCCTTGCTTCACAAAGCTAGTGGGGGCAGTTTCAGGACAAACTGAGGAGGTTCTGCAAAGTAAGAAAGAATTATCAGTTACTATCCTCATAGAGTAACATTTCAGCATTGCTGAAGTGGCGAGATTGAAGATAAACATATGGCTGAACACAAAAAGGATGTTTATGTGCAGAACGTGACAATGAAGAAAGGGAAGTTATAAAAATACAGAAAAAGATGAAGCTAACTGACCAGTGGAGAAAAAAGAAGAGAGTCCAACCTTTCACCAACAACTCCGCGTCACATTTCACTGCATCAGCTTCATTGCTAACTCTTGTCGAAGAGCCCAGAAAAATGGACATTGATGGTATGGATGAATTATAACAAAGAAATGAGGAAGTACCCTGTGAGAAGCTATCGAAGCATTTCAAGCCTTATGAGCCTCAGAGCAAGAAGGGAAAAAGAGGAAATGGCCAAGTGAGAAGCAACAAGGGTCTGCCTGGCCTAAAAGAAGCAGAGGGAGTGACTGAAGAGAGGACATGCGTTGTAAGAAGCCTTCACAGAGGAAACAGCGGGGTCATCCCGAGCACGTATCCCCTGATAGAGCGCTTGCCATGGAGAGGGCGGTGCGACCCCAGCAGCAGCTAGACGAGGAAGATGCGGTGGTGGAAGTCAGGCTGCCTGTCACCTGAGTCAAAAACATCCGACCCCAAAAATAGAGAGAAGGGAGAAGAGCCTGTGCAAACAAACAGTCTGAGATGAAGGTTGACGTTTAAACGTTCATCTGTATCTTGTACTCAACTATATGATTTTACGTTAGTTATGATTTATAACCATGTGATGAGTTTCATAATTACTCAGAATGATAACTTATACTCACAACAAAAATCTCAACAAAAATTATCAGGTTGTTCAAACAGATATTCTCCAGAGTCTTCGAGCTGACAGGACTGTATGTTAAGACTGCTGACGTTTTTCTTGAAGCCTGACTTCAACTCCTTGCCATCTTTGGTCCAGCTCACACTGATCTGAGGTGTTCCAGCTACCCTACACCCAAGGCTAACTGAGTCCCCACAGGTTGCTTTGACAATGCCTGGTGTCTCTTGGATACTTCTAGGACACCGAGAAAAAGAGGTGAGTGTAGCTGCTCTTGCTGAATTGAATCTTTCATAAAGCAGAGGTACCTTGCACTAGGAGACAGGCAACGCATTTATCCTGACTGGCCTCATTTACAACCCGGCAGGTATAGTTCCCACTGTAAGTTGCCTCACAGGCACAAAGCCTGAGAGTGGCCCCCTTGTTCTCAAACTCTGTCTCAATCGTTGGATCCTCTGGGATCCAGTTGTGATCTTTTTGCCATTGGACAGAGGCAGAGAACCTTCAATGACACAGTGAAACACTGCTTCATCTCCCAAAGCACTGGAGACACTTTTGATCTTCTTTACAAATGTTGGAGGTGTAGTGGAAAATATGTGTAATAATATGCTCAGAATGTATAAGATGGAGTTTGTATGTATTGGTAGGAATAGGTTACATAGTTATCTCCCATTTCTGGAAAGTTCATGTTGTGAAAGTTCTTGGCGTGTGGCTGCTCTGGGAACACAGACATGTCGGGTCGGAGTGACCTGACATGTGGATAGTTCCACGTCATTAATCTAAAGTATCAAGGACGAAGACCAAATTTGGACAATCACTTTTCTGCGACTGACACAAGTTGAGGGTTTAAAAACCAACTCCCTAGAATGAGAGGAGGAGATGTGCTGTGTCGGCTGGGAGACACCAGCTGTGTCTCCCAGCCAGGCTTTGTCCTTCCCCGCGCGCCAGCGAGCTTTACCCCTGCAGGGAGGAATCAGGTGACTTTGTATAACTGCCTTATGTATATCTTTACACCACTTATGTGAAATAAATCATTTGTATTATTTTGAATCTCAGTGCTGTTTTTGACTGAATCCTCTCGGTGAGGAATATCTGTAAACAACTACAGATTCTTGGCGTCACGAAGAAGGCAAAAGGGAGCCAAATTCTGCGGCTGGTTTCTGGACACAGACGACGTCACGTGTGGCCACAGGTAAAAAGCTGCGTTTTGCTTTTCTTTGACGTTCTCTGTGTCTGGGATCAGTTGGAGAATTTCGGTAAAATTGTTTAACAAAGTCACAACGTGACCTAAAAACAGTTAAATTCTAATTTGGCTGCCTTAAGGAAAGAATTTGGTGTGAGGAAAACCCCACCGTGGTGTTGAAGGCTTTATACGAAGTCACTTCTGCTTGTGCTGCTTTAAATAACTGCTGCTGCATGTGTTGTGTTTTGTTTGTGTCTATTGATGTGTCTATAAGGAGGAAAATGATGCAGCCTATTGACCACTAAAATGTTGTTCAGACATTGAGAATTCTAAATTATGGGCGTTTGAGTCTGGAATTAGTGAACGGAAATTATTATGTGAAGGTTGTGTAAGTCCAGATGACTGTTTGCGTGGGCTCTGCATGGTGATTTAAGCCCAGTTACTCAACGAAAATTGAAAACACTTCAAATGTATCTTTTTTGTTTTGTGAGTTGAGGTCAAAGAGCACAGAGGTTTTGCAGAGGCAACAGTGCAGTGGGCGCTCGCAGTGGGTTTCGACTCCAGAAGTGTTGTTGTTGTTGTGCTCACCTAATTAGGAACGAATATTTAATCTAGGAATAGATTAGACTGTTTTTCGCTGCGAGTTGATAACTTGGGAAAGTTACATTAGCCTGGGCCAGATCAACCCAGGTGTAAATTTCGCCACGGCAGAGGTACCTGAGTTTATAAGAAAAACCCGGTGAAAAGCGCTTTTCTGTGAGAAAGGAGTCTAGACTGAAACGTGTTTAAGGTATATGCATATGAATTAATGAAGCTTCAAATATATATATGTGTATGTGTTTATGTATCAGCTATGAGGTGATTTGTGTGTCTTTTGCTGATTAAAGGGGTTGAATCTTTGTGAATTGCTTTGTTGGTGTCGTGCTGCGTTACAGTAAGAGCTGTGGCTGAAGGGTTAATATCAGTGGCTCCTGTAGCTGACCGTGTGTGTGTAGAGATAAGAACAGGACTTTGTGCCTTTGAGAGTAAAAGCAGACGGGAGTTTTCCCTGTGTTCTTCTCTGGGTATTAGAGAGGCTGAGTACGGAGCTGTTCAACTGTGTGAGTATGCTTTTTGCTTTCATTAACGTTCTGGGTGGAAAACCGAAGATTTGATTTGGTCATAATACATTTGTGTTGAGAGTGTTTTCCTCGCTGTGGTTGGTTGTTGGTGGAGAATTGTTCACAGTGTTGTTAGAGGGACCGCGCTCTCCTGTTTTTTAAAGAGGAGGGATTTTGTGTGAACGCGCGGTCCATGACTGGCTTTGAGTCTGTGGGTGAGACAGTGCATCTCCTGGTGGTCAGGGCTACTACACATAAGCCCAGCCAGCCCCCTCCCTTCTGTCCAAAGAGTGTGTGAAAGTTTGAGTTACTTATTAAAGTAGGTTCACAGTGTGAGGTATTTAACGTTAAAAGGTTTTTGTGCTCAAATTACAAACTCCACTGGTGTTTGAATCTGGACAATAAGGTTTGAAGGTTTTTGCAACACAAAACACTTAGTCATTAAGTTTTCGTCACAGACATAAAACGTACAGTCACATCACGTAGAGTCATGGAGTCTGGCACTAAGAACACGTCTCCTGTCGAGGTGAAAAAGAATCCGCTTTTGACGGAAGAAATTTGTAGATATTAAAATAAATTAAACCAGTGAACGCAGAAGACTACGTCACCTTGGCCATTGGGGGGAACGTTTGACCTGAGGCAGTGGGTTGAAATGGAAGTTTTAATAAAAATCACAAGATTAGACATGTGAAAAAGTTAGTTTAGTAGGGAAACCCCCCCCTTATGCTGCACAAATGCCTGTGAGATTTTAGGTCAGAGGAGTTATCAGAGTCACCCGAAGTTTATTTGGAGGCAGTGACCATTTCAGATAGAGATCCCTGCTGTACAAGTGGTCTGCATGTCAGAGGTAGATAAAGAGCATTAACGGGAGTGTGGTGACACGAATAAGCAGGTTGAGGATGTGAGAGATACTGAAGCAGCTGGAGACGATGAGAGGACTGAGAGATCTCCCACAGCCACTGGGAGGAAAACAGTTTCTGCTGCCAGTGACCGTGGCAGCGAGGAGTTGGAGCAGCAGGAGAAAGTGGATGGAGATATGACCCAGTGACGTCATCCAGAGTGAAGGAGGCACGTGAGGATATTCAGCCTGCTTGCAGTGATTATCAGTGGATTGCCACCATCTCAGAGCAAACTAAGAGAAGCTGGGAGACTGTGTAACGTGTCATGTGATCATTTCACTGGTCATGTGGTGGATGCTGTAACAAAGTTGTTTGCTAATGCTGTTCATCAGAAGCAGACAGATAAGGAGCCAGCAACCGAACTGAAACACCAGCCGTCGAAGAAGAAGAAGAGGAAAAGATCGACAGTGGTGAACTGCACTGCTGAACCAGCCCGAGCACTTCAGACATCAGCTACAACACCCGTCATAGCCGAGCCCCAGGTGATATACATCCAGCAAGGATGGTGGACAGGACCTCCAAGGATGAGAGGAGGGTTTCCTACCGGCCGGGGCAGAGGAGCCAGACGAGGAAGTGCAGGAGCTGGAAGATGTTACAGCTGTGGAAGACTTGGACATGTAAGAGATCAGTGTCCTACATGGATTAGTGGAAAACTCCACGTAAATGAACCAAGGAGACGAAGGCAGAATCCCTGAGACGCTGGGATCTGAGGATATTGGCTGTCATCAACATCAGCCTGTGGCCAGCAGTCGCTGCTGGAAGGAGGACTGTGCCGTCCATGGAAAAAAAAAAAATAAAAAAGGAGAAACATTGGCACGGACAAAAATAAAATAAAAAATAAAAAAGAAGAGAATCACAGTGAAGCAACTGCATGTTGTCAGTGACTGAACTTTGCACTCTGCTGACATAGCAGTGGACTTTACCAAAGCTAACAGCATCACAGTCTGCATGTTCGTCCCACTGCACACCCCATTATTTAAAGACAGATTCTGAAGATCAGCATTTATTAAAAAAAATAGAAAGAAAGTATTTTATCAAGAAAATTCACACATTATCTTATTAGCAGACCACAAGTTGAGACAGTTAGGCCCCATGACTTGAAAGAAAAAAGAAGAGAAAAAGAAAAGAAAGAAATAAAAAGCCACGATTAAAATGGGACCGAGAGTTAGTTTAGGGTATATGTATTTTCTTAAAACACCACTTAGTCTACTAATAAGTGTAGATAAGTATAGATGCATGTATGAGGGTAGAGCTTAGAGTCCCCTTAGAATTCAAGCTGAGGTTCCAGATCAACATGCTCTGGTGTCTGATGCCTGATGCTCAGTGGTTCAGTGGTTGATCTGTGTTCTGGGTTTTCAGGGTGATACTGAGTGAAGACAGTTGACACCGCTTTGAATTCACGTATGTTGATGAGTGTTCACCTAGTCTGGAGACGTGTCATGTGGGTTCCATCACTTTGTTGTCACTGCTGGCTGAAAGAGGCCATAAAGCATCTATGAGTAAGCTTCAGTACTGAAAAGACCAAGTGGAGAATCTGGGAGGTTGATCACACAGGGAACATGCTGGGTCTGTCTCCATTGGAAGCTGTGACCAAGGCTCCAAACCAACCACAGTCTGGGAAATACTGACTTTCTTAAGAATGACAGGCTGCAGAGTAGACTGGATAGATGGGTATTGAACAATTGTGCAACCCCTGAGAGAGATGATAAAAACTGAAGGAGCTGGAAAGTTATGGGGAAACTCGTGTGGACCCCAGATGGTCACATGTCATTTGAAACCATTAGTGTTGTTGCAGCAGGCTACTGCTTTGGTTCTATGAGAAAACGTCACTAGTGTATGTTTCTTGTTAAACAGACAGCATGAAGGAGGAGTGTGGCAATGTGTGTGTAGCTCATAGCATGTTACTCTATGGTTCGACTGCTGGTTGAAGTAAATTTCACAGCTTGTTACCTTTAACAGGTGAACAGCCCTCTGCAGTGAGGAGGGATTGGTTCCCAATAAGAGGAGTGAATTTAAGTGAGTGGCAGAGTTGTGTTAATGATTACGGTATAACATAGAATGATTGAAAAACATTGTGATTGTGTCATTATATGTGTGTGTGTGTAGGATTAACATTGCATGAAGCTTTGCTTTAGTGACTAATGGTAACTAATCGATCAGACATCTCATGAAAAGATCATTAATTTACACTTGAGTGTTTTCTGCAGAAAAAACATGGAACCAGAGTCTACCATCATGGGGGAGGGGGCCCCCTAAGCAACCCCTAAGCAACACCTAAGCGACACTGCTGATTCCTTCAGCAGGACGTGTAGTTAAACTGCAGTTCATTCTGAGCAGGAGTCTCCCTCCCAGCTCACGTGCACGATAAAACCTGAGCTCATGACATAAAGACCCGACTGACTGACTGAAACAAGGTTTCACAGACTGACCATGAGAAATGTCTGATGTTTGATGTTTGTTTGTTGATGTTGTTGTCATATAATGTTGTCATATAATGTAATAATTTCCCATCTTAGCTCAATCTTAAACCCAAGCAAGGAGGAGCTGCTTGTTATTGGTGACAGGTTCAGCTGTTCCAGACTGAATGTGGTGTTTTGTTGTAAACTTGGATCTCACCCTAACAACTTGGGTTCACTCTCTCTAGGCACCGCAGCAGTGGACGTCATCACACCAACCATCTCTCTAACGTTCACAACTTTCTCCCACAGGTCATGTTTGTATGAGAGGAGGGTGTGGAGTTGCATTAACACCCCCATAGGTTTGCATGTGTTGCACTTTTGTCTATGTGCCTCTCAGCTATCTGCTCTCAGGTTAGAGCTGCAGTAACAGTCCAGGCGCTGGAGTGATCTGGACACAGAGGATTCGTATCCAGGATTGTGTAGAGGAAAAGAAGATACCAGATGCCCTTAAGCTATCAGAGCCGATCTCCTAGAAGTAACCAGTCCGTCATAGAGGGTGGCCGACGCCTCATGTCAGCATGGTTTTAGGGCGACACCAGCATGACGCGATACAGAAGGAAGGAGAAAGGAGACGACCTCAGTGACCTGAAACAAACCACTAACGGGATGCCGGACACAGCCCGATCATGTGTCCATCTGACCAACACGGCTACAGGGCGTGGGCGGATCGCCGTCCTTAGCCGCACAAAGCACATTACACACCCACACACACCTGTTCCAGAGGAAACACATACAGGACACGAGTGACGCGGATGGAACGTCGACCTCCACGACATCGCTCAGACTTTGGGTTTTGTGGGTAAATGTGACATTTGGTTTGAAAAAGAGAGTCACCTTCCTCCCCCTGCAGGATTTAGTAACGTTAAGTCGTATGTTAAGTTCAAAGGTTCATTTTGTTTATTGGAATATGTTTAAAGTGATACCAGTTCTGTCAAGCTAAGGATAAAGTACATTTACTAGTTTACATAGTTGATTCTGTTTTGACCTAAACGGGATAATTTGCATGTGTTAGGTCGTATGTGGAAGTGTATGAATGTTTCGACTATGGTGGTGCTTTATGAAGCCCCAGAGGAGGGATTGTAGTGGAAAATATGTGTAATAATATGCTCAGAATGTATAAGATGGAGTTTGTATGTATTGGTAGGAATAGGTTACATAGTTATCTCCCATTTCTGGAAAGTTCATGTTGTGAAAGTTCTTGGCGTGTGGCTGCTCTGGGAACACAGACATGTCGGGTCGGAGTGACCTGACATGTGGATAGTTCCACGTCATTAATCTAAAGTATCAAGGACGAAGACCAAATTTGGACAATCACTTTTCTGCGACTGA
Organism: Macropodus opercularis; assembly: GCA_030770545.1. Classification (NCBI taxonomy): domain Eukaryota; kingdom Metazoa; phylum Chordata; class Actinopteri; order Anabantiformes; family Osphronemidae; genus Macropodus; species Macropodus opercularis. Next base: position 20,533,603 of record CM061109.1, read on the forward strand.
CACAAGTTGAGGGTTTAAAAACCAACTCCCTAGAATGAGAGGAGGAGATGTGCTGTGTCGGCTGGGAGACACCAGCTGTGTCTCCCAGCCAGGCTTTGTCCTTCCCCGTGCGCCAGCGAGCTTTACCCCTGCAGGGAGGAATCAGGTGACTTTGTATAACTGCCTTATGTATATCTTTACACCACTTATGTGAAATAAATCATTTGTATTATTTTGAATCTCAGTGCTGTTTTTGACTGAATCCTCTCGGTGAGGAATATCTGTAAACAACTACAGAGGAGCTAACAAAGAAATAAAATGGAACAGTTGCTATGATTCTATTTGTTTGCTACTAGTGTCTATGATAGTAGTAACACTCAACATTCACTAGAGCCAACGTTTCAGAATCAGAGCTGCTTCCAACCTCACTGGCTTCCACACACTGACAAGTACTAATATCTTCCACTGTACAGTTGTGGATTTTCAAACCCACCTTTTCTCCCACCGTGCAACCAAACGCAGCTGAGAAACCTTTGACATAACAAGGGAAGTCAAACTAAATCATTCACCTTCTTTTCAACCCTAAACACTTCGCTCTGCGCACATCCTGCCTTGTTTTTAGCCACACAGGTATGTCCAGCTGAGAGCGAGTCTGAACCACATGCTCATCTTTGTACCTCTGTACTGTTACTAGCAGGGAACCGCATAAGGACTCTGCTACATAAAAGGTGCAACACAGGATTACGTTGTTTTGTGAATAGAACAGAAAATAAATTTCACAACTGCTTTAAAACCTCAAGATAAACAGACCCAGCACAAAGCAGTTTGAAACCTGAGAGGAGCATCCACCGCTGTCACTTTGCCTAGTTTTCAATATCTGGAGGACAGAGTGTCTGTATCTCAGTCCTGTATCTGAGTATCAGTGCATGTTCTGTGCGACAATGTCATCCAAACTGATTAAGTGCTTAGCACTTACAGGTGTTAATGTGACACACAAAGCTTCAAGCTGGACATAAACGCAATAGACAAATAAAACATGTTAGAGCTGAAAACAATCTACAAACCTGTCACCATAACCGTAGCGACGCATCTCTGAGTCCCGGCTCTGTTGTGAGCCTCACACACATATTTTCCACCATGTGACAACTGAGCATTTTTCAAATTCAACACAGTGGTTCTGGTATCATAGGACATCTTAACATGCTCGTCTTCAGTGAGCTCATTATCATCTTTGATCCAGGAGAAAGTCATGGGAAGTGATCCAGATAACATGCACGTCAGAGAAATGTCAGAGCCCACCATGCAGGACATATCCTCAAGTCTCTGAACAAATGAAGGTGGTTCTAGTGAAAGAAGATCACAGATCAGACTGAAGGCTGTAGGAGGTGCACACAAACATACAGTAGACATGTATTTCAATGTATTTCCCTTCTGGCAACACTCAATAAAAAATTACAATTTCAGCAAATCAAAGACACATGCCCTTATTTCTAAAGTTTGGCTCTAAACATCAGCCAAAACCACCAAAGCAAAGCAACGCTGTCCTTCCACTAACCTTTTAGTGATATCTGGAAAGAACAAGATGTCTCCCCAACATCATTTGCAACAGTGCACTGGTACGTCCCAGCATCTCCGGTCTCACAGTTCATGATCTGAAGAGTGACGATGTCATTTTCAACTCTTATCTGGTGCCTTTTGTCATTTCTTATCAGCTTATCATTCAAGAAACAACTTATTTCAAATGGGATGGAACCTGAAACAGTTCCTCCCAAGATAAGGTCAGATCCCTTTACACGTTCAGTGGATTCAAAAGGCCTCACAAACACCGGAGGCTCTACAAAGGAGACAATAACCATGAATAAAGACAGTAGGAAACGGTTGAGAGTCTAACGAGGCTGGTCTGATCCACAGAATTCACTGCTTGGCTGTTCCCCCCACACACCCCCACAACCATCCAATGAGCTTGTTTCAATCTAAATGTCATGTGGTTTGAATTAATCTGTGAAACTTCCCCTGTAGGCAGACAACCATCCACACCTGGTTCTTTTACTACAGACGTGGTAAAGCACTGAATGGAAACTGGAGCAGCCAGTGTTGAACAATGTGGATCAGACTTTGGGCTAAGTTGTGCTGAATAATGGACCAACCTTTTACCATTACCGAGCTGCTACACTCATCTCTGCCGGCTTCGCTGGACGCCACACAGACATACTCTCCACTGTCCTCAGTACAACAGCTCTCTATTTCCAAAGTTGCTATTGACCTGTCGAAGGACACTGATTGTCTGTGGTCTGAACTGGTTTCGGAACCATTTTTAAACCAAGCGATGGCAATAACAGGTGATCCCTGGACTTTGCAGGACAACTTCAGAGGCTGTCCAGATCTGAGCAGCAGTGAAGGCTCAGTCTTCATTGTAAATGTTGGGGCTTCTGTAAATTAACAGTAACAGATATAATAAAGCAGGAGGCATGTGCAGGCCATCATTTAAAAAAAGAGTGAAACGGCACCTTTGACAAAGAGAGTCACAGAGCAGTCCACCTTCCCAGCATCATTGGATACTTGGCATGTGTATTTAGCAGAGTCACTGGGTTTCACACCATCAAGCTCCAACAAGCTTGAAGAGGCGTCTTTCTTTATGAAACATTTTCCCCCAGTGAAAATCTCCTTTTCCTCTCTAAACCACTTCACAACCAAAGGAGGAGATCCTGTAAAGCTGGATGTAATGACAACATTTGATCCTGGTGAAGCTTCCAGGGACTGAGGTTTCAAGGTGAAGACGGGAGGTTCTAGATTTACATGGGGAGAAAAACATCATGATCAAAGCCTATTGGTAACGTGTGCTTTTCTGTAATGTCTGTCAAAGGCCTGTTAAAGTTCAGGGTCAAGCAAAGCATTACAAGACCTCTAACCTTTGACTGACAAAGTGCCGCTGGTCTCCTTTTCCCCACAGTCATTAGAGGCTCGGCATACATAAACACCAGCGTCGCTTTGGTCCAGGCCAGTTATTGTCACTGAAGCTGTGCTCTCACTAAAAGCAAGCTTAAACTTGCTGTCACTGTGAATTTCTTTATCATCTTTGTACCAAGAAACAACCATTGGCTGAGAACCAGCAACTCTGCATTCCAAGGTAACGGTACTACCGATACTCCCATTCACCTTCTTGAGAGTTTTTGTGAAAGATGGTGGAACTGCACGATCTGTGTGAGGAGGAAACATGTCAAACGTGTGACTGTCGTGGAGGGGCCAGATCTTAACAAATTTGTTTTAGATTAAACTAACCTATGACTGTGACAGAACAGATGCACTGGTCTTTTCCAACTTTATTCGACACCTCCATCTTGTACTCTGAAGTGTCTCCTTTATCTGCTGCGAGGATCTTTAAGATGGCAGTGTTCTCCTTCAGTGTCATCTTATATTTACGACCACTGATCATCTCTTTGCCATGTTTAAACCATTTCACTTTGAGGTCAGGGCTTCCAGAAACTGTGCACTCCAATGTAGCCGAGTCTCCTGCTGTCACGCTGATGGACGCTGCTTTCTCCAAGATCCTAGCAGGCTCTAAAACGCATCATTAGCTTTAGATTTAGGCATCAAAAGTCTAAAAGTATCTCTAAAAAGCAGGAACGTGTTCTAACCTTGAATAGTTAGGAGCGCTTCACATTTCTGCTGTCCAGCCTCATTTTCAGCAAGGCAAGTATATTTTCCGCCATGTTTAATGTCAACAGGCGAAAAGGAAATGCTGGCGATGTTGTTCTCAAATTTCATCTTAACACTTGGATCATCGTCTCTTAGCACCTCAGAGTCTTTTATCCATTTGACTGTAATGGGAGCTGAGCCCTTTAAGGTTCCCTGGAGTTTCACTGTATTCCCAAACACCACTGTGCAACTCTCAACCCTCTTTGAGAACATAGGTGGCTCTGAAATAACAGCAATATCCATGTGAACACGAAAACCCAAACCACGATGAGGCTTAACCCTGTGCTTAATGAACTCACTAACCTTTGTGTTTAGCCACTGACTTTGAGATCACTGACCCCACGTCGTTTGATACGACACATTCATATTCACCAGAATCAGCGCTTTCAAAGGAGTGGATCTCTAGAGAAGACAGGGATCCCTGGGACACTATTCTGTACTTCTTATCTGTGGACAGGCGTTTCTTATTCTTTTTCCAGGTCACTTCAAATGGTGCAGAGCCTGACATCTCACAGTCCAGCACAGCTACGGTTCCTCTGACTGCCTCTATAGGAACTAACTCCTTTTTGAAAGACGGTGGCTCTAAACAAAAATTGAGTATAGTTAGTTTGGTTCTTACCAGCGCACACGTGTTTCTGTGACGAATGTCATGTTGATCTACACACCTTTCACTGTTACTTTAGTGCTGCAGCTTTCACACCCAGACTCATTGAGGACCTCACAGGTATAGTTTCCAGTATCACTCAATATGACTTGTTGTATCTCAAGAGTGGCGACACTGTCCTTGAGGCTGATGCCATGTCTGGCACCAGCAGACAGCTCGCCGTTGTTAAAGAACCATGTGGTGTGGAGTTCTGGGGATCCTTTGACCACACACTGCAGCCGTGCACTGCTGCCTTGCTTCCAGATGGTTGCGGCTTCCAGCCTCTTTAGAAATACAGGTGGCTCTGGAGACACGTCATGAAGTCATTGTTCAACAATGCAGCATTGTCAGTGAAGTTGAACACACAGGATTGGACAGAATAAAGCAGTTAATTTTCAGTACTGCAAATTATACTGCAGCATCCATGAAAATCAACTGGACGGCTCTTACCTTGTACCTTGACCGAAGCGGAGCAAGTCGCACTCCCAGCTTCGTTTGCCACCGTACACACATAATTTCCACAATCTTTCAAAGTAGTCTTCAGGATATCAAGAGTGACTGTCTTATCCTCAAAAGACAGTTTACATTCTGGAGACTGGTGGACTTTCCTGTCATCTCTGGTCCAAGTAACACTTACTCCAGTGTCCTCATCCACCTGACACTCCAAGTGCAGAGGAGCCCCGACCACAGCAGCGACTGGATTCAGGAGCTTCACAAAGTTGGGCTTATTGATAACACGCAGCTCAATGCTGCACTCGACCGTGCCAACATTATTGGAAGCTTTGCACACATAAAGCCCTTTGTCAGCTGCCTCAAGTTTGACTATCTCAAGAGTGTACTTGTTCTTTTCATAAGAGGCCTGGTAGCGTGTGTGCACCTTGGGTAAGAGTTGCTTGCCTTTGAGCCAGACAACATTCAGAGGAGCAGATCCTGTTATTACACACTGTAAGATGGCCCTCTTTCCAACATACACAGTTTGAGGGTCAGGTTTAGAGATAATGGCAGGAGCATATTGTTCTATGAAAGTTAAGGAAAGGAGAAACATATTAGTGATAATATGTTTAATCTACCCCAACCAACGCCTGCCAGTGAGACAAAAGCCAACCAGCAGAGCATGAACGTGTAAAAAACAAAAAAGATCAGAAAGGAACAAGAATGACACCTCGTCAGAAACAATTCCAGTTTCAACAGCAATAACAGCTCAGGCTCAGCCGGCGAAGAAGAAGAAACATGCGCTGCTCTTACCCGTCACGCTGAGAGAGGCCGAGCACTCGTCGCTGCCATGCTGATTGGATGCCTTGCAGGTGTATTCACCACTGTCATCCTTGCTTGCGCTTAAAAGCTCCAAAGACGAAGTGATGAAGCGACTGATAATCCTGTACTTATCACCCTCTTTGATGGGGTGTCCGTCTTTGAACCACTTGAAACTCACGTTGGGAGCATCCTCAGTTTCACAATCAAACTTGGCAGTGTGACCAATGTTGATCTCCACAGGGATCATTTTGTGCCTGAACACAGGTTTCACTGGGTTTTTGGGCAGAAGGAAAAATACAAATATCAAGTAAATAATCAGACATAACGGAAATGAAAGCATAAGGGAATGTTGCTACTGGATGGTGATGAGGTGAACCTGTGATGGAAGGTGACACACACACACAAAGTTATCAAGACTGTGGAGAAGGACAATTGTTTTGAGTTGGGGTAGAAGACGTGAAAAACACGAATTCTGTGAGTACAAAAAGAAAGAAAACATGCAAAGAAAAATGGAACAAGGATGAGAACTGATGGGAATTTTTTTTGTGGAGGCCTGGATGGACTTAGGAAAAAGTGATGATGCCACTGTTGTCTGGTCCCAAACTTCAAACCTCCAACTTTGTTTTTCTTGGAAATAGCCCATAAGAGGCATTATGTGATTAGGTATAGCACAGGGTCTGAAAGTTACCAGTGTGTGAAGTTAGTTGATGATGAGGATGATATGAAAAAACTGCCCATCATCAAACCTCTTGAGATCACTGTGAGTCTTGAAGATGTTGTCGTCTTGCCGGCTTCATTCTCAGCCTCACAGACAAACTCGCCTTCATGTTTCTCCTTGACAACTTTTTCAATGACTAGTGTGTATGTGTTGTGGTCTTTGGAAACCATCAACTCTTTGCCAGACTTCACCAGTTGTCCATTGAACAGCCAGTTAACTTTGTTGGCGTACTTTATGGTGGCTGTAAAAACTGCCTTGCTGTTTTCCTCAATGCAAACGTCCTCCAGAGCATCAGTGACAGCAGGATAATCCACCAGACTGTCACAGGACTGGCTGATCATTACCGCCTCAGACAGATACTGCTCTCTGGCTTCTTCCTGGATAAACATGTCCACTTGGCCTACAGGTAAAGTGGACCTGCCAGTCTTCCTGCTGACCTGCCTGGACTCATGGATCTCAGAATCCCTCTGAACTGATGCACTTTGGAAAGAAGCACTAGTTTCAGTCTTGACAACTGCTGACTGAGATTCAGCAGGACAGACGTCAACAGTGGTCTCAGCCAACATCACAGTGTCCACCACCAATGAACACACCTCTTTGGACGGTACTGAGCTAACCCGTACTGTCTGAGGCTCGTCAATATGCGTAGTACAGGGCTGCACTGAAATGAGCCTCTGCTGCTCCTGAAAAACCATAGCATGCAGAGCTACCTGCAGTTCAGACCTGAGGTCAGCTGTCTGAGCATATTCACCCTCTAAACACAGCGTGATCTCCAACGGCGCCCTGGCTGTTATGATCAGATATGAATATGTAGCATGCTTCTGCTCTCTCTGAACCCTCACCTCCCGCATGGCCACGGCCTCTAATTTTCCTACAACATCAGCCAGCAACACTGCTTGATCAGTGGCCACAGCAGACTGAAGAGCGTCTCTGAGCTGGTGCCGTATATTCAAACCTGATGGTTTTGGCATGTGAATGACAAAGCTCAGCTCTTTAGGCAGCGTCTGAGTGTCCCGGCACTCGTGGACAAGCAGAACATCCCTAGGCTGCGTTATGACACTGACAGCTGAGCCCTCAGGTTTATATATTTCACTTGACCTCTCTCCCACAAGGATCAGCTTTTCTTCTAGCAACACTGAGTGACGGACTGATTGACCCTCCTGGATCTGAACTGCAAAATCCTGCTCAGTATCTTCTAAGACATTACAGCTTTCGGTAGCAACTGCTTTCTCCTCTATGTAAACAGACTTTTTAGGGATCCTGGGTTCAACACTTATCTCAGGTTTGACTTTCTCATCTGCTTCAAGGTCAGCAGTGTGACTCCCCTCAAGAGCTTGAGAGTCTGTGACATTCAAGGCGTACACAGTATTCCAGTAACCCTCCTTATGGACTAGTGCTCGCTGCTGTTTGATGTCCGAAACAAAAGGCGTCTCCTTTGGTAGCTGCATGAGCTGGGAGGAGACTGACAATATGTTTGGAGGCCTGGGTTCGACTCGGAGCAATGGCTCAAACCCTGTCACAGAAGCTCGGAGCTCTTTGAAATAATCTGCTGTGATCTCTCTGCTTTCCTCTGAGGTAGCTGCATGTTTTCTAGCCTTTTCTTTCTTTTGTGCTGCCACCTGCTGGTCAGGTGTGTCTATGCTAATGATGCCTTCCTTTGCTAAAGGTGATAGCATATGATTGGACTGAAGGAGTGTTGTTTGAGGGAACTCTTTCTTGGGTTGGACAGATAAAGCATACATCTTTGCCTCCAAGTCTGAGGCTTTCTCACAAACTACAGTCATCTGCTCTTCTTGAGCTACGGAGTGCAGCAAAGTTAGACTCTTTCTTGTTTCTGCCTTTTCTGTGGAGGGGGTCTCGCTGCCAAACCGCCCCTCAGACTGTAAAACAACCTGATCACTGATGACCTGAAGGTTAAGGACTTGTTCCCCCTCTCGCCGAGGATGAACAGACACAGGTGATGCAATACCTGGAACGTGTCCCGTCTGTTCGCCCTGAAGTTCATATTTAACTTCAGCAGTTAAAGCTGACATCCAGACCTCATCTTTATTTGGGGTGATACTCTCCTGCTCTGGTCTGGGTATTTTAAATTTCTGTTCTTTGAATAAAGCTACTCTGGCTTCACTGACTGTTGTTTCAACTGGTTTACGTGGCTCTTTCTCTGTCAGAAGTTTCACGGCTGCATCTAAACATGGCAGCGGCACGGAATGTCCTTCTGTGAGCAGCAACATGCCTGCAGACTGAGCTGAGTACAAAATCTTAACTCCCTCCGCGACTCTAAAGCTCTTCTCTTCCTCTGGTCTGTGCAGTGTGGCTGACATTTCATAGCAGGTGGGTACAGCAACCTCAACTTGGTGACCACTGACAGGCTGCCCAGGTTGAGTCAAGGCCCTCGCTTCCTCTGAAGCCTGAGTCAAAGCCTCGGCTCTCACCGTTGAGAGGGGGAGGACCTCTTCAGATATAGCACACATACGTTTGGATGGCTGCTCTGTGGCTACCTCAAGTTCAATGACCTCAGGACTACAGATCCATTCACAGTGTTGCTCAGTGATCTTTTTTCTCTCCTGGACTGAAGACAGGAAAGCAGCCAAGTGAAGCTCTTTCACAGGGGCAGCTGAGACTTGATGTGGATGGCCAGTAGCCAAAGAAACCCTTTCCTGTATTTCAGGAGATTGTAGCACTGCTGCTCGTTGAGTAAGCGGCTCCTGATGAATGGTGGCTGCAGAGATATCAAGCTCCCCGAGGGTTCCCACCTCCTCACTGGGAATAATCTGCCGGTGTTCTGTACTAATTGTGTAAATCATTTGATCAGATCGGGCTCTTTCCTGGTATATACCGCATTCTGTGCTTTGCTCCGTCGTAGATATTTTCAATGCCTTCGTTTTCTTAACCAATGTGTTTTCTTCCTGAACTGTCTCCTTTAACACTAACAGCTCAGCAGTACAAGAGGCTTGTCCATATGGGTTGGAGGCCTTGCAAGTATAGACACCACTGTCCTCTTGTTTCACGCATTTGAAATGAATAAAGCCTGAGCCATCTGGGTTGTTCACAATGACACAGAACCCGCTGGGTTGAATGTGAGAATTTCCTTTGAGCCACTGAACCTCAGGGAGAGGTTCTCCAGTCAAGACGTACCTGAGAAACGCCTGACCTCCCGCAGACGACTGAAAAGACTGTATAGCTTTGATAAACTCCGGGGATTGGCCTGTTGCTACAACCCCAAGCTCTTCTTCTCTTAATGGCTCCTTCATCTGAACATGCAGGTAAGACATGCACGTTGACTGGCCAAACCTATTGCTGACTGTGCAGGTGTACTCTCCTTCAAAGTCCTTTTGAACTTTGTTAATGATCAAACTATACTCATCTTGTTCATTAACAAATGAATATATACATGACGTGTTTATAGCCTGTCCACTGTGGAACCACTGAACAGTGGGCTTAGGGAAACCAGACACTTTAACAGTGAAAGAAGCGGTTTTACCAACAGCCACAGCTGCTGGAGAAGGTTTGCTGAGGAAAACTGGCTTTTCTTTTTTATTCTCCAAAGTGCTGGAATAGCATTTGGACTGTGGCTTGAGTTCAGTGGTTCTGATTTTGTCTGTTAATGTTAGGCCGCAGTAAGACTCCTGGGTTTTCTCCTCAACTGTGATGGTTGCGCTAGAGAAGGCTGAGTGGAATAAGGACAGTTTAAAGTGAAGAGTGACAATTCAATGACAAGACAATCAGCTACTCTGCCAATGGACCTTCATTACATTCCACTGGAAGGTGAACATACTGGTTTGACCTCTTTTACCCAAACGTGTATGGGTCTAAACCATCCTGTCAGCTTTTAAGATTATGACCCATTAAGACCCATATGTACAATACTACAGGATCAAGGACATCTTTAAACAATTCTGTCACATTTGTTAAAGTCAACATGTACAAGTATTGAACACAATTCAATTTAAAGTAAAAGAAGCACACAGATAAATAAAGACATTAAAAGCATAATTAACACAATACAAAACATTCTGTATTAAGACGTAAAGGAGGCAGCTGAAAAAAGACACCCTCCCCGTTGAGGTGAGATCATATTTACCTTTGACTTCCTCTTGGATCTGAATCATAGGTTCTTCTTCAACTCTAGTTACTGCAAAGACACAAACATTGAAGAATTAGAAACACTAACTTACGAAACATCAAATCTGGCATAGTGTGTGACTGTTAAAATAAGTGACAGGCTGTGCATCCATATCATCCTGATTTTCTTCTATCTGACATTCCTGCATGCTTGGTCTTCAGGGCGTTGCCCCTCTGGGGCCCTGGAAAATGCCCAGTGATATAAGTGTCCATCTGGCTTTATCTCTTTGGATGTTTTAGTCAGTCAGGCAGGACGCAAGACTCAAGAGTCAACAGACTCTCTCTCTACTAAACACAGTGGTTAAAACCTTGTTGAAGACGTGTGCCTCTGCCGATTGTGCAGGTGAAAAGAAGTGTGGATGAGTGGTTGGCCGAACAAAGCCAATGTGAGCAGAAGGACCAAAAACATGCAGATGCCAACCTTTCGTCACCGTGTTGCACTCAGCCTCTCCAGCTGAGTCGACATTTACGCAAGTGTAAGGGCCCCTTTGTCCAGGTCCCACATTTTTAACATTTACACAGCATAGGGGGCCATCATGTTTCAGAGAGTAAGACACAGAGTCCTCGACATTCAAACGGTTGTATAACCAAATGACAAATGGTGCAGGAACCCCCCTCATAATGTAACACGAGGAGCAGTTGTCTCTGGTGAGCAGCTCTTGGGGGAGTTTGATCAGGAACTCAGGGCAGCTGAAGAGGCGTTGGCCTCGCTCATCGTGCGGCACCGCATCTGGGAAATGCAGCTGGCTGATGAGACTGCAATGTCTCTGGGAAGATGGAGGCAACAGTCCTGGCTTCTCCACCACCTCCTGTTTGTCTTGTTCAAGGGGATCTCTAGGGGTCTCCCTGTCTGCTCGAGTCACTTTATGCACAGAATCGGAAGGGATATGGGTTTCTGCTTTGAGACCGGCTTCTTTAGCTGGGTGAGAATAAAGTTAGGGAGAGGAATTAGGGCTCAGAGAGTATAAGGCCATGACTACAAACACTAAAGGAATTAGAACGATGGAAGATGAGGTTAGCAAAGCAGCAAAAAGAGGATAACTACTCTACAAACTTGTTATTCTACTACAGGTTACAGGCTAGAAGGGAATATTAAATAATGAGAGGGGCATGAAGCAGCAGGAGGAGCAGTGGGGAGCTGGGTTGGTGTAGATGGAGAGAAACACGGAAAAAAAGGAAACATTAACCACCTTCAACAGTGAGCTGGGCAGAGGAGCTGTTCTGGCCGTACTGGTTGGTGGCAGTGCAGCGGTACATGCCCTGGTCCACCACGCCAACATCCTGGATGAGCAGCGATAACAGCCTGCTGCTCTGAGAGCTCCTTACCCGATCAGTGTCCACCAGGCTCTGGCCATTATGATCCCACATCACCCCAGTGAAAGGCTGCCCATCAAAGGAGCAGCTGAACTTGGCGATCTCTCCACTTTGCACCTGGATGTCGCTCATTTCCACCAGCAGTTTGGGGCTGGCTGAGGCTTTGATACCAAAGCTGCTCTCAGAGCTCCTCTCCAGTGAGCGTACACTTTCCATTTCTATGTCAAGCATCCTCCAAGACATGGAGGAACTCTCAGACACCATCTCAGTCATTTCATAACTCCGGACTGTTTGTTCAAGAGAGCTGAAACTTTCTGTGTGAGCCTCCGTTCTGTGACTTAGCTTAGTCTCAGCCCTAGTGCTCGATACACTAGCTAAGGGTTTTTCATCTGGGCAATAGGAAAGAGCAGGAGAATTAGGTCAACAGATCATTCTGGTGACTTCTTCAGTTACTTGTCACAGCTTGTTTGCCAAGAGTGCAGCTGGAGTGGAGCAGTGGAGATCAGGGAGTGAACAGTGGTTGGTTTCTGTTGTCAATCATGCAAACTTGACTGGAGCCAAAACAAAAAGAACTGAAATGTGAGGGAACCACAGCTCTGTTGTGATCATGCTTCATTCCTCTGAAATAACAATGTGTCTCAGAATGAAGAGAAGAACGAAGGGAGAGAAGATGTCATGCATCCAGGGAAACCCATACGATTTGACCTGTGCTCAATGTGTGACTGTGAAACAGTCCTGCATGCTGTCAGAACCGGCTGCTATGCTATTCATACAACAATGGGTTACTTTCAAATCAAAAGCACATAATTAAAGGCCAATTAATCAAAAACGGAAAACAAGGTCCATGATTTGTTGCATATCAGCAGCGTTGTGCAGTTTTACAACCAAAGCTGTGACCTTAGCCACAGTCAAATGTCCAGTACAACCGATCAGACATGCTGGGTAAGATCACAGTATGTTCTCTTTTACAGTATGTTGTACTCATGAGGTTGTGTGACTATTTCGTCTAAATGTATACAGTTGCAGTGAGTTTCGAGTTCTTTGACTGTATTTGCTCATCTGACTCTTGGGAAACATGAGCCTACGATCGCACCAACCAATTGGCCTGAATCATTCTTCCAGGCTGAGCCATGCAGCTTGTCACGGTGATTTTGATACGGCTTCCAAAAGAGAACTGATGTTTCTAAATGAACATGTTTGGACACATTAGAGTATTTCTAATCTACATGTGATATGGGTGTTGATGAACATGCAGGCACACGCAGTGAAATGTAATAGCATAACAACATCTGAAAAACTCACCTTCAATATTCAAAGTAGCAGCACATGTGACCATTCCTGCTGGGTTTGTGACAACACATGAGTATTCTCCTTCATGTGCAGGGAGAACTCTGGAAATGTCCAGCTGGCAGGTGTCACCGTATTGAGACATTGTGAAGATGTCTGACTGCTTGATCTCACTGTCTTTACAGAACCAAGAAATCTGCAGATCTGGAGACAAGGTTCACTCACAGTCAGTCAACATGCAGGAAATGATACCTGATCATTAAGCAACCTATTTAAACTGCAATTTTCTTATTGGACACAACTAAACATGGATCTGATTGCATCAGCTCAAAAAATCAAGCAGAACAGTGAGTGAACCAGTGACCAGTGGTCTTTACCTTCCCCAGAGACGATGCACTGGAACTGGGCCTGGTGCCCCTCTGTGACCAGGACGTCTCGAATGGGGGAGATGAGGGTTGGTGGTGAGACCCAAGCCACGGTTTCAACCACCTCAGGAACTGTAAGCAACACAGTGAACACAGTGAGATGTTTTTTGAAGTTCAGGCTAATGACTTTACGAACATCTCTAGTTTGATGAAGGTATTCATCTGACATGAGCCCAATGATGAAATGTTCAGTCATGTCATTGTGACTCTAACGCCTGAATGTACCTTCCACAGTGAGGGAGGCAGAGCTTGTTGCCTCTCCATAGTCGTTCTTGGCCTCACAGCTGTAGACGGTGGCGTCCTCAGGGAAAACTTCCAGCAGTAGCAGCGTGTGTTGGTCTTCATCACGGAGGAACTTGCAGTTGTAGCTGGTGGACAGAGCCTGGGAGTCTTTGTACCAGAACACCTGAGGATGAGGAAGGCCGCTCACCTGCACCGAGAAGCGAACGGATCTACCTGACATCACTGTCTGGGGCTCCAAGTGGCGGACGATCTGTGGCGGCTCTGGCACTGGAGACAGACAACGGAGGAGATGAAGGTCTCACAGTACAGGACAGCACAATGTCTCACTGTTGTCTGCTCTCATGGCCAACACTGTCCTGTCAGTCTCTGATGCTTGACATGAAAGGTGCTAGCATAATCGTTTTCGGCTGTTTCCATCAGGCTCTTTTTATTAGTTGCCAAAAACACGTTTACAAAAGTGTTAAAGTGTTACTGTCAAATGATTATGGTGAAACAAATGATTTGTATTAGCACATAATAAATGTAGACCACATGGAAAATGGCACATCTGGCAGTTCTTACATCTGACGTGAAGGTTCATGGTGCTTCTGTTTTTGCCAGCTAGGAAGGTGTACTCCCCAGCATCACTCCTGTAGGTCTCTGAGATAGTGAGGCGGTGCAGCTTCCTGATGGTGACATAACTGAACCTTTCCTCCACTGGGAACTGGATCTCCACTCCGTTTCTCATCCAGCGACCTTCCACGTCATCCTCATTCACGTCAAACTCAAACGTAGCTCTTTGTTTCTCAACCACCTGCAAAAATAACAAATAGCATATATTACATATGCTCCACATTATATTATAGATAGACAGCACCAAAATCTGTTCCTATGTCAACTCACTGTGATGTCGCTGCTAGCAGGCTCCGAGATCTTGACATCCCGTCCCTCCACTCCAAGGCGGGCCGTAGACATGCTGGACCCAGCCACAGCAGTGTATTCTCCGGCATCAGACAGACGGACAGATGGCAGAACCAGGTGGTGAACAAACCTATCTGACATCATTTTATACCTGCAGGAAGGTTGTGGACAAGGGTCAGGAAGACAGACTTAAGATGTACATCAAGTGTTTCAAGAGCATGAAGGGCGGAACGGTACCTGTCAGACATCTCTAGCTCCTGCCCGTCCTTCATCCACATGACCTGGATGTTGGGTTCAGAAACTTCACATTCAAAGGTTGCCCTCTTCTTCTCTGTGATCTTCAGGTCCTTTAGGTGTTTAGTGAATTCAACCACACGTGCTGAAACAGAAAAAAAACAAAGGATTGAAGGATGATGAGGCTCAACAAGTGCTTTGGAGGTGTGACGAAGTCATGTAAGTAGATCTGGTTGTCTCCGCTGACGTTCTAGTGCTTTTACAGTGTTTTTTGCTTATTAAGTGTTGGGGAGGACTTAAAGTTCATTGTTTTTTGCTTTGGCATTAGCAACCTTGAAAGCTCCAAAGACATCACATCTACCACAGACAAGAAATGTTCATGAAAGTTACGGTTAATAACTGTTAAACAGTATATCATACATGTATGTTATTAATGTTACTCAAGAAACAGTTCGAAACTTTATTTATTACTGTGATGGTTTGTAGAAAACACTTAACTTTACTGTTAAAACATCAATATTTTGCATCAATAGAATGAGCGAATACTGTAAAACAACAAGCAAGTAAGTGCCCTAAAATTAATTGTATCATTTGGTTTAAATTACTGATTTTGCCGATGTATGTATGTAAGTGTAGTAGAAAAAGTCCCTGCATATTTGTAGTGGAATATATATGTAGCACATATACATGTGGTTCAGGCTAAAGGGGTTAGAATAGAGTAGAACAGGTCCTGTCTGGGCTGTGCAGACTTGCTGGCCTTGGGTCCGAAGACAATCTGGCTTTTAGACAAAACAGTCTGAGCTGTTGAACAAAGGAATTTGGACAAACAATTGTTGGTATGAAATCTTCACTTTCTGACGCTTGTTCCGGGTTTAAACCACCTCCCTAGAAGGAGACGGGGGAGATGGGAGCGTCTCCCAGGCTCCGTCCTTCCCCGCGGGCAGGAGAGAGAGGAGACTTTGTTTGCCTGCCTTTGCATATTTCTCATCTCACCACTGAGAATAAATTCACGTTTGATTATTTGAATCTAATGCTGCCTCGGCTTGAATTCTTCTGAGTTGGGACGTCTCTGACCACTACATAAGATTAACAGTTTAAAACCTTTCATTATTCTGCAAAAAATATTTTCCTTTTTACATAAACAATGTGGTATTTGTTTGTTAAATACAGATATTTAGGGGAAATATATATTTGCATATACTGTTCTTATGCATCATTTCATGTTATTAATGATACTTGATCATAAAGTATTGTAGCGACCCAGCAAGTGGTTAGTGTGGGGGCTGTTGCAATCAGCCCAGGGGAACTATGGGTAATAGGCCATGTCATAGTTCTGTGTGTAGTGTTTAATGTGCATGGCTTATGTAAATTAGTGTTATTAGGTGTCTTTTTGTTTGGGTTTGGTTACATGGGACGTGTTGTGGCACCGTGTGGGAGGATGCTGTGTGTAGGAGTGACCCCCCTGTGCGTGTCCAAAATAAAGCTGTGAAAAAGGGCAGGAGCTGTCTCGGCTTGTTTTAAGAAGGACTTGAGACACTTGGGGTCGTGCGATGTATGCGACACAAGTGTTCTCTCAAGTGTTATTGTATGTTTTACTGTAATGTTGAACTTTGCAATAAAATGCTGTAATATGTCGTTGTGTTTTGTGTTTCTTACTGAAATGCCTGTATCCAGGTTAATACATCATTTTACTGTAGATACACTGCATATTTGTACATTAAATTGCCATAAAAAGATTAGAGTATAAAGTTATTTTACAGTAATGTAGTGTAAAATATACGGTGTCTTTAGATTTACCGTAATGTGTTTTACAGTTTGACCATATTTTTTACAGTGAGATTCTGGCAACCACAGCTGCCAGTATTTTACCGTAAATTTCAGAGATTTTTTTTTTTACAGTGTGGACGGTCCCTCACCATAACCAGGCAGCTTGGACTGACAATGACCCAGGGTTTAGTCCCCGAACAAGATCTTACCCTCGACATAAACGTTGGCTGTAGTAACTGCAGAGCCGGCCATGAAGGTGTACTCTGCGCTGTCTCCAAAGTGAACGTTCCTTATGCTCAGAGTATGAGAGAGTTGTTTGCAGCGAACCTGACATCTGTCAGTGGATCGGATCTCCACGCCATTCTTCAGCCATTTGTATGTAATGTCCTCATAGTTGACGTTCACCTCAAAAATGACTGTGTCTTTCTCCTGAGCATTCAGGTCCTGCAGCATTGCTGAAACCAGAATGGCTGGAAACAAGAAACCTGATGTGAATGCGCTGACACTTCCATGGCTTTCAGACCAATATACTGTTGGCTGCCCCCAACCTTTAATTTATAATTAATTAATTTGTAATTCCATTTAGTCATAAAACCGAACTCACGGTTAACCATTAGTGTTGCAGAGACTCGGTCGTTCCCGCAGACAAAGGTGTACTCTGCTGAGTCATCCCTGCTGGTGTTCATGATCTTCAGCTGGTGGAGTTTTCCTTGAACCACGATCCTGAACTTCTCGCTCATCTCGATCTCCACGCCGTCCTTCAGCCACGTGGAGGGGACGTTGAAGTGAGACACTTCGCATTCAAACGTGGCCACCTGGGTCTCTGCCACCTCCACGCTGCTCATGGGCTTGGTGACTTGCAGAGCTAGGGGGAAAATTCATGAAGTAAATGTTAGTCAACATAGAACAGCCACACAAGAATAAGAGACAATAGAAACTAGAATAGAAAATCAGTGTTTACAGATACAAATGTCAAATTCATGCTCTTTTAGTAAGCGGCACAATATGAAGAACAAACATGGAAGCAAGAAGAAATTCAGTGTTTAAAGTCAGACATCAAAGATGGTCCATCTCATTTGGTGCATCCAACATCAAATGGTCTCGCAACCATGTCTACAATCAAATCATCGTGACTCCAGTCGGACAACAGTTCACATTCAGAGATGGTGCTAGTGGCAGTTCCCCGGCAGATTAAGGTTGGACCCTGCGGGGTTTGCATGTTCTCCAAGTGTGCAGCTTGTTTTATGGGTTCCTCGAGTTCCTCCCACACTGTGTGTGAGTGTGCAGAGACTAGTGGTCCAGATATTCATCGCCTCCTAGTTGGATGTTAAAGATTCTACAAGTCACACTTGCAATCTTGGGTCAATCTGAACTTCATGAATGTCTGTACATTTCTACAATGTTTTTGTGTCAAAGGATCATGTGCTGTAAACGTGAAATGAAAACGCTTTGCAAATTAAATCACATTAAAACGTAACACTGACGAACAACAAAGCAAATGTACCTTCATCTATATTTATAATGAACATGTCATGGTACCGTAAAAGGACTACAGTGATGCTAAGAGTCATCAGCCTGGCATGTTTGTCACACAGTGCATGTATTTCTGGTATGTTTTAAGTTGTTGTTTCAGATGAAGAAATACCACCAACATCAAACAATGACACTGACAACATAAGAGGTTTCAGATTTATA
Source organism: Macropodus opercularis (assembly GCA_030770545.1). Lineage (NCBI taxonomy): Eukaryota > Metazoa > Chordata > Actinopteri > Anabantiformes > Osphronemidae > Macropodus > Macropodus opercularis. The sequence goes on from CM061109.1 coordinate 20,551,880, forward strand.
TTTCAGAAGATATGACACATGGTTTTATAGTCATGGACAAAGTGATGTGAGCTTGTCCAGTAGGCTAACATTCAACAGGTTAGCTCTTTCTTCAATTAGCTAGTTTAGCGAGTGTTACTGTCACAGCTATCATACAAGAAACAATGTCAGGCTAATTGTGGCCTTTGCTAGCAGCTACGTTAGCTGAATAACAAATGGATAAATAGCTGTAAATGTGTGTTATTAGCAGTAGCTCACAGTAACAGGTAGTAGGGTTATTTACTGGCAGTCAATTATTTTAAACCCTCTGACTAAAGACATATTCAACCCTTGTTGGTTATTTTAGACACATTTCATGTCCAAAGGTTGCTAAGACTTACACTCGACGGCGAGGTGAGCGCTGCACTGGAGGTGGGCCACCACAGCGGTGTACTCTCCCTCTTTGCTCTTGTCCACATCCTGGACGATCAGTTTGTGGGTCTTCTTCTCAGACAGTATTGTGTAGTGCTCATTTGGCTTCAGCTCCACGTTGTTGAACATCCATTTCACGGGGATGTTGTCCTCAGAAATGCCGACCTCAAACACAGCAGTTGCACCCAACAGTGATGTCACGTCCTTTGGCTTCTTCAGGATCTTGATAGCTGTGGGGAAAATATTTGATCATATTTTCTTTTAAAACTTCAAACATATGAACTTTGGGTTATGCTTTTTCAAGTGAGTGAGCTTACTCTCAACGTTCAGCCTGGCATTTGCAGATAGTTTTCCGAGTTTGAAAGAGTAAACGGACTCATCCTGTGTGTTGCAGTTCCTGATCTTCAGGGTGTGGACTGTGCCTTCGATGCTAATTTCATATTTATCACTGGGCTGGATCTCCACACCATTCTTGATCCACTGTGCTCCCCTCACATCCTCATGGGTCAGCTCTAAACTGAACACAGCCTCCTGAGTCTGGACCACATTCAAGTTCTTCAGCGTTTTCTTCACCTTCACAGCTGTGAAGACAAACATCAACTCTATGTATATGAGTGCTGCTCTCTCTAGATAGACATATAGATACATAGACCTGGACCTACCCTCAACCTTCAGGGTGGCGGTGGTCTTGGAGGTGGCGACCTGATAGGTGTACTCTCCGATATCTGTGGCTTTGGTGATGATGATGACGAGGCGTCTGGCGGCACCATCTACCTCACTTACCACATTCTCATTCAAGTCCACGGGCTGACCGTCTTTCAGCCATCTTCCTTCTGCAGATGGGTTGGCTACTTCACACTGTAGCACGGTAGTCTGGGAGTCAGCTACCACCAAATCATGCAGGGGCTTCTTTATAGCGCCACCTGATAATATGAGATTATTCCAGTAAGTTAGTGCTCAGTCAGTGCTATGCATCGACCATAACAGTTCTCAGTTATGTGGGCAGAGTTACCCGTTACGGTGAGTGTAGCGTGGCACATCTTTTCACCGGCAGCAAACATGTACTCGCCCTCCTCATCCTTCATTGCCTCTATAACTGTTAGCATGTGGCGCTTGTCTTTGGACTCCATCTTGTACTTGGGTCCAGCTTTAAGTGGCTGCCTCTTGAAGGTCCAGAAGGCATCAATGCCCAGGTGAGAAACCTCAGCTTCAAAGGTGACATTCTCAGACTCAGAGCACTCTTTGTCCCTTATCGGCGTCACAATCTCGACAGCTGTTGAGTTGGAACAAGATTTAGGCCGTTTTGTTCAAAATAGCCAAGTACTGTACCTAGTGTACATACACAATGTAAACAACACAAAAGTTGAGTTTTAGGGTGGAGATTTAAAGGAGGAGGCAGCTTTGTCTGCTTACTAATTGCATATTATTCCATAGAAAAAGCACTTAAATCACAGCTCAATTGACTGATGGTCTGTACATGTCCCTTTTTATGTGTCTTACTCTCAACGGTGAATTTGCAGCTGGTGTCAGCTCGGCCTACAACCAGTTTGTACTGTCCTTCATCTGACGCATAGGTCCTGGTCAAGACCAGACGCTGCTTGGCTCCTTTTGCCACCATCTGGACTCGTTCGCTGGAACTCAGCAGTTGGTCATCATGGAACCATTTGACTGAGCTGATGTCCTGAGCAGAGATCTTGGCCTCAAGAACAGCCTTTGTGCCCTCAACAGCCATGCTGTCCCTCAGTGGAATAAGAATGCCAATAGCTGTAACACAAGACAACCTCTTAGTTTGGAACAATTATATCTTTGAATACCTAGAAAATTATGTGCATCTGAGGGGACCTACTCTGAATGGCCAGCTTGGCAGATGTTGAGATGTCCTGGGCAGGAACGACAAAGGAGTATGTTCCAAAGTCGTCCTTGCTGGTGTCTTCAATCAAAAGTTTGTGGATCTGTTTGTCGATTACAATGTGCACACGGTTGGAGGCTGCGATGGGCTGCCCATTTTTCATCCAGGTTCCTTCAACATTCTCCTGGGAGAACTTAACCTCCAGCTGAGCAATATCACCCTCACAGACTGTCAGGTCAGTCAGAGGCTGAATCAAAGTCACTGGACGCACTGAAACATCCACAGAAACATATTTGATCACAACACAACCAGGATACTAATCTGCAGTATTCTTTGCACACAAAAAAAAGAAATCATGGTGCCAGCAAAGTCTCTATTCTTACAGAGTTTTACACATTGTGAAGGTCCATCATATGCACTAAACCAGAAATGGCCAAATTGGGCCTAGAAGCAACCAATAATCTTTGGGACTGTGCATCTCTGTGTACACTCAACTTACATTTCATTTTTAGTGAGCCACTTGTCTTAAACTCTCCCACTTGGAAGGTGTATTTTCCCTGGTCCTCTTTCTTGACATCCTTGACAGACAAGGTGTGTCTTCCACGACGGGATGTCATGACGTATTTACTGCTAGAAGAGAGCAGTTTGTCTTCAAAAAACCAGCTGCCTTCAGCATCCTCACGGGACACTAGACACTCAAACTCTCCGGAATATGTCTCTGGAACTTCGGTGCTCTCTAGCTGTTTCAGAATCTCCAGTGGGGCTCCTGTTGATGGCATCATTTAGAAAGTTTATTAGGAAAATATAAAAACAAGAATTGTTTAACTGGATGCACACTGTTTTTGTTATGTTCATAGTCATCATCTTTTAACTGGTTTTAAGCATTGGCAAACCCACCTTCAACATTGAGTTTGGCAGTAGTCCTGACGTCTTCATCTACCACCACACAGGAATATTCAGCATCATCCCTCATTTCAATCATCAATACAGACAGGAAGTGAACCTTTCTGTCAGAGTGCATCCTGTATTTGTCCCCAGAGAAAATCTCTACATTATTCTTCAGCCATTTGACCTTAACAAAAGGCTCGTTGGTCTCACACTCAAAGGTAGCCATTGTGTCCTTCTCCTTAGCGTCAACATCTTCTAGTTTCTGTGTGAAAGCAATGACTTGTTTTGCTGCAAAAGAAGATACCAGACTTGTCAGAGTATGTGCAACTTGAATGTAGAACTACTGATACATTCTAAAAACCATTACCTTGCACCAGCAGGAAAGCGTGGCTTGAAGTCTCTCCTGCAGTGCTGGAAGCTTTAACCATGATGCTGGCAGAATCCTCTGCTCGGACATCTCTGATGACCAGTTCACAGACATGATCCTCCGGCCAGTACCAGTAAATACGTTCAGACTTGTCCAGCTGAACTCCGTTTTTGAACCACTGGCACTCAGGTTCAGGTCTACCAACAACCCTGACTCTGAACTTGACTTCGTCACCTTGTGCGACTGTCTGGCTAGTGATACGCTCCAGGATTCTGGGAGCTTCCATGCTGGCTGAGAGTTTGATCCTTTCTGGCTTTAGAGGTTTTGCCGTAATATGTTGCAGCTCCTGCTCCTTCTTCTTTTTCTCCGCCTCTTCCTTCTCCTTGGCACGGTGAGCCAGGTCCTCCTTTGTTTTTTTCAGAAGATCCTCATAGGACTCATCCCGCTTGCGTGACTTGAGCTCCACTGCAGTGATGGACTCATAATAGCCTTCCTCAGTTCTGCGCTTGAACTTGCTCCTCAGCTCCTCTGACTCTTCTGTAGCTTTCTCATGGACAATTCTCTGGGCCTTTCTGAGTTTAACCACTTCTTTCAGCTGAGATTCCTCAGGTTTCTCAGCCTTTACCACCTCAAATGGTGTCTTTCCAGGTTCGGGCATAACTTCAGCTGCTTTAGCCTCTGGAGCGCGACGCAGATGAGTTCTGAAGTCCTCCTTCTGCTGGATCTCCAGCTTCACAGTGTGCTCAGCAGACCCCAGGCTGTTGTCTGCCACTACTCTGACCTCCCCCGAATCATAAGATTTGATTTCAGTGATCTCCAAATAGTAAATGCCGTCATAACGAAGTCGGTATCTTTTGCTTTTACGTATAAGTTGTCCGTTGAGGTACCAGTTTACCTTAGGGGCTGGATAACCAGTCACTCTGCAGCGGAACCGGGCAATGTCACCTTCCAGCACTCTGGCGGGTTCAGGTAGCAGGACTATTTCAGGCTTGGTCTTTTCAGATTCGTCGTCAGCGCTGACTCCAGATGGTCCTCCTTCGTGAGCTAAGCGCTCAATCTCATCAATCCTGTGCGCTCCCTTCCTGCCTTCAGGCAGCTGTGTTTCCTCAACAAGGCCCTTCTCATCCTTGACGATTAGGGTAGCTGAAGTCTGGTCAACTCCAAACTTGTTGGTGGCTCTGCAAGTGATGACGCCGCTGTCTCTAGCGTAAGCAGCTTCATAGTCGAGGCTGCAGTAGCCAAATTCATTGACCATGCGCAACCTGTTTGCAGCTGCCAGAGGTTTGCCATCATGGAGCCACTCCACTACCATGGTGGGGTCACCGATAGGAGTCAGTCTGCACTCAAAATGAGCTGGACCAAAACGCTTCATGCGAACAGATGTCAGCTTCTTTTTGAACTGTGGCTTCTGCTGCTTCTCTTTGTCGTAAAGGTCGCCCTCTTCCCACTGCTCTTGACCATATCTCAGATGGAGAGGCTCTACCTCTGGAGGTGCAATCTCCTTCGCCTTATATGTTCCTTTAGGAATAATGAGCTTCCGCTCCGGTTCAGGTACGACATCCACCTCAACATTGACTCTGCATCGAGTGGTGTCTCTACCAGCCTTGTTAATGGCTGTAGCTGTGTACCAGGCACTGTCTGAGCCAGCTGCTGAGGGAATGTGGAACTTGGCCTCGCCTTTTGAACCATCAATCCTAAAACACATCATTCAAGCAAAGCATTTATTTCAGTCCTCTAAAAGTGCATATAGTCTATCTATTATATAGTCTAAAGTGCATATAGTCTATCTATTATATAGTCTAAAGTGCATATAGTCTATCTATTATATAGTCTAAAGTGCATATAGTCTATCTATTATATAGTCTAAAGTGCATATAGTCTATCTATTATATAGTCTAAAGTGCATATAGACTTTCAGACTACCAAACGATTAATCACAGATACATACTTAATATGTGGATGCTTGTGTGGAGTGATGATGTCACTGTTTTTCAGCCAGACGATATCAGGCAGGGGGTTTCCAATGGCTTTCACAGCCAACTCAACCAGAGTGCCCTGCTTTACACTGATGTTCTTCAGTTTCTCAGTGAACTGTGGTCGCAACAAGGTTTCTTTTGCTGAGAAAGAAAAAGGACACTTACATGAAATCCTGAGAAATGTCAATTATGTTCTTCTGAATCTAATTCAGTCCCCTTATCTGAGTGCAGCCTTACCATCAACAGTGAGTGTAACAGACAGGGAAGACCGACCAGCTCTGTTCTGAGCAACAACCGTCCACTCTCCAGAGTCTTGCGGCATTGCTGGGACAACGATCAGCGACTGAGTACCATCCTCTTTAATTACTATCTTGTGGGTGTAGTCACTGACTATTTGTTGCCCTGAGAAAGGGACAAGCATCTTTTGATTATTGAGACAACTAATTGAGAATTGCACATTGCACACAGTAAAACGTCAGGTGTCTTGTACATACCATTGTGGAACCAGTAGGTGTCCGGCATTGGTCTGCCAACAACCTTCAAGTCAAATCTGGCAGTTTGCCCCTCGGAGCATTTTAGCGAGGAAGGCTTCATGACAAACACAGGTTTGTAGAGTCTTTCTAGCTGAGCCTCGTCTGTCTCATCAAGACGACGAGCTGGAGAACGTCCGGGCGAACGGCTGGGGGAACGGCCGGGTGAGCGGCTTAGAGAACGGGGAGACGTGGACCTAAGGACGTAATAAGTAATATATGTTCATTCGTCTGATCGTGAAACTTTATAAGTATTTCTTAGTATTTCTTACCTGATCCTCTGGACTGCTGGCTGTTGCAGGAATCTCTGAGGTGTTCCAGCCTCAGACGGCTCCACGTAGAGCTTCCCAGAGCTGACCGCATTTCCTTTTACATTGGTAGCAAAGGCAGTGTATACACCTTCGTCCATCGGAAGAACAACCGGCAAGCGAAGACTGGCCCGTCCATCCTGAAGGGCCTCCATCTGGTAATGATCTCCAGGCATGATCCGCTGACCATCTCTAAACCAGGCAATCTACCAGAGCACAAAACATCTCTGTTGAACTATATTTAACGCAGCGTAAATCCAGTGAAGTCAATGAAACCCTCAGTACCTTGGGAAGAGGCGTTCCAGACATCTTGCAGTGGAACGTGACACTCATCCCTTCCATGATCCTGTAGTTTTTAATGGGAGTGTCAAAGGCAGGCCGTACAGCTTCTGTGGGAGTGGCAGTCACCATCAGCTCTCCATCCTCTGTCACTATCTCCTTGTAGGTAATCTTCATGATGTCGAGTTCAATCTCCTGAATAATCCTCTGCTCAATGGCAGAAAGACAAAACTCCTGCATATATGAAGAGACAGTACGAGGCTGAATGTAGCATGTTGTTTGGGCACCTTCCGTATGAAGGGCAGGTCAAATATTTTCAAGAAAAAAAAAGTGCAGCTGTAACTGAACAGCCCCTTTACCATGACCATGATCAAAATGTAGTAATAATAATCTTCAAAAAAGATCAGAAGATCTTAAAAAGATAGGATCATTAAGAAAATAATAAACGAAAATGAATAATTACAAATTCAAATATTAACTTTGCCCTTACACCTGATTTTTGTTTCGGGCCAATGACAATATTATGAAGAATCAATAAAGAAGCGTGGTCCCATGCAGAGTAAGTGTAAATGACACGTGTACAAAGCTTTCGGATCCTTCTACTGACTACAACTGACTGACAACAAACTTCGAGGAATTTGATGTGGAGCCTGTTTTAATTGTAGTGACAGTAGCAGGAAAAGCTGTGAAACGGAAAAACAAAGTAAATTAGAGCTTAACTCTGGTTTATGGACCAACGTTTGGGTTCAGATGTATAATTTGTTATGTATGCATTTAATGGATAGTTTTCTTTGCACACGCTCCACTTTCACTCCTTGCTGATTGCAGTGTTGAATTGAATTATTGAATTTCCCCACTGCGGGATCAATAAAGAATGAGCTTAACTTATCTTATCTTATGTAGTCCTGTGTGTAATGTCTTTATAATCTACAGTCCTGTGTTTTGCATTAACTTTGTTCCATGACATTGAGTGTTGCACTCGCTCATGTTATCCTTTATTCATTTAAAAAAAACGGAATCTTAACGAGCCTGTGTGACAACTCTTCCAACAGCTGTTGGAATGATGCTCCTACCTGTCCTGAGATAACCGTGGTGGTCGGGTCTTTTGCTGAAATGGCGACAGGGGGAACGTCTCCCACTTTGGGCTCTTCTACCATGGCTGTCACTTCGGTCTTAAAGGTTGGTTCTTGTTCCTTCATGTAAGCGTCATATTCCTCTGTTAACAAAATAAAACTTTTACATTATCTCAGGAAAAGGAACATCCTCGTTTTGGTCCTTTATTATTTCTTTGGGCTGCTGTTGATTGAGAGATTTATGTACCTTCCTCCAGCAAACTGGCAGAGGCTGAGACCTCGCCGAGCTGATTCTTGGCAAAGACGGAGTATTGTCCGGCATCGTCGGAGAAGGTCATGGAGATCTCCAGTTTACAATGGCCAGTCTCCTTTTTATAAGCAACTTTGTATCTGATGAACGTGAACACAAAGTGCAGTATAAAGACCAAACAATGATGACAAGCTGCTGTACTCATTCTATACACAATATGAACTCTGTTTTACTATCTTGTAACATTTGGTAAAAATGTCAAGTTTATTCTGATGGTTGTGCTCAATAAATGTATTATTTATTTCATGTTGTCTGATTTTATGACTTTCTTTCTACTAAGCTCTGTACAGCATGTGAGCGTGCCACATACCTGTATCCGGTAGTGAGCGGTATGCCGCTCTTCTTCCAGATGATGTGTGGCTTGGGGCTTCCGCCGACCTGGCATTCAAACACAACACTTCCTCCTTCCACCAGCTTTTGGACGCTGGGGGTCTTGATGAAGAAGGGAGCGGAGGCAGCAGCTTCTGACTCGGCCACACTCACATCTTCTTTAGTTTCTACGCTTACACTGGAGATAGAAATATCATTAGAACCAAACTCTTTATTTTGTAACTATTGAAGTTTAAACATAATCCTGGGTTGAGTCATGCTTTCATCTACACTATGTTTACCAAGCATCTACTGATTTGTGCAAACTTTAAATTAACTTACGGCTTCTCGTGAGCAGATTCAATTTGTTCCGTGATGACAGCCATCTCCCCTCTGCTCTCAATGTCTTCAGACACTGCAGAGAACGATACAGCGTTTATAGCTGAAATTCGATTTGTTTGACATCTATGATGTGAACAACTGGACCAGTGTTTCTGTTTTTCACTGACCCCGTACGAGCAGGTAGCAGGAGGTGCTGACGGTTCCGGCCTCGCTGGTGGCAGTGCAGGTGAAACGTCCACTGTCCTCAGCGAACGCCTCGCGGATCACCAGCCGGGCAAAACTGTTCTCATAGCTGATCTGGAAGTCAATGGAGCTCTCGATCTTGTAGTCCTCTCTGAACCACATGACAGCGGGTGTAGGATGACCACTGATCTGGCACTGCAGAGTGACAGACTCGCCCTCGGTCACGTTTGTATTCTTCAGGCCCTACAAATACACACAGGACATTTAGAAAATGCCCCTTCCTCAAAGTATCAAATCACTTTTTGCAGTAAGGAGCAGAATGGAGCCACTTACTGACACCACTGTTGGCGGAACTGCTCCCCCAGCAGAAGGCACAGCTGCTGCCTCCACCACCTGTTGGACAGTCACAGAGAGAAATGCATGTATTTTCTTATTTCTTTAAAACACAAATAAAAGGTTGTTTACATCCAATTTGATGAAGAAAGAATGATAAAGCACACAAGGATGGAGGGAAGCCTGGATGGGCTCAAGAGGTGAGGATGAAGAGGTCAATAGCACTGAAGAGCATGTTAAAACCTGTATTAGTGGGTGTTGGACTATCACAGACCTCAAGAAAACCAGACATACAGGTACAGTGTACATTATCTATTTGTTGTAAAGGTCTTTAAATGTGAGGAGCAGGAAGAGTCAGCTCCTTATATGTAAACGTTCCACACACAAAAAAAATCAAAACTGATTCTTGCTTGTTTAGAAACTGACCTCATTTACTAATCAGGTTTTCTTGCAGCCCACTAAACTACTGTACTTCACAAACCTGGGCTCCCAAGTCCTCACACATTCTCTCCATGCCCCCAGAGTACACCACCACCGTCTTTAACTCGGTGCCAGAGACACTCAGAGTTTGGTCAGTGAAGGCTTTGAATGGTGGAGGGACAGGCTCTGGTGTCAGCCTTGTTTCTACCACTCTACGAGACGGACTGGGAGACTTGACGGGCTTGATGATCTTTCTAGCGGTGACAGAGGAGGAGGACAGCTCTTTCTGCAGAGCGGCAATAGCTGAGCCAGCGAAGGAAACCTGACCGGCCCAGAGAGGAGGAACAACCACACCATCATCAAGAAAATGTGCTGAACTGCAGAAAAGTCTTTACCATAGCACAGAGAGGAGCCTACATTACATTAGTTATGTTGTGAATTCATGGATAAGAGGCTATAGAATGAGGCCGTTCATCCATTAAGGCAGTGCAGTAGAGGTTAAAGGCAGATTCCTCATTGCTGTATTGTAGATAGCATCACTTCTACTTCTACTACAGTTCATCACAAGTTTGCATTTCAGGCAAGCAGCAAAAACCCATCATTCATTTTCTTTTGATACTGTGTCGACGCCCTAGACAAGCAACACTCCAAACTCAAAAGGGTTGAATATTTTACAGATCAAGTGTCAGAAAGTTGACTTGTGTGTAGACTTTATGGACATAGGCCGTTTACAATGGAACTGGAAACATTTTGAACAACAAGTTGAGAGGTGTCATCATCCAATGGAGTTGTCAGTTACAGGCGTAGAGTCTAGTCACTGTACTGTCCACGCAGGGGAAGTGAGTGTAAGATGGACCTAACCTATAGCGGTTCTGAAGGTAAAATGACATTTCATGGAAGTGTTGTGTTATTTCTACTGCTTGCCTGATGCTACCTGTCCTTACCTCAGAGATAGACTCAGGTTTCGGGACAGGAACCTTAGAAACTGTGAAATGTGGAACTGGAGAGTGAGTGGAACCAGAGTCCACATGGGGGAGATCTGTTGCTCTCTGAATCTGGAGTAATCAACAGAGTTCAAAGAGTGTCAAAGCCTCAAAAGGACAATCTAAGAAATACTGGAGCAATTGATGTCGTTATGAAGCGATTGGTCCTTTTGGATGTTATGACTTGGATCTGAGAATCTGAGAATCTTTGTCCTTTATAGCAGTGGTGGTATTTAGATTATTTGACCGTTTTTAAATGTCTGCTAGAAGCATAGTAGACAGAACTTTCTGCCTCTGATTTGGTCAGATCTCTTATTAATGCTGTTGGAGGCCTATCTAACCTGAGGCAGTGGCAGGGTTGGGTCAGGGCTTAGCTCCTGAGCAGTAATGTGACCAGCCTGCCCTCTTGTTGTCCGGCCGCCTCGATACTCTTGATTGGCAGCCATCTCTACAGACTCCTCCTCTTCCACTCGACCACCTTCAACATGCACAGGCATACGGGCACGAGCAAGGTCGATGGCAGCCACCACTTTAGCCACCACCCCTGCCTTTTTCCCTCCCTCAGCCTGTAGACAAGCAACAGCACAGATCTCAGGACATTTTCCCCACAAATCGACAATGGAGGAGATGTAGCTGCATCCTGATCTAAAGCTCAAACCTTGGACCATTTCTTTGGCAATGAAATGTATAAATACTTAATCATAAATAGCAACACCACAACTGGTTCTGATAGAAACAGGGGAAGAGTAAAATGAACCACAAAAAATCTAATCCCAAAATAAATGAATCCCACAGCAACGGTCACGTTATGAAAAGTTAGCTGCTGCTCATGCTGGTGTTATGATTCGTTTCCCTTTTCTTCTTTGTGGGTTTTTGTTTTCGTCCCACTTCCTGTCTCGGTTCGTCATTGTCTCCACCTGTTGTTAATTTCCTGTTGAGTTGTATTTGAGTTCCTCCCTTTGTCTTGTGCTTTGCTGGCTGATTATTGGCTGTTACTGCGTTTCGTATGTATGTAAGTGATTGTGTATCTGGTTTGGTTAATGAATGTTACCGGTTTCGTATGTATTTGGATTTAGTATTATGTCATGTTCAAGTTTTGGTTTAATGTTAAGTCTTATAGCTCCAGGTTTTGGTTTTTGTTATTAGTAACTGTGTCCGTATGAAGTTCAGTGTTAAAGTCTGCTCATGCTTGTCCTCCTTCTTTTGTGTTGTAAGTGTTACTACTCATTGGGTAATTGGTGTTACTATTTGGTATTTGGTTTCTTGTCACGTTAGGGTTAGACAGCAAGTTCATGTTTTGTTTATTTAGTTCTTAGTCACCCGTGTGTTTTTTTTCTTCTTTCTTTAAATTAAATTATCATTTATTACTTCTGTGGTCGTGCGAGTGGGTCCTCCCCAGTTAGTTTGTTAGTGAGTGTGGTATTTTCGAGTCTTGTCATCAGGGGATTAGGCTCTAGGAGGTAGAGCTTCCCCCTTCCAGTGAGTTTGGCGCCATCGAGTGGCGAATTCGAGTCAGTACCAGGGGCTTAGGGTTCTCCTACCCCTGGTACTTCCAGTTAGTTTAGTGCGCGTTGTAACAGCTGGAGGATCATTGGTCAAGGGAGCACTGCTCCACTGGGCTAATGAACAACCAGCAGACCTGGACCTGTGTGATGTCATATGATGAGATCATATCTCATGTGTCATGTGTCTGTATTTGAACGACTGAAGCTGTGGTCACTTGTCACCCTCCCAACTCCTGATGATGTGGGTGAAACTGGCCTCATCTAGTTCTGGTTCCTCCGATGATCGACTCCATTCAAACAGTGTGAGACCGATAACCACCACAGCTGATACACACCAGTAACTGGTACAACTGTCCTACTCTTCATGTCAATGGAAATGCTGATGGGTCAACAATGAAGAACAAACCCAACTCGGGAAGGGACCGGACGATGGGGGGTTGGATGACCTGTAGGTGAGACTTGCTTTCTTTAAACGCAAACGTTTTTGGAGTAAAGATGAAGTGTCTGTACCCGTCCCTGATGGGTCCAACGCTGGCATTTCACTCAAACTACAAAACGAGTTCATTAGTCAGATGATTTCCAAATGGACAGCATGGATCTTCCTAATTCAAGACCAGAACTGTTAAAGATATTAAGTGTGTGCAAACATTGGTTGACATCATTCACATCCATATGATATGAAATTCTGCTTTCATGTCGTGGTTCAGCATCTAGTGGCCACCAGAGGAACTGCAGCTACACTCCAGGCTCATCATTTACAGCAGTGATGCACATCTGCTGATCCAGGTAATTAGCAGAGTTCCAGCTGGAGAACGTCTGCTGTCGCTGATCAGCTTAAACAGGAGTCACTGATCGGTGCCGTTTCTGCAGGATGATTTGTGCCCCTGAACCATAATGTGCGTTTCACATTACAAGAGTAATGACACTCTTCTGCCACTGCCGCTCCTCCAGACTGCTCACCCCTCTTACCCCAGAGATTTGCTGCTCCTGGCCCAAATGGGGGCTGCTGGGAACAGCTGTGCCGACCTCATCTCCCCGCTTCCAGGGCGGCAGGACGTCAGCGGCAGCTGCCTGCTTCTGTGTAGTGATGGGGGACTTGACAGGCCTGGAGGGGAGCCACAAACATCAGTGGGTTTTTTGTTTGCTTCCTTATTGTGGTCATCTTAAAGATCAGTTGAGTGTTTTTGTCATCTTCCGAAACATCCACCTACCTGACAGGTGTGGGTGTGGGAGCCTTCACGTGTCTGACTGGTGATGGCGACTGCTGGCGCCCGCCAGTCACCTTGGAGACCAATGAGGACGGGGTCGGGGATTTGGACGTAGGCTTTGGAGGGACTCTGGGTGGTGTCTTATGAGCCAGAGGCTGAGACAAGTCGGTGCCCTCCACCTGCATCTCCAACAACATTATGAGATGAAGTCAGTAGAAGTTGTGGTGACGCTTATGATATTCAGAAAAAGCAAAAATAAACTGAGATACAAAAAGGACTAATTAACTCAATAATATGGGATTGTATTATATATAAAACTTGGAATTAATTACATGTGATAGTAATATAAAGACAATAGGCGACATCAAGATGAGATTAGATTAATACAGCACAAAAACGGAGAACAGAGAAAGTGAAATTAGGTGGAATGAATCAAAGAGATGCTGGAATATCATTCAATGAAACTCGGTTACAAATTACAATAGGAATTCTCTAAATAAATGAGTCACATGCTGTAATCTGACATAAACATGGCAGAATGAATCGCTATATTAAAAATTAGTTTGAGATTAAATTAGAAAAAACAAGACTAAAAATATTTTCTAGATGGTCTATGTAACCTGAAAAGCTGAACTCACCGTCTTGCTTTTCTTTGCTGGAACAGCTTCTTCACCTGAACAGATTTAAACCACAGAAAATTAAAGCCTATTTACAGCAACACATTTTCAAAGCAGAACTTGCATTTAAATGCTTTTTTTTCATGTCAGCAAACAAAGTTTTTTTTTTTTACTGAAAGAGATTTTGCTGAATTCCATATTTTTATTTCAACCCAACGTTTAAAGTCAATTAAAGATGTCTCTAAATATTTGACTATTGCATCAGATCTGTAGGTTATTCGTGATCTGAGCCCCTCACCCTGAACCAGCAGCTCAGCGGTGGACGTGGCCCGTCCGCTGCTGTTGGTGGCGGTGACAGAATACGTCCCAGAATCCTCTGGGAAGGCCTCGGCGATCAGCAGACTGTACAAGTCTCCGTCCTGGAGGATCCTGAAGTCGGCCGAGCTCTGGATCTCGGCTCCCTCTCTGTAGAACTTCACCACAGGTGTTGGGATCCCAGAGACTCGGACATCCAGTCTCACCTGGCTGCCCTGTCTCACTGTGGAGCTCTGCAGTCTCTGTAGGAAAGTGGGAGGCGCCGTCTCCGCTGCAGAGGAAACAACATCAACGCCTGATACATGCTTTACCACAACCGCCGTAACCCTGCATAGACTGGCAGCATGAATAGGTGCTGATGGTTTTTAGAGAGAGAGAGTTTCTCAAATGGTTGTCTGTACATTTTACAGTATGTCATTTAAACAGCATTTTGATGTACATGTGAAAGCGCACCGGCGGTCTGACCTGTGACGAGCAGCTCGGCGGTGCTCGTGGCTTGTCCAGCTCCATTGGTGGCTCTGACAGAAAATCTTCCGCTGTGTGCGGCGGTCACAGCAGGGATCCTCAGAACAGCGCGGCCGTCGCTGAACGAGATCTGAACGCCGGGCAGAGCGGCGGTGGAAAGAACCTGGCCATCACGAAACCAGCTCACCTCAGGAACTGGAGAACCTGCAGAGGACACAAGAACCGGTTGACTTTGAGATGACCTCCTAAACTACAGCCAACAGCCTCCTGATGTGAAACAGCAGCTCCACCACTTACCACTAACTTGAGCCTGGAACGTTGCGGCACTACCCTCCAGTGCCACAACGTTCTGCAGCGGCTGCGTGAACGTCGGCGCCTGTGTGGACATGTTGGTCGGCACCCTGCAGCAAACAAATAAGATGAGTGACCCGGGTCCATACATCACAACCAGAACATCAGCTTATCTGTCACAGTAACTTTGTGTCTGGTTCATTTTTGGAAAAGTCAGTAAATATTCTTTATACAAACAGGGTTTTTTCAAAATGAGAAGAAATATTAAACGAAACAGGAAAATGCTCTGGGTTAGATTCAGTCTGAAAACAACTGTGTAAAGTTGATTCTGTCAATTCAATCATTTTCTTGTAATAGTTGTGTTTCAGTGTGAATATTTAGCCATGATACACCTGGACCTATTGATTATTAATTAATGCCAGTACGTCTACGTTCTGACCTTAACCCTGAATTACTGGGTGGTGACCAGCCTTTGACAGACTGGTGTCTTTCAGCTGTTGCTCTTTGCAGATGCATGACTTCATCATGTTTTTGGACTGAAACTCAGACTCAGATTCTGTTTCTGTGTATTCTAAGGTGCGCTGATAAATGAGAAGCTAAAGCAACAGTTAAGCCAATCAGTCAATGCCAACAACAGACATTTCTGTTTCTTAGAACCGAAATGTGAAGCGAGTGAGACGACAAATTTCAGCAGGAGTCGAGAGCTACTGCAGCACTTTCTATCTACTAAACAAGCCAAAAGTGGAATTAGCAGCTAGAATGATGTGACCTTGCTACAAACGAGGGCGCGGGACTCTCAGCAGAAGCCTCCCCCATGTTCTGGGCTTGGTCTTAGGTCCGGGGTAAATTTAGAGTTTTTATTTATATCCGCGCCCTCGCGGCTGTTCGGGGAGAAGAACACACAAACTTTCTGTTTAGTGTCAAGTGGGACTTCTACATCGTTTGTTAAAGGGAGTTTATAGATCTGTCAAGTGCTGCCTTAAAATGCAACTTTAGATGATTCTTTGTTTTAACTGCCACACTTCATTAAACTTCTCCTGTTTATTCGCTTGGTCAGCTTGATTAAAATGGCTTTTAGCGAGTGTTTGATTCTGTTCAGCAGGTTTCTGAAAATATTGAGCTTTTATTGTGAAGCAGCTTGGGGGTTGCCGCCTGGTAACCTCTTTAGACATCTGTTGGCCTGCAGCACCAGGTTAAAAGCCACCTGTTCGTAATCAGGCTGTTTCAGCCACATGCGTGTGAAACTGTAGCTGAATTGACTCTTCAGTCGGGGGCATCACAGGCTGGATGGGGCATATTTTAATGCTCAACATCGAGACAAAAAGCAAAAGTAAAAACTACTATTAGCATCACTGTCAATATTGTCAATATTTGTGTAAACGTACAAGAGCTTTTTTCCAGTTTCCTCCTACTGCTTGTCAAGTCAATTCATCTATACAAAGTGAAGTTGTTGCAATATTTTACTTTTATTTTCAAATGACTTCTATTTCACCAGGTGAAATGTGATTTGATCTGCAGTCATTGTTTCCCTCAACAACCTTAAAGGACAATGTACAAGTACTTATTATATACTAACTAAGTTTTTCCTTTACTCTATCACATTTTTCATGGAACAAGTTAGACTGACAAAACTAATTTATTATTAACGTATTTCCGAACATTTATCAACAACATTTTACAACATGGGGAAAAATGTTCAAATGAATAAATAAAATGTAATTCTAATATGTCTAAAAACCCAAATACAACCACATGAAACCAAGTTCCATATTTCTTACGTATTCTATGAATAACTAGTCTTAGTGCATGAAACTCAATATTTATTCTATGATTTAAAATGTAACTATTGTTTAAGAATATATATATTTATTTATTTAAGTCATGAATCATCCAAGAAAAAAAATCTAATTGTAATTATCTAATGGGAAAAACAAGCACTGATTCATTTGCTTGAAGTAAATCAGTGTTAAATCAGTCAACCTCACATCCATGTCCTTTGAAAAGAAAAGTGCAGAACCAGTCGATCTACTGACGTCATTAATCTCAGTCTTTCTGGTCTAATGTTGAACTCGTCAGAACAGCTGCGGTTATTTTCTTCCATCAGCTGATTTGGGGGGATGGTGTCGAGTTTCTCAGAGTAGAGTCAACACAGACCCTCAATCAACCAAACCACACAACAATAACCCAAGAACTGTTGTGTTGGATCGAACCAGATCCACTCTGCTGATATTTCCAGTTCAGAATCTGAGCGACACATATGGCAGCGGCCAAAAATACCCCAAGCCCTGCAGACCCCGCCCTGACCTGTCCAGGATGACTGACAGCCACCATGTGCACATAGCTGGAGGTGAACTGATAGGCCTGCTGCCGATTCCCTTAAAAAGCCATGGGCCCAGCTGACAGGCCTCTCTCATGCACTCAGCAGCTATTCTTGGCCTTCCTCTGATCCCTGATCAGCCTCCTGCACGCAGCCTCATCCAACTGCACCAAACTACTGCAAAAACCCCAACAGCCAAACGCAGTTCAGCAAAAAACGGTCCCAATGTGACCAGAGCCCCTTTAAACCACGAGTCAGCGCAGACAGACATTACAAAGTTACTCACTTGTTTCCACAAGAGTGCCTGGTTCTGCTGGGACGGAGCCCCGAAGAATCTCACAAGTCTCCTTATCCAGAAAAATCCAAGGTGGGAACGGTCGAGCCTCAAAAAAACAAAACTACACAGTTTGAGGCAGTGTAGTTTTGCTTTCCCTCGTCCTCGCAATCCCTCCACCCGAGGCGAGGCTGGGAATGCTCCAACTGCTCAGGAGGGCCCAGACGGTGGTTTAGGTTTTTATACAGGGGACAACCTACATCATCCC
The DNA here is from genome assembly GCA_030770545.1 of Macropodus opercularis. Classification (NCBI taxonomy): domain Eukaryota; kingdom Metazoa; phylum Chordata; class Actinopteri; order Anabantiformes; family Osphronemidae; genus Macropodus; species Macropodus opercularis. The sequence continues at coordinate 20,569,680 of CM061109.1, forward strand.
TGCACCCACGCTCCCCATAGGCTGGGCGGGACCCGTAGGGGGGCATGATGGGACATTCCAGCATTCATCCAACCTCCTCCCTGCCAGAGCCTCCCCCCATCAGTTTTGATCTGGCTTTGATTCAGATCAATTGCTGGACAGCAGCTCGGTGAGACGTCTCATTGAGGCATTTGGTTTGTTAGAGTGTTAAAGAAAAGCAGAGGACCCGAGAATCCACGAGAACTGTGGCCATCATTAAATAAGTGCTGACCAGAAGGAGGCAGAAGCTGTCCCTGTCACTCAAACGCTCCCTCCCAGCCCAGTTACAACAGACTCAACTCCGTTTCACTTCTTCCACTGGCGTCAGGCCTCGGCCCCAACGTTCTGTTCCACTCTGAACCAACATCCTGCAGCTCCTGGCAGGTTTGGTAACAACCCTCACTCAGCTGCCCGTCGTCCATCATCCATCCCTGCAGCAGCAAGAACACGACACACAGACTGCAGCGGAACGCAGGCCCGGACGAGCCAGTCCTGACTAAGCCCACGGACGAAATACAAGCGGCACGTGAACTGGAGAAAGACAGAGCGAGCTCACGCTGGTCCCAACGCCGCCACACAGACAGGCGTCCGTCCTGCTCAGTGTTTGACTGGCTCTGATCTAGGGCCTCTGGCCTGGTTCTGTGTCGGTTGACTCCGTCCCGCCTCGATGGGACCAGAACCTGTTTTCAGGTTCCGTTAAGGTCCACATCGTCCAGAACATGCGTCTCGCTTTTTCAACTGCCCCAGAAATTACATTTGTGACACTTTTCTAATTTATCGACTTTAACCTGTCAGTAGTAGTTTATGCTGTAAACGCCGGTAGCTGGTGGCGTCCGTTGGCTTGTGGGCTGATGCGGACGGAAGCATGTACAGTGTGTGAAGCAGCAGAAGGTTGACCTTCGTCCCTGGACCTCTGAGCCCAGGTCAGATGCTTCTGACGTCGTCTCTGGTTGGGGGCGGTTCAGGTGTTGGTTCCGTCCACTCACCTTTCCACACTGTCAGCAGAGCATGAAACGAAGAAAGGTCCACAGTCTGCGACGGCTGCGTCGCGTGTGCGTGTTTCTTTTGTAGTAATATATGATTAGAGCAGATCAGGCATCTTAAGTAGCGACGACCGCGTTTATGCTCTGCTGTAAATCCTAGAATACGGCCGCACAACATTTTTAGGGCGGCTTGACGATGGAGCCAGTGGTTCCATCACTGGGTTTGGATCTTCAGCGGTGCTGAGTCTCCCACTGAACCACACTGGGACCAGTTAAAGGCTCAGGAAACAGGAGGTGTTTGAGCTTCATTAGCTGATTAGAGACATCATGAACTTTCTGAGATAATGAATTTTGCATTTTTATCATCTAAATGAGAAGAAATAAATGGTTGGACTATGTCACTTGTGTGTCATGTATGAAATAAAAACAACTCAGTTTTAGATGAGGTTGAGTTAAGGTTTATCAGAACCAGCGACTGACCTTTTGGGTCTGGTCTGACACACAGAACCTGGAACGTCATGATGCTGCCTTTGTTGATATTAGCCTAATGCAGGAGGAGCGAATTGTCTGCGGCGTGTTTCCCTTCATCTCATCAAACAGTTGATGATGACATCTGCTTCAGTGAGTTTGTGTCTCCTCTGGTTTTCTATCTATTCCATCCACTAACATGCCTCCATGTCCACATGTGACTAACTTTGTCTCTGTTCTCTCCTAGTTGTGTTTCTCTCTTTCTGTCTCTATTCTCATCTCCAGGTATCGTCAGACTCAGAGTCGTGTGTCTCAGTGTTCAGCTGCTGGTCCAACCATCCTGCCTGAGTCTGTTGTTGTTGTTGTTGTTGTTTTCTCTCTTCTCTATCCCTTCACTCCAACCGGTCGAGGCAGATGTTCTCCCACTGATCCTGGGTCTGCTGGAGGTTTCTTCCTCCATAGAGGGAGTTTTTTCACTGTTGCTATTAAATATATAATTTCTTGATAAAAGCTGCTCTATGTGGGATCGGTTGGGTTCAGTTGTGTCAGGTCTTAAACATCACTGTAAAGAGCCCTGAGATAACTGATGTTGTGAATCGGTGCCATAGAAATGAAGTTGAATTGAACTGGACTGAAACCCATGCGAGGGGTAGTGTTGGTTCACCAGCTGGTCTGTTTCTGTTTTGGGTGTTTGGGGGCTCAGGTGTCAGACGGGACAGCTGGTGGACACTAAATCCTGCTCAGACCACCAGGACCCTCTACAGGCTTCTCACCAGTCCTGCAGCAAACCCACCTGACCAACCTGTTCCCAGGTACTAAAATAGTTATGGAACCGGGTCATGTTTGTTGGACTCAATTACAGATCTTCTAATCAGCCAGACTAACACGACTCAGCAGTTTTAAACATACATCATTTTTAATGTGGCTGAAGTCAGAAGACACAAAACACCACTGACCACAAGGAACTAGGGGACATGGTTCAAAGCTTCTAGGGACCCTAGAGGTCCTGCGTAAGGGAAGCGCATTACTTAGTGATGAGGCGAAGGAAACTGGTCTCTGGACAAAGCATTGTCTTGATTGTGAAAAGTTAAAAATTGGGGTTCACCAAATACAATTGTTCATCTGTACAGCTGAACACCACTGCCTGTACTAAACATACAGGAGTGTAAAGCAAATAAAAAAGACTGCAGAAACACCTGTGGTGGCATCTGCGTCAAAACAAATTGGTGCGAACATGAACACCAAACATATATAACTTATATTTAAAGAAACAGCGAAATCAGCACCAAAGTATGGCTGTAGAAGACAGCGCGTCCAGCAGGGGGCAGCACAGCACCGAGTCCAACAAGTGACCTTCACGCAGCTGGAAGCAAAGTACACGGATGTGAAGTCTGCGAAATATCAGCTTGTAATTTAAATGATACAAAACACACACGCAGTCACAATCACAATAAAGCAGGTCATCAGAAAATTATAATCAAATCATAAAGAAATTGAATTAGTGAGGGAATGAAAATAAGGAAAACCTGTCATATGTATGTAATTCAAATAAAACCCACTCAACTCAGCTAATAATAATAATAATGATGATGATAATAATAATAAGAAGAACTGTTTTTCTTTACTCACTCGAGGTTCTGACGATGTCAGTGACGTGTTGACCTCCTGCCGTCTGTTAGCATTAACACAAACACTGAGCTTTTTAATTTGATTCAGAAATGAAACATTTTTCATTTTCTGATTCTCAAACGGGCAAATTAACTTTGCTTTGATCCCAACGAGGACCCAGGATCACTCCCTCCCCCGACATCATCGTCAGAGCTGAGGGGGAACGGCTGAGTTCTGATGACCTTATTTCCTTTTATTGAGATCTGGATGGTTTTCACTGTAGATAAAATGATGTGGACCCCTGGTTCTGGTTGTCAGAGTTGGAACCAGTCAGTCCAGAGTGAGACACATGAATGTAGTGTAAATAAGCAGTTTTTACTGATGGAGTTGTTTGATGCACCTGTGTGTGTGTGTCGGGGTCGGTGGTTAATGTTTGAGCTGCAGAGGAAGAGAAGAGAAGAGAGAGAAAGAGGGAGAGAGAGAGAAAGAGGGAGAGAGAGAGAAAGAGGGAGAGAGAGAGAAAGAGAGAGAGAAAGAGGGAGAGAGAGAGAAAGAGGGAGAGAGAGAGAAAGAGGGAGAGAGAGAGAAAGAGGGAGAGAGAGAGAAAGAGACAGAGAAAGAGGGAGAGAAAGAGAAAGAGGGAGAGAGAGAGAAAGAGGGAGAGAGAGAGAAAGAGGGAGAGAGAGAAAGAGGGAGGGAGAGTGAAAGAGGGAGGGAGAGAAAGAGGGAGAGAGAGAGAAAGAGGGAGAGAAAGAGGGAGAGAGAGAGAAAGAGGGAGAGAGAGAGAAAGAGGGAGAGAGAGAAAGAGGGAGGGAGAGTGAAAGAGGGAGGGAGAGAAAGAGGGAGGGAGAGTGAAAGAGAGAGAGGGAGAGAGAGAGAAAGACGGAGAGAGAGAGAAAGAGAGAGAGAAAGAGGGAGAGAGAGAGAAAGAGGGAGAGAGAGAGAAAGAGGGAGAGAGAGAAAGAGGGAGGGAGAGTGAAAGAGGGAGGGAGAGAAAGAGGGAGAGAGAGAGAAAGAGGGAGAGAGAGAGAAAGAGGGAGAGAGAGAGAAAGAGGGAGAGAGAGAAAGAGGGAGGGAGAGTGAAAGAGGGAGGGAGAGAAAGAGGGAGGGAGAGTGAAAGAGGGAGGGAGAGAAAGAGGGAGAGAGAGAGAAAGAGGGAGAGAGAGAGAAAGAGGGAGAGAGAGAGAAAGAGGGAGGGAGAGTGAAAGAGGGAGGGAGAGTGAAAGAGAGAGAGGGAGAGAGAGAGAAAGAGGGAGAGAGAGAGGGAGAGAGAGAGAAAGAGAGAGAAAGAGGGAGAGAAAGAGGGAGAGAGAGAGAAAGAGGGAGAGAGAGAGAAAGAGGGAGGGAGAGAAAGAGGGAGAGAGAGAGAAAGAGGGAGAGAGGGAGGGAGAGTGAAAGAGGGAGGGAGAGTGAAAGAGGGAGGGAGAGAGGGAGGGAGAGTGAAAGAGGGAGGGAGAGAAAGAGGGAGGGAGAGAGGGAGGGAGAGTGAAAGAGGGAGGGAGAGAGGGAGGGAGAGAGGGTCTCTGTAAAATGAGCTTTCATGGTTTTTAATGAAGCTCGGAGGACTTAATCAAAGCCTCTGAGCCCCGAGTGTCAGAGTCTCTGTCCAACTCTTCATTATTGCAGAGCGACAGTTTGAGGCTGGGTCGCATCCACTCGTTCTTCTCTCTGAAACCATCCGCTGGCTCCGGTTTACTCGGAGCCGCCGCTTCACATTTATTGACTCTTATCATGGGTCAGTATCAGCCAAGCCCAGCTTCACCTCTAACATGTCCATTTCCTGATCAAACACCTTTTTCTGCTGACACACTTTGAAACAGTGGGGCCGGTCCGATCCCGACTCAGGTCTGAGCCTGAGCAGCTGTCAGCAGACTGACACGGGGTCACTCGATGTCAGAGTCTCTGCTGGCCTCAGATCAGCAGTCTGCAGGTCCCACATGAAACAGGAAGTGACCTCAGTGCCTGGCCCTGTGGTCTGGGCCGGGCTGAGGGGCCATATGGCTAAACCCCCGTCCCCAGAGTCCTGTTCCATCATCCGTCAGCTCCGCTCCATATTCAGCAGCCATGCAGGAGCCCAAAACTCATCTCAGATTTATGAGGCCCCCTCCTGAACTGGAACATTGCTCTCGGCTGTGACACCAACGCCGGGTATGTCTGTTTGGATTTTCCCTCAGTTAGTACAAAGATCCCTGATGGTACTGTGGCCTGGGAGGAAGGCTGCCGGGAGAAAGCAGCCTGATTCTTCTCCCGACTCTGTGAACTACTCTGCACCAGCAGAACCTGCAGGATCTGTTTCAGCTTCTCCCCGTCTGGATCTGCTGACGCACCGGGACCTTCTAATAAGGACTGAGCTGCTGACGTCTGAGGTAGTTGTGTTTGTGTTATGATTAAATGCTTACTGAGTTTAACCTTTGACCCTGGGGCCCATCAGGGCAGAGAGCTGATGATAAGGTGTTTGTGTGCTCTGATGAAGATTGATGATCACATTAATAATCCCACTGACGAAAATCTTTAATTTGTCCTGCAGGCACCCAAATTTCTCCAGAAGTGTTTTTTTAATCTGAAATGTGAACAGATGTTGGACGTTCAGAGACACACAGATCAGAGCAGTGTGACACACAGACCCACTTAGAGCTGAGCAGGAAGGACCACAGTCTCAGAGAAGGTTCTTTTCGATAATAAAAATAATAAAGAATCATTTAATACCCAGGGCCTATTGTTTCACCTCTTCCCCGGCAGCAGACAGTTGGGTCCTGTCAATTCCTCCATCTGTCTCCAACTGGCTGCGTTTGGCACCTCCTGTGGAAGCCAGAGGACGGGGCTGCGGCTGCCAGCTCTCCGTTGTCGACATCTGCTGCATTCGAGTCAGTGGGAAAACTCAAAGACAACCCTGCTGCCTGTCAGGGTGGAATGGCTGCACCCAAGCCAGACATCAGTTCTGCTGGTGCAGTGTGAGTGATGTCATGTAGAAGATGTAGAAGATTTGAGGCGAGAGAAAGGTTGGAGGGGCCTCAGATCACCGACCCTCTACTGGGATCAGGTTGTTGACATTTACTTAAACAAAGAGGCAGCAGAGCTCTCTGAACCCTGAGGACAGCGGTTCCTGTCTATCCTGTGATCTGGACCTGCACCGTGTACAGCTTCATCAGTTACATCTACAGTTACAGCTACAGCTACAGCTACAGTTACAGTTACAACTACAACTACAGTTACAACTACAGTTACAGTTACGACCACAGTTACAGTTACAGCTACAGCTACAGTTACGACTACAGTTACAGTTACGACCACAGTTAGAGTTACAACTACAGTTACAGCTAAAGTTACATCTACAGTTACAGCTACAGTTACAGTTACAACTACAGTTACAACTACAGTTACAACTACAGTTACAGTTACGACCACAGTTACAGTTACAGCTACAGCTACAGTTACGACTACATCTACAGTTACAACTACAGTTACAACTACAGTTACATCTACAGTTACAGTTACAGTTACATCTACAGTTACAACTACAGTTACAGTTACAGTTACAACTACAGTTACAGTTACAGCTACAGTTACATCTACAGTTACAACTACAGTTACAGCTACATCTACAACTACAGTTACAGTTACAACAACAGTTACAGTTACAACTACAGTTACAGTTACAGTTACAACTACAGTTACGACTACATCTACAGTTACAGTTACAACTACAGTTACGACTACATCTACAGTTACAGTTACAGCTACAGCTACAGTTACAGTTACAGTTACAGCTACAGCTACAGTTACAGTTACAGCTACATCTACAACTACAGTTACAGCTACAGTTACAACTACAGTTACAGTTACAGTTACAACTACAGTTACGACTACATCTACAGTTACAGTTACAGCTACAGTTACAACTACAGTTACAGTTACAACTACAGTTACAGCTACAGTTACAGTTACAGTTACGACTACATGTACAGTTACAGCTACAGTTACAGCTACAGTTACAACTACAGTTACAGCTACAGTTACAGTTACAGTTACGACTACATGTACAGTTACAGTTACATCTACAGTTACAGCTACAGTTACAGTTACAACTACAGTTACAGTTACAACTACAGTTACAGTTACAACTACAGTTACAGCTACAACTACAGTTACAGCTACAGTTACAGTTACAACTACAGTTACAGCTACAGTTACGACTACAGTTACGACTACATCTACAACTACAGTTACAGCTACATCTACAACTACAGTTACAGCTACAGTTACAACTACAGTTACAGTTACAGCTACAGTTACAACTACAGTTACAGCTACAGTTACAGCTACAGTTACAGTTACAGTTACAACTACAGTTACAGCTACAGCTACATCTACAACTACAGTTACAGCTACAGTTACAACTACAGTTACAGTTACATCTACAACTACAGTTACAGCTACAGTTACAACTACAGTTACGACTACATCTACAGTTACAGTTACAGTTACAGCTACAGTTACAGTTACAACTACAGTTACAGCTACAGTTACAGTTACAGTTACGACTACATCTACAGTTACAGTTACAGCTACAGTTACAGTTACAGCTACAGTTACAACTACAGTTACAGTTACAACTACAGTTACAGCTACAGTTACAGTTACAACTACAGTTACATCTACAGTTACAGTTACAGCTACAGTTACAGTTACAACTACAGTTACAGTTACAACTACAGTTACAGTTACAGTTACAACTACAGTTACAGCTACAACTACAGTTACAGCTACAGTTACAGTTACAGTTACAACTACAGTTACAGCTACAGCTACATCTACAACTACAGTTACAGTTACAGTTACTACTACAGTTACAGTTACAACTACAGTTACAGTTACAGCTACAGTTACTACTACAGTTACAGTTACAACTACAGTTACAGTTACGACTACATCTACAACTACAGTTACAGCTACAGTTACAGCTACAGTTACAGTTACAGTTACAACTACAGTTACAGCTACAGCTACATCTACAACTACAGTTACAACTACAGTTACAGTTACAGTTACAGCTACAGTTACATTTACAACTACAGTTACAGTTACGACCACAGTTACAGTTACAGCTACAGTTACAACTACAGTTACGACTACATCTACAACTACAGTTACAGCTACAGTTACAGTTACAGTTACAACTACAGTTACAGCTACAGCTACATCTACAACTACAGTTACAGCTACAGTTACAACTACAGTTACAGTTACATCTACAACTACAGTTACAGCTACAGTTACAACTACAGTTACAGCTACATCTACAACTACAGTTACAGCTACAGTTACAACTACAGTTACAGCTACAGTTACAACTACAGTTACAGTTACATCTACAACTACAGTTACAGTTACAGCTACAGTTACGACTACATCTACAGTTACAGTTACAACTACAGTTACAGCTACAGTTACAACTACAGTTACAGTTACAGCTACAGTTACAACTACAGTTACAGCTACAGCTACATCTACAACTACAGTTACAACTACAGTTACAGTTACAGTTACAGCTACAGTTACATTTACAACTACAGTTACAGTTACGACCACAGTTACAGTTACAGCTACAGTTACAACTACAGTTACGACTACATCTACAACTACAGTTACAGCTACAGTTACAGTTACAGTTACAACTACAGTTACAGCTACAGCTACATCTACAACTACAGTTACAGCTACAGTTACAGTTACAACTACAGTTACAGTTACATCTACAACTACAGTTACAGCTACAGTTACAGTTACAGTTACAGTTACAACTACAGTTACAGCTACAGCTACATCTACAACTACAGTTACAGCTACAGTTACAGTTACAACTACAGTTACAGCTACAGCTACATCTACAACTACAGTTACAGCTACAGTTACAGTTACAACTACAGTTACAGTTACATCTACAACTACAGTTACAGCTACAGTTACAACTACAGTTACAGCTACATCTACAACTACAGTTACAGTTACAGTTACAACTACAGTTACAGTTACATCTACAACTACAGTTACAGCTACAGTTACAACTACAGTTACAGCTACATCTACAACTACAGTTACAGCTACAGTTACAACTACAGTTACAGCTACAGTTACAACTACAGTTACAGCTACAGTTACAACTACAGTTACAGTTACATCTACAACTACAGTTACAGTTACAGCTACAGTTACGACTACATCTACAGTTACAGTTACAACTACAGTTACAGCTACAGTTACAACTACAGTTACAGTTACAGCTACAGTTACAACTACAGTTACAGTTACAGCTACAGTTACATTTACAACTACAGTTACAGTTACGACCACAGTTACAGTTACAGCTACAGTTACAACTACAGTTACGACTACATCTACAACTACAGTTACAGCTACAGTTACAGTTACAGTTACAACTACAGTTACAGCTACAGCTACATCTACAACTACAGTTACAGCTACAGTTACAGTTACAACTACAGTTACAGCTACAGTTACAGTTACAACTACAGTTACAGTTACAGTTACAGTTACAACTACAGTTACAGTTACAACTACAGTTACAGTTACAGTTACAACTACAGTTACAGCTACAGTTACAGTTACAACTACAGTTACAGTTACAACTACAGTTACAGTTACAGTTACAACTACAGTTACAGCTACAACTACAGTTACAGCTACAGTTACAGTTACAGTTACAACTACAGTTACAGCTACAGCTACATCTACAACTACAGTTACAGTTACAGTTACTACTACAGTTACAGTTACAACTACAGTTACAGTTACAGCTACAGTTACTACTACAGTTACAGTTACAACTACAGTTACAGTTACGACTACATCTACAACTACAGTTACAGCTACAGTTACAGCTACAGTTACAGTTACAGTTACAACTACAGTTACAGCTACAGCTACATCTACAACTACAGTTACAACTACAGTTACAGTTACAGTTACAGCTACAGTTACATTTACAACTACAGTTACAGTTACGACCACAGTTACAGTTACAGCTACAGTTACAACTACAGTTACGACTACATCTACAACTACAGTTACAGCTACAGTTACAGTTACAGTTACAACTACAGTTACAGCTACAGCTACATCTACAACTACAGTTACAGCTACAGTTACAACTACAGTTACAGTTACATCTACAACTACAGTTACAGCTACAGTTACAACTACAGTTACAGCTACATCTACAACTACAGTTACAGCTACAGTTACAACTACAGTTACAGCTACAGTTACAACTACAGTTACAGCTACAGTTACAACTACAGTTACAGTTACATCTACAACTACAGTTACAGTTACAGCTACAGTTACGACTACATCTACAGTTACAGTTACAACTACAGTTACAGCTACAGTTACAACTACAGTTACAGTTACAGCTACAGTTACAACTACAGTTACAGCTACAGCTACATCTACAACTACAGTTACAACTACAGTTACAGTTACAGTTACAGCTACAGTTACATTTACAACTACAGTTACAGTTACGACCACAGTTACAGTTACAGCTACAGTTACAACTACAGTTACGACTACATCTACAACTACAGTTACAGCTACAGTTACAGTTACAGTTACAACTACAGTTACAGCTACAGCTACATCTACAACTACAGTTACAGCTACAGTTACAGTTACAACTACAGTTACAGTTACATCTACAACTACAGTTACAGCTACAGCTACAGTTACAGTTACAACTACAGTTACAGCTACAGCTACATCTACAACTACAGTTACAGCTACAGTTACAGTTACAACTACAGTTACAGCTACAGCTACATCTACAACTACAGTTACAGCTACAGTTACAGTTACAACTACAGTTACAGTTACATCTACAACTACAGTTACAGCTACAGTTACAACTACAGTTACAGCTACATCTACAACTACAGTTACAGTTACAGTTACAACTACAGTTACAGTTACATCTACAACTACAGTTACAGCTACAGTTACAACTACAGTTACAGCTACATCTACAACTACAGTTACAGCTACAGTTACAACTACAGTTACAGCTACAGTTACAACTACAGTTACAGCTACAGTTACAACTACAGTTACAGTTACATCTACAACTACAGTTACAGTTACAGCTACAGTTACGACTACATCTACAGTTACAGTTACAACTACAGTTACAGCTACAGTTACAACTACAGTTACAGTTACAGCTACAGTTACAACTACAGTTACAGTTACAGCTACAGTTACATTTACAACTACAGTTACAGTTACGACCACAGTTACAGTTACAGCTACAGTTACAACTACAGTTACGACTACATCTACAACTACAGTTACAGCTACAGTTACAGTTACAGTTACAACTACAGTTACAGCTACAGCTACATCTACAACTACAGTTACAGCTACAGTTACAACTACAGTTACAGTTACATCTACATCTACAACTACAGTTACAGCTACAGTTACAACTACAGTTACAGCTACATCTACAACTACAGTTACAGCTACAGTTACAACTACAGTTACAGTTACAGCTACAACTACAGTTACAGTTACAGCTACAGTTACGACTACAGTTACAGCTACATCTACAACTACAGTTACAGCTACAGTTACAACTACAGTTACAGTTACAGCTACAACTACAGTTACAGCTACAGTTACGACTACAGTTACAGCTACAGTTACAACTACAGTTACAGTTACAGTTACAGCTACAGTTACAGTTACAGCTACAGTTACAGTTACAGCTACAGTTACGACTACAGTTACAGCTACAGTTACAGCTACAGTTCAATTCAATTCAATTCAACTTTATTTATATAGCACCAATTCACAACATCAGTTATCTCAAAGTTTTAAGACCTTACACAACTAAACCCAAAAATTCCCACATAGAGCAGCTTTTAATTGTAGCCAATCAATAAATTATACATTTAAATAGCAACAGTGGAGGAAAAACTCCCTCTATGGAGAGGAAGAAACCTCCAGCAGACCCAGGCTCAGTGTGGGCGGCCATCTGCCTTGACCAGTTGGGGTGAGGGGATAGAGAAGAGAGAAAAGAACACAACACAACAACAACAACAACAACAACAACAACAAAACAACAGCAACAGACTCAGGCAGGATGGTTGGACCAGCAGCTGAACACTGAGACACACGACTCTGAGTCTGATGATACCTGGAGATGAGAATAGAGACAGAAAGAGAGAAACACAACTAGGAGAGAACAGAGACAAAGTTAGTCACATGTGGACATGGAGGCATGTTAGTGGATGGAATAGACAGAAAACCAGAGGAGCTCAGTGAATGAAGGAGGTTCCAGCATCTAAGCCTGTAGCAGCTGAACTAAGAGATGGATCAGAGAAACCAGAACCATCTGGAACCATCAGCTTTGTCAGAAAGGAAGGTTTCAGCCTAGTTTTAAAGCAGAGAGGGCGTCTGCTGCTAGAACCTGAACTGGAAGCTGGTTCCACATAGAGGAGCTTGGAGCTAAAGGCTCTGCCTCCCGTTCTACAGGTAGAAACTCTAGAACCACCAGTAGACCAGCTCTGAGAAGCAAGGTTCTGTTGGAGCAGAAGGAGCCATGAGGTCTAAGACAAGATGGAGCTTTATTATGAAGAGCTGTGGACGTGAGGAGAAGGATTTAATTCTATCCTAGATTTGACAGGACAGAGAAGCTGATGTAGGAGAAATGTGACGTCTCTTCCTGAGTCCAGTCAGACTCTGCTGCAGCATTTGAATTAACTGGAGGATTTTCAAAGAGTTATTGGGACAAACTACGAGCAGGGAGACACAGTCGTCCAGCTTGGAGGAACTAATGCAGGGATTCATGTTTCAGCATCACTCTGTGACAGGATGCTCCTCATTTTAGCAACATTCCTCAGGTGGAAGTAGGAGGTTTAGAGATTTCTTTAATATATGGTGTAGGGTTAGGGTTAAGCACAGATCTTGATCAACAATGACACCAAGGTTCCTGACAGTAGAACTTGAAGCTGACGTTATGTCATCCAGAAAAACAACCTGATTCAATAATGAGTCTCTCTGGTTTTAACCAATTATAATAACCGCAGTTTTATCTGAATTCCGTTGTAGAAAGTTATGGGACATCCAGGATTTGATATCATTTAAACAAGTTTTTTTTGTCCAGCAGTTTAGCATCCATCAAGTTTAAACAAGTTTGAAGTTTGACTAATTGGTTTGTTTCCTCTGGTTTCATGGACAGATATAACTGAGTATCGTCTGCATAGCAGTGGAAATTTATAGAATGTTTTCTAATAATATTACCAAGGGGAGACATGTAAAGACTGAAAAGTATTGGACCAAGCACAGAACCCTGTAGAACAACAAGGCTAATTTTTGTGTGGATGGAAGATTGATCATGAACATGAACAAACTGGAATCTGTTCAACAGCTGAGACTTAAACCATCCAGTGCTTTTCCTTTAATACAACTATGTTCTAGTCTCTGCAATAGAATCTTGTGATCTATCAAATGCTGAACTAAGATCTAACAGGACAAGGACAGAAACTAGACCATTGTCTGAAGCTGTGAGTCATTAGTGACTCTAATCAGAGCTGGTTCTGTCTGTGATGGATCTGAATCTTGATGGAAATATTCATCCAGGTTATTTCTACGCAGGTGGTCTCATAGTTGTTTAGCTACAGTTTTTCAAGAACTTTAGAAATAAAGGGCAGATTAGATGTTGGCCTATAGTTTAGTTCTCTAGGGTCAGAGTAGGTTTATTCAGTAAAGGTTTGACCACAGCAACATTAAAGCCTGTGGTACGTAGCCTGTAACCAGTTACAGTTACAACTACAGCTACGCTTCCAGTTCAGCGTGGCCACGTTCTGCAGCTCTCCACCGCAGCAGTAACGACACAGTCTGTAGTTAGTTAGTGTTTCAGTGACACTGTTCAGTATTTAATCCCCGTCCAAACATATGGAGACACTGCAGGCTGCCAACGCTCCCCTCCCCTCTCGTCAAGGCAAATATTAGCAGAAAGCCAATAATCCTGCAGGTTGTGATTAAGATTTTAAATGAATTGTGATTGTGTGCTTTTTGGTTAATGAATAACAAAGTCTTGGAGGATGGCGTCTGTAATTTATTAAACATGAAAAGCCCCTTGATGAAATATAGAAACTGGATGTTTTTGCATTTCAAACGATTTGCATGGCCGGCGCTGCATGCTAACGAGGACGCCTTTCAAAGAGTTATAAAAAGAAATGAGTGAACAGCTGAATTCCCCTGGTCCAAAAAGGTGTCAGAGAGGAGCCAGAACCTACAGAGAGCGAACACTCACATCATCTGGCCCCAAGCTGCAAAGCCACTTGATGTTTGGGTCTCTGGAACGTTGGGCTGCAGCCGCTCAGCTTAAAGTGTCCTGATCTGCAGCTTTACTTAATGCAGTCATGCACAAATACGCAGCAGGACCTTCATGTGAAGATAGGGACAGAAGTCCAGGCCCGTGAAGGCAGATGCAACAGCATCAGGATGTTCAGTTTTTTGACATGAAACCCATTCTGTATTCTGTAGACCAGTACGAAATGAAGCCGGATCCTGAGGCCTGTTGAAATGCGCATGATTTCACAGTTTCTGTCGGCTTCGCGATGTGAGCTGACCACATACTGACGGACCGACTGTGAGAAAGAGTGAGGCTGTTTCCACTGTCTGGAGGTGGTTCTGGTCTCAACCCGCCTTGGGAACCATGTCCACACCTGGCGGATTGTGTCTTTTTGGGGGCAAAAAAATCAATTAACATTTGTTTTCAAAGGACTTCTTTGTTCTGTTCTGTCACCCAGCTTCAGTTTCAGTTCTGTGGCCTCACAGACTGAAGCAGAACCAACACAAACATCAGACTTTATGATTTCTTATATTTTATTAGCATTTGTTCAAGTTTACTTTGAATAATGTAAATCAAAGAGACACAACCTAGAGGAGGGAGAGTTGAAGGCTCCAGATCCTCTGATACTGAGGACCATGAATAATAGATGTGAGCGTGCTCAGTGCTGGGATCAGGGCCTGTAAACACAGCTGCTGCTCAGAACCATCCAACAACCAACAAACACAGAATTTGTTCTGTGGGGGCAAACAAGTCGCAGGTAACAAACTTTGGACGGTTTGGTTCTGTGCCTCACACATGATGCCGATTACTGATCCTGGCTCTACAGAACCATCGCTGTAGCTGAACTCACTGATGTTCACTGGAGCACAAATTCTGGTGAAATGGAACCGAGCAACTAAAGCAGACAAGACTGAAACCTGAACTAAACCTGGATCCCAGTGGAATGTCTTCAGTAAAAGTCCAGTTTCTCAGGACTTCAATGGGTGAAGTTAAGATTGGATCCCTTAACTCTCAGACGGTTAGTCAGGAAAACCCTGCTCCTCCTCTGGCTGTTTGATGTGAACACTCTAATTACCCTCCTGCAGTGAGCTGCTCCTTGACTAATTATCACACTGTGATCTGGTGAAGTGGCCGTAATCACCTGCCGCGCTGCTGTGGGTTCTGACCCACATCTCCTGGGTGTAAATATTCAGCATCACAGTAAAAGGCTTCGTGTTAATCTGCTGCTCCAGGAAGACAAAGGTGAGGACGATGCCGCTTCCAGATTTGCTGCTGTTTTCTCTTCGCTTTGTGATGGAGCAGATGTTGGAAAATGAAAGTGAGAGCGAAGCATCGTCGGTGTCTGATGGGATTCAGAGGAGAAACAGTCACAGGTTTAAAGAGGCTACAGTTGTGAAGCAGCAGGTGAAGAACCCGAACTCGTTGGCGTCTGGTGACGTCACCAGCTCGTATGGAAGCCTGATGTAGCCTCATCAGAAGCTTGCTAAACAGCATTTATTAATGTTAATCAACTGGAAAATGTCCTCGCAAGTAGACCTGCAAGCAGATCTATGCCTTCCCTCCTTCAGCCGTTGTGTGTTTGATCGATGCGACAGGACGCGTTTTCATGGTCAACGTGAGGCTTCAGCAGCCTCGCTGTCGCCAACTCGTAATCTGGTTGGCTGTCGCAACTATCTGTCAGCGATATGAGCCGTTTACTTACAGCCTTCATTCTGAAGGCGTCGGGCAGATTTTATACAGCCTGACAACCAGCTCAATTCTGATTGGATAAAAACTACAACGATGGAAGCGGCGGGAGAACGGACATATAATATAACACGAAGAGAAAACAATACGGAGAATGACGATATGTACAAATTTATAGAAAATAAATTGTGATCACGAGTTGTGGTTGTGAGCAGAGGAGGCGCTGACGGGACTATATATACAGCAAATGAACGACATGAACCTTATGAATATGGATCTGAAGCCGCGACAGTGACTGAGCGCTCGTCTGTGCTGTACATGTCTGAGATACATGACGCTGAAACTGATCAGCGAGAGCGAAACGTTGGTGAAGCACTAAACTATGAATCCGTCCTAAAAATCAGGGTCCATTTGTTCTCGACCTCCATCGGTCCAGTTTGACCCACATCCTGTCAGCTGGAACCTGACGCTACAAGTGAAATAACGTTCCCGTTAATATCAGTAATACTTGATTCTGGTGGTTCTGGTCTTCCACAGAGTCCAGTCGTGACAGGGTTCTGGTTTACGGCTGGGAATGTGTGCTGGCTGTTTAAAGCCCACAGTATGTTAATGATCTGCAGTCAGACAATAAGTTTCCTGTCAGAGACGCTGCAGAGAACGAGAAGGGGAACAGAACCAGCTCGGTACCATCAGACTCAAAACCATCCAAAACACATCTGAACACAGTTAACTGTGCACGGCAATAAACATACAACGATGCAAATGGCTTCAGGGCTGCGAGTATTTTCATTCTCGGGTCAGAAACTGGTCCTAGATCAAGGGTTAAAAACTGGAAGGCGTGGGAAGCGTGTTTTCCTCACGGATCAATAAACATAACGAGGCTCTAAATCATCATCGTCTTCCAAGTTATTTTCTCACCACGGTTACACTGATCCAAAACCAACACAGCCGTGACCCCATAAACATACTGAAGAGGATCAGATCTGGACCAGAACCAGGACCAGAATGGAGAGGCAGAAACAAAGCTTCCTGACACACAACAAGTCGTGGTGTCAGTGAATGCACCTCAACGGGAGCCCGAGGGCTCGACCCGTGACACCAAACCTGGGTTCACCAGGGGTCACGCCTCAGCTAGCAGGACGCTAACGCTAATAGTTCCACCGTAGTGACTCATGAAAGCTGTTACGGTTACCTGCGAATGTTGGCTGAAGGTTTGATGCTCAAACATTTGGACCATTTGTTCTGGAAATGACAGAGAGCGATTCTGAAAACATTCACTGTAGACGTAAAATCCCGAGGAGCCACCAGCACCAGTTCAATCTGCTGTGACTAAATGATGTTGCGTACATCAAATAAGCCACGAGTGAAAGAAGACTGTAGATACGTGGTTCAGACACAGAACCTGCTCAAGAACCTGTTGCTAGTATTTATTTATTATGCTAATGAGCCCGTGAACAGATCTGGGGTCAGCAGACGCTGCGGAACATCAAAGATGCTTTCTTCCGTTTCGGGTGTGTCGGGGGGCAGATACATAAATGTCTGCACACAAATGCTGCCTCTCTCCCTCAGTGCTGGCTGATAAGAGCGGGGGAGGGGAGTCCTCCTGCAGGAATTCAAAGCAGCTCCTGTCGCCTGGATTTAATTTGCATTCGGGGAACGATAGCGTGGCGCGAGGCGGAGGTTGGAGCGCGCTCAGTGCGGCGGCGTGCCCAGCAGCCCTGCCAGGGAGGACAGTCTGGGGCCACCTGCCCCCCCTCTAATCCACAAGTATTTGATTTGGAGCGTCAGGAGCGTCCTCTGCTTTGATGTGCGTTTGTCCCGTGGACACAACATTAAAGACTCTCCTTCAAGCTGGGGCGAGTGCAGATAGCGTTACCTTCTTCTAAGGATTGAAAATGTGCTTAAATTTGCCCTTTAATGGTTCATTTTCCTCCAACCGTCAGCTCAATAAATTAGTTCCCCCTGTGAGGAGAGGCCTCGCGGCTCCGAGCTTCTCATTGGTCGTTGGTAATACCAGGGCAGAAGAAACCCTGCGAACATGTGACGGCTCAGCAGCAGGTCCACACCTACAGGTTCTGCTAAAGCTCCAGCTCATGTCAGAATAAAATCACGTTACATAAAGTTCTGATACGGATCAGCCACGAGTTCCACCAGAACCAAAAACCCTTGAAATCTGAGCTGCGAAAGCCACACAGAACCCACAGAACCAGCACCAAGTAGAAGTCAGTTTCAGATCCACTGTTCTACTGATGTTTAACCCTAGCGAAGCTCTGTGAGAACTTTAAGTAGAACCCACGGCTCCGTTTATGGTTCTACCGGACGAAGGAAGAGACCAGATGGATTTTGTTTGTGTCGCTTGTAGCTTTACTGACGCGACACCACGACCTTCCCTGTGAAACTAACACGTTGAGAGCGGTTCTCTGGAACGAGGACGTTGACGCGAGCGTCTGAGGGCTGAAGGTGACAGCGCCGCTTCCCCGCGCTCTCAGGGATTAACATAATTGCTGCCTGACATCCGCTGACTTGATGTTAATTAGCATGATTCCACGTCGAGCCGATGAATCACTGAAATCAACAATTTTTGGCCTTTATCACAGAAACACAGGAAGTGCCCAAAAACATCAACAGGAGGCATCACAGCACATCTCTTCAAAATGTGACCCTGAACGCCTCGTGTGGTGTTCAGGCCAGCTCAGCTCAGTACTCAGCAGGAGAAACTGATTCTATACACTGAGGTCATAAAACGCTATCAGTCTGAGAGATTGTCTGCGTAAACTGCTAATGCTAGCACGACTGCTAATTGGCTCATTAGCTACACAGACCATCAGCTGTTAGCTTTAGCCACAGTGTGTTAGCATACAACCATCCAATAATATTATTTTTGTTCTGATCAAAAGCTTTCAATTGAAAAGATCCCTTCAGACACAAGTTACCGCTGTGTTAATGAAAACACAAAGTTCTACACCTACAGCTGCCTGTGATGAAAGCATCCACCTGAGCGCAGACAGAGGAGGTTCTGTTCCAGGAGCAGCCGATCAAGAGTAGATAAAGCCGAGTGATGCTCAGTTCGACTTCATCTTTAATCCTCTTACATCTTAAAGAACGTGGACGATGATGAAACAACGTGTCTCAGCTTTAATCTCTGACAACAGAGCAGAGATTAGAGAAAGAGACGACGTCGCTGCGTATGTGTCAACTGCTCACATCGCGACCAAAGGTACCGGAGGAAACAGCTTTAGAGCAGCATTTAGCTTTTCAGCATTTTCTGGACCGGGCCTCCGACAGAACAGGTCTCCAACATGATTCTCAGACGAACTGCAGACAGGGAGCACAATGAAGGGAAGCTGGTGTGTGGAGTCACACTGAGCGGTTTCTCATTTAGAAAATGAAAAAGAATAAGAAATAAATGACTTTTTTTGACTGAAGTCATTAATATTTAACGCGCAGAGCGTTTGAGCCTTTTCTGCTCTCGCCTCTTAAATGAAACATTAATTACGCCCCTTTATAACGGAACCAACATGCTTAATTCCAATTTGCAACAAAATATGTGTGAACGTGTCAAACTGAAGACTCACTTCCAGGTCCAGTCCATCAGGTTCAAACCAGCCCAGTCCACAGGACAGAGCTTTAATAAAAAGGGAATGTACTTTATAAAGCGGTCACACGGTTTGATAAATTACAATCTGTGGCTCAATCTGGGGCTAAATCCTCCTTCACTGTTTCTCTCAAGGACCAAATTAAAGTCACTTCACTTCGTAAGCAGCTTTGAGGGGAGAAGCACAAAATACCTTTTCTCTGCTGAGCCTCGACCGAAAGATTAGGCTCCTCCAGGAGCCGAGGACGGTTTCATCTCATGTAGACTTCAAAAAGGTCCAACAGGTCCACGCTGCGTCAGTGCTCAGAAGAAGCAACGCTACTTCAAGGACATGCATTTAGTACATTTATGCTTTGGGTCCGGTCCAACTGGGTCGAACCCAGATGCTCGACGAGTTTGACCTCTGACCCCAGCACAGATCGGGGCTCGAAGTTTCCTGCGACGTGCTTGTCAGAAGTGTTGCAGGTCTGCGTCTCGTGCTGGAGTGGACTCGTTAATTCCTGCCCTTGGGCCGGTTTCATCATGAGGTGGATGTTCGCTGGTCTGGCGGTTCTCAGAGTTTTGTTTGTCACGAGACTCAATTAGTGATGCGAGCGGGATGTTTGTCGCCACCACTGTGCTGTTGTTGTGGTTCTGCTATTTGCTTTTAACTAAGTCAAGGCGGACGCTCTTACGCTTCTGCTTCTCTTGATTATTTCAACAATGTCCAAGACACAGAGCTTGACTACAAAGAACAAAAGGCCCGATACAAACAAGAGGGACGTGTTCTGGTGTTACTGAAATGTTAGTGGAGACAGCGATCAACTGGCTGAGCCCGTCCTCTGTTCTACAGGTTTCTATCTGCGTTCCAACGACACTAACGGACCTCGGTGCTGGTTCTGAAAAGGAGCTCTGAGTAAAGCTCGCGTGTGTCCACGCAGACATGTTTTCCAGCAGTGAAGCGTGAACCTGAGAGGAGCCAGAGGGAGGATCCGTGCAGACGTGAAAGCTCCTCTTTCTGTTTGTTTTCCTTCCCACAGGGAGAACCAGGACCCGTGTCACCGATCCTCGACCCAGAGGTGCAGGACACGATATGTGATAAACACAACAAGGGACAGATAACGACACGAGGCTGAGGATGAGGAGGAGACAGGACGAAGTGCAGCAGCTGAGCAAACAGTGGGTCCTGTCAGAAACGGAACCGCTCTCAGATCTGGTTTCTGTTGTTCTTCATGACGATGTGAGAAAACAGCTTTGACCGATGGAAACGGCCGCTGTCCTGGGTCGAAGCAGGCGCCTGCTAGGTGGGGAGAGACGGTTCTGTTTCAGGGCTGTCATTCTGAAACATGGGTCCCACAGAACTCAAAGCGTGTTCACACTGAGGCTTGAACCCTATGATGTTCCAGACCCTGGTCCAACCATCAGGCTGCTGATGTGCTGCCAGAACCTCGTCTCTGAGGTGATACTGGGAGAAAACTCACAACTTCAGTGGGTCTTTCTCAAGGAGTAGTTTTTGACCCCAGTTTGATCCTGTTTCAGAACAAACATCCAGCAGCAGAGAGAAAACTGAAAATCAGCTGCAGTTCTGTTGTGAAGGTCCAAACCCGAAACACGTCGGCCTGACTTGTCCACTCAGAACCAGACAAACAGAAGCTGCAGAACCTCATGTAAGGTGAACTGGTAACACAGCTAAACGTGGTTTCATTTGACTTTCCTCTATTACTTTTATGCGCTTCAGTTACTTTCACATCGAATAAAACGTAGTCACTAAATATGAGCATGACACAGACTCTGAGCCAAAGATGAGAAAAAAACCTTTTTCCTTTCAGATTGTTGGCTCCACCTGTAACGTGGTTTTAATACATAATCAGGGACTTGTTTTAATTACTGGTTTCTTTGGTTTGTTGCCTCTGATTTTAACTATTTAACATCAGAAAGATGAAGGAAACCTCATTAACATGTTTCTGCAGCGACCCCTGAGTCCAGCTGCTCCACAAATATTAAATCCATTATAAGTTTGATCATGTGTTATCTCGCTCAGATTAATCGTGTGTGAGTGACCTCGAACCTTTCGTGCTAATTTTATCTGTAATCCGGCCGTTGATTGACAGCGTCGCCAGGCCTCTGAATAACTCTGCACTCCAGTGTCCGTGCTTTTTGGATTATTTAAGATTATGTTGTAATTCCCCTTTTAATCTCCTTCACTAAGATTGGAGAGTCGCACTCTGCGATCAAGTGTTGAAAGTGTTTGACGAGATGCAGAAATCCTCCGTGTCACTCTGAAAAACTTTCTTTGCGGCTTTCATCACAGATTAAAAATCGAGCTCATCAAGACGTCGCTGGTTGGAAACAATCGGATGCAGATCAGAGCAGGTTCACGCTCCCAGAATATGAAACGTGGCTTAAGAAGCTGAAGTCAACTGATAAACAAACGTTTAGAGGCAGAGCTTCTCACAGTTTCTGGGTGTTTAGGACAAACTGATCCCACAGTTCAGCAGCAGTAAAACCATGACTAACAAGATCTATGGAATAAAAGACAAACAAATAAGAACAAATGTATCTGCATATGAACACGTTTACCTCCTAACTGCTGCACTTCAATACTCCGGACTGTCTGGTGTGATCTCTGGGCGAACGACTGCTCAGCGGGCGGAGGTAACCATGGGCTTGGCCGACATCCTCCCCCAGGACCGAGGCCCCACCGCGGCGTTGGAGAATGTCCATAAACGCTCCGGGACACCGAGGGGACAGCTTTGTCTGGCTGGTGTTGTCGGTCCAGCCTCCTCTCCTCAGTAGTGTCGTCTAGATGGTAGATCAGTCATAAATACTGACATTTACTATGGTTGACGTGCAGTTTTTTCTGCTCCTCTATATTTTCACAACACTAAAACATAAAAAGTAAAAATGTTTCAATATGAGCAATAACCAATTATCTTCTTCTCTGCTCTTTTGAGCAGTTTATAGTTAAGATCTCTGTCCCATTAGTCTAAACTGCAGCAGGAGCAAATAATTTCGGATAAATTGAAACTAATCAACGTAAAAGGCTCGGCTGACCCATTTCGATATTAGCTGCCTGTTAACTGTGGCCTCAGCAAATTCAAACTTTCAGAAGTGGAAGAAAAGGGAAAATGAAGATTACATAAGCATGTCGACTCACATGGAGCGATGCTGTAAAACAATATCATTTCAGCAGGGAGGATTCATTTCTCGCTGTTGGTTTCCTTGAGTTCTCAGCCAGAAAGTGAGACACAAGGAGAGAAATGACTGTTTAACATTGAACCTGCTCAAAGGATTTTAGTCTAGAACCAGCAAACGAGCGTCGGTGCCACAAAGGGAGGATGTTTGTGTTGGTTGTGACACTGTGCTGGCATCACGGCTGGATCAGTGGCCTTCAGCTCCGTCATTTGCTGTATTTGGCTTTTCCATAGCGGCATCTATTAAACAGACGCTTCAGGTTTAAACCCTTCAATTCTTTAGAAAATGAGGAACTCACATCCATAACGAGTCCTGCTGGAGATTCCTTTAACCGTGGTTCAGAAATGTTTTCCGGATTGGAGGCAGATTTAAAGGCGATGATAATTATTCATAATGATCGTGTCTGTGCGGATGATCGTCAGGACCACAGCTCTGTAATGAGCTGCAGGAATATGCATGGCACGCTCGCTCTGGGTCCGCGGCGTAATAATGACATATGGCAGGCCAAGATGTCCACCATCACACACCATTAACCGTTTAGGAGCCGAGTCCTCCGAGGTGACAGATCCGTGCTGATCCCGACCTTATTAACAAAACCCCCAGAGACAAGCAACAAATTAAATCATTTACTGCAGGTCTGTGGGCTGAATCACGCCTTTCACCAAGCGAACTCATGATGCGTGATTCCAGCCTGAAGAAGTATCAGAAACAAAAAACAATTATTCAGTCAAAATGGAAACGAACACTGAGCACGAGACAAAACTAATGAGATCAAACTGCTTTAAAAGGTCTAAACGACTCCAGGCCATCATCACAAACTACATCTGCGGTTCGACGGAGAAAACATTAAGGCACAGTGGAACCTACAGACCGAACAAACTAGTCCTACTGGAACACGGGCCGCTGCTGGCGAGTCCGGGTTCTCCTTCACCTGCTGCAGATGCCGATGCTTGTTCAGCGCTGTGTGTTTCGGGCTGGCGAGCTGACAGCACCTTTTGGATGCAATTATGTGCCGAGAGGGCCCAGGAGGACCCCATCCACCTCAGAGCGCTCCATCAAGAGCCTTCTGACAGTTTGGAGCGCCGCCCTGCGCCGCAGCGCTTCCATCCAGATCCAGGACCCCTCTGTCCCGCAGCCAAGCCTCAGCCATGCTCCCTCCTCCCAGACACCTTCCTACTGAGGCCGTTTCGAGGAAGGGAGCGATCTCACACACATTGTTCTAAACGGAGATAAATGCAGGGTTCAGCTCCACCTTCAGAGCCTGGATCCGGTCTCTGCTCCCTGCCAGACTCTGCCTTGAACCGCAGCCCACAGCACGATCTGTGGGCAGGTGGTGCTGGAACCTTCTGATTCAGGACGACGGCCGACGTCTAACGGTCCAGATGCAGCAGGAAACGACGACAGAGCAACAAGTCCTGAAGCTTCCAACCGCAGCAAAGTGGACCAGCGACACACACTGAACCGAGTCCCGGTCGTAAGTTCTACCACCACCACTAGTGTCGGGCAAACACAGACTATAGAGAAGTGGACGAGTACACGGGACCAACCGAGATGTTGGTGGAACGTATAAAATCTGGAATCTGAATTTATTCTATAAGCAAGTTTGTCAAGTCAACAGTGAAAAACTAGCAATGAATTTGAAGGCTAAGGCAGGACGGTGTCAGGGAAAGCGACGGTATCTGTGGTTCTGTTCAGCACATCAGGATCATTTCGGCAGAAACACTTTCATATTCTTTTTATATCGCTGAAGCTGCGTCTCGCGGTGGACTCTGCTCTTTTCTTCTCTCCGTCTCTTGTGCAGAGATAAGAGACTCTGTAATTATGGGAAAACCATTTTGCTGCGTTTTATTATTCCTTAAATCAGATGTCTCAGGGCTTGGCAGCACGACTGGGAACGATGGGAAAGTGACGGACTTAAAGCAGCTTTTGTGGTGGAATGTTTTACTAAATCTCTGCAGAGAAGCGGTAATGAGGGCGGTGGACGAGGAGGGATTAGCTCCGTGACCTCCCTGCTGGAAAACACCAACACTTTCGAAAAACTAAATGTGAGTGACGAGACAAAAATCCGATCATCACTGAAAACTCCATTTACACAGCGTCAGATTAGTTACATACCAACGTGTGTTCGGATGCAGGCATAGAGGCAAAGCTCAGGTCATTGGCCTCCAAACAAAAGGCCAGAGAGACAAACTTTGCTGCAGTCATCGATCTGTATCGTCGCCGTTTTTCTCGGAGCAGTCGGTTTCCTGCGGGACCGTTCGTCTCAGTGGTTGTTGGTGGTTTGCGTGAAGCAGCCAAACCTCTCAGTTATTTCATAAAATAACTGAGGAGTTTCTGGATGAGCCTCGTGGTGATGGACGGCTGCCTGCTGCCACACTTACAAAGAAAATCGGATGAAAAGACGAGGCCGCGTTCCAACCACAGGTCCATTAAAAACATGGCGTACGGCGAGTCACGCGAGGACAACGCCGTCCCTCCGCAGCAGCAGCTAACATGTGGCAGCGCGCTTGTCTAATTACGCCACCTTTAATGCTGTGGGGTCTCTGGGGACGGGCTGAGCCTTCATTTACAAATGAATCTTTCAACTGCTGCATTTTAAAGGACTCCACAGACAGCGGCTGACAGTCGGCAGAGCTTTGATGCTGATGGTTAAGGTTTCCTCTTATTTCTGCTGCTCACTGTACAAAACTGTGTCATTTACATTTTCACTTCAAACACAGACACTTAATTCAACATGTGTTCAGGCTCATCTATCACAGGCTGGAGCCAGGTGTGATCCATTTACAGTAACTGTGCAAATAACCGGCAGAGTAACACGATTACGGTGGTTCAGAACGTGGTAACAGGTGAAGCTGCATCTGACGGGAGCCGCGCTAGCTAGCAGCCAACGAGCGGCCTGCTAACTAGCGCTGCGGGTGATGGAGCTACAATCCAACTGAAAGCAACTTCGCTCCTGAAGCGTGAAATTAATGTTGCTGCTCTTTGTTGATAATCCAACAGTTTGCAGAAAAGCCTCAAAGCTAAATTCATGTTGTGTTTGGTTCCATCATAAATGTGAAAATGTCCTTATGCTGAAGCACGTGGACCGACTCACATATAGTAACAGAACCCGCCCAGGACCAATACATGCAGGACAGCATTCTGCTGCTGAAACAGAACCAGGTTCAACTCGGAGTGTAAAGATAAGCCTCAGGCCGGCGCTGTTCACTCCTCTTACAGTCACTGTTCAGCCTTAAACCATTAGAGTTTTTCAGATGAGTAACTGCGTCTGTTGAGGTTCTGGTGGAAGCTGAGCTCGTGGCTGGAGGCCACGTTCATTGACACACAAACGCGCGTCTTCATATCCGACCTCAGGCAGGGAACGAAGGCTCGGTGCAGCCATCCATGACAGAACCCATCCGCAGGGACAGCAGCTCAACCAAAACCAGCCCAGCGTCCTCACAAACGGGTTCAGAACCTGAAGGTATCAGGTATGGAAAGACTTTATTAGCAGCCTGATGGCGCTTTGTCATCTGGTCAAGACCTGAC
The DNA here is from genome assembly GCA_030770545.1 of Macropodus opercularis. Classification (NCBI taxonomy): domain Eukaryota; kingdom Metazoa; phylum Chordata; class Actinopteri; order Anabantiformes; family Osphronemidae; genus Macropodus; species Macropodus opercularis. The sequence goes on from CM061109.1 coordinate 20,596,117, forward strand.
CAGCAACACGACGATTATAACTGGGGAAAACTCTTCAGCCACATCAGGTACACAAACGAGACGGTTTTAAACACGTTGTTTCATTTTATTCAGTTACTGTTTTAGTGTCTTACTAGATATTTGGAACTTCACATGCATTTTTAAGTTGTCTCAAACTTGACAAGATGTGTTGTTAAAACGGCTTCTAAAAAGCAGGTCATGTGCCGTCACCTCGGGCCTGGCTAACGTCTGTGGATCCACTTATTGGACTCAGTAGTTCCAGAACCTGGCAGTTCAGGTGGGGCTGCAGTCAGAAGCCAGCGCCTGGCCGCCGCTCAGTCGTTGCGGTGACGAGCAGAAACACAACAAAGGATAAAAATGGATCCAAGCGGATACATGAGGCGGCACCGCCTGTGGAAACATGAAAGCTTTTACACGTTAACCCCCTCCTCCCCAAAAACCACACGCATAAAACTCCAGAGTTCTCCTCCAGCCGGAGAAGACGGAGACATTTACCGGTCCAGACTCGGCGTCTCAGGCTCAGCAAACTGTCTGAGGTTCTAGCAGGACGTCACCGCTGCTGAGTCCCAGAGGCCGGAGCTGGGCTGGCACGTGCTCCGACCGCCTCCGCCTTTATGGATCCAGGTCCACGGCGCCTTTAGGAACCTGCATCTGCCAGCAGAGTCTCAAAGCCCCGTTTCAGAGAAGTCCAAGAGAAGCAGGAGGTGTCGACCTGCAGTAGACCAGAATCTGTTTTTACAAATTCTCACCTATTTAAATTAAAGTTAATAAAACAAAAGTAGGAACATTTAATTATATATATTTAGCTAAAGATGGGATCCTGGTGCATTATGGGAAATGTAGAATCCAATGATTTTGGACTGAATTATTTGATTTTAACTCTGCATCGTTACCTTGACGACGTGTCTGCGGACGATGTCGGGCCTCTTGCAGAACCGCTGCAGACGTTTACAGAGCTGCTCCGGCGTAGAGTAAAGGTACTCTGCTGTAGAAAAACACACCACGATGGAGAAGGAACTACTGAATCCCATGACAGGCAGAGGGTGGGCTCAGCCTCACCTGAGTGGCCTCTTACCTGGGAATATTTCAGGATAAACCAAAGCGTCGGGACACAGAGGAAAACAGCCGCAGTGAACAGCCTCCAACCTGGGAAACACCAAACACCGTACAATCACCGCGGTGCACATACATCTAACACATTGAGGATCCCACTAAACACCCCTGAAAGACAAACTCACTGTGTTTGATCTCAGCAGCTGGATTCACTCTAGTTATTCTGGGCCGAGGGAAACTGACGCAGAACCTTAAACTCGACTCATACTTGGTTTAGTTAATGAACTGAGATAAGTCCAGTCCTAACCAGTCGGCCTGGTTCCACTGTCACAGAGAACCGTGACGACCCTCTGGACCTAATGCATGAGACGACAAAACCACCGAGAAAATATCACAGAATCTAACGTTCACACCCGAAAGCACCAACTACTGACCAGTAGACCAGAACTCTGAGGTGATACGGTTCAGACAGGATGTGGTTCTGTCGGATCTGATAACCGCTGATCCAAAGCCAAAACAGACTGTGATCGCACAACGGGAGAATGACGCTATTGTAAATTGCATATAATGTGAAAGGAAGCACACAAACCTCTGCGTCCGACCAGTACAGAAAACCCGATGCTGAACAGGAGCTCAGAAGGTCCAGGTCTCGTACATGTGTGATGTGGTGAAGTCAGTGTTTTCAGGCGTATGTCTCTGATTAATTATCTGATGATTTAACTGCTGCAGCTACAGGCCAGAATCACACGGGTCACAATTAATGTGCTTAAACCCAATTAACCAGGACCAGGCTCACACAGACATCAGCACCGCTTCTGTTTTATCACTTCTAGACACGTTCTGCTGCTTCTACCCAGGAATTAAAGGTGCTTCTCTCACATGTTTGATTCTTACAACTAAAGGAGCTTTGTGATCATTGCTAACACTAACTCAACGCTAAGTGAGCAAGTGTGTTCAGGCGACATCAGAATAGTTTTCATTTTAAACGGTCAGCATTAGAATGCTGCGTGTCACCAGAGTTAGCATGCTAACAATTCGAAAGCTGCTTCTGGCTGTAGCGCTACATGCTAATGTTTGCCTGGTTTTGGTTTTTATATAAGGACTTTTTTGCTCCATGCTTAGAGATTGTCCACAGTAAATAACAAATATCTGTATTACTTATCAGTGTCAGCAGGACGACAGGATGCTGTGTAAATATGAAGCCGTTTCTAGTCCACGTTTGTCTGTGTGAACAACAGAACTCTGTGGGGGGCCAAGGATCCTGGTCCCCCTGGTACCGGATCAAACACAAACACAACGTGGGTCCATCAGGGATGAAGCTTCTGCTCTCTGCCATAATTAGCTCCCGACTCATTATCAAAGAAGAAATAGTGAAACAGCTCATTACACAAATCACGCTGCTGTTAGCCTCACTGTGGATGCTGACGCTAAAGCAGCTCACAATGCTAGCATGCTAGCATAGCATGAGTTTTCTGTGCACTCACCTCCACCTGATTTCACCCTTAATGAGACTTCAGTGACAATTAACACTGGACAATCTGCCAATAAAAGCAACATGTCGCAGAACATTGTATATCAATATTATATCATGAGACGTTTGTGTTCTCACGCAGAGTAGTGGTGCCATGCTAACATGCTAAATAAACACCTGAGCACGTCTCTGTCAGCTACATGAATCAGGTGAGGGCCAGAGACGCTCTCAGTTCAGAGAGTGTGATTAAGGGACTACGACTGAGATCAGAGGGGCTGAGCTGCAGGGTCTCGCCTCCACCAGGTCTGTCAGGTCTGTGATGTCAGTAGTTCACAGGCAGTGAAGCCTCGAACGACCCTGGGAGATTAAATTATTCATCTGAACGCGTTTTTCTTGTTTTTGCGCCCTGCTGAGCACGGTTCTCCGTCTGACAGGAGCCCACACTGATAAAGAACCGTCACTCACATGGCCACGCCAAAGAACTCGTGTTTGGCGGTGGAGACGACCACGTCGGCCTGACACAGCACTTCAAGGTAACGCTCTTTACTGGACAGGAAGCCCCAGTTCAGGATGCGAGAGTCCAGCAGACGTCTGGCCTCAGAGAAGATCTCTGCAGAACAACAAGCAGGGACATTCACTGTGAAACTGGAGCAGCTCTCTGACATCACTGCTTAGTAAGTTACGAAATACGACATCTGCTGTGACTTCTCTAACAAAGTGATGAGTTGAGGAAGAAAAACTCAGAGGTGAAACCAATCAATACTCTGACCCTGTTAACTAAATCAAAGGCCTAATGTGATTGCTTCATAAAGCTAATCAGGGGATGAAGCTGGATTTACTGTCGCTGTTTACGCTGCAGTAAAACTTTACGCTTCAATATCTTAGAGTGTGTTCATCACACTAAAACATACACACACACTCATTATAGCATCATCAGCTGATGATACATGGTGTGTTTTATCAATTAGAAACTCTGACCTCTGACCCCAACACATTCACTGCTTTCCTCCAGACAAACATAAAAGAGCACAGACAGGAAGAATCTGAAAGGTCACAGAGAAGTCGAACAACTAAACACCGTGTGCTTCTGAAACCCAAACTCAGTCTGAATACTCCACTTTACTGAGCATGGAGACATCTTCTTCTACAGTCACGGCAGACTCTTCAGAATCAGAATCCTCTAGAGATCACACACACAGTAGACAGACAGAGTCCGGATTGTACCTGGAACATCAGTGAAGGTCTCTCCCAGCACCGATAGGTTAAAGTCCAGTTGTTTCTCCTTCAGTCTGAGCAGAGTACTGAAGAATAGATCCGGGTTTTTGTCGTGTTCCCTTTGAATAAACAAGTTCAAGTTTTTGTGTGATTCTGATGAACTGACACATTTATTGCATGAGGCCCAAACAAAGCAAGCGCAACGAGCTGTTAACCTGACAACGTGATGCTGTCTTCAGAACCGATGGTTTCAGGTGAGCTCAGCGTCAGACCTGATTTAATAGGTGAGAGTTGTGTTTAACTGTTGGATGCTACTGGTGGATGTATATATATTAAAAGCTCATATTGAATAACAATAAAATCGTAAAAATGTGAGATGCTGGTGAACAGATTATTTCAAATGTTCCGCTCTGAGCCTCTCCTCCCTCTGGACCCAGAGATTATTCTGCGAGAATCCATTTCTGGTTGGATGATGAGCTTCTTGCTGTCCAATCAGACGCCACCATGATGAAGAAGACTCTGATCAGAGCAAACAGAGCCTGCGAAACTTCATTTAGAATGTGAGCATCATGGTCCTGGAAAGCGGAGCTGATCCAACGGTTACCAAGAAACAGGCAGTTGCAGCCGCTGACCCGCTCCACGCTGCTTCAACACGGTTCTGTGAGCATGCGCAGCGCTGAGCAGAGCTCATCAATATTCATGATGAACAAACTGTGATGGTCTCATTTACAGCCGACTGCTTAAATATTCTGCTTCATGTTGAACCCAAGAGGTCCGCTTTAAAATTCAAATACTATTTACTGAGATTTACAATGTGAGACTGAAGCCACAAACTGAACCAGAGCTCATTAACAGAGAGAGAGAAAAAAACCCACATGCAGGAGCTGAGTTCCAGCCTCCTGTTCACCGTATTCAAGACATAAACTAGTCCATCAGGGCGAGCTGGTCTGGAGAACAGCAGAAGGTTCTGAATGATTCACTGTAACAACAGCTCAGTACTGTGTATTTAACTGTTGACTGAAGTTTCCACCACCTGCTGGTACGTTTCTTTTTTCTGGTTCAGTCCTCTGGAGGTAAACTCTGATCCTGATCAACATAACGCTCTGACAGACTCCCCCCAACCGCTGCTGCAGCATCTTCACCTGAAACAGCTGCTAGGCCCCCTCCCCTGGAAAGCAGCAGCAATAAGACAGAGCTGTAATCTGAGGATCCAGGCCACATGCAGATTAAACTGGAAAACAGATGAAGCTTCAGAGATTAACAGAACCTCTCAGTGGAAAAGCGTCGGACTCGTCACAGCTGTAAGCTGAGGCTGCTTTGCTCAGTTCGGAGCAGATTACACGACGGCTGTTGCTTTTGTTACTGATACAAGAGAAAAGGTGAAAAACACAGAGCTCAGCTTCGGCCCCATAATCCCACGCAACGGCTTCTGTAGAGGAAGCTACACACACCACGGACGGAACTACTAGAATATGAGTGGACATATTTACGTACCAAGACAATGTTCAATGCCTTCTTGTGAACCAACACTGCTAACTTGGTCATTCATTTTGAAACATGTCGTGGCACGGTTTGGGCTCTCAGCTATGAAACCTCTATGTTGTTGCGTGGTCCGTGTGAAAGCCTGAAGGGTAACGTACCACCTGTGAGGCCAGACAATATGCAAAGGTTTGGGGTCTGAACCACGTTTCTGGGTAGTTCTGGGTTCAGATGCAGACTGATGAGGAGCCTCCTCACACCTGTCAGGGATATGACAACTTTGATTAGCTGCTGTGTTATTGTGACTCAGACTGATGATATTGACTGACTATGTACAGAATTGAACTGCTGAGATTTCAAGAGTGAAAACGACTGAAGGAGAGTGTCAAACAATTAAGTCTCTGCTCCTTTTTTTATACTGCTGCAATCAGCCGTCGTTCATCATCACTTGTGTCTTTCACAGACTCAGCAGATGAAGCATGTTTCACCACATGTATGTGAAGGAAATATATATTAAATAGAGAAGGTATATTTACCGGTTGACAGGTTGATCAGCCTGGAGCTCCATCTGTCCACGGTCCACTTTGTGCTCGGGCAGCAGCCTGAAACACATCAAGCACAAACAGCTGCCAATGAAGACTGAGGGTTAAAATCACAAAGCAACTGTCCTGGAGATGCTGCAGGTGGTTAATGAGCAGAGATTCACCAGCTGAGGCACAGACAGAAAGATGTCCTGTTGTTGTCTGGTGAAAACTTTACACAGACAGACACACAGACAACGACAAATCAAAGAGAAACAGAAACTACACATGAAGACAAACAAAGGTGTTTAGACACCTTGACATTTAGCTACCATGTCTGAATATTAGCCTGAATAAATAATACAAATCAAGCTCTCCAACACTGTAGGGGGCACTACAGGAAAGGAGGGACGCGCTCATGCGCTGAATGCTTCTGGTCTTTGTAAACACTGTGGCCATTTTCATATTGTTGACTTTTGGAAGCAGGTGGAAATATACTGTTGTGTTCTGACATTATTACCACTATTATTAGTATGTGCTATGAAGTACTAAAGTATTAACTTAGTTAACTTAATTAACTTCAACTGCAAACATTTTCTTTTCATTTCTCGTTGGGCTGCATAAAATCCTGACTGACTTTCAGATGGTTATGATATGCGTCGTATGCAGACAGATGGCATCAGATACACACACCACACATTTAGTAAATGACACATTCACACATTAGTAGTAGAGAAGCTACATAGGAATAACGTAATCAATTAGGTATCAATAGGTCCGAGTTATAGATGCTGCTGCTCTTCCACCTGTGCTTCCATTCAGACTTATTCAACATATTCATCCTGCTGCAGACAGGATGTGAAGTCATTTACTAACGAGAGATTTGATATTTAAGAAACAATGGTCACGAGTAGGGAGTCTAATAAACTTGGCCAAAGTACAGATGCTCCATCCAACGTGGGATGTACGCCGCCTCCTCCATCAACCCAGGTTTTCCCAGAGCACTGCTCCAATTATCTACGAAGCCCACATGGTTTGCTGGTCACCACCTAGCCAGCCAGCGAGGAAACGGCGACAAGCGACTGGTCACATTGGGTCCAGAGAAAACAGAGTCACCAACACGCAGACTCAGCTCAGGTACGACTGGCTGTCGCCCGCTCTGGCCCTTGGAATACATTTCACTAGGACTATGGCGTCGCCAAGATTAGAGAAGCTAAAGACAAAGACATTAGCATTAGGTGGACTTCACACATGCAGCGATACTGAGGATGTTACATCAACAACGAGTTTCCTAAAAGCCTTGAACTTGGACATTGGACGGACACGTTATGAAACCCAAGCGACGCCGAGTTCAGCTGTGGCTCAGTGTGAGTGATGTTCTGATCCAAGGCTTCGGGTAAAACTGGATTCAATAATCCATTTCAGAAATTAGATGTTTGACTGGAGGCAATAAAAACCTGTGGGGGGTCAATTATGTTATTGATAAATCAACAGTAATCTGTGTGATGACCTCACCTCTCTGAGGCTGATTAAAGATGAAAAGATGAAGGTCAGAAATCATTCAGCTCATTTACTTTATTGGCAACAGAGTCTGAAGCTGCAGTGACTCACATCAGGCTGCAACAGCACATGACAAAGTTCCTCTCCACACAAATAACATCTACCGGAAGTTGAAACCCTGCCGCTTTGTGGGGGCTTCCCCTGAGTCCAGCATCTTTAAACCCAGAGGTTGTGTTGTCCTGATGGTGCAGCTTCCGACACTGAATGTGTCCGTCACACACGTTTAGACGACTGTGTGTAAAGACCGTCTTTGGCTCCATCAGACTTTATTTGCAGAACTTGGTTAAAGTGAATGTGACATCATTGTAATGTTTATGTTTCAAATGTGACGATTCAGAGATATTTTATGTACATTTTAACAACATGAAGAACGAATAATTACTTCTTTCCCTTCAAACTTCTTTCAACGAACTTGAGTCCAGCCTGTGCATGAAGATGTTACCGCTCAACAGATCAGGAATTAGAGTCTGAAAAGAAGCCACCCAAGTCCGCATCCGTCACAGGAAAGACTTCACCATGTATGATATCTAATATTTCTAACCCTGCTAAGCTCATCATCTCCAGCTCTGAGCCAAGGCCTGAAACGGTCCTGCTGGGCCATGCAGGGTTTCACAGTTGGGAAGTCTATTAGTAAAACTCTCTTGTTAGCACAAAGCTGTGGATCAGAGCCTCTGAAGAGGGTGGTTCAGTACGAGGACTTGAAGAGTCTCAGCAGGTCATTACAGCACATTAAGATCCACATTAGTCATTCTGAGATGAGCCCGAGTCAACTGACGGTCAGACGACCTGAGGCGCATCCTGACCGAGATACAGCGTTCAGTCCAACAGTCTCTCCCTTGCTTTAACATGTGAAATTATGTAACCGTCATATGGAAAAACAGAACAAACAATTGCTGTTAGTCCATTAGACGCCAAAGCAATAAAATCTGAGATCTGTCAGGTTAGTGACCTGAAAACCTGAAACAGCTCGCATGGATGCAAGGCGTCTTCGTTAAATTCACAGAGATCGAAATCGGAAGCGAAAGTTTGGCTTCGAATCACAAAAAAGCTGCCAGACAAATGCTGGTCCTGATAGGACCAGAGAAGTGAGAGTGAGTTGGCGTGATGTCTCGCTTCACCTGGTGTCTCCCGTGTTCAAGTCCCAGTTTGACCCTGGCAGCTGACTGAGGTTAAACCTTCAGTCACCATGTGTCGCTGTGAAATCTGCAGCGTGATTACAGCCGACTGATGAAGCAGGAAGCTCGTCTCTAATCACACCCTCAACATGTTTAATCTGCACAGATGACAGCAGCTGCCCACCTCCTTCTTTCTGCTCTGACCTCCACCCGTCTGCTGACGACTGCAGGGTGGACGCATTCAGAGCCAGAGTCGACCACAATTGGCTCCATATGTGTGTTTGAAGTTACTTGATGAAGAGGGCGAATTAAAGATCAAACAAGTGCCGTGATTCATGATTCTTAACCTTCAGGCACATCAAAACATAAAATATTTATATTTAGTAATACCTTTGTCAAAATCCCTGTATTATCTAGTTTATTACACATACTATTAGAGATTGGGTTTTGGTAAATTTCAGCACTTTTAGATACAAAAATAAAAACTGTCCATGACAATTTGAAAATATAGATAAATTCAGCTGAACATTTCCAAACTCCAACCTTTACCTCAATTCTACATAAAACCAGGTCTTTCATCGACTAATATCCAAAGGAAGGAAGGATCCTCACGCAAAAGTATGTCCATCCTAAACAATAGGATCCAATAAACATGTTAATAATGTACCTCATCCAAACAGGAGCTGGGGGCATCCAGTTCCAACACCCCAATTACAAAGAAAACGGAATCCAAATAAAGAAACCAGCAACAGCACAGGCCCGACCGGATTCCATGACACCCAGGGAGTCATTCTGTTAAACTGGACCAAAACAGAATGGAGTCTGGTGGTGTATGAACCAGACAGATGCACATCCATCATTTTCAAACTTCTTTACAACCAATACTTTGATCAAACACCTGACAGCCAGTAGAAACCTCCAGTTGCACAAAGACCCGCAACAAATCCAACAGAACAGAGCAGAAAGGCCTCTGGGTTCTCCAGGATCAGACACCTGCTGATCACGTGGGGTCCACATTGCTCTGATTTCACTCAAACAACACCCAGACAGACGCTGGCATCCTGCCGCTGAGCTGTGATGGATGTGCTGTCTTTGTGTCCCTCTGCAGGTTTCTGCAGCCTCGGGTCAATCACTATTCAATTACAAAAGTCCACCACTCAAAGGCCGATTGATAGATGGATCCCACAAACACACCGACCACAAAGCCAAGGAGAAGGCCAAGAAGGGCTCGATGCTTTTAGACACCCCAGAGCTGCGCTGCAAAAGATTTGCACCTACATGTGATGTCACTGGATGTGACTGACTCATCTGGAGACTGAATTTTCTCAGACCTGCAGTGAAACTGAAATCGAAAAGTAAACATACGTCTGCTTCGTAGATGTTCCAAGTGGAACATGGTTTGGACTTTGTGCTGGGAGTCAGGCTCAAAGTTAAAGTTGCCGAACACTAACATAACAATGTAGGCAACCGTCTCCTGCATGTTCAAACCCCCACGATAAACACCAAGAGCTTCTTCCAGCCGGATTGAATTCAGCCTCGTTGGACCAATATCTGAGACGAACATTATAACGGTGTCTGTTGGTTCTGTCCCGATCCCGACCAACTGTAAATGGCTTCTCAAGGACCCTCCCCTTGTCCTCACCCTTGGCATTCGGTGAAGAACTGCAGGCTGGTGGAGAGATAGTCGTCCATGCGTATAATCACAGACTTGGACCGAGTTTGGATCCGACTCAGTAACATGAAAATGAGCTGAGAAACACACAGGAGGGAGAGAAGAGTGGACCGCACACATTTTATTCATTTCAGTGTTCCCTCATCTCTCCTCGCATGTGGTTCAGTTTATAGGCCAGCACTGGGGGGCTGCTCCCAGTCTAACCAGTAATCCCTCTCTGACTTACATTGATACAAGCAGCTACTCTTGACTCAAGCTAACAAAAACCAGATGGAGCTGATCTGCAACGCAATCATCTATGAAGATAAGTTCATTGACTCAGCACTTTTAAACCCTGGTCTATCACACTGACCTGCTGACATCAGGGAACTGGACCGGGTAGTTCAAGACCACACACTTAGGACGGATCAGCTGGTCCAAGTCTCTAGGTCGGTGGTCTGGGATCTTCTTCATGAAGGAGGAGATGGAGGACAGGAAGGACTCCATGTTGAAGCATGAGTTGAACGCTACCACGTCGGACACCAGGCTGGAACACACACACACAGCTTCAACAAACTGTCCACAAACAGACACTGGGTCTGTCCCAACTGTCCCATGGATTTTAAATGCTTAATATCCACCGTTGATCCTAGTCCCATCAACATAAAACCGCCTCAACAAGTATAAACATCATATAGAATCTTAAAACAAGAACTGGTTTTGATGGTGATGCAAAATGATGCCAACTTTAAAAATGCGACAGAACAAAAGACAGACACAGCTGGTGTCAGGGTTAGCGTAATAGAAATGAACTGAATGGAACCAGCAGGTTTTAGAGTTAAGGCCAGACAGAAACAAGTTTAACACTGGGACAATGGACACCAGCAGAGTCCTGTGGTCCGGCTACAGGGCTGCTTCTGCGCTTGCGTGTAGACCAGGTTCAACACAAACAGAATTTATCACCAGTCCAGGCCAGTTCATTTAGAAACTGGCCTTTACATGGAATTAACTGTTATAGGACGATAGTTTGTACAGAAGCAGAACCAAGCTTTGGATTCAGACTGAAGACACAACTTGAAGTTCTTCTTAAAAAGAACCGTGTGGTCAGTCTCGGCACCATCACTCACATTAGTAAAGTGATCTGGGTCGGCTCCAATCAAATGTCTTAACGATGGTTATTTAATGCTGCCGTAACGACGTTAGCCCAGATGGAGAGACTGCCACTTATTGACATGCTGCCCAGCAGATCAACAACAATCAGTTTTCCGTTGAACGTCTGATTAATGACAACATCAGCCACTTCGATTACACACGTAATTAACCAATCATGTCAGCCCAGCTTGTTAACCAATCACAAGCAGCCTGACAGCCTCATTAAAACAAATGGTTCCAGCTCGGTGAGGCAACAAACAAACAGTAAGTGGATGCTGCACGCAGTAATGATCACGTCCACACAAACAAGGTCAAAGTAAAGCTCTGGTGTTTACCATGACAGGACCTGGTTGTATCCGTACTGGAAGTCTCTATCCTGGTCTTTGCGGACTGGATAGACCAGCTGATTCTCGTGGAAGTACAGAACCTTCTTTAGACGGGCCAGATCTGGTCTGAGAGCCACCAGCTCACACAGATTCAGGACTGAGCTGCTGAACAGGACTCTGCAGAGAGAAACACACACCAACAGGTAACGAAGGACCCAAACCTCGAGTCAGACTCTGTCTGGCAGGTTTGAGAACTGATACCCAAACACTAATTATTCAAATAGGAGACATGTCTCAAGTACTGATCACCAACAAGTTCTTCAAAAACGTTCAGATCCTGGGAGCGTCCCATCAGGCTGCAGCTGAGGAACCTCCAGGACCCAACGAACATGAAACGGTGAATCATTGTTGATGTTGCCTTTTTAAAACCCAATCTGACAATGAGTCAGCGTGCGCACACGGAAACGACACGCGCTGCAGAGAATTCAAACCTCTTGTATCTCTGGGTATGACCTGGTGAATGCAGCTAAAGATTGGGGCTGATATGAGTCTGACACCAGTAACCACATGGTCGTGCTGCTCCTCACTTCACCCTTCAGGTCTGGGCACAATCAGAGCACCAGCACTGCAGGGAGAGAGTCTCTTTTCAGATGGTCGCTGGTTTCTGGGCTTCCGGACAAATACACACCCATTAAACTACATCTGGACGTTTTTTTTACTGCTTAAAAAAAAGAAGGGAACATTTTAAGAACACACTGGATCTAAATGAATTGTTAAAGGTAAAGGTAAAAACCTTTACTAATGAGGTTCGGTCCGGTCGTCAGCTTGAAAGCCAGTCTGGCTGCAGTGGCACCTGTGTGGGTCTTACCTGTGTGACGGACAGGTAGGGATGGTTTGGCTGAAGTACAGCGCCGCTGTTCTTGCTCTCCAGTGCCATTTCTTTGCCGGGAGCGTGAAGACAGAGCAGCCGTCGACGTTAGCTTTCAGCAAGTCGATTAGCTGTTTGTGTGAGCCACCGTAGAACGGCTCCAGCAACAGGACTCTGGGAATCTGGGAAAGACACAGGACAGAGATCGTGTTACACCTGGGTCCTGCTTCCTAATCACGCTGTGGTTTGGAACCGTTCTTTTTCTTAAGCAGATGCTGATTCAACTCTGACTATTAGTTCTCTCTTACTACTTATTATTGCTGTAATTAATCCTTTTTGGTTAATTCAATTTTGCAGTCAACTGTGCTTTCAACAATGACATTAGCTGAGCTCAACCCAAATTATTAAGAAAATTGCCACATAATAAACATAAAAGCTGCAGCAGGAAACAGGACCGATATTTAAATGTGTTCGCTTCCTGTTGCTGCGAGAGCAAACAACTGGAGAATGAACACAGAGACTGTGAACATATGTTTATGGTAATTATGCAGTGTCATCATGTTTCAGAGGATTAAAAACAGAAAGCTGGTGGAAAAGCTGAGGCGGGAGTCTGACATATCTGACGTGGTTTGCTGAAAGACAGCTTAACCGACAAACGTTCAGACGATCGACCCCTTTACTGATGGTTTTCCTGGCGTCTGTTCCCAGGTGTGTTAACGATCAGTAACGCTGCAGCGTTGACCTTAAGTTCAAAGGTCAAAGTGAATGAGGATGTGAATTGCTACACAGTGACTACATTATAATTTAAATGACTATAGTTTGTCCAACAGTGGCTAAAAACGTTTGGATACAACAGAGATCCCGAAGCCGTGACGTGAAACGTGCAGCATCCTGCTGGAGGCGACATCGTTCTAAACATCTCTGTCAGAAAATAACAAACTATTGTTGACACAAGTTAACTTTGCAGTAATAAACCACAGTACAGCAGTAAAATCCATCTGTTTGCAGCACAATGTGTCCTGATAGAGAAGCTCCCATTATAATGTGAGGAGCTTTATGCAGCCAACAGGAGGAAGTGGACGACTTTCTGTCCTTCCACTGAATCCCCTCCCAGTGATTTCCAGTCCGCCCTCCATTTAGCTGCCCACAATGGGAGCTAATGCAGCAGCAGCAGCACTCAGCGCTCGCCCACAGACTGCTCAATCAGTCAATATCTGCTCCCTGCAGCTCTGTAATGCCACTCATATTTGGAGAAGGAAATGAGCTGTGCAATCTGCTGCTGGGAGACAGATACTGGTCTGATGGTTCAGCAGAGGTTAAATGCAAATGTGCCAAAAATAAGAATCTGATTGGAAACGCCTGCATAATGTCGCCCATTGTGCTAAAATGGTTCAATCTATTTTCTGAATGCTGTCAAAATAATCTGAAAAATGAAAATGTGAGCGTGTCAGAGCGAGGACAGGGATGAAGATGGTTCGATTAACTGTGGCTTCCCAACAATGAAAATGAAAGAGTCTGGAACTAACTTTATAATGTGTGACACAAACACTGCACATTATACATCAGCGACCATCCTAAAGGCAGGGACAGCGTCTACCTGACCATAACAAGTATTGAGTCGACTTTTATGACCAGGCTCTGACACTTCAGAGTGAACTGAACCGTCCTTCGTCCACCGAGCTCCTCCAGGTTTCAAGTAAATGACAAAAACAAACCAGTAGAAAACAAGCAGTAAACACAATGAAAATCAGTGTTGAAAATCATAAATAATTCAATTCAATGGCGCAATTAAAATCTATGAAGATTATCCTAATAGTCAAATGTTATATTTTGTTTAGCATTGGAACCAGACAAACCAGGAAGCAGAAGTCAACTAGTCAAAACAGCTATAAAAGTGAGAAACCATTCAGAAAAGCCTGAACCGAAGAAGACGATGTTGGTAAACCAAGCATTAATAATATTAAGTAATAATAATCAAAAATGGGACAAACATTTATTACAATAGAAAATGTTAAAAAGTCAAACAAACAACAGCGAGAAAGAAGAAAACAACGAAGGAATGTGAAAATGTGAATCCTGCGATGGTCTACGCCTACGCTCAGCTCGGCCGTCCTGCGTTCGATGCACAGGAAGCTTATTAGTAAATGTGAAATCGATCGAGTGAAGCAGAGACAACAGATCATTCCACCTTAGGCAGTCCCCATAAACCACGACGGGGGATTCCAGCTTTGCAGACTCATCTCACCTAGACACCTTTCTCGCCCACTGCTGCAAACATGGAAGGCTGCCGACACACATGAAACAAAGGGCTAATGTCACCGCTTTCCCCCTGGCAGGGAATCCCCCCGTACAGCGAGCCGCTAAAGGGTTAAGAAGTCATCCGAGAAGCCGGCAGAGGCTGAGTCAGCCGGCCTGCGGCTCTGGAAACTAAAGTCTGTCGGTGGAATCACGTTGGAAATGTTTGTCGCTTCTTCGCGATGCATCTGTGGGCGCTGCAGGAACTCGTCTGACATGGCTGGATGATGTCAATCGAGTCAAGCCTCCTCGGGGTTCACGAAGCCCTGGAGCAGTAACTGACAGCTGTTGATTTCTCAATATACTGATGAATATCCGAATATTAACTCAGCTCCGATCCCGATCTCACGCAGCAAACACAAACATGGGAGCATCGACGCACTTATGGAGCGTTTCCCGCGGCGACTGTCACGTGTCATTTGTGTTCTGTTGAAGACGGTTAAAAAGTAAATACTTCTTTCTATCTTTACTGGGGAAGAGCGTTACATGAATCCATTTCCAATGAACTTCCAGTGATTTGGGAAAAAGTGAAGCCTGAGGCTTCTCCCCAGAACAAGTATAAAATCTAGTAGCAGTAATTGCAGTAGCTCTAGTGCTGGACTGGGAAAAGCACCAACAGCCACTAGCGGAGCCATAGAAGCCTGTTTTATTTGATGATGTACAAACTGTCCAGAGCTTGGTGTCTGATAGCGTCTGAGCATTTAGCGGTAGCAGAACCTCACAGTCGCGAGACTTTTTACACATTTGAACATTTTGAAATTGCAACAAGGGATCGATAAATAACAGTCGGTGTGTCAGCGCCAGTCCACGGACCGTGTCCCGCGTCAGGGTCAGTCCACGGACCATGAAGACAGGGCCAGTCCACGGACCGTGTCCTGCGTCAGGGCCAGTCCACGGACCATGAAGACAGGGCCAGTCCACGGACCGTGTCCTGTGTCAAGAACAGTCCACGGACTATGAAGACAGGGCCAGTCGACGGACCGTGTCCTGCGTCAGGGCCAGTCCACGGACCATGAAGACAGGGCCAGTCCACGGACCGTGTCCTGCGTCAAGAACAGTCCACGGACTTTGAAGACAGGGCCAGTCCACGGACCGTGTCCTGCGTCAGGGCCAGTCCACGGACCATGAAGACAGGGCCAGTCCACGGACCGTGTCCTGTGTCAAGAACAGTCCACGGACTATGAAGACAGGGCCAGTCGACGGACCGTGTCCTGCGTCAGGGCCAGTCCACGGACCATGAAGACAGGGCCAGTCCACGGACCGTGTCCTGCGTCAAGAACAGTCCACGGACTTTGAAGACAGGGCCAGTCGACGGACCGTGTCCTGCGTCAGGGCCAGTCCACGGACCATGAAGACAGGGCCAGTCCACGGACCGTGTCCTGCGTCAAGAACAGTCCACGGACTTTGAAGACAGGGCCAGTCCACGGACCGTGTCCTGCGTCAGGGCCAGTCCACGGACCGTGTCCTGCGTCAGGGCCAGTCCACGGACCATCAAGACAGGGCCAGTCCACGGACCGTGTCCCGGGTCAGGGTCAGTCCATGGACCATGAAGACAGGGCCAGTCCACGGACCGTGTCCTGCATCAGGGCCAGTCCACGGACCGTGTCCCGCATCAGGGCTAGTCCACGGACCGTGTCCCGCGTCAAGAACAGTCCACGGACCGTGTCCTGCATCAGGGCTAGTCCACGGACCGTGTCCTGCATCAGGGCCAGTCCACGGACCGTGTCCTGCATCAGGGCCAGTCCATGGACCATGTCCTGCATCAGGGCGAGTCTGTACGCCCCTCACAAAGCTAGTTTAGGCAGTAAGTAAATTAGCTTTTATCAGCTTTTATCAATTATCAGTACAGTAAAAAAATGCAGTTGGATATGAAATGATTAAATGTGAGTTTGGGAGAAGGGTGACTTCATGTTGAAATCTAACTTGACCGTATTCCCAACACAAACTAGGTTCAAACAGACTCCAAGTATTTCAAATATCAATATCTCTTTCTATGAAACTGAGGCTTTGAAACAACCTGAGCCATAAAAGCCTCTTTCATGTTGTGTAGTTTCAGTCTAAAACTCGAGTCACGTCATAAATTCTCTTACTCATAATACCAGGGGCACGTGCAGCCCAGCGTGGACGCTTCACGCGGCTGTTGACGGGCTCCGTCCATTAGCTGTGCGGAGCTTCGGGACTTGTCCTGAACACTGCGTCCACAACTTCAGGTTTTAACGCTTCGGTTTCTTTGAAGGGATCTCAGTCCTCGCTAGCCCCGCTAGCTGCTTATGGCTAACGGCTAGCTAACGGCTAGCTAACGGGCTCGGTATAAAAACCCTTCGAGTCCCGGATCACCCTGACCAACCGGTGGTCTCCGGCGGGGACGCGGCGACCTGTCCCCACCGGAGAACTAACGCCAACGCGGGTTGGGTCCCGCGGAGACTCACCTCAGACTGCATCTGTGCGGCGCCAACGACGGAAACGTTACGTTCTCATACGTCATCACGTCGTTTTCTGCGCGAGTTAACATGACTGACGTTCCAGCGGAGCAGAGGGACCCGCAGTTGAACCACCAACCTCTGTGCGTCCAGCTCTATTGAACCTCTCAAGGCAAATGATAAATCCATCAGAAACACTGGATTGATGCATTAAACGCCTAGTTTGACAAATATAAATACGTTATTTGTTTTCAAACACACGTGACCCGCTGTGTTACCTCATACGACGGCAGAGCTCAGACCTTCCGGCTGAGTCCAACCTCACAGCAATTATGTCATTAATATGTTGGCCTTTAACAATCCATAAAAGTGAAACTCAGTGCATGACTGAGGTAGAAAACAACAAATTTCACTTTTTAATTCAAGAACCAGTGTATAAATGCTAATTTAAGCCAAACAACAGTAGCTTTGTTGATGTGCCACCACTTGGGCTTCTCGCTCTCTGGGCCTGTCTCGGTTCTGTTTGCTCTTCTTTTCCCTCTTCTCTGTCAGCTCGAGGTTCTGCAGCTTTTCCTCTCCACCGTCTCTTGGTGCTGCTTTGTTGGTTGTTCTACCGTCGTGGTTCGTGTTTGTGAGGGAGGTTATGACCTGTCTACAAACCAACCAAGCGTCTCTGCTGGATCGTTTTTGTGTTAATGAAATCAAACAGCCACAGAGCACACGTACAGGAAGAATAACACAGCTTTATTAAAATTTAATTTGGCTACATTTATTCGAGAAAAAATTCATAATAATACTTCAGACATTTCAGGAATTCCTTCATTATAATCATCATCATCATTATCACCAGTCCTTGTCACTTCAGTGGGATGAATAAAATGGAGTATTTTTCTTTTAAAAATACAGTGTTTCACAATAAGCATTGTATTAAATCCCCCAAATTTTGCATTTCCAGTAGTTTCAAAGAAAATAAACAAAAAGAATTTAAATTGCCTAATACCACAGATGCTCATCCGTCATGTTTTGCCCCAATAGTCAATGACAGAATCATTTTTACTAAATATATCTATTTGTGAGGAACACTAATACTGTACACTACAGTATGAAATAAATAAAAATAGGAAATATAAAATGAGTCACATAAATAAACTGGTAAATTCTCTAAAGAGCTTGCGTGTAGGAAAATTCAACAAAAACAATAATACTGACAAAAATACTGTTGTGGAACAAATACAGAAAATTGCACAAACATATGTAAACTAAGAAGCTGCTCGTCCGTCTATGCTAATAGTGACATATCCAAACAAGGTGAGGACTCGGTGATGTCACTGGACAGGGCTGGCACTTCGCAGACAGGTGAGAGGGTTTGCATATAATAAGGCCTTCTCTGGAGAAAAACACGCAGAAAGGCTCTGCTCTGTTTTAGCCTCATCTTTTTGAGCCCTTTCATTTTCCGCTACTTCCTGTCCTTTAAGACTTTAAGACTTACATCAACATTTTATTTTCAAAATCAAACAGGGTTTGAAATGTATTTTCACATAAAGAGAAAAATCAGGAGGTCCAAAATTGTGTGGCTAGTTGGCAAAATAATTCAACAAGGTAGAAAAAAAAAACTCACAGTGAATAAGAATAGACAAAACACAACAATAACACTGACAGGAAGCGTTCGAGACTTTTCCCTCTTTTAAAATTCATTTTTTATTTTGTAGTGATACGGAGTCGAGTGCAATTTCCTGAAGTGGGGTTTCGAACACGAGACACAGAAAGTTAAAACATGATAGCACCACACAGCTTTTAGGCCTTTATAATACTGTACACCAAAAACAGCTTCACTTTATGTCTTCACCGTGATAATATTTATTTCTTCTTCTTTTATTTTTTTGCATAATATGGATTTTTAAACAATCCTGTCTGCTTCATGACGTGGACATCATGTTTAATTTCTAGTGACAGACTGCATGAAAATGACCAGGGCTACAGAGCCACCCCTCCCCTTTCACACCGGAGCTTTTAATTCTTAAATATTATGGTCCAGTGAATATTCAGTGAGGTGCAGCCAATCTTGTCTTTTTTTCATGACGTTTGACTTCTTCTTACTATGATATCAGATCCATTAATTAATTAATTGCAATGAAATTAAACAATGACATTTGTAATAGTTTCACTGCAGCATCATGGTGTTGTTGTTGCTGGTGATGTTATTGATGTTGTTGGTGATGTTGTTGTTAGTGATGTTGGTGGTGATGTTATTGTTATTGTTGTTGATGTTGTTGTTAGTGATGTTGGTGGTGATGTTATTGTTGTTGATGTTGTTGTTAGTGATGTTGGTGGTGATGTTATTGTTGTTGATGTTGTTGTTAGTGATGTTGTTGGTGATGTTGTTGTTGTTAGTGATGTTGTTGGTGATGTTGTTGGTGGTGATGTTGTTAGTGATGTTGGTGGTGATGTTGTTGGTGATGTTGTTGTTGTTAGTGATGTTGTTGGCGGTGATGTTGTTGTTGGTGGTGATGTTGTTGTTGTTAGTGATGTTGGTGGTGATGTTGTTGTTGGTGGTGGTGATGTTGTTGGTGGTGATGTTGTTGTTGGTGGTGGTGATATTGTTGGTGGTGATGTTGGTGGTGATGTTGTTGTTGTTAGTGATGTTGTTGGTGATGTTGTTGGTGGTGATGTTGTTGTTGTTAGTGATGTTGTTGTTGTTAGTGATGTTGTTGTTGTTGGTGATGTTGTTGGTGGTGATGTTGTTGTTGTTAGTGATGTTGTTGTTGTTAGTGATGTTGTTGGTGATGTTGTTGGTGGTGATGTTGTTGTTGTTAGTGATGTTGTTGTTGTTAGTGATGTTGTTGTTGGTGGTGATGTTGTTGGTGGTTATGTTGTTGTTGGTGGTGATGTTGTTGGTGGTGGTGATGTTGTTGTTGGTGGTGATGTTGTTGTTGGTGGTGATGTTGTTGTTGTTAGTGATGTTGTTGTTGTTAGTGATGTTGTTGTTGGTGGTGATGTTGTTGGTGGTTATGTTGTTGTTGGTGGTGATGTTGTTGGTGGTGGTGATGTTGTTGTTGGTGGTGATGTTGTTGTTGGTGGTGATGTTGTTGTTGTTAGTGATGTTGTTGGTGGTGATGTTGGTGGTGATGTTGTTGTTGTTAGTGATGTTGTTGGTGGTGATGTTGTTGTTGTTAGTGATGTTGTTGTTGGTGGTGATGTTGTTGGTGGCAGTGATGTTGTTGGTGATGAATTTACACAAACTGTGGGAAAACCCTAATTTCACAAAACCTGATAAATCTAAGACCATCACAGCATCAGTTGTCACTATGGAAACAGACCCTCAGTAGAATGAGAACCAATTGTTTCGAAACACCTCTGAGCTGACTGTAAACAGCTATTGACCTTATTTTCTTTTGCAACCAATCATTCAACGTGCTGCCCTCATACCCACAGCGCTTCCTGTATAGTCCTTCAAGAGAAACAGACCAAAGTGGATCCAGCCAACAGGACAAACGTTGCAAAGCTTTTTCTCTTCTCCATCGTGATTTTAGAGTTTTGATTAGTCCTCGTGGTCAGACTTGCCATCTGTCTTCCCTTCTCGTGAACTCTCGTCCATTGGCTGCATCGTGTCCTTCTCATGCCTCTTGTCCCTCAGTGAATCTATCTGGTTCATGCTGTCACCTTCTTCTTCCTCCGCCTCTTCCTCCTCTCCTTCTCTGAAACTTGCATCCTGTCTGTCTGTCACTTCCGTGCATGTCTTGTTGTCCACTTCCCTGTCCTCCTGATCTCCCTCGTTGCCATTCCTCAGGATCATGTCTTCTCCCTCCTGCTGGTCCTCAGGATCTGAGTATCCGAGCGGCCCCAGGCCCTGCAGGTAAACCCTCCGCATGAGCAGTTCCGTGGGCTCCAAATCGGCCACAGCTCCCACTCCTCCTCCCTTATCCCTGGCTTCCCTCTCGGCTGCCTCGCGCTCCTCTGCCTCCCTCTTGCAGTAGGAGTAGCGGTGGTTCATGTGCTGCGAATACGACCCAGAGTGTGAGAAGCGTTTGCCGCACTTGTCGCATTGGTAGGGTTTCTCTCCAGAGTGGAGGCGCGAATGCTCGATGAGATGGTGTTTGTGTTTGAAGGCCTTCTTACAGATCTGACACTGGTGAGGACGTTTCCCTATAGAGACACAACACACAGGACAGAGGGTCAGGACGAAATCAGGTCACAGCTGGGCTCAGGTACAGACAACATGCATCAGGGAGAGAAGCAAGGTTCTGACAGATCCAAAAGAGGAGACACACTGAACAAGGGGATTTCATTCATTTAGAATAAATTGCACACAAACCACGTGTAACTGAAAAAAAGTTTCATCTTTGGTGCCCAGTTGGATATTTAGGTGTATTTACTCATTCAACCCAAAGATACGTTTGGTCTTTACTGTCCTGAGCAATAAACATTTTCGTTTTGAGATCTGAAAACATGTTTACAGTAGATATTTTCTATTAGAAAACAAAGATGGATATTTGGCGACTTCACATAAACCACAATGACATTAAACTGTAAGTGTAGTGCCCATTACTTGTGTTGATTGTGTAACTGTGCGTCTGTGAAGTACAGGCAGGACTGTCTGGTCAGTGACGCTTACAAAGTAACACACACCATCGCGCTGTGGTGGATTTACTACAACACGTCTTCCATCTGAACAGGATGCTTCAGTCGCTGCCGGTCGATGGTTGAACTATGTCCAAACACATGCATCAGCAACGCAGCTAACAGAAACGCACACATGCAGACAAACCATGGTCGTACACACACACATGCAGGCAGATTGTCGCCATAAATAGACCTGGAGCACCTGTAACATCCACCACAGCTGCCACACACACACACACGCAGCAAAAATAACCGAGACGGCAGATTCCTGCTCTAAGTGACAGGGCGGGTGGAGGCATGAATGAGATGATGATGCAACTAAGTGAAAGAGAAGGAGGTAGAAGGGGCCACTCAGGTAAGTTAAACACATTTAAATTTTAAAGCCCTTCTGTGTGACTAGAGATCAGCCACAGGTTTTACACTTTAAAACATTTCATGGTTTCCCTGAACATTTTCCTGAACATGACACTTGGGTAAATCAGCACTAAAGACTTTTAGTTTTAAAAATGAGATTGTTTAAATTTCATGTTGCATCAGAACGCGTGGATTCTGTCTGGTGTGACGTGGGAAAGCAGTAGAAGGCTCCATGTGCTGCTGATCCAACTCATCGTCTCTGCTGAGCTGAAACATTATTTATCTTTCTTCAGAACCTTCGTCTTCACGGTGACTCTCAGGTTTTACTTTGAAACACGTTTGATGCCCAGATTTTGAATCTTGATGCACCATCGTCCTGGACAGATCAAGTGTAAACAATGTTGGTTGCATGTCTCATTAAATCCAGACCAGAATCAGCTCCGCTAACAAACGTAACCTTGGTGTTCGGAGTAGATTTAGTCACGGCTTCAGGGGCCAAACTGGTGGTTTGGACCAAAGCTCAGCTTGGCTGAAGTGTTTTGTTGAGCTACCAGATGACACTGAGGATGATGATTTCATGTGTCCTTACAGTAAATGTTTGGTAACTTTCAGATGTGGGTTCACAACCTCTGAATAATGAAAACCTGGAGGGACTTGTTTCTTCCTTTAGCGGCTCCAGAGCATCTCTTCAGATCATTTTCATGCAGCATCAGTGTCTCTGCTTCAGTGTGGAGCTGTTTGGCTTTAGATGAGTCCAGGAACTTCTCGTTCACAACTTTCTCACTCTATTTTTTTCAAAGCAACGCTGCCTGTTTCTCCGTCTGTTCACGCGTTTGAGTTGTGAACTTCGGTGTCTTGTCTGGAGATGACGTTTAAGTTTATGCGGAACCGCGTTGGACAACTTTTGCCCCCAGAGTTCAGTCCAGCTGCTGGCAGTGGAACGTTCAACCCTTTTTTGTTTGTTGTTGTTTTGCTTTGCCGCTCGCTCAGAGAAATGATCCGGTGAAGCTGGATAATGTTCCACGGCACCTGATGATTTCTCACGGCACACAGGTTGGGAATCACTGCTTTAAACAGCTTTAATCTATATGACTGAGGGAATTTATTCACACGAATAAGGGATAAAGTATGAAACTTAAAGTTTCAGGTAAGATTGTTACTCAGCTCAACTTAATTTGGCGTTTTATGCAGATTTGATGTTTGGAAGCAGTAGGTGTTGCTCCTGCTGTTTGATGTTTCGTACCCACATTAACTACTTTTTAAAGGCAGATCAGGTTTAAAATGTTACACTCAGACGCTGTAGCGTGGTTTTATGATGTAAATCAGATGAGAATTAGCAGCCAGGCTGGAGTTTCTGCTCTGTTTAAAATGAAATGTGTTTTTTTTTTCATGGCGTTTGTTACTGTACGAGATATATATATATATTCACTAAGTGTGTTTGTTGTTTCCAGTTTAAATGGGTCATAATATTATTATTATTACAATGATAATCTCAATTAATATTTCGCTTTGATCTTCCCATAGAGTTGAACATGAAAACACATCAGAGTGTGGCTTATGTTTCCAGTGTTTTTATGTGATCCTCTCCTTGTTAAATGATCCCTACCCCCTGCTGAAAAGAAACAACATGTTAAAGGTCATCGTTTCCAGAGAACAACAGAACAATAACAGAAGAAAAAAGAAAGGGGCTACGCAACTACATAAAAACAAAAAGGAGAGGATGAAAATCTGAAGACATAAGATATGAAGGAGAGGACACAGAGGCATCGGGGGCGGGGTGAAAAAGAAGTGTCCAAATGTTATATATACCTGTGTGCTCATATTTGTGTCTTAGGAGGGAACTGGTCTTCTGGAATGTTTTGTCGCACAAGTCACACGCGTACATACCACTTTCAGTCTTCTTAATCTTCTTCCTGGAGAGAAGCGAGTCGCTGTCTGTCAGGTCGTCCAGGCCTGACAAATAGTCCGCTGTCCCATCCAGCATCTCCCCCTGAGAAGCAGACACAGATCATTTGAGTATGTCTCATAATCCCACACCTGTCGACTTCACGCTCAGAGACACCTTCTGGTTTGAGCCCCCCACTGCCTCCATGATCCCAAGTCTGGACAGAGCTTAAAGGCCAAACCTGGGTAAATCTCTTTCATCCAGGGGACACTTGAAACTTGGGGAACATATGGGAGAGGGAGGTTTAGAATGTAGGTGTAGGGACACGGATAAAAACAGCAGGTGAACTACAGCAGGAGAACCGTCTCAATACCAAATGATGACCCGTACTAAGCTGAACAAAGCTGATGAAATGTTATCAAGTTCTTTGAGTGAATGTCCTGATCTGACAAATTACTACTATGCTTTTATTCTGAGAAGATTATCAAGACTGATCATCAGATTCTCAGAGACATTTCTACCACCCCCAGTCCAGCCTCCATTCGAGTGCAGCAGGGACTGCTGTTGCATCTCATTTCCCATATTTAGCTCCCTTTGTTATCTCCTTCCATTTATCTATCAAATATAAACTTTGTCAGTCAATACCTACATTACATTTAGCAACTGCCCTCCCTTGGAAATAGAGGGTAATCTACCAACACATTCATTTACTACCTCATAGTTAAGTGTTTACACATCAGTTGTATCCTGATCCGTGGTCTAGATATACCAATGCTCAAATGTCAGCTATTTATAAAGCAAGAATCTGGACCGCTACATTTCAGCTACTCACACTGTTGACCTACTGTAGTATATACAAAGTCCCTACGTCATGAGAGGAGGAAGCAGCTCCACACTGAATCAATAAAGCATTTAAACATTCAAATCTTCTATTCTCTAGTTTTACCTGGAAACCTGATTTCCGTTGGTACTTTCTCCTCTGTTGCATTTCAGCAAATGTGGCCTCCCCAGTGGCGTAAGTGTAGGCCATGTGAGGCAAGAAGCTCATGGGGTCAAGGCCCGGATAGGGCCTGAGGCCCGGAATAGTGGCCGAGGCAGGAGACATGAACGTGGGTGGAGGAAAGGCTCCATGAGGTGGAAGGGACGTGTAGAGAGGACCACCAGTGAAGGGATTGATCCCAAAGATAGGACTGGTGCTCTTCTCCAGTTGGTGGACAGCAGTTCCTCCACCATCAGAGCCCAGGACCTCCTTCTTAATGTTTACCAGATCTAACGCCACCGTTCCCTGTTCTCGTCCTTGTACGTCACCATTGCACTCGATGACAAAGCCATTGGATCTGTGTTGTTTTTCTCCTATAGAGACGAGCTTCTGCGCCATGTGTTTGGGCAATGACAGATCCAGTGGTATATCTCCATGCGCATCCTCAGAAGCTAGGCTGTTCGGAGTGTAAGAGCTACTTTGTGAGTTTTTGGAGGAAGTAGAGGAAAGGTTGAGAGGAGATGGAGTGTTGCTCCTCAAGTGGTCCAAAGGGTCTAGTGGCTTGTCTCCTGTCTGTTTGTTTTCTGTAAACTGGTTGACCTTTGAGATTCTATGGGTTGTTTCACCGTTAGTGAAACCTCCATGTAAATCAGTGGCAGGAAGTAATATTGGAGATCGGCTAAAGCAGCGGTTGACATCAAGTCCTCCACGATCAGTCTTTTTTATCAGACTGCTTGTATGATGGTTTTGACTCTTCCACTGAGCAAACCACTCCTTGACAAACTCTTGAGGAAGGCCAACAGCTATGGAAATCTTAACCAGTTCCTCTGAGTTGGGCTGAGTGTTCATGGCAAAATAGGCCTTCAGCACTGACACTTGATCCTTAAAGAGGTTGACAGGGCTGGTGGCACGTTCGTTACTTGGTAGGTCAGATGGCATCACTCTCCTACGACTGGCAGGACTGCTGTCAGCCGGCTGCAGGACTGCTTTGATCTCCTCATTCATTTTGCACATGTAACGTTCATGCTGGTGCAGCGGAATGGGCCCAGGGAAAGTCTCCTTGCAGTATTGGCAAGAGTACGGCAAGAACTGGTTCTGACTGTCATTGGATTTTTCCTCATTGCCGAGAGCCACTGAAATGCTTGGTTTCTCCTTCTTGATGTCCACTTGCCTTGTGGAGTCATCGATCAGACTCTTGGCCTCATTGACTTTCTCCAGCGTGTAATCAATTATGCTCTTTGTGGGACTGTTGTGACCCATCACCTGAAATCCAGCCTGGACCAGCTTTTGCTCCTCCATTTGAGCACCCAGCTCTTTCATGTAGGCCCTGAGTTTGGAGATCTCCTCTGGATTCCCGTCCAACTTTTGCCTGCACACTGTGTTGTCTACGATCTGAAGCACTTTCTGCACCTCGCTTAGGTTGTTCCCAAGAGGCCCAGCATAGCCCAGCAGGGGGAGGTCTAGCCCCATTCCTCCCAGGTGCTGAAGGGAACTCTGGGAGGAGCTGTGAAGCCCCAGGGGGCTTCCACCACGACCATTTAGGAACACCCCTGATCCTCCAAACCCAGGCTGAGAGGCCATGAGTAACCTGTAATCGTTGAAGTCCATGGGCTCAGCTTTGATGTCAAGCTGACCCTGCTGATCTGGAGGGCCAAGCAGCCTCCCGTTTTCTAGTTTGTGGCGTAGCTGGGCAAGAGCAGGGCTCCCGGGCATAGAGGTTGTGAAGTTAGGGGAAGAACTGGGTTTCCCACTGCTTCCATTTCGTACTCGTCCATTGACGGCGATCAGGCCGATGCATTTCTTGCTGCTGATGTGGGAGCTGTAGGAGCCAGAGTGGGAGAAGCGCTTCTTGCAGTTGGAGCATTCGTACGGCTTCTCACCTGCAACATCACAAATGTGTGCATATAAATCACGATTGTTATTTATTATTACTTAAGGCTGTGACAGGTTTAGAAAGACAGTTATCTGCTTTGGTACTTACAGGAATGAACTGAACAGAGTGAAACACTAAATACAGTTGTAAGAAAAAGTATGTGAACCCTCTGGGATCACATGGATTTCTGCATATATTGGTCATAAATGTGTTCTGATCTTCAGCAAGGTCACAACAATAGAAAAACACAGTCTGCTTACACTAATACTGCACAAACATATGATATGTTTGAATTTTTTTATTGAACATAACATAAGTATAACAAAGTATGGGAACCCCTCGGCTGATGACTAAGAGCTAATTGGAGCCTGGAGTCCCGTCAATTTGAGGAGATTGGATGCGTTGGGTAAAGCTGTCCTGCCTATAAAACCTACTCCAGACTCAGATATGATGCTTTAGTTCTTCCTGTCCAACAGTGCATTCATACACTAATCTGCTGCCAACACAGGCAGGACTTCACCAACAACATTATGCAGTAAACGGCAGGAATGAACCCTGAAAAGCAGTGTTTTTATCAGTCACTGACTAACTTCAGAAAACCTGAGTCATTCAGAGCAGGAGATGATGAAACCAGAGTTGAGGTGATGATGAGGTAAGAGGGACTCACCACTGTGGATACGAAGATGCTCCTTCAGGTGATGTTTGTACTTGAAGGCTTTTCCACACTCACTGCATTTGAACTTGCGGTTTCCAGCTCCTTCATTGAGCAGCGGTGGCTGCAGAGAGAAAAACAAGGTTTTCATGTGATGGAGGAGGAGTAGGAGTCGCTGCGCAGATTACAAAACTGTGGAACAGAAGCTAACGGGGAAATTTAATAGTATTTAGTAGAGCACATCTGATTGCGACAGTGCCATTCTGAGAAACTGTGTGGGCTGACTTTGTTCAGAAGTCACAGTTTCACATGTAGGTGCATTCCCACCATCTGAAATGCAAATAACCAAATAAACACAAACACAGACGGGGAGACGAGTGAAATCCCGTAGGTTCAGAAACTCCACCGCATGAAGTCAGCTCAGTTTATTTAACGTGTTTAACGAGTTTAAAGATGGGACCAACAGGTCAATGACAGTGTGGCCCCCTGCTGTGCTCCTGTATCTACATGGGTCTAGATGCTCCGTCTTACAGCAGACGCTGCATCGTGTGAAACGACTCCCACTTGTTACTGTTGCAGCACATTTAGAATGAACACCTTTTGCTGGTTTATGACAGTGATGAGGTGAAACTAAGGAAGTACGCAAATAAACAAGCACTTAAGGCATCTGCAGATTATGATTGTTTAAGGCAGCAGGGAAAATCCCATCTGCTCCTGGTCCAGAGGAGACGGTGACGTCCGAAGCAAGCCGAGGCTTAATCTCATTGCAATCACGGAGTAATTGGAAAATGGAGCCATTCCCTTAGTTGGTGAGTCTAATGTGAGTTTTGGATGCCAGGCGTTTAACACCAGCCTGTTATTAGATTACTGCTGCAAGAGCTTTTATTTACCTCTGTTCCAGCTGATGTAAAAACCCTGAGGGAGTCAAACGGCTCCCACGTGCCACCAATCAGATCATGACTCCGTGAGAATCAGTACGGACACAATAGCAGGTGCTGTGCCCTACCTGGTCTCTGGCGGGTTTGTGTGTGGTCATGTGACGCTCCAGCTGTGTGCGGTGGCTGAAGGCGTCGGCGCACAGCGGACAGGTGAAGCTCTCCTCGTTCTTCTCGTGCCGATATTTGATGTGTTCCTTCAGAGACGTGAGACGTTTGTAGCCGCGGTCGCAGTACGGACATGTGAGCAGCTGAGCGAAGTCGTCTGGAGTGCCCGGCAACAGGTCTGCGGCAGAAGCAAGGGTCAAAGGTCAACATTTTAGCGCTGCATTAAAATAACCGATTATTCTCTGATAATCCAGAATAATTCCCATATTTATTTCACGCTTTAATGAACATTAAATATGAGAAGCTCCGAATCTGCAAACAGTGTTTAACGGTGTGTTGCTTGTAAAGTCCAGGTACCGTGCTCACTCTCCTCCGGACCAGCGGCCTCGGGCGTGCTCAGTCGTGACACCTCTTCTGGAGCTTCGGGGTAAATGACGGCGGTGTCGCTCCGCTGCAGGTACTCTGCAATAGTTGCCGGCTGACCGTCGCCATCTTCCAGTTTACGTTTCAGAAAGTACTCGTCCAGCTCAGAGACGGCGTCCAGTCGTCTCGCTGAGGACAGCAAAGCTTCAGTTTACGCAGAGAAAGACTGACCAGATCATACAACGCTCTCATCTGCAGGTAAATGTCCATTACACAGGCATGAGTTCATTTCTTTCACCTTTTCATCTTTTGTTGCTAGTTAATCACAGTAAATATTGAGAAATCCTTTTTTTACCTGGCCCATTTCCTGCACTGTGTGGCGACGCCTCCGGACTGAAAGGTTCATAGTCTTCCTTCCCGTTGTCTGTTAAATCAAATGACAGGAAGCACACAGAAATATTTATTCATGTGTCTGACAGAGGTCTTGTGGATAATAGGAGGCTGGAGAGCTGCAGGCGGGTCAGCTGGATCCTTTCATCACAGTGAAGCTGCAACTGTGGTCTATTGTGTTTGTTCCTCCTGGGCCTCCTCATGTGACTCCTCAACAGGAGTCACAAGTATCATAAGCTTCATTCAGCCTTCAAAGGAGGGACTCCCCCTCCTCCCTGGCTCCCCCTCCATCGCATCAGCCCCAGGGAAACAGTGTCGGTATGTACAGTTCACTGTTCACGTCACATTACACAATGTATCGACATTAGCATAAAGTTGGTTGTCATCCATTTTACGTCATAAACGGTTCATCAAGCTGAACTGATGGGTTGAATTCAGTTTGTGCTGTGGCGCTGAGCCGACGCTGTTTAAACGTACGCGTGCATTTTTATATCAACTAAAATCATGTTCATTATCAGAATGTGTCATTGTTTAATGGATGGATGTGTTCGGGGACTTCGGTCGGGAAGGTTCAGAGAAGACAGATCAGTCACAGACGTCCAGTAGGAAGCTGTTAGGTTTCATCGTCACCCCCCCGTTGTTGTTGTTGTGGAGAGGAAGATGGAGGCTCTTTGTGTTTTCTTTCCTCGAGAGACAAGATGGAGGTGACAGCAGAATAATGAGCTTTTCACTTCTGTTTGTGGTTCTGATGTTTCTGAGTCTACGGCTGCTGCTTCTTCGTTTCCTCTTTTAGAGTGAAACAGCTTCATCATCCTCAGTTACACATTCTCAAACCTCATTCTCTTTCTCTCTTCTCTCTTACTTTATGAGTTCTGCCTTTTTTTCCACCTTTTTGTTCTTCCGTCCTCTCTTCTACTCTTGATGATGTTCTATGGAGCCACGGTCCGGACTCTGGGGCCGGGTTGTACAGTAGTAGCAGCTCCTCTCGTCTCTGCCGTGTGAGTGAGATTCGTCACCCGGAGGTGTTGCTTGTTCTCGAGAACATCGTTGGCGCCATCTGCCCCTCGGTCTCAGACAGACCGAACCAGACCAAGAGGGGAGCGGGTCCGGACTGGGACTAAATCCTGTCTCCCCGTGTAACTGGACACCACCTGGTGCATCACTCCCCAGGTCCCGCCTTCAGTTTTAACTCACATACAAATAAAAAGCTTGGCATTGAGAGTGTTTTTCTACTGGCTTGTTTAATCGAAGACCATACGGGTTGTTTCATACGCCGCACTGTGTAATAATTGAGTCCGCTGGTCGGCAGGGCTTGGAGCGCTGACCTGAATAAGAGCTAAACCTGCGCCTTAGACGTGAGCGGATGTGTTGAGTGCTGGGGGAACCCACCGCTGCCGTTGACGTGTCCCTCTCTGCGTCTCCAGCTGTCGGAGTCCTCCTGGTCCCGGTACGACAGCAGGGCGTGGGCGACACGGGGTGACGCCTCCAATGTGGGCACCGCCGCCGGACTCCCTGCTTCTTCCTCCTCCCCACCTCCTCTTCCGTTGGCGAGGCCGTGGTCCTCAGAGATCGGCAGCCTGTCATCCTCGTCTGTCTCGGAACCCGTCTCCACCACATTCTCATAGCTCAGCACTGCAACATAAACAGAACAGCAACCATGTTAGGTTTCAACAACATCCGTAGCACGAGGAGGAGGAGGAAGGCACATTCCTGAACCCAGTTTTTCTTAGTCCGTCTCAGACTCTCAGGAGACTAGTCTGGAAATCCAAAGCTGGTTCAGTTGGGGGACAGAGCATGGACCTGATCTCCACTCACAGGAGCGAGTCACAAACCAACCAAGTCTACAAATACACTGAAATGAATGTCTGGTGTGAAATGAGAGTCGCTCTGTTCAATCTGTGTGAAGCCGAATGAAGAACCAACGTCGGAACCGGCCTGGGAACACTGCTACGGCGGCACATGTTTACATGAGAATTAAAGCTGAGCTCTGTGAATGAAGATCAGACCCGGGCCTACGGTAAACCTGGCTTCAGAAGGAGGGGGAGGGGGGACTAACAGCCCATGACATCATGGGAACCAGCGAGCACGGACCATTTTCCCTTGACTTTCTGCCTAATAAAGCTCTCACGCGTCTCCTCTGCTGCTCAGGAGCTTTCTCTCCTCTGGGGATTTTATCTGGTGCCAGACTCAGAACTGTAAACCTTTACATCCGAACGCCGTGCAGGTTCCCAGGGAAGGGAGCGTGAACTACAGCCTCCCAGGTTTTTTGTGCCTCCCCTTTGGGTACTCGGAGATTAGTCTGTGCATATCTGTTCATAATATGATCTTTGTCTGCCTGTGAGCCGTGGCACTTGCCTCCCGGACAACTGCACAACAGGTGCAAATTAAAAAGGGAGCCACGGTGGGCCGGGCCGAAATCTGCTGACCTGGGCTGAATACCAAGAGCAGGGGTGGGGGCGGAGGGCGTGGGACAAAACCGGCTTTAATAAGAGGTGTGACCACCAGGATTTAGGGGGAGTTCAGACGGGGTAATGCCCTCTGTGATCAAAAAAGAAAAGAAAGAGCTGAAAAGTGAGACGCGAACGCTCGATGTGTGGTCCAAGGTATATGTAGGAATCTAATGTAATCTCACTCCACACACACACACACACACACACACACTGCTATTGTGCTTTTTGGCTTTTGACTAAACAATTTGTGACCTGGTGCAGCG
Source organism: Macropodus opercularis (assembly GCA_030770545.1). Classification (NCBI taxonomy): domain Eukaryota; kingdom Metazoa; phylum Chordata; class Actinopteri; order Anabantiformes; family Osphronemidae; genus Macropodus; species Macropodus opercularis. Next base: position 20,628,115 of record CM061109.1, read on the forward strand.
GGAGGAGAAATATTCACACCATCCCGATACCACACACAAAAACAGGATACGGAAACATCTTTACACACAAAAAGCATCAGCTGGGTTTGTTGTAAATGAATAAAACTCCACATCTGCGTCATCAACTTTATTGAGCTACTAGACACAGCAGCAGGAATCAGAAACAGTCACGACTTGTTCAGTCCCTGCATGTTGACGTGCTCGTGTGATCGGATCACTGCCCAACACGTGGCCATTTTCCAGCAGATAAACACGTCCCGACACTGAAGAAGGCTGAGACCCAGACGGAGGAGCAGTAACTGTGGTGCATGCTGGGACATCTGGCTTTAAAGCAGCAGCCACGGCTCTGCTCTCTGATTGGCCAGTTGCAGTATTGGTGGGCAGCAGTCACCTCCCAGACAAAAGCCATTCACGGTGCTGTTTGCCTGCCAGGTCACATGACTGGGGCAGGGTGGCAGATGTCACCGGGGGCAAAGCAGCCGCTCGCACGTCTGTCCACCATTTTGTCTCTGACGCACGCTCACCTTCAGCTCAGGCTGTAGAAACTTTTCAGTTTCAGATGCAGTGACTCTCAGAAACCTGCCGATCGCACAGAGCCCCATTGTCTGCAGCCGCTCCTCCTTTGTGTCCATTCACACGGCTGAGGACAAAGCAGCGACGACGCTTCGCAAGGCGATGCCCCCCCCAGGCGCTTCACAAAGACACATTAATCTTCCCTCTCCTCCCCCGTCAGTCCTGTTATCCTGTGCTCAAACACTTTGTCTCGTTCTCTGGTTTTTAATGCAAACACATGCGTCCAGCTGTTTGTGTGTGCGTGTGACCAGGCAGGTGGCTGTGAGGAGGTACGTCACACTGATCAGAACACTGGCTCATGTGTCCCGACCCGAGTGCAGGTGCAGCAGTCGAACCAGAAAGAAAGACTCAAATTAGGTCTGAAGGACAGGCTGCAGGAACCGGACAGCCTGGACACAGGGTTAGGTTAAACTCCCAAAACGAAGTCAGGACAAACAAACCTCACGTCCAAATGCTACGGACAAGATAAGAACAAAGCGGCACAAGCAGACATGGGAAAAACACGGCGTTGAACGCAGAAGCTGCGTGGTTCTGATTCTGGACTCAGATACAACCCGACTCATTACTAACTGAAGAACATTTCTGGCTCTTCTACTGATTGACGCATCATATGAAACATCCAACCAACTCCAAGTTTGTGAGGCTCAAATGTGGCTCTTTATCTGCTGGAGGTTTCCAGGAGCCTCTGAGAGAAGCAGAGCGTCCACTGATCCCAAACCAGGCTCTGAAGCGTACCGGAAAGGTTTCTTCTGGTTTATCTTGGATCCAGCAAATGACTCACCTGGTTCAGTAGCACATGAACCGTTTTAATAAAATCCTTCAGTTTCCACGGAAGGTCTAACTGTGACAGTCCAGGTGCTGCGTCCACATCCTGCCACTCGCTGTAAGGTAATGAGAGATGGAACCAGCTCGCTCTCTTTTCCCTCCCTCTCTCTCTCTGCCTGTCTCGCCTGAGAGCAGATCACCTGAGTGAACAACTGGAGGAGGGGGTGAGTAGGTAAGACAGGAGCTGCTGGAGAAAACGAGGTTGCTGCCTAGTGGCTACGAGCTGGAAGTAATTCATCACACAGGCAGGTGACAGCGGACGGCGAACTGGACCAAAAGCCTCATATACAACCTCCATTATTCAGACAACTGAACATTTACATGGAGACCAGCAATAACTGTCCAAAAATTAATGAATTTTTATTTAATTCTCCCTGAGATCGTCTCATTAAATAGCATCTGAACAGCACAATGCTTTACCATCTGTGTTTCCAGGACTTTATGGCTAATTTCTGCAAAAGAGGCACCACTGGGTTCACAGCTGGACCCAGTGGTGCCAGTCAGGGTTGAGGTCAAACTGGAAGAAGATTGTCTGTGCGCACAAAGGCAGTGTCACATAGAAACAGGAAAGAAACAAACACCAAGTGTTGATGCAGAGCCGGAGGACACTACTGCTTTCTGACAGCTCAGCCGCTCTAACGTGTCCATTAGACTGGCGGCCTCAGAGTCCAGGACATTACATGAACCATTTTGTTCATCTAAATGATGCCCAGTCTGTCTGGGATTACTGATTCCCAGGAGAGGTGCTGGATTTACAGGCCCACAGCTTAAATGTGACATTATGTAAAGATTTTCACTGTGTGATGACTTGGTTGAGGCAGAAAGCTCTTATTTAATGGTTCTTTGTAGTGTTTTGAAGAGCATAACAAGACAGTGACCCCGGCATCAGATGTCAGCTGATATTAACAAACCTCCCCTGACAAACCTCATCATTTATCTGAGTCTTTTGATGAACCTTTCACCTGTTTATAAAACAATTTGCTCTGTTAAATACGTACAGTTTGTGGTGTACCAGACATTCATAATGTGGTTCTAACAAGGGAACATCGTCGTGGGTCTTGGATTACGTTAGACCCCCACCTCACGTCATTACTAGTCTTAGAGCTAAGCTAGGCTAATGATTCACCTCATTACGAGTCTTAATGCTAAGCTAGGCTAATGATTTGCGTCATTACCCTTCTTAGAGCTAAGCTAGGCTAATGATTCACCTCATTACTATTCTTAGAGCTAAGCTAGGCTAATGATTCGCATCATTACTAGTCTTAATGCTAAGCTAGGCTAATGATTCACGTCATTACTAGTCTTAATGTTAAGCTAGGCTAATGATTTGCGTCATTACCCTTCTTAGAGCTAAGCTAGGCTAATGATTCACCTCATTACTATTCTTAGAGCTAAGCTAGGCTAATGATTCGCATCATTACTAGTCTTAATGCTAAGCTAGGCTAATGATTCGCGTCATTACTAGTCTTAATGCTAAGCTAGGCTAATGATTCGCGTCATTACTTTTCTTAGTGCTAAGCTAGGCTAATGATTCGCGTCATTACTTTTCTTAGTGCTAACCTAGGCTAATGATTTGCGTCATTACTATTCTTAGAGCTAAGCTAGGCTAATGATTCGCGTCATTACTTTTCTTAGTGCTAAGCTAGGCTAATGATTTGCGTCATAACTTTTCTTAGTGCTAAGCTAGGCTAATGATTCGCGTCATTACTTTTCTTAGTGCTAAGCTAGGCTAACCCTTGTTCAGTCTAGGGAACTTCCTTTTGGCCATGTGTTGTTCCACGACCTGGTGCTGATGGGGAGGGGAGGGGTCGGCACCGTCCAGCCCCTAATTGAATTAAAGTCCCATTTATCTGCAGGGGTCTGGTGCAACAGGCTGGAAACTCCAGGAGAGGAGAGACGGAGCCAAGACTCCGCCAGCCCCTCACCCCCAACCTCCACCCACCCTGACATGAAGCCACCATCTGTGCTCGGCCTGCGCACACGGTACTGTTCTCAACAAATGTTCTGGGGCCCCACTGACCCCCCTCCGCCCATCCACCCACTTACAGTGGGAGCCAACCGCTTGCAGTGCAAACATGGCGTCGGCCCTCACTGTCCTCCAACGCTTTATTAACCGCTTTAAAGCAGAGTTTGTGTGTGTGTGTGTGTGTGTGTTGTCTCTGGTCTGATGAACTGAACTAAATTCAGCCCGGTTCTGATCAATGAGCAGCTTTTTGATTGTGACCTGATTCACTGATGGTTTTTGGCTTCAGGCTCAAACTGACACATGTTGATCAGACGTGTGTGTCCAGAAGTCAACAGAACCAGTTTCACAACCCATTAAACACCATAAACCCAGAACCTGAACCCACAAACGTGGACCTGAAACACCTATGGACAGGTTGACCATTGACCTTTCACATACAGCAGAAGCAGATCACATGTGGCCTGAGGTCACATGATCCCAGACAAACTAAGGTTAATAACCTTTCCAGCCTATAGCTGGAGGTCACTTCCTCGTATCCTTGTTTTCGCCCATCATTCGTCTAATCCATCTCTATTTTGTTCTTCTACTTTTTACTGTTTCCTGATCACCTTGTTTGCTTCCTTGCTTCCTCCTGGTGACACAAATATATCCGTGCTCCGTGTCACTTAGTAAACCTTTCCTTTCCTGAACAACATTTGCGTCCTTTAATTTCTACGTTGTTTCCTTCATTGTCTATGTGACGTTACCCTAAACAATAATTTATTGTGATGTTTTCACAGACAGTCAATGCGACAGTATGATCTCACAGCTAATAAACCTTTCTGCAGGACCCTTACGAGTTGAGCAACAGTAAATATTTGAGTCTCTGTTGCTTCTACTATTTCCTCTGAGGCCTGCCTGGCTCCTGGGGGACGACCTCCCCTCCTCGGACTGATCCGTTTAACCACAGCACAACTAAGAACTGAAGGCATCACATTTTTCTTTGGTGTCAGACAATGTTCATGGAAACAAACTTTCCAATATTCAGTGTTTGTCATCGTGATTTTACATTAGTCAAGGAGGGCAAATTCGACAGAACCAGACTGAATCAGAACCTGAAACAGGCAGGACTGGAAACAACTGAGTAAAACAGACATTCATACGAGCCCTGGCAGCAGAAACCCCATCATTTCTCTGGTATGCACTGTAGACGGAGCATCTAAGAATGGAGAGAAAAATCCCTCAAAGACAGCGGTGACGGGTGAGGAGGCTGAGGCCGGGCTGAGTGAGAGTTTCCATGGCTGACCTGTTGGCAGGCTGCTGTGTAATTACAGTTACCACATCCCAGCCTTTTCTCCCATGTGGTCGCCCATTTAGAAAACAAAAAAGGAGATTCACTCTGTAATTCACCCCTCACAGGGGGGAGGAGAGCCAACAGAGATGTCTCTGGCTAAAAAAAAACACAACCACGGAGAGGTTCAGGATTTTTACTCTGACTAAGACACCAAGAAAAATGTTTCTGAGAGAGTGAGATTTATCCTGTTGCTCACAAACAACAACAAACAGACACAAAACACCAAACTAAATCCAGCCAGCCAAGAGTCTCCAAATGGACCAGAACTGCCTACAGAACCTGTTCTACATCTGCCTCTAAAGTCAGAGGAGGCAAGAAGTGAGGAAAGATGAAAGAACTTGTAAAGAGAGTTAGAAGAACGCAAACCAGGGTTTGGAGGAAACGAAGGAACTAAAGAAGATTACTGATGCTCACAGACATGCGTGGTTGTTAGTTTATGAATAGTGTGTCTTCACAGTCTGTTATCAGGACAAGGTGTGACAGTGGCACTTCCTCTTTGAACCGGCCGAGTCACGCTGTCAAGTCAGAAGGACCTTAATCACATTTTAACACCTTGAGATCTCCAGGTCAGTTAAAAACACAAGCCTCAACACAAGTCTGGAGTGGACCCATTCACCTTTCACCTCACTGACAATGGTACATGGACTAATGTCAACTAATATGAAATAATTCTGGCAGAATATTGGGTAACACTGACTGGATGTTCCTTAGTTTGACTTCGCTTATATTTATTTCAGTTACTTAGCAAATTAGTAAAGTGTTCACCAGTAAAACCTCCCTGTCAAATCAGCAAATACAGAAACACAACACGAAGGTGGAGTGAAGGTGTAACGTTAACCCTATCAGCAGCAGAGCGTGGCAGTTAGAGCCCTGCCCGTCTCACCTCGGCCTCAGTGCGTCGACTGATTAGAGTAAAACTGCTGCTGCTCCACGATAAGACCTGACACACTGATAGCAACACAACCAAAGAAGAAGAAAGTCAGAGGTGTGAAGCACTGGTGTCTGTTTCAAAAGTGAGTCAGTGGCACAGGACTGCTGCTGCAGATCAGTGTTCACCACACCGTTCACCGTGACGAGACACCGTTCACCGTGACGACACCCCGTTCTCCGTGACGAGACACCGTTCACCGTGACGACACCCCGTTCTCCGTGACGACACGCCGTTCACCGTGACGAGACGCCGTTCACCGTGACGAGACGCCGTTCACCGTGACGACACGCCGTTCACCGTGACGACACGCCGTTCACCGTGACGACACACCGTTCACCGTGACGAGACGCCGTTCACCGTGACGACACGCCGTTCACCGTGACGACACGCCGTTCACCGTGACGACACACCGTTCACCGTGACGACACACCGCTCACCGTGACGACACACCGTTCACCGTGACGACACACCGTTCACAGTGACGAGACACAGTTCACCGTGACGACACACCGTTCACCGTGACGACACACCGTTCACCGTGACGACACACCGTTCACCGTGACGACACACCGTTCACCGTGACGACACCCCGTTCACCGTGACGAGACACCGTTCACCGTGACGACACACCGTTCACCGTGACGACACCCCGTTCACCGTGACGACACACCTTTCACCGTGACGACACCCCTTCACCGTGACGACACCCCTTCACCGTGACGACACACCGTTCACAGTGACGACACCCCGTTCACCGTGATGACACCCCGTTCACCGTGACGAGACACCGTTCACAGTGACGAGACACCGTTCACCGTGACGACACACCGTTCACTGTGACGACACACCGTTCACCGTGACGACACCCCGTTCACCGTGACGACACACCATTCACCGTGACGACACCCCTTCACCGTGACGACACACCGTTCACAGTGACGAAACACCGTTCACCGTGACGAGACCCCGTTCACAGTGACGAGACACCGTTCACAGTGACGAAACACCGTTCACCGTGACGAGACCCCGTTCACAGTGACGACACACATTCACCGGAACTGGAACATAAATATTCATACACAGTTGATGAACTGTGTTGTCGCTGTGAAGACTCGTGTCATGGTGAAATGTTTGAGCTGCTGCTGTGTAAACTGTGAATGCAGCTGTTGTATATAAAAAAGGAGATTGGAAATTGAGAAAGGGAAGATGTGAATTCTCTTTTGAACCTTGGATCTTGTTCGACGTGCATTTTGAAGCCCATCAAACTCCATCTTTCTGTGTAACTGTTCAATTAATCAGCAGCTGCTGTGGGAGTGGGCCAGTCCAGGCTATAGCCCTCCTCTAATAAAATGTAGGTTGCCTACAAGAGAAAACCAGCCTGGATGTGTGAATAATGGAGTCAGTAGCTCACACGGCTCAACAGCCTCTCGGGGGGTGAATACCCAAAAAGCGTGAATTATTCATTCCCCAGGTGGGAAAAATGAGTGAAGGAGGAAGAGCAGAGAGTTTTTTAATCCCTCTGACGACAACCGGTGTTCGAAAACTTTTCTCTCCAAGTAATTAATGACTGCAGGTGTTTTAACTTCTCATTGCTTCAATATACGCCTCTGCTTTTATTGCCAGGTTTAAACCTGAGTCTGCAGAGGGTCAGGATCCTGAAAACATATTAGAATCCCCTGCATCACCCAGGCTCCGACCGGGCCCGACGCTGGTCAATCAGACTAAGCCGACTTTGTTGGTGCCAATAGATTCAGGGTTCTGTAGATTAACATGATGCTGATGGACATTAGGAGAGAAATTAAACATTACACAGAACGAGAACAGAGGAAAATCACATGATGATTAATAAAACCTGTAGCAGACGCTGCACCAGGTATTGCTTCACTCAGGCCGTCTGGCCTTCAGACCTTTTGTTGATCTGTTTCTGGAACAGTTTGCAGTAGTGAAACTGCTGATGGAGTCACTTTACCGTTGACTCACAAGACCTCTGTCCACCACAACCTGCATCTGGACGCAAGAAGAAGCAGAAAAGTGTCACTGTCATCAGTTACAAATTTGGTTCACGAGAAGTCGACACCTTTTTTAACTGACAGGAAAAACTGTAAAAACCTGTGAAGCAGCATAATGAGGTGAAGAGGAACCGCAATTTCTGCACTTGTTAAAATAAAGACATGAGACTGATGTTCCTGACACCAGGAGGAACCCACCGTCTGCAGTCTTCTGTGCCTTTCTCTATGTACTTATCTTTCTCTATCTCTTTCTGCTGTGAGTGAGAGCTGATCCTGGTCTTGTATAAGGACTCTAAGAGTCAGAGACCTGGTTTTAATTTTAGATTAATCCATCACACCAGAACCGTGTGGCTGCTACGATCTGCCTTTTTGTTCCTGGTTTGTCTTAGTTACATTACAATAGTTTTAAATGTATGTTCATTCAAGTTCATGATCGATCCAAGACTAAAAACGGAACATTTTAAGGGATTCATTCCTGAAGTCCACTGGGTGTGGTGTAGTTTGAGACTCTCAGAGGTTTGTGATGCATCTCCTTACTGACAATAAGGTTCGAGGGGGGTCAGAGGGGAGTCGGGTGGGGGGTCTTCGGTACAATGAGGCCAGTGTTGCTGTGATGCGGTCTCCATTGTACCTCTGGGCTGAGAGGTGTCTCCACTTCCTGAGACAGAACCAGCAACACACAGCTCCTAGTAAAGCTGCTCTCCACACAGACCTCAGACCAGTTTGACAGACATCTGATTTTACCCTCTACATACAGCAGTGACTGAAGGACCATCCACTCCTGAACCTAGATCTTATATATTTAAGTGGAGGTTTTGTCGTGCTGAATGTTAGGTGTCAACCCAGCACGTGGTCTTTGACATCTGTTAAACGTGTTTGCGTCTTGACCAGCGTTGGTGGTTTTAAATCATCATCATCAACATCAGGACAGGAGCGTTAGAGTTGAACACAGACCTTTATTTGATGCATTAAGTTAATGTATACCGTTCAATGACATAATAACATATTAATGATAGAAAATGTCTAACGCACCAGCACGATCCTGTTTGTTCAAAAACATGTTTAACGTGACCTGCTGTGTTATGATAGTAAACTAGTTTCAGATATAAACAACTTCAGATCAATAATGTAAAAAAATTAATTATTATAAACACATATTGCTGTTGTTTGATGACTAATTAAACATTTCTTTCATTGTTTCCAACACTGACCCAAACGTGAAATCATCCTGCAGATGGTTCTGGTTCCATAATTTGACTTTGGATCCACGATGTTTTTAATCTGGATCAGGTTTTTGTGGGTCTAACATGAAACTCTCTGGTTTTTGGGCTGAATCATTTGTCACATGTTGAGCAAACAGCGACAGACTTCAACTTCCTAAAAACACAGATTACACAACCTCTGACCTTTATTACTGTTATTAAAACACTTCTGTCTGGGTCCAAACCCAATTAATGGAAAGGACTTTAACCCACACAGTAACTACTGGGCCACTGAACCATTGGTTGCGTGATGTAGAATCTGATGAAGTCTAGTATAGTAGTAGTAGTAATAATATTATAGTAGTAGTAGTAATAATATTATAGTAGTAGTAGTAATAATATTATAGTAGTAGTAGTAATAATATTATAGTAGTAGTAGTAATAATATTATAGTAGTAGTAGTAGTAGTAGTAGTACAGTAGTAGTAGTAATAATATGATAGTAGTAGTAGTAGTAGTATAGTAGTAGTAGTAATAATATTATAGTAGTAGTAGTATAGTAGTATAGTAGTAGTAGTAATAATATTATAGTAGTAGTAGTAGTATAGTAGTAGTAGTAATAATATGATAGTAGTAGTAGTAGTAGTATAGTAGTAGTAGTAATAATATGATAGTAGTAGTAGTAGTAGTATAGTAGTAGTAGTAATAATATTATAGTAGTAGTAGTAGTAGTATAGTAGTAGTAGTAGTAATAATATTATAGTAGTAGTAGTATAGTAGTATAGTAGTAGTAGTAATAATATTATAGTAGTAGTAGTAGTATAGTAGTAGTAGTAATAATATGATAGTAGTAGTAGTAGTAGTATAGTAGTAGTAGTAATATAGTAGTATAGTAGTAGTAGTAATAATATTATAGTAGTAGTAGTAATAATATTATAGTAGTAGTAGTAGTACAGTAGTAGTAGTAATAATATGATAGTAGTAGTAGTAGTAGTATAGTAGTAGTAGTAATAATATTATAGTAGTAGTAGTGGTATAGTAGTAGTAGTAATAATATTATAGTAGTAGTAGTAGTATAGTAGTAGTAGTAGTAGTAGTAGTATAGTAGTATAGTAGTAGTAGTAATAATATTATAGTAGTAGTAGTAGTAGTAATAATATTATAGTAGTAGTAGTAATAATATTATAGTAGTAGTAGTAATATTATAGTAGTAGTAGTATAGTAGTAGTAGTAATAATATTATAGTAGTAGTAGTAGTAGTAATAATATTATAGTAGTAGTAGTAGTAGTAGTAGTAGTAGTAGTAGTAGTAATATTATAGTAGTATAGTAGTAGTAGTAGTAATATTATAGTAGTATAGTAGTAATATTATAGTAGTATAGTAGTAATATTATAGTAGTATAGTAGTAGTATTAGTAATATTATAGTAGTATAGTAGTAATATTATAGTAGTATAGTAGTAGTATTAGTAATATTATAGTAGTATAGTAGTAATATTATAGTAGTATAGTAGTAGTATTAGTAATATTATAGTAGTATAGTAGTGTATTGGTATTAAAGAGTTGATAGAACAGTGCAAAGTCCAATAACAAACCAAAGGATCAGGATCTGGTGAGTCTGTGTTTCTAACAGTTCACCTACAGACCAAAACCCAGTCGAGACTCATACGCAGACGGATTAGAACCAGGACCAGAGTGAGCGTCTGTAAAGCTCTGGTTCCTGAAGGTGAACAAATCCACCAAACACATCTAACACCCAGACGTTGTGGACACCGAAATCTACTCCAGTCACAATCTCTCCAAAATAAAAGTCATTTTCTTCACAGAACAAAGGGCCAAAAGAGGAGGAGGAAGAAAGGAGGAGGAGTTGGAGCAGTGAAATGGAGCCTGATCGGACCTGAAGCAGGTCTCTGACTTCAGAGAAGACCCAGAGAAACAAAAGAAAAACAAATCGACCAGAACTGTTGTTGGTTCCTGAGCAGCCGCTGATACGAACACACGCAATCCAAAGAATTAGAGCGAAGAAGCTGACAGAAGTGGGAAGTGTGACACCAGAAGGAAATAAAGAAGTGTGTAACGGGAAGGTGTGTCAGTTCTGAGAAATAGAAGAAGAAGCAGTTTGGTAGCGACGGGTCAAGAAAAACCCGTGAAACAACACGTCAGCACATTACTGCAAAGTGTCGACACAGAAAAGAGGAAACTCTGAGTGTTTTCTTCCTTACCTGGTTTTCACACGTCGGCCACGACGAGCAGCACCGAGGGAGGAGAAGAAGAACAATTAGTTCAAACGAACCAGATCAGGGAATAAAAAGGGCTCGAACGTCTAAACGCCTGAGATTGAAATAGAAATGAAAACAGCTTTAAATAAATGATTTCATTCTTTTCTTGCAGTGTTTTTACTTTTGCAACACAACAAAGCAGAGACTGAGACTGAGATGAACATTTACACAACGTTAATAACCATGAAATTGAGTGTTTAGAGAGAAAGGCAGGAAACTAAAAGCACTGAATGTCTTTGTTACATTTTGTTATTCTGAAAATCACATGCACAAATAATAATAACATTTAATAATAACCAGATGATTCTGGTTCAGACAGTAAAAAACTGCCAAGATCTATTTCAAAAAAATATTAATCTGTGATAAAAAACTATGTGTGACAGAGACATATTATAATATGTCAGTTTGCAGACAGAACAACAAGTTAGGAACTCGTAGAGTCCAGCGCTAAGCAGACGGGGACAGAAATGTCTGAAGGGAGATTTCTTCTGTACAGTCATTCATCCTGAGTCCGGACGGTCAGTCGGAGGCTAATGTGGACGTGGTGTCTTTGTGTCACTGCCCGTCAGCGGATGGGGCCGCGGCGCAGACACATCCAGGTCTTATTGAATTCTCTTCTGGTCTGCTGCACGTATACATAAGTCGCATGGTAATTATTGTTTGGTATCGCTCGGATCAATTTGCATTTAACCCAGATTTTGGGAGCAAAGCCGATTGTGACGCATCCAACCAGTGCGAGACCACAGAGAAACGGGGACAGGATGCTGTTTCATCTTATCAGAAAAAGTCTCTTTTTATTCCAGTTTCATTGAGCACAACCATAAATCACGGTCCTGCAGTTTATGACGTGTCAGGAGTCGGACAAAGGAGGCTCCTGAGATGATGTGACGATGCCCCTCGCCCCTCCACCACCACAGCCCAGGGCAGGCTGTGTGCTGATGGGAGGCGCTTTTCCCAGGCTCATTAGAAGCCTGGAGGAGGGTCTGGATCAGCCCCGGTGGGGCCATTAGTTTCAGGTGAACTGTTTTACACAATCAGGACAGAGTCTCACTGCTGCCAGTAACATTTAGAAGCTACGAGTCAAAGTTATCCTGAGATGGAGAACAGCTTCAGGACATGGTTCGCTTAGCACAGCAAGTGGAAACAGACGGAAACTGATAAAACATTAACTGGCTGCACTGACTCCTGAACACGCATAAACATCCTGCTCAGTTCCCATAGCAACGTGACATGCAGCTATGAGCTGTGTGTTAGCATGTAGCCAATGTTCTGACTGTTCTTAGCTGTTAGCATTGGGTTATGTTAAAAACTCTGTATTCAACGAGGAATAATGTCAGGACAGACACCACAACAACTGCTGGGCCCGCCGGGCCCGCTTGCCGCCGGGCCGACCCGTGTAACCTCCATGTTTGACCGCTCATTAACAGCGACTCATCGATTGACCTGTTTACGTCCGTTCACTTCTGTATCCAAATCCATGTGTGAACCGATTTCACGTGCTTCATCTGTGTCACCCCTCCACGGGTCAGCGACCCATCACAACATGGCCGCCACTAACACTGATAGCTCTCATGAAGTGAGAGTAGAGGAGAAAAGACAGAAGTACACACGTCAATGACCTCTATTGAATCAGGTCCCTGAGCGCCGCACAAACAGCCAATGAGTGTGCACAAAGCCGGCCTTTCAAGTTCATCTGGACTGATGTAATAAAATTGACACATGGAGTCGCCTGAATTCTGGGGCGCCTGTTACCTAAACTCTCATTTCCAAAGCTCTGTCACCTCCCCTCACTGCAAATGAATCAATTACAGAGCAGTATAATCCTGTTAGGGGGGAGATGAATGCATACCTCCCTGTTGGCAGGTGCTGGCAGGCTGAAGGGGCTTATTGGAGCAGGCAATATCAAAGCTGGGGGCTTTATCTGTCACATTAGAACCACTGCAAACCAGTCGCTTGCTGCCTTTTCCACTATTTAAAATAGGAGCATCCTGCACATCGATCATATAGAACTCACACACAAGCCTAAAGTGTTTATTTCACAGTAATTCTGGTTGCATCTGATATATGACACTCATTGAGTCCAGATCCAGACCAGAGTCCATCTCTAGTTAATACACATTGGACCCTCCACTGCAGAGACTGGGAGACAGTTAAAGATCCGGGAACATTTCAGTTCATGTTCACATCTCAGACTAAGCTCCTTTATTTACTAAAGTGCAGGATGAGCATATCGTAAACTTCATTTGTTGTCAGGTACGACCAGCGCTGGCGAAGCACACAGAGCAGCAGAGGGGCGAGTCAGGGTGGGAACCAACAATCCGGCTCATTGTTTCCGAGGCGGCGCTCCTGGGTGCGCTCAGCTTCGACACATTCACAAGGACCAACGTGTCTGGCAGCAGCAACCGACATTCTGAAGCACCTTGTCAGATAACCAGCGAGGAGCAGCCGGGGGTGAACGAAGCCAACAATGCGAAGGGTGGGGGTGTCAGAGACAACAAGATGGAGGGACAGAACGAGGGAAAGACAGAAGGCAGCGCGCACCACCGCCCTCCTCCTGCTCACCCGGACCATTGTGGGGGTTCAGGACGTAAATAGCTGCGTGTTAACCACGTTTGACAGGCTGCACAAAGGAGGACACCTCGGGTCCCATGATGCAACCTGGGCACCGCCACCACGCTCAGAGGTACCAGCCCCCATCAGCACCCAAACACACACGAGGCGTTAATCAGCCACTTCCAGGTTCAAGCTGGATCGTACAGAGCAAAAAGACGGATCAACAAGCAAAACTAAAACAAGGAGCAGCGCTCTCTGTGAAAACCATCAGCGGAAGGGAGGAAGTGGACTTTGGAGCTTGGTTTGTGCCAACTCATTCTGTTCATCGAGTGTCTATATCGAAGCTCCTTGTTGGAGTGAGTCCAGGCTGATGACGTCACCTCTCGGCTCAGAGTTTCTGGAACCGTGTTTCACACCTCGGTGTGAAGGGAGGATATTTTGGTCTGGGGGGTTGTCTTGAGACGGGGGGGGATTGTTCCCCGCTAACCTTTTCAGTGCTGCCTCTTCTTTGATGGCTGACAAGACTCACAAAGGCACCTGCCCCATCCCAGAGTGTCCCCCGCCTCCCGCTCTCCTCCCTGACCTGACCGGCATTCCTGGCCTACAGGAAGTCCTCCCCATGGCTACCTTTACACGGCCCCACCCCCAAAACCCAAGTCTGGTAATCCCACAGCAAACAAGGCTGACGATGGATGGACGAAGGCTGACAACTGCTGCAATGGAGCCTGTCACCGTGGGAACAGCACAGGGCAGTCAGTGAGCAGTATTATGGGATGGCTCCATATGGAAAGTGTCAGACAGACCAGATTTCAGTCCGTTCCCAATATACGCTGAAGTTTGTTTGATCGTCTGTCTTTTTTCTTTCCTCTTGAATGTTGATGATGCTTTTTTTTACTTTTTCTCATAAGATGCTTATTTTGTGTTTCTTTAGTTGTGTATTTTTACTTTTTTAATCAATTAGGTCGTATGTTGTGTTCCTTGCTGCTGTCTATTTAAACATGACAGAGGAAAGTTTTCCAAGTTTGACCCAACTGTGCAGCAGCTTTGACAGAAGTGTCAGCTCACATACCTCAGACTCACGGACGAGTTGAGCAGGACTCTCCCCGGGGCACCGAGCCGTGCTCATCATTACAGCAACGCGTAGACGTGTGACCAGTAGCGTCCTTAAAACTCGCTGATCTGATCTGTCCTGAGAGGACGGAGAGTCCAAGCTCGCGGAGAACTTGTCATGAACATGGGTGAAGTGATGAACCTGAGGCTCACACGCCTTTGTTTCCGTGGGTTTTGGTGATCTGTGATCGCAGCGTTTTAGCACATTTTCCCAATATGACGAAGTTACTTTTGCTTTTGGCCAATAGTAAAATGACTTTCTTTAACTCTTCACAAATAAACCATCAAATCAAAATCTGTGTAATGGAGGCGTTAGTAATCAGAAAACAGTATTTTTACATTATTGTCAGAACTGTAATTCTTTACTGATGCTGTGACTTTTCAGTTTTTATGATGGCAAATTTTCTGCTTCCAGACATGGTTTTATGCTTACGGACACATTTTAGATTGGAACTGGCACCGACCACATGAACTGGAGTCTTTTCAGTCAGTGCCAGGTGTGTTCAGTGTTCACCTGTGTGAGGTTCAGAGGCAGCTGGGAGAACACAGCACAGATACCAGCGAGTAGAAACAGCAGTGATGTTACCTGTTGGGCCTGTCTGTGTGTGGGGGGGTCTTCAGACAGTTGAGTTTTTTAGCTTCACGTTACGGGTTTGGAAACACAGATGTCATGACACCTCAATCCAGCCGTCTGTTATCGATTGTTCCATGTCTGTGACCTTGCCGCAGCCAATCAAACGAGTGATTGCAGCTTAGTCACAATAAACCTCAGCCAGGTTTGCTCATCTGATCTGACCTCACGCCTGATTATTTATGAGAACAGTACCTAATAACAAACATACGAACATTTATTAAATGATACATTCAATTATTATTAGATATTGGAAATCTCATTTAAAACCTTTAAGTCAATTACCATAAAAATATCAAAAGACATTTTAGAAAACCAGATGATTTTTGTTTACTTGTTGTTTGTGCTCTACTTTTTTGTTGGCATTTTATCAGCTGGTCTGTGCATCGACGTCTCTACGACCTTGGTGAATCTGCTTTGTTCAGGCTGTTGGCGACAATATGTCACCGAGTGGCTCTGAGCTCACTCATGAAGAAAATGTGGGGGGGGCATGTCAGTCACCGTGAAACATCCCAGGCACCGGAGGAGTTTTACACGGACGCTGCACAGATGCATGATGGGAGACGTAGGAGACATGGGACGGGTTTTTGTTCTGGTCAACACTGAGACAAGCTTTGAGAAGAGGAAGAACCCCCCCCCCCCCCCCCCGCAGTGACAGATGTTACCAGAGGAGGAATAAAGCTGTAGAGGTGGAGGAGGCCGACAGACAGGTTGGGGGTCACGGTTTAATGTAATACAAAAGCTTAAAGGAGGGGGGGGCGTCTATGACAAATCTAACAACAAATCAACAAGCCTCAAGCCATTTTAAGAGGAAGATCTGTAAAATGCGTCCGTTTGTAAATAAAGAAATTACACAATCAAAACATCCAATCTCTACAATTCACAAGAAATCTTCAAAAAAAAAACAACTATAAAATATCCACTAGTCAAAGACAAATAAACCTTTAGAGCCAAAACATTGGCCAAGAAAACAAACCACCCCAAACAAACATACGTCAAAATTAGAAAATGAAATAAAATATACAATATAAAAAAAAACTACAGTTACTAAACATCAAACTCTGCCTGAAACCTGAATACATTTAGTACGTTTAGTAGAAGTAGGTTCAGTCTCCATGTGCATCATCCACACTAACGTATCTGAGCAATCAAACGGGAATAAACACCCAACGCGTCGGAAAGTGTGAGGCAGGAAAACTTCAAAGCTCTGAAACCGCTAAAAGCCTCAAAACTGATCCGAGTAAGAATGACCAGCGATGGTCACGTGACTGTGATGTCACTCGGACACTAGTATCTGTTTTAATTTGGCGGGGTGGCGGGGGGTTGCATTAACCAGACTTCCTGTTGTTAATATAATGTGTCTTTGCCTGCTGCCCCTCCCTGAACAAAGGGCCCCTTCTTCCCTGAGCAGGGCCTCAGCTCCTCCTCTTGTCCAACCAGAGGTGTTTGGTGAAGTAAATCTGCCTAAATCCTGGACGGGGAGGAGGGTGAAGGTGAATAAAGATAATCTGCTTTTCTTCGCAATAAAACTGCTCTAGGAGGAAGGGGGGGAAATTAGGAATTCATATCACATGCTGCATTTTAAACTCGATTCCTGACCTGACACAAAGCTGCAATGAGGGGCCCCGGGGCCACTGGGGACCACCAGGAGCCCCTCGATGAAGCTGAAGCACCGAGGGACCTTCAATTTAAACCCTGAGTGAATCTGTAAAATCCTTAGCTCATATGAAAATGAACCACAATCAACAGTTACAATTTATAGACATTTTGTGAAAACCTGAACATCCCGCTTTTCTCCAGTTCAGGCACCGACCTGAAGGAGACGCAGGTGCCGGAAGCTCCCAGCGAACAGTGACGTGAAGCAGCGGTTAGTGGGTTCCTTAAAAGAAACCTTAGCTTTATCCTTATCGGTCTAAGGAGGGTTTAAAGGACATGTTTGTGGCTTTGTCTTCGGGAACTTGTGGGCTATATATAGACACACCTTCATCCACCTAACATCATCCTCTCTTTCATTTCTCTTAACCCCCACCTCCTCCCTCACTTTTCCTTTCTCTGCTCAGTCTTTTTTCTCGGGTTCTTTTCATCTGGGACGGTGCCGAGCCGAGCAGCCCGGCGGCGCTGAGAGGGGCTGAACTGTGATTAAGGATGAGCAGGGAAGAGCTACTTTTCTTTGTTCTGCCCTCAGAAAGATGTTTACTTGGGGCGGGGGATGAACGGGGGGCAGATATGAAAGGCATTCAGGTCAGCGAGAACGAGAGCGACAGGGATGGTATCAGAACACGCCGCGTGTTTGTACGCAGACATCAAACCTAATCCTTCGTCACGGGGACACGACAAACGCCGTCCAGACTGAAGGTGGGTGTTTGTCACACACATACACACACGTGTCGAGCTTTTTACTGGTGCTGCAGGCAAATATTATTCTAAAAAACTTCTCTTGAAAGTCAAAGAACCAGAAACAAAGTTTGGCCAGACAAAGAGCAGCCGTGACGTGACTAATACGACGGCTGGAAACCCGCAGGTAGAAATCAGTCATATTCAGAGCAGCAGCGTGACTCACACTGGAATCACAACAGGAACATGGAGGTTTGACAAACAGAACGAGAGACAACAAATCACATAACTTAAGAACAAATGTGTGAAAACAGGACAAAAATCCCAACGAGTCAAAGGACCCGACAGACAAACGAACCTGAGACCCACGGGTCAGAATTACAACTGATACCACCAACAAATCCTGTTCTCCGGTTCAGGCCTGGTATCGAGTGGACAGAGGATGCAGCTCAGTGGAAACTGATCTGATCAGGAACAAGCTGTAGAACTTTGTGATACATGTGCAGCTCTGAGACATTTGGACCCAGCACATGGTGTGTGTCTGTTTGAGTTAGACCATGAAACAGCTGAGTTTTATCTAACACGCTAACGGACTGGGCCCAGTAAAAGCTCTGCTCATCATAATTATGTCCAATATGTCGCCATGTTGCCCGGTCTTCATCCGACTCCAAGCCAAAATGAAGAAATGCCTTTGAACTATGTCTCCAGCTTAGACACACGTACACACAGTCCCCAGAACCAGAACCGAGGACGTGACCTGAGGGTCCAACACGAGCTCAAACCGTGACTCACACACCGCAGCGCCGTCACTCTGGGTCCTGGACTGAGACGACTACGCAGCCTGGACGCGCACAGGCTCCTCGTCCTGGACGCTTTTTATCAACGTGTATTTCTCTTACATGATATGCAAACACGGATCATAGAACACTAGGGACAGGAGCCGACTCAGGTCCCACATTCTGTGAAAATGAGAATTTGATTTGTTCCGACGTCAGATCAGATGCGAATTCGATGTGCACAACAGACTCCCACAAAGAAACCCTTATCTGAACCAGACGCATCTGCTCGGAGACGAACACGCACATTAACGACAAACTTGGTGCATAAAAAAAAACGGTTGAAAGGCTTCTGCAGAAACAGCTGCATGAGGCCGGCAGAGCCCCAGAGGTAGGGACAGCTCGGCACCCAGGCAGGAACAACCAGCCTACAGAGGTTCCGTTTGAAACGGACTTTCTACCCCACTCAGACCTTCACGGGACTTTTTGCCTTTCAGGACAAATGTGACTATTTCTATCATAAAGACAAACATCCTCCTGTTTTGGCTGTATTTTTTATGTATCGTGTACTTAATAAAGAGTCTGGTACAGAAGCTGTCAATCACCTGCTGCTTAAATTCTGATGTTTATATTAAATGACGGCAGTCACTAAATAATGACCATTAAAATTAGAACCTGAAAAAGCTGATTTCATGATTAACTCAACAGTCGCTCAGACAAACGGAAAAATTGAACGACTGGAAATACTACAAATATGAATTCACACTAAAAAGGCTAAAACAGGACCATGGAAATATTTTTAAAACGACTAAATACGTTCCGTTTTAATTTTATTTCTCAAAGTGAAAATATATGAATTTAATAAACATTTCTCTGATTTTAGACGCCTTAATTTTCCTCATTCAAACAATAAAATGTATTTTATATTAGACGCACGGACAAACCCCGGAGACGCCTTGAATGTAAAGACTTCTCCGGGGCTCAAGCTGTAACGTTTCGGATCCACAGGTCTTTGGCGGAGCGGGACTCGGAAATAACGGTTTTCCTGCTCTCGGGCTCGGACCTGCTCCGCCCGCCGGGCCCATCACTCCCCGACGCACTCACTCTCACCCGCTGGACCCTCGACGAAGCCCCGTTATAAACTTTTCGTTGGGTCCCGGGCCGGCGGGCGGGGAGTTGCGGGAGTTGCTGCGGGCCGCCGTGCGTGTGCGCGCTGTCTTACCGTTCTTCCTCCGGGGATTGGCCTGTTTTCGCCTCTTGCAGCGGGGACCCTCCGCCATGATGTCCTGCTTCATTGATAAGTCGGTCCAGTCCTCATGGGCTCCTCGATCCGGCTCCGTTCCTCCTCTGCGCGCCCTGACAAGCAGCACACACACAGTAAATCCAGACCCGAATCCTGGCCCTGCCTTCACTTCAGGCAAACTCTTGACACTTTAAATCCACTTTACGCAAACTCCGGACTTTCTTTGTGTGTCTGGTGTGTTTGTTTTGTTGGAGAGCGTGCACCGAGCGAGCCGCCGCGTCCCCGTCCGCCTGGTCTGCGCAGAGGAGCGTCTGTGATGGTCTGACAGGAGGAGGGCGGACACACAGACACACGCGCACACACCTACACGCACGCGAACACACACACACGAAACAACCAACTTTTGGGCCCCTCGCGCGCGGAAACTGCGTCTTCAGGTGATCGACGAGGCGTCGGTCACAAATCGACCACTGATCGATACCGAGCGCGGGAGTCTGTGCGCTCACATAAGCTCGGCCTTGGGTTTTCTTTTCTTTTCTTGTAATCGTCCCGGAACCGGCAGCCGGACCCGGACCGGGTTCTCATCTCACACCTGCCTCGTTGCCCTCTTTCCCCGCGTGTGAGCGGGACCTGCAGCAGCAGGATGCGGACGCTGACCTGCTCGTCCCCACCTGCCACACACCTGGAGCAGCGCTGAGCGGGCGGGGCGCGCATCCGTCCTCCGCTCACCTGGCTGCAGGTAGAGCAGCGCAGGTGCACTGCGCGCGTTGATTGGCTGCTGAAAGAAAACAAGCAAAGGCAGAGGACACCTACCGGAGACGGAGACAGTCCGCGATTCCTTCGCTGCGAGGGAGAAAGTGCTGTAGCGCGCGCCCTCCCTGCAATACGTATCAAGTGTGTGGGCTGCCGGTGGGTCCGGGCGGCGGAGAGGCGGGAGGGACACCGAGTAGGTGCCAGAGCGGTTTGTGTGCCGCCTCCCGCCGGAGCCTGTCACCAGGTTTTCTGCAGCACGAACAGGCGCGAGACCTCCGAGCAGCACGCGCCACCTATCTTCCCGAGGAGGGATAATTGAGGACCCCCACCCCCTTTAGATTCAGTCTCTAGGTTTGAATGTGCAGCTCGAGGCCCAACACCTGATTGGCTCGCACAGGTACATTTACAGAACAGGTGAAGCCTGGACCACCTTTGCGCGCTCTGTTTGAACGCCTTTGGAGCATGCGCAGACGGCTCAGTTGAGATGAAGAAGCGCCTGACCTGATGACGTGTGACAGGCTGCACGTGACCTCAAACCAACCATAACAAACACAAAATGAAACATTTAAGAAAACCAGACAGAAAAAAGTAGGACCAAAACAAATGACTAACAATAATGAAACAGCCGATGACATACAGTAAAATCAACATATTTACTATTAGAAATGTCCACAGGAGACAGTAAAGAAAACCACAACACCTCCCTTCAAGCTGCTTCCGTCATAATAAAAGCCTGGTCATGTATGTGTCAGGGTGTTTTTAGCGGAGCTTCCAAATAAAGGTGAGAATAAAAAGCCTTTCCTGTCAGATCTCAGATCAGTTTGGTTTTATCTTCATCTCTAAAACTGAAAAACAAGAAGTGAAAACGAGTCATAAACTTGCAGGAGGTTTGTCCTCCCACTGTCCACGGATCACAGACATGCTCAGTGTCAGCGAGGACAGATGGAACGTCTCCTGTCTGGATGTTCTGTCCTGAGCCTCTGAGATTCGTGGACCCAGCCACGAATCCACTTTTAGCACAACAAAGTAAAGGTGACAAAGGAAGGACATGACAGAAACCTGCTGCTCGACCACACAGCACAAAAACCCAGCAGCAACACTAAGAGTTCACAGAACAACACTCACTCACCACATATCAAATTCAGTACATTGAATCAGATCCAAGGCCAGGAGGGGGCAAAGGTCAAACAGGAACTGTAGACACCATGTAAAAACCCAGGTCAGCAGAGATGACAACAACAACAACAGCACGCAAATGTGTGTCAACGCAAACACGGAAACACTAATCGGGTTCTTACTCCTCCTGCTCCGTGGGACGACTTGCAGAGGAGAAACAACGTGACCTTTAGCCTTCACAGCCATGTCTGTGTAATTCTGTGAAATAAAATACACCAACATTAAAACGTTTCTAAATATGATTGTTTTAATGTTTATTTATTTTTGTTATGATTTGGAAATCATTTTGTCTCCTCCTGTGGATCCAGCTGTGTCACAGAGAAACAGCTGAGTCTGACGTGTGGTCGTGTGACAGACACACAGGTGGGTGATGCCCAGATTACCTTAATCTGTGTTTTGGGTGGGCTTTCAGGGGTATTACACTAATCACAGTATGAGTGTCCCATTAGACTTAGAGCAGCAGGGGTCCACATCTGTCTCCGGCTCCAGTCTGAACCCCCGTATCAGACTGTGAGCAAATGGGCCCCTCCCCCTTCACGGAGGCCCCTGCTCTAAAAGTGTCACGAGTCTGGGGTTTGTGTCACATATGAACGAGAACGCAAACACTTCTGATTTAAACTTAAAGTTGTGTTTGTCAGTAAAACATCAAACACAGCAACAAAAGGCATGGAGCTAATGGAGGGAGGAGAAGAGTAGCTCGAATGAAAACCCAGCCCCCTCTCAAGCGCTTTTTGGTTCTAGACCAGCCGAACCGTTGGTTCCACTGGGTCCAGTTTTTCTGGCTGAGAAATGCTGGTTCCAAATTTAAACCTGGTTCAGAAACAAACTTTGTGTATATGCTCCTGGACTTACAGTAGCGTGTGCTTGTTAATGTACCTGCAGTGGTCTGTGTTGACCTGTACCTGCTACACAAACGCTCAGAGCGTTGTGTCTATATCAGGTGATTTTCTTATAACGTGACTTTATTACTGGTCCCGGCAAAGAGGAGGATGATGACGACGACGAGGAAGCTGAGGATGTGAGTGTGGTCAGATTAAAGTGTCAGAGTGTCAGTGATGTGTCATTGTGAGCGTCAGCAGGAAGCATCTGAGTCGTCTGATAGATCAACTGTCTCAGCACAAACCCATCCTGGACGTCACGTGAACCGTCGTTACAGCGGAGCCGATTCATTGCTGAAGCTCCATAAGACCCCAGCCCTGACTGATCCACATCCATGTGTCAGATAAACTGCAGCTTCCAGTTTCACCTCATCATAATCCTTCAATACCTCGAATACTGTGTGTTTATTAATGTTGACTTCATCTTCAACTGAAATGAAGCTGAGAGGTGATGTGTCTTGGAAGACTTCACGCCTTTGTGGTTCCTGTGTTCCGTGTTGTCTGTACGGCTCAATAACATAATAATAATAATAATAATAATAATAATAACGCTATCAAAGCAGTTGGTTCAGCAAATGAAACCTCGCTGCCAATCTCCCAACAAGGTTCACGGGGCTCCTCGTGAACGAAGGACCGACTCAGTCGAACCCCATGGTCATTGTGGCAGAACGGACCTGTGAGCAGCTTGGTCTTGTGAAAAGCGGCAGAGATGTGGTTTGTGAATGTGCAGCAGAATCAGTTGACTTTGGATTAGTGCGAGCGGCTCAGCGCGGCCAGAGGGCAGGATTAGCCGCTACCTGCGAAAAGCAGAGACGAGGAGTCGGAGTCCTCCACGTTAATGCGGCTGCAGAGGACTGTGTGGGATCCACTTCAGAAAAACATCCTCATCCAACCAAACACCAGCTCAATGTCAGAACAAATACAAATATTCTTGTTCAGATCAATGGCACTGCAGGATTGGTGGAGGAACGGTGGTGGAGGTGGGGGTGGGGTCCAAACCAGTTGCGTCTGCAGGAGCTGGACCTAGAGTGAGTCTCACTAACCCTAACCCAGTCTGATCCGGGCAGGTTGTGTAGGAACCAGACTCTGGTCAGGGCGTCCCCCTACGTAAAGTGCAGCCTCCCAACGTGTTGTTTTCGGAGGTTTCGTATGTGTCTTCTCGGCTGCTCTGATTCCCTGGGAACTGAAATGAAGACAGGATTTTGCAGAGATCTAATCTAAATGATAAAGAAAGTTCTAAAAGCTTGTCTCTTGTTTGTCTGCTACGCCTGTGGTGGCTCTTTTTCTCCATGAAACACTTCCACCCACGCGCTGCTATGAAAACACAGAGTGGTGGAGACAAAGAGGAAGGCCTACGAGCTGGATGAGCCTGTCACACCAAGCCAAGAAGCAGAAGAAAAAGCCCTGCAGTGATAAACAAACAGCTGAAGGACACTGAAGAGTTTGAGCGAGAAGAAGTCTGGTGGTGTTGCGCCGCTGAGGCGACGTCACAACAACAAGATGTGTTGTTAATCTGTGTGTAGGAGGAGCTGCCCTCATGAAGCTAAATTCAAACACAGTGGGAGATGCCACTACAAACTGCAGGCTTGGAAGGATGACAGAGCCCAACGCTGAAGGAACGTTACGGCCTCTGCACTCACCCAGAACTTTCTACGGGCTGCGAGGAGCAGAAACTGGATGACGACAGAAAATGTAATGACGTGATCCCCTGGTCCGTTATCAGCCAAGGTCTGACACTTTCCTCAAGAGGATCAGCATCTTGTCCCCACAAGTACTGTAGGAGTGTTATCAGACGTCTCTGGACCTGGTTGTTGTTGGCGTTACTTTGACGCGTCCTGTTTATTGAGACCTTTGTCCTTTGTACAGAACCGACTGAGCTCAGCTCCGTTAATAATAATAATAATGTGAATAAATAAATCAACGCTTTGTGCTGGTTGTTGAGTTCTGAATCTCTTCTTATTGTGTGTGTGACAGCTGAGAGCGTCTACAGTGGAGTTGAAAGGTTTCCTGCGATGGCAGCAGCGTGTGAACTCTCTGTTTAAACATGCCCACATGGCGGCAGCAGGTGGTGCAGACCTCTGCGGTTGATCTGGGATCTGCACTTCAGCTCAGTCACATATGTACATGCAACCTTTGAAGGCGGTGGCTTTAAAAGTTGGACGGACCATCTGTGAGCCGCCTGCAGTCAGCGCTCTGTCAACACGCTGCATTTGTTCTGGGCTCACTTCACCTGTTTGAAGCAGCTTTCACCTTCAGCACCGAGCAGGAGGAAAAACAGGAAGTGTTTCTCAACGCAGCGTTTCACAACACAGAATGATCAGCAGCTTCTCAGGTGAGGTTTGGTAAAAGGAAGTTCATCTGAGCGTTGCCTCATTTCAGAATGCTGCGAGGTGTCCCAACGCCGGCTTCTTGTTGGTCTACACACACGTAACGCTGTGGGAATCCACAGTGATAAAACACAGCGGAGCTTTGGCACCATGGGCCAGGCTGACGGGTCTGGAGGTGGGAACAGATGCGCAACATGACCACAAGCCGATTTCCTTCTAACTGCGTCGTGAATTCAAAACTTTGAGTTGTTGGCGCTTTGACTTAGATGTTCATCAAAAGTGATAAGAAAGTCACAAACTATCCACACAACAGTGAGTCAAAATCACCAACAACACTTGATGAAGCTGTTACATGTTTCTCTGAGGTAACTCATCCCTTCAGTACAGAGTTTGTAGTATTTGTACTGCGTTCACCATCTGAAAATAACTGCTATTAGTGTTCAGCTCGTTCTTTCTTGTGTTTGCTGATTCGTTGGGTTCAGTTGTGCTGACGGAGGCAAAGTCTCGGCTCTAATTGTTCTGGAGGAGCTGTGGAGTAAAACAGAATGCAAATGAAATCAACAGAAACGAGCTGCGCAACTCAGCTGATGCGTTGTTAATGGACCCACACTGCAGAACAAACACAGAACCGCTCAGACAAACACATCTACATCCATCACTCTGCCATCCACGCTTTAATTACTGCTCGTCGTTTCATGAGTAATACACGAAGAGTTTGGCCTATCAAACATCACAGCATGAAATCCAGAACAGCCAGGACCCAGGATCAAGTGGGCCCACAGCCAAATATGTGTATCGGTTCTGGTATTGAACTGGTGCCACAGAGTGAGTGTATTCATTAGTAAAAGTGCTTAACACTCATATCACTTTCCACCAGTTTATCCTCATAAGAGAGGCAGGTTCACCCTGGACCGGTCCGGGTCCACCACAGGTTCACGTAGAGACACTCACACCTACGCACAAAAAACACCTGGGTTCATAACAGGTCTGACCTTGGTCTGACATGTCTTGCGTTTCTTCAGTCCAGCTCCATCAACATCTCTTGTCAAGGGAAGGAAAACTGTTTTGGAAGCAAAAACTAACTGCAGGTTGTTCTCTAACAGAACAGAATAACATACGGTATTTCGTCCAAGTTACAGAATGATCCAGGAGCAGAGTCAGTCACAATGAGACCGCAGTAAACAAGGTCAGAACCTAGAATCAGAGAGTGGTACCAAAGTAAAGACCGGCATCAGACATGTCGTTTCCTCACGTCAGGGCTCGTTTGTGTGGCCTCCTCCAAAGCCAAAACGCGATTCACAGCAGAACCAGCTTAGTTAGACAAGATTATGACAGTGATGCCTGCTGTTCCCAAGAATGAGGAATTGTCATTACTTGGACACAGCAGCTCCCTGAAGGGCAGCAACTTATAGCATGATTTTATTTTGAAAAGTCTTTTTGTGTCAACAGATGATGGGATTTGTGTTTCTCTTCTGTCACTGCAGTAAAAAATGAAACGATATTCGGCAGAAATCAGTGTAATTAAAAACTGAAAGATGAAAAATGTCAGAACAATGTAATAAAATATAACTAACTATAACAACTACAACAGGGTAAAAATACAGCAAATGAGTTGACAACACAACAAAATTGTGTGTTAACAGTAAAGTAATCAATCGTTCAGTTTCTTTGTAGTGCAATAATACATGTAAACTGTTGTACTGGTACTGTTTGCTCTTCTGAGCTTCGGATCACAGACTGACCCATCATTGTGTGGCACATTACTGAGCGCGCTCAGACCCCCCCACCCCCCAGGGGCTAACACTGGCTCATCACAGGAATTCAGGGGGAATTTATGCACCGTCTCCCGGCTAATTCAATTAGACGCATGGTGTCGACAGTGTGGCCATTGTAGATGCTGCACAATGTTGGGCTTCATGCATCCAGAGCTCAGGGTGGAATTCTGTGCCATTTAGACCCCCCCACCCAACAACGGCATCCCAACCACTGGCTCTTTATTTTGTTCCAGTCACTGATCTGCCTGAGGCTCCAGCTCCATCAGTGGACTTGGACCATCATTAACCAAGTGAGAGACAAGGCGGGTGGGCAGTCAGCAGCACCGGACCAGGCTGGAGGCTTTGAGTCACCTAAAGGGCAGCAGTGCTGCTGGGGGAGGGGGCATTTCTCCACACAGTACATGATATGAAAGCATGAACACGCATCTGTTAGTTAAAGGGTGAGCAACAAACACTGATCTGTACATGTGAACACATGCAAGTTCACATACGTATTAATGGAACGTAGATCAATCAGTCGTGAGTTAGGTCAAAGGTTGGACGTAATGAGACTGAATATTTATGCATTTTTCCTGTTAAGAATAAAATCAACTTAACTCTAACACAATGTATCAAGGCCAGCAGCCTGTCATTATACTATGCTAAGCTAACAGTTAGCTGTGCTTCTAGGCTTTGGCCATTTCTTGGCATTTCAAGTCCAAATGGGAGCTCAGACTTAAAGTCCTGACTTCTGATGGCGGAGGACACTCAAATTGTAACTAGTTAATTGTGTTATTCTTGTCATTGCTATAATGTATATTAACAACTATAATGTACTGTATATTAACAACATATATACATCATATATGTGTGTGTGTGTGTCTGCTGTCCTGTTGCTAAGTAACATAAAATGAAATTGGACATTTGGCTTCGCAAGTCCGCACAAGAATGCTCCCAGACCGCCCTCAGACCCCGTCCGCGGCAGAGCAAGAACACTTTTACTTGGCTTGGAGCCGTGTTTGGGCTTTGGATGATGTTTCAGTCCACGAGAACAAGTACAGAATAGTATGCGTATTGACCAAGGCGGGTTAGCCTTCTACTAGGATGGGATCGTTGCCTTCTACTCACAGTCTTTGTGCTAAGCTAGGCTAACGGTCTTACACTCTACACTCTTGAGTATAATACATGTGACTTTATGATTTTGATGCACATCATGTACATATATACTTAAAATCAGTGCAGATTTACTTTTAGGGTTTATTTGACAACTTTACAATGAGAAAATATCTTCACACAACCTTTAGATTTATGAGGTTGTCAGAAGTCTAATAATCCTCCTTGCGTGCAGCTGATTTGTTAGCTTGACTATATTTGTGTAGTCTGTCCTTTATTTCACATGTGGACAACACTGAGCTTCAGCCTTTTCTCCTGTATCCTGTTGTCCTGGGACAGTAGAACACATTTGTATCTTAACAACGGCAGGTCTTTGTATGGGAACCTTCCCCTTAGGCTTCGTGCATTTCACCAAAACCTCTGATTAGCATGACTTTGGATAGTGGCTGAACAACAACAGTGAGCAGGGAGTAGTCACAGGACCGCTCATATGACATCGGCTTTTATTTGAAAGTTTACACATTACGACATTAAAGCAGAAACCAAAGATGTGCACCAACCTACAGTAGCGCTCAGATTGTAGTTCTTACAGCTTTACAACTTAATGTGTGTTAGCTTTGTCTAATAAAATGGTTGGTGAGTTTCAGCTTGTCTCAATAATGAAGGTTCTTCAGCTAGAAAACTGCAGCCACATCATACCCTGTGGTTTTGTATTGATCTTGTGGGCGTCAGAGGTAGAGCTGTCACCCATACTGGCTTTCACAGTCATGTGCCGAAGTGTCCTTGGGCAACACACTGAACCCCGATGTGTGTTTGTGTGCACGAATGGCGCACATCATCTACATTCAACACAGTTGTTTTTTCATGTTTAGCAACATCCATCCATCTTCTACCGCTTCTTCCCCGCAGGGGTCGCGGGCTTGCTGGAGCCTATTCCGGGGGATAGGCTCCGGAAATCGAACCCGAGACCTTCTGTGACCACCACACCACCGTGTGGTGGTTAGCACTGCTAAGCTACTAAACTAATGTTTAGCAACATTAATGCAAAAATACTGTAATACAGGTGGAAAACAGCGAAGATTCAGCAAGATGACACACTCCTCTGATTACTTTTAAATCCAGGAACTAGTCCTGGTCCTGGGTAGAACTGATCTCTGGACAGTGAATGAATTGTGGTGATACTGGATGGTCATGGCTGCCAAGGGGCGTAAAGGTGCTGTCGTGTGACTCTAGCTCTGTTACACCTCGGACAGTGTCTGCGTTCAATCTAAAAATATGTGGGACAGAAAGGGACCATTTGTGGTCAGGAATTCCTCAGCTCCACATTGTTTCAGGTCCTCGTACAGTGGAGACATTATTTCTGCTGCTGTTGGAAACTTTGTTTACAGACGTACTAAACTCCCGAGTCTAAGTCAATATGCTAATGAAGAGAAGTACTACAGAGTCCCCCCGGCCATATCTGGATGGGGTGACACCACCAACAGACAGGCCTTTTGTCTGGTCCAAGACTGGGACTGTGGCCCTAGATCCCTGGCCTCAGGGTTCTGTTGTTCAGATGGCGTCTGGTCGTCAGTGACTGAACATGACAGACACGCACAGCTCTGCTAATTTTGGAGGGCCTGAAGTGATAAATGCTGAGAGAACAGAGGACTTTTCATAGTTAACCCATGACGGTCTCCCTTGACCTCAGAGACACAGGAACCGATGTGATCTGTGAACGGCCCAACATCACAAACACTGATCAGGTGGCTCCAGACCAAAACTAGACCAGCAGCCTCTGAACATGCAGCAGCAGATCAAATATATTTATATTCAGATCAGACTTCTACAAGGTCAAACATTTGTTGTCAACTGCTGATTAAAACCAAATCAGCAGAACATCCTAATGGAAGAGGCAATAACATGCATCAGAACTCAATGACTGCAGGAATCTCTCAGTGAAGAACCGTAACTCACACAAACACAAAAATATTGAATCATGCGTCAAACCCTTCATCAGCCCAGGCAACAAACTGGTCTGGTTACAGCTGCTGGCTAACAGAAAACACCTCCAATTGACAGAGCAAACGTAAATCTTAGAGGGAAAAACCCCTCAGTCATTCAAAATGGCGTCAAGCTGAAAGCATCCTGGGAACAAGCCTTGGCAAGATCCTGTTGGGCAGACATACTTGGATGGAACATCAAGGAGGTTGTGGATCAAACATGGCAAGGTGAAAAAGGCAGGACGCGACCGGGACTGAATGGTTTGGCAGGTTTGGAGATTCCTGCTTCGCTGTGTTTGGGATATGACTTAAATGGTTTGTGTATGTGATGTAATCTGTTAAAGCCCGTTTCCCAACATCCATTTACAAATAGGGAGTAGAAAAATAGTTTGTTTTGATCATAAAATGAGAAAACATTTTTTGCTGTGACCCAGAAGTTAAAATTGCAAGAACAGCAAATTAGTAGTTCACAAATTAGCTAGCAGTGTTTTTATCACTTGTGTTATGTGTAGTGAAAATCGTATGAACGAATCGATACCTCTTTAAACCAAGCCTTCACCAAAGCGCTGCCGTCTCTAGGAACCTTTGGACTGAAGCGGTTGCACCAGGGAGGCTGTTCGGGAAGGTGAACTGAGCGCTTCAACCTGTAATTTTTCCTGCTTGTTACCTGTTTCCCAGCTTCATCTTCGCTGCGCTGGTACCGACTTGGGACCCGTAACAGACAGGGTTTTAGGTCAGTATCTTATAAATCCTACCTCGCCGTACCTGAGGCCCAGGTGTGAGCCTCTCACCTGGACTTTATTGGGCTGGCTGCTTCTTTTTCATGGAAACCCCCATCAGAGCAGGAGGAGGACGGCGCCGCGGAGCCAATCATGTCAGTTTTATAAGCAATGATTTAATCAGCGCGCTCCATATTTTTAGAGATAATCAGATTGAGAAGCTGTAGGATCTTAAAACAAGGGCTTTACTCCCAACATCAGATGGAGACCGACAGACGGACAGTTTCTGGCAAAGACAATTCTGTGTTGACGTGAGAACGTTGAAGGTGCAGCTGCAGTTTCCACGTGTTTCTGATGAGTTTGGCTGCTGAGCTCATCCGTCGTATCAACAACGTGTCTGTTAATGCTCAAAGTAACCGTTTCTACTGAACCCAACTAGAGTCGTGCCACGTTCTGAAGGCAGCAGGTTGGACAGACGTGGAAACTTCTGCAGCAGTAGTTAATTACGTGTTTTGGGGTCTTCTGTGACAACCAGTGTTAGTTGTGACGTCTGAGGAGCAGCTCTGTTACTCTGATTGTTTCTGTATTAGATTAATTTGAACGTACATTAAAGAAATTCACTTTCCTGCAGAAAGCAAACAAACTGTCTGAGTCACTTTAGTCCAATGCAACATTTTATCAGAATTACAAGCGACATTTGTCTAAATCTCTCTGTTCAGTCTTCTGAACAGCTGATTTGTTCTTCCTCAATAAGCAATAAATACAATCAATCAATAAATATTTATAAAATCGTTCAGTTTTTCTTTATAATTGAAATGTTTATAATTGGTTTTATTTTTGAGAACGTGTTCAACCAATCATTTCAAAACTTTTACTATGTGAGAGAAATTGTGTAATTGTCTTTATTCAAATAACAATTAATGAGAACTAACCTTGCAACGGTCTGCTCACCGTTCTCCTGTTTGTGTCTCACACCCAGAAACAAACACTGTACCTGCTTTTCTGCTGTTTTTCATTGTTTGTCTGGCTCAGTTTTCGTCCTTGGTGGATTTGTGAGCGTAGAAACGTCTGCGGAGCACCTGAGCTGGCTGCTCTTAATGAACGGAAACCTTGTAAAATTAACTTTATTACTCCTTTCTCAAATAAAACCGCCTGCTTCACTTGTCTTCAGAGCGACTCCCACCTCATCATTCTCAAATTAAAAGCAGCAGAAACTGATTAAAGCCACAGTCAGTCACATGCAAACGCTGTTTCCACTCAGATAATCATCTTTATTCCTGTCAGCTCTCAGAGGACACGAGAAAACGTTGAGCAAACATTTCTGTTGAGGTAACACAAAATATGGTCATATCTGAAGGCAGTAGAACAACGCTGGGCTTCTGTGAAGTTGGGTGGTTGATGACTTTTCTGGAAAGACGGGGACCAAACATAGTGAAAACACGTCAAGTCCGTTTTTCTGTCTCCTCTAACAGAACCTGGCAGTAACCTGTTTGCGGGACGACATCCCTGGCAGAGCTCCTGACTAGTTCACCACTGCCATCCAACACAGTCGTCATCATGCGTTTAACCGACAGCTAATTATGATGGACAGCAGCAGTTTATCTGCAGCGTCCATTACATCCTGCCTGAGTGTCCTGCTCGCTGCGTGGTTCTGAAAAGCGTCCAGAGGAAGTTGGCAGCCTTGGTGGTTATTAATATTCCTGAAGGCCTGAGAAAATAAACTTCCTGTCAAGGACGGTTGCCGTGGCATCTCAGAGCTGACACAGCAGTCCAACTGTAGCGCCATTGTTTGTGATCGGACGCCCAGCGCTCATTATATTTCAATTTCTGATTTGTCCTTTCAGTGTGTGTGTGGGGACAGGAAACGTCCCAGCGAGGGACACAACATGTTTGTCCCTCTGAGGAAACTCTCTGCTGGATCACGGACTCATGGTTCATAAAGGAGAGCACGGACAGCATATTAATCTGTCCAGGTCAGATTCGTCCGACCTAACATTAAATATCCCAAAGGTGTAATGACCATTTGACCAAAAATTTGACCAGGACCTGCTGAGACCCAGATCTGATGACAAGAAGAACCACACGATAAACACAAAACAAGTATGAAAATAAATCTGCAGCGGTTCGTGCTCTGGGGTTTAACAAACTTTAGTCCCTTCGAGCTTGTCTAAAACACACAAAGGCCTGGAAGCATCTGTGCAACAGAAGATCACTTCAGAACGGATGCATGTGAAGAACATCTCAGCACAACATGAACGTGAACAGAACCAATCTGTGTTCACTGCTCTCAAGCTGCAGGAAATGTTTGGCAAACCTCGTACAGTAAATTTGTCCTTAGACACAAATGTCACTATTACATCCGCGCAGGATCTGGTCCTGTGACGTAGCACAGCTTTCAGGTCTGCTGTGCTCTGAGACGCACATAACCCACAGCTCTGCAACCAATTAGTGCCGTTCCAGTCCGCTGCTTCCTGTTGGTGTCTGCACTTTAGCTTTTCTCTAATTGTCTTGGTCTGAATACTGATTCCAGCACAGTTGGACTGATTTGTGCTCCTGGAGTATTACCATATAAAAGTCTTGTCCATGTAAATGTGCTTTGTGGTGCTTTCAGCTCTTTCCTGATCAGCAAAACGTGTATTTACCTGGAGCCTCATCAGCAGCAGGTGGTACATGGTTCCTGGTTGACTTCAGCAGGACACACAGTCGCTTTGTGATGAGGTTCTGCTTTCATGTGGCAGGTGGGTCGAGTGTTGGATGGAGTCTGGAGCTGGTCCTGGTGACAGCTTGTGGCTGGGCTGGCTTTACAGCTTGGGAGGGTGAAGGTGCTGTTGATACAGTACTGAGTTATGCTTTTCATACATGGAAGTGGTTTTCTGTCGGATCAGGACTGACCCTGATCTGAAGCTGAAGCTAGAGCATAAATAACAGGTTACTGGAGCTCTGCGCTGCTTCTCGTTCAGCTCCTCACACACAGACTCTTTATTGTCTTGTTTGACACTTGTATGAAGGATTCGAACATGACATGATGTGGACATGCTTCCAAGCGAATGTCATGATTACGAAACTTGAATCATTTGCCAAACACTTGAGATGTAGCAGGAACAATAGAAATTCCATTTTCAATCCTGACCAAAAGGACGACTGAAGGTTTGTCAGTTTCCTCAGTGACCTGATCCTGGTGGAATCATGGCCCAAATTCTGGACACATCATCACAGAAGAGACAAATCTTCCACCTGTTGCGATCAGATCGTTGCTTTTCTTTTGATTAGTTTTGTTATTCCACACAGTTCTTTACATCCTCACACTGAATTGAGTTCAAATAGACTGATCTAGTCAGGTTCCAGCCAAATCCAAGTCAAGATGTGCAAAAGCTTGCAGTTCAGTAAGGTTGAGGAGGAATATAATGACTCTTTGATTCCAACACAGAACCTGGATCTGTTTTCATTTTACAATAATGACCTGGTCCCAGTTGTCCAAGAGCATTTGAGGATGACTAAACTATGAGCCAGTACAGAAGCAGAGCCAGCATCAGGAAGCCTTTTGACTATGGGAAGCTTCAGTCTGTACAGTTCTTTAAGGACCCTAACCTGAATCTAAATGACCTGGTTCAAAAACATGAAGAAACTGAAAAAGCAGGAGTCTAATCCTGTCGGAGCTCGACCCACATGGGATCCAGACTGAAGCTGTAACAGAAGAATGTGTGATGATGTTTCATGTGTCTGTGTGTCCTTGTCACATATCAACAATAACAGCAGACATCCACTGGCTCCAAAATTATCCCCATCTTCAGAGAGAGGACAAAATTACAGCGGGAGCAGCAACTGACAACCTGCAATTTAAAGTTGAAATGAGGAGAAAAAGATGAGTGGAAGCCAAACCGTGTGGGCTCGACTGAATGCTTCGCTCCTGGCAGCCGGCAATTACTCAGTTTGAGTTAAATGTCAGCAAAGCCACCGCTGCCTCCAGCCGGTAACACGCCGTCCTACAGGCTGAGGACCAGGCCACAGGTCAGCGTAAGACCCGATTTCACACCTGACAAGACACAAGTTCTGCTGCTAATGACACGTCTGATTACATTTGACTGAAATGTTCAAACAAACATCACACAGGTGATCTGACTGTGACCTGGGGAAACGGGCGTCGTTCTCTTGCTGGGTTAAACAGGTAACAAAGGGCAGCACAGCTCTGACAGCCTGGGGACATCTGGAGGCGGAGCAGGGAACCGTTACCAGGAGACAGGGATCCATATGTTCAGCATCACTATTACTAAAAAGTGTATTAATAACAGCGCCAGGTTACATCATCAGTTCAAGGCACTTTACAAGTGAGGTTTAAGACCTGACACAACTAAACCCAATAAATCCCACATAGAGCAGCTTTGAATTGTGTGAGTCTTCCTTTCTTCAACCTGACCCCAGGATTGTGTGACGCTCCAGGTGGATGCTGTTGTTATGGATCGTGCTCTGACATTAAGGGGAGAACCAGCAGCCACGAGGTCCGTGCACGTTCTGACACATGTTAATCTGTTGCAGATTAAAGCCCCCCCCCCCGACTCCCCAGTGACGCTGAGTTTAGAGAAACCTTCGGTCCAGGCTCCGTCTTCTTGTCGGCTGCAGATAATCTGGACGTCCAGGCAGGTGGTGTCCTGCTTTCAATCCGTCCTTACAGATTTCCAGCTGCAGGACAAACATCTGTCTGTGATTTTCTGAAATCCCGTCCCCACCTTCTCCAAGAAATCCTCCACCACAGCAGTAAGTATGCGATGGTGTAGCTGCTCACATCTGTAATGTTTAACAATGACTGGACCCAGACCCACAACAAACACAACTAAACACAAAACCAGAAATAACTAGAAATAAGTCATTAGAGGCAGTAGCGGTGAAAACCTCCGCGTCTCTGATGTAAGCGAAACCTCTGTTAAATGTGCAGACACACAGGGATACAGCATGAAACTGACTGGATCCAGGTGAAGGCAGATAATTCTGATGCTTCAGCCCATATGGCCAAACTGAAGGTTCTCCACAGCAGGCTGCACGTTGTCTGGGTCTGAGTCCTGGTCCGTGTGCATGGTCCTCACGAGGTCTGGCTCCTGTCTGGCTCCTGTCTGGCTCGCAGCGTCTGACTGAAGCTGAGCTCGTCCTTTGTCGTGTGATTCTTTCCGTTCTTCAGTCTCCTCAGCGTCGTCTCACTTTTTCTATTTTACCAGGTTTATTTATTTTGAGGGTTTTGCCATTTGTCAGGACTTTTTTGGCTAAACAATTTTTTAAGCAAACGTTGGTTTGTCAACATGTTTTACCTGAATGTTTGTGTTTCAATTTCAAGTTGTGTCACCAGATTTTATTTCACATAAATACTGTATGTGACGTTTTGTGCATTGTGCATTTGTTGTACATCAGTTTCTTGACCTCTCGTTTTTGGGTTTGTGACTATTTTTACAGGTGTAATGTGGAACAACAACAGTATCATGTAGTTACAGTCTCTTAACTGTACCACACCTTTAACGACCACAATAAAATTTGCAAAGTTGCTTCGGCATCTGAACGACTGATGCAGACCAACCAGTAAGAAACCAGTGTTTTACCTTCCTCCAATGACAAGGAAACATAGACCTCACAGTTCAAAAACATGGAGTTTAACAAGTATGTCCGTACTCCACTAACAAAGCTCCAGCAGACTTTCCCTCGCTCCCTGCCCGTCGTCCGTCTGACAGCGATGTCCTCTGAGGACAGCACTTCCTGTGTGAGCCCCGGGAAGCTGCTCCCGCCTGATTTCCACTGTTTGGTCTGACACCACAGCAGCAACAGAATAAAGTCTCTTCAAGCTGAGGAGTGTTTGAATTAGAGAGGCCAAAACACGTACAAACATCTGAACCAAACCTAAAGTCAGAGTAACAAAAACCAAAATTAGTCCTAAACACCCAAAACCAAATATAATTGAATTGCTGTACAGATTAAAAGATTTAAACTCAGTTTTGGTTCAAAACGAAACAAAGGTAGAAAACAAAAACACAAATGGTAAGAGGTGAAGTACACAACTGAACACGAACAAGCCCGAAGATTCATGTAAAACTACAAAATAGACATAAAACACAAAAACTCAGAAAGCTGAATCTGAGAGACAACAAAAATAAGATTTTTAGATTTTAACAACAACAATAATTCCTGGTAAAAGACAAAGTTCTTAGCACTGAATGTTTGCGGAGGAGCAGCAGGGCCCTAAACCACGTCCCCTAGGGGCCCACGTGAGAAGGAGTCATAAATATTCAGACTGAATATTTCAGTGAGACTCATTAAAGTGCAGAAAATGGAAATGAAGGCAGTCGTGTTTGTCTCTAACACTGATGTTGCAGCACATCTCATTCATGAATCAGATTCACTCATCCTCTAAACTGTGTTGACACAGATCCTAACCCGAGCTCACGTCTTTACGCTGTGGGAGAAGTTTCATCAGGTTCTCGCCTCGTATCCATATCTTTTTAAAGTATTCAATATTCAATGTTTAAATAATTATTTGTTTTTAAATAAATGCTGGTCATATGTTTGTGTTGTTGCTGATTATGAACCATAATAACATCAGATTATCGCCTTAATAATGTTCCCACTGGTGCCTTGGTTTCAGCAGGTGACTGACTGGCTTTTATTTATGCAGATTTACATTGAAGGCTTGATAATAATTTCATACAAACACCAGAAGAAACACAAGCTTATTGGTGGAGAATCGTCCGGCAGTCTGGTTTTTCCACTGGCTCCTTTGCCTTTCACTGCTGCTGTTTACTTTGACTGAAGCCTAAAAGCTGTTTGCATTTGAATCAGCTGCAGTTTTTCTCAGTTTGTCTTCTGAGAGGTGCTTCTAGTCTGATTTGAGGTTGTGTCATTTGCTCTGGTGTCACTAAATAAAATCACATCAGTTGGACCAGCTGTTGAGAGAAGAACGAGCGTTATTATCTAATAGCAATTTGTCCTGAACATCTCATATCTCTCAGTGGGAAAAAGCAGCATAGTCACGGGCCCAGTTCATCAGAACCACTGGGGTTAAACGCTGTAAAGTGGTTTCTGTTAGCGCCTCATGTTTCAGCGAGTGTGTCAGGACTCGACATCCTGGAGTCGACGCAGTGAGAGGAAAAACAAATACAAGACCCCAGAAAACGCGTCTGGGATCTGAGGCAGGACAACGCAACGTGAGCACACTGCTCATTAATGCGCACACATATCATAACCCCTCTCACACAGACCCCCCACTCCCCAGCCAGCACGAGAAAAGGGTTTTTAAGTCTGGGGGGAGGGCACACACTCAGTAAAAACACAATTACTGGGAGACATTAGACCTGTTTAGGCTAACAGTTTACATTGACTTACAGTCTTTGTGCTAAGCTATGCTAACAGTACAGCTTGACTTACAGTCTTTGTGCTAAGCTATGCTAACAGTACAGCTTGACTTACAGTCTTTGTGCTAAGCTATGCTAACAGTACAGCTTGACTTACAGTCTTTGTGCTAAGCTATGCTAACAGTACAGCTTGACTTACAGTCTTTGTGCTAAGCTAGGCTAACAGTACAGCTTGACTTACAGTCTTTGTGCTAAGCTATGCTAACAGTACAGCTTGACTTACAGTCTTTGTGCTAAGCTATGCTAACAGTACAGCTTGACTTACAGTCTTTGTGCTAAGCTAGGCTAACAGTACAGCTTGACTTACAGTCTTTGTGCTAAGCTATGCTAACAGTACAGCTTGACTTACAGTCTTTGTGCTAAGCTATGCTAACAGTACAGCTTGACTTACAGTCTTTGTGCTAAGCTAGGCTAACAGTACAGCTTGGCTTACAGGCCACTTATTCATCAGCTGCAAACCTTGATCTGTCATTTTATCACCACTTACTCCACCTCCTTCAGGTGCTCTTAGTCAGTTTAAGCTTAGCTTAGTTTAGTGTAGCTTAGTTTGGCTTCAAACCGAGCGGCTCTCAGGCCACAGTGACCAGGACAGCATGCGAACACAAAGTTCCTGGAATCGGTAACTGCAATGCATACAGTACATTTACAGTAGAGAGAATATGTCTGACAGCCTGATGGAAAAGACACAATACTTTGGATGTTCTCAGAGCTTGTAAGGCCTTTCGCAGAATTACAGAATTCAAATTCAAAGCTTTTAAGGATTTTCCAGGTCCTGCAGAAACCTCTCCACCAGTGCCTGTATTTTTGTTTCCTGCGGTGTCACATGTCTTTTCCAGCTCAGACTCTCCAGGGGGAACAGTGCCCCAATTTCCTAATCTGATTTTGCTGCAGCTCGTCTGTCTAAACGCCTTCGCTTTTAATTTCACCGTTTCTGTGTGATATCACCTCCAAAGAAAGCAAAGACAGAGAGTCTCTGGCTGCTGCTGTTCTGAGTCACACAAAGACCTGGAAACCCCGGCAGACACATCTCATCCTTATTTACATCTTTAATCTTTTCTCATCTGCTGGTTGAAATCAGGTTGGAAAAATATCTTTACAACCTGCAGAAAAGCAAACATTTGCATTTCCTCAAAGTTTGGCAAAATGTCTGAGGATAAGTTTTTACCCAGCGACATAATGAAAACCTTCGTTCGTTCAGCGATGTTTTAAAAATGGAAACAACAAAAGGCCCGAAGCCAAGAAAATGTAGGGTGTGTCTTCAGGAAAGGTGCTGATGCTGCACAAACGCCTGAATGTTGTGATTAATGTCTAATGTTTAGCTTTTATATGCATATGTTGATAGAATGTTACTCAAATAAACAAATGAATGTGGACAAATGAAGTCACAGCAGAATTAGCATCAGAAGCTAATGTTTGTTTCTAGAGCCTAAAGCTCTGAGTCAGCGACAGTATTCTTCAGAACCAACAACAGCAACAAACTGGGGCAGCTTCCCTTAAACCTGACGCCTCCCTTCGGTCCACGCTGGTCCAGAAGGTCTCTCGGACATCACTATGAGCCTGCTGTAGCGCACCGATTCTCTCCAGACATTTATTGACTTCTAGTAAATGTATGTACTGCATAACCACCCGCAGTGGCACAAGACCAAAGCAGAGCAGATAGATGGTCTTTGTATATTCGTCTTAGTACACGGGAATAAATTGTGACTTGTCATGTCTTTGCTGTTAAATTTTCCCGTCATGCCTCTGTTTGTTTGGCTCTCGATGGCATCATCAGGTGAACGCTGGCAGCAGCTTGTTTTTTACCTTTTAAGTCGGGCATTAGTATAAAAATAAAAGCCTCTTACAGGCTGAAATGAAAATCCTCTGAGTGTTTGAGCTGCAGCCAACAGACTGTGTTCAGGTATCGGTTCAGTCTCAGCCCCACAGGCCACGATGATGATGATGATGATGAAATGTCCTCCCTCCTCCCTGCAGTTTGGACACAGCTTCTTGGCACGCTCACTAATTAATTAAAGAGATGAATATTTGAGTTTACGTGGGAGGGCGACGGATGCTGCAGGCGTCGTTCTGCTGTTATTCTCAGATTCTTCTGTGAGAATGTTGGACACAGATAAACCCGGATTCTGTCGTCTCTTCATCCGCTCGGACAAACATATCAAATATATCAGAGAGCAGGTTTGCGAGCGCAGAGGTGAGCTCACGTAGAGCAGCTTAGAGCATGAAATCCTCTGTGAGTGGGAGCACTCTGCAGCATGTAAAGGTATAAATAGTGGAGGCAGTGGAAGTGGACTGCAGGAGGCGAGGGGCCGCATTAGGAGCATATTAAGAGCAGGGAAGCAGATAAGCTCCAACAGATGTGTTTGGGTGTTGACATTGTTTGTATCTGCAATCTGATAGATCAAAATGTTTCTCTCCGCTAATAGGCTTTTATTTTTGGACATTTTGGATTTACTGCCTTCTCCCTGACCCTCCAGAGTCTGGATCTAAAGCCTCCCTGAACCCGCTTTAAAGGACTACGCCACAATTTTCACATGTGAGCTTATCATCACAAATCACAGATACCAAAAACCAGTAAAGACACAAAAAACAGAGCAGATCCTGCTGCAATAGCGCACACAGACAGACTACTTTTACGCCTTGCATGTCTTGGTTTCTAGTGTTTTTCAAAGAGTAGCAGAGATTTCCTCAGATTCACACATGCTGGAGATTCCACCTGAGATCTGGAGGAGAGGGAGAAGCCCTCCATCCTTACGGATGAGTTGGATGAGCTCCCAGCGCTACAGGGAGTGTATGAGTTATAGAGACGTGGCTGAACGAACCGACGCCGGACTTTGTGGTGGCCCTGGATGGTTTTAATGGTTTAGGCAAACAGGCGAGGAGGAGAGCGGTGGGAGGAAAGATGGAGGACTGGTGGTGAAACCCAGCACAATCTCTGCTGAGACAACTCTGCAGGTTTCTGGCTGTCAGCGTTCCGCCTTGATTTAATGTCTCCATTCCTTCCTTGGCCGATGCAGCGACTGCGGATCCACTGCGAGGGAAGTTGGAAGGACCCGGAGTGGATGGACAATGACGAGCTCACTAACAGGCCAGTGTACGTGGGCAGCGAAGCTCTCACCACTTTACTACAAACGTAGTCATCAGGGCCTTTGTGATGTGAAGGCGGCTACCTGTGCTCAAACACCAGGAGAATGAAGAGGATGGAGACTCACACACATCCAGGGCTCAGATGATGGATGCGTCCATAACCTTTGGACATTTAACAGCTCAGCTCTGCGCTACACTGTCATCAGCTGAGGTCCAGGCAGCACAGACCGGGAGGAGGACCTGGACTGTGGAGGAGGACGTCGGCCACAGCTTGAGCCCCGGCATCAGGCCGTGGAGGCTCTGAGCTGCTCCTTCAGGCTCAGACTCCCCAGAGCGGGAAGCAGCGTTACCACGGTTAGAATGAACAGCTCCACACTTTAATTGTAACAGTTACATTATACATTCGAGACTTTAACTTAACTTTGATCTCTATTTGTCTTCAGCGTATGCTTGTGTATTTATTTATTTATTACTTATGTTGGCTGCTTTGCATTTTCACGCCTGTTTTACGTTTTACTTTGGAGAATGGAGATTTCATCCATGCTTGTTGACAATAACGCGGTAAAGTTACGAAATTAAGCAAGTGACAAAGCCAGAAACCAGTCAAACGG
Organism: Macropodus opercularis; assembly: GCA_030770545.1. Taxonomy (NCBI): domain Eukaryota; kingdom Metazoa; phylum Chordata; class Actinopteri; order Anabantiformes; family Osphronemidae; genus Macropodus; species Macropodus opercularis. Next base: position 20,669,660 of record CM061109.1, read on the forward strand.
AAGGACAGTTGGCGTCCTGAGGAGTTAGGTGAATGGATCCTTGGTTTCCTGGAGCCAGTTTTAGGGGCTGCCTGCACTTAAAGCGTGGCAGCGATGACATGCTTCCACATAAGCATCAGTGTTGTCTAAAATGTGTTGTGGTGCAGGTGGATCTGGAACCTTCCAGAACTCAGAGCTGCTCTGTTTCTTACTTAGTTACACGTTGAGGCAGTAACTCCATCAGCCTGTGCTGATGTCCCTGAGCCCCCTCCCTGACGTGGGATCAGGGCCCCTCAGTGTTTCGGGAACAAGGCGAACAGGGCGGCATTGATCCCGGGTTGAAGCGGCAGCACATCTGGACTCCGCTCAACAAGCAGCTCAGTGTGATCAGGTCCTCTGTCACTTTATGAAATCAAATGCACATTCATAACCAGCCCCTGCTCCTCTGTTCCCCAGCCTTTCACATCCAAATGTGGGCACAGGGATCAAGTCTTTATCTGTTCCCTGCTCAAAAACATGTTTGTTTGTCTCCTGTGGACTTTCTGTCAGCGCAGAGGAGGCTGCAGGACAGTGACAGTGAGGATTCACTCTGGGGCCTGAGCCGCCAGGCTCCTGGTACGGCAGCTGCTGGGCTCCTGCAGGTTCTTTAAACTGTTCCCGTCTCAAATCCAGAGTTTCAGTCGTTGACAGGTGATAAGACGAACATTAACTAATGTCTGTTTGTCTCACTCCTGTGCGTCACATCACCAATCATGTGGTTCTGTGCACCAAGCTGTTGAATGTCATACATTCATGTCCTAAAACTCCTGGTCCTTATAAACCTGCAGAGTCCTGGAACCAGGTCTGAGGCTGGAACGTTTTAGCATTTACATTTACTGGGAGGGTCTGGAAGGAAGCTGCTCACGGACCAGTTAACGCTCTCGGCCTGTGGAGTCGCTGTCTCAATGGTGATGTTCCTCTACGCCACCAGGGGCCTCAGGGACATTGAATGAAACTTTGTTTTCTTGTTTGCAGTGTGACTTTCTGCTCTGCTATATCAACCTGCATATGCAGCAGGGGCTGGCGTGATGCACGTAATAAAGCCTTTGTTTGCATTACGCAGGCCTCCCACAGCTTCAGATGTTAATGCCATTTTTGTGCGTATCTGTAAACCAGGCCAGTGTGTTTAGGAGCCAGCACCTCTGGACCCATGGAGCTGCTCTACAGCTGTGATGCTCCGTTGATGTTGAGGCCACGTCTCCATCACGGCCGTCATCCCTACAGCATCATTTTGTTATCAGATCAGAACATCACAGCACTAAACACCCTCTGAAGGCCATCAGAGTCTTCAGAGATCTCCTGGACTTGTGTCCTCATCCCATCGCTTCAGTTCTGTGGTTTTGTGTCTTCTGGGTCATCTCCTCTGGTTTCTCATCTCTCACGAGCTTTCAAGCATTGCACGGTCGTCTTCTTCTTCACTACTCATCTCCACAGCTGTGACCAACACTGTCCCACTATGAAGAATTCAGTCAGACGCAGCAATAAGGTTCAAGCAATTATACATGAATTTAGTGTCAGTGGTGAGATGGCAAAGGCAGATTTGAGTCACTTCTCCCCTGCAGGGACGATGCTCGCTGGCACCGAGAAGGCTCGTCCTCAGTCAGGTACAGACTGTGACTCACAGACAGATAACAAACATGCTGTATAATATTTCAAAATACAGAGGGTGATGATTGTACTGATGTTTCCTGAGCACAGATGATTTCAGATGGATTAACCCTGTGAGCGCTGTGATGTGGTTGATTGAAGCAGCTCAGCTCTTTGTGTCAGCGTGTTTATGCCCGAGGAAGAGTTGGAGGAGGACAGGAAGTGACCGAAACAAGAGGAGGATGAGACGAACAACCAAAACGCAGCAGCGGTGATGAAACAGCAGCATCACAGTAAACCTGCATAATTCTGCTGATGGATTTCATCAAGAAGGAAGAACAATGGAGACCTCACAGATCAAACCCACACACAGCGATCGGCTCAGATACGCTGACATCACACATACAGCTCTGCTCTATGCGGCTAGAAACCCGAGTGTGTGTAGAACCTAAAAAGCCGTAAACCACAATTCAGTCAAGCTGTAAACGACAACAGGGAGCAAAGCCTTAGATGAACAGACCCAGACATGAAATGAAAAACACGCCTGTGCCTTTAACAGAAGGCAGGAGTGTGAGTTAGCAGATGCTAATGTATGAAGCGTATGTGGTGACGCGCTGAATACAACAGATCCGTCCGTTGTCTTCCAGCGCTGGTCAGATGTTGGCGGCTCTGAGCGGTGGGTGGTCGAGGTACACAGACGTGGAAGAGAGGGAATGACCTACATCTGAACACGTCACTATATCCCTGCACTTCTTCACAGCTTCTGAATTCCCATGTTTGTCAGACGGGAATCCCTGGGACTCCAGAGATCCCAGACCTGTCACACTGTGATTAATCCCTGACACATGCTGGTCTTACAGCCGGTTCTGACAGCGGCTCAGTTGGTTTCTAACGTCTCCATTGCTGTTTCTTTCTAGCTGCTTCCACCTCTCACCTTGCTGGCTGGAAGGAGAAGAGGGGAAGTGGCATCTGCTTGATTCTGCGCTGGTTCAAGTGCTGACTCTGCAGGTTTCTTCACCCCGTCTGTTGGCAGGTCGCTCAAAGCGTCGGCGATGTGGCGACACTTCCCTTCAGTCGACGCTGACAGATCAGTGACTCATTTTGCTGGAGCTGTTTGAAGATACAGAGGAGACAATAATTAATCCTGGATCCCATGAAGGTCCAGAAGGTCCAGATGTCTGAACAGCACTGGATCCACTGAACTCCAGCTCATAGTATGATCATAATGACCCATGGCGCAGTAGATCTGGGACACACGGAGCCACACTTGAATGCATCATCAATGCAGGAGTAGTATGACCCAGGTCACGCAGAACCAGGTAAGTGTGAGCTCAATTGTCTGTGCGCTTGTGCTTCGTTACGACCCGTTCACTCACTTTGCTCGTTTATGTCCTGTCCCGTTTCGCTGCATGTTGCTGTCTGCTCGCAGACTCTGGGATTAGCTGTTCCAGGAGGGAGGAGGTTGCTGGCTCGCTCTGTCCCCCAGAGGATGCTGGGAATGAGGGCAGAGGGTGTCCCATACACCCTCACGCTCGCTCTCGTGTCTCACCGCTTTGCAGAGAGAAGGCGGCTGAGCACAGACTGGATCCAGCCCAGAGTATGGAGAAAGTTAGTAGGAAACAATTCAATGCGAATGAAGACTACAAACTGAAATGAACAGAAGCAGCTGAAGCAACTCACTTTAAACTGTTAATGTGCTGGGAGATATCTCCGTCTTCTCCTCTCCCACATTCCTTATCTTCTTTATTTTTGTATTCTGTCTTATCTGAAAATCTCAGCAGTTGCTGCTGAAAACTTCTGACCATCCAGAATCAGTCCCGGCTTTTGGGCTTCTCTTATTCTACTGATGAACAAGAGGCTGAGGTTTTAGCATTAGGGAAAGATCAGGATCTTCAGAATGAGAGCGGGTCCCCAGTACATCGTGTCTGTTCAGTCTGCAGTAACAACAGACGACCAATATAGACCAATGAAACTCATCCGAGCTCAGTCCTGATGTTATGGTCAACAGGTCACCAGTAAACCTGGTGATCAGCAGTAGTATAGAAACATTTTCATAATAAAAATGTTTGTAGCTGCTGGACGTGAACATAACGAACATGTGAACATGTTGTGGGGACCAAACCCTCTCACTCCCCCCATTCCTATTTTCTACAGGTGAAAGTGGAACCAGCCTGGGCGATACAGTCTTCTTTTCTCAGACTGATGCCAGGACTCAGCCTCACCTGAAGGATTGACAACAGAACCAGATACAGACGCAATAAACAAATGAGTGGATTGTAAGTGTTGAACCGTCCCCATACTGGATAAGATGCAGCATCTCACCTGATCATCGTAGTCAACCTCGTCATCCAACCTTTAAAACCGTACTAGTTGTGTCTGGGTCCACCATCAAGGTTCCAAACAATACCACACTGACATTTCTAAAACACATGTTCATCACCACGGCGACAGGGAGCAGTGTAGTTTCCTGTGGGTTTCAAGTTCATTAAAGCCTGCTCACATGTGACCAGCTGCTCCTAAACTATTTCCAGGTTTATCTGCTTTAATTGCTACCTGTTGCTAACGTGCCTCTGATCTGAGAGCTCCACCCAACATTTTAAAAGTGGAAACTTATTTATTGGACCGTCACCACTTCCCACCACATCATCAGTCATGCAGTTGGACCAGATACAACAAAGATGTGTTTAAACAGACCAGGCACTGAGTCCATGGTACAGAACCTGACACATCACCAGGAAGTGCTTGGAAGAACTTGTGAACTTTACTTCGTGTCAAGAGCAGCTGCTGACATTTAAAGGCTTCAGACACAAATCGTGTTTGTCCTGATAAACAGTGAGCAGCGAGCTCGGACCGGCTCTCGTTGGATGTTGGTTTTTCTCTGGAGGACTTGGATCCTAATTGTTGACTCAGCATCATGCTGAGTTTCGTCCATCAGCTACAGAGACTGGGAGGATAATCTGTGTTAAACCCTGGTCTCCAGCATGTGCAGCCGTCCTGTTGGCCTACAGATAATCACCAGCTTTACCACCCGGTTCTTTAAAAGTTCACTTTCTGACCTTTTTTTAATGGTGAGCTGTTGAGACAAACGCAACTTTCACTTTCACATCACACTTCCTGTTTCAGACTCTTGTCATTTCAGACGAGGTGGCTCTGGTCCTGGAGGAACCACCAGATTGTCCCCCAGGCTCCCATTCACCTGCAGCTGCTTAGTCCTCCAGACTCGCTGTGCTGTTGTTGAGCTGTTTTAACTGCATCTGTTTTCAAATCCACTTGTTGTTGGGTCATTATGTTAACGCCCCAGGCCCAGATGAGGACCAATATGTGCTGAGATACTTTGTTTGCTGAGAGCTCATCGACTAAACGTGGATCTGTCCAAGCCTTCAGTTCTGTCAGGAGACTGCTTCAGTCCCAGAGAGTCAGCGGTTAAGAGCAGCTCTCAGTGCATCAGAACCATGGCCTCTTTCAGCCGTCGGAAGGTGTAATGACACGTTGTCAGAACCTCTTAGAACATCCCGCTGAGTAAAACCACTCATCCCACACTGACTGGCAACCTGTAATTCAGTCCGCCTTAAAAAGCCCTGATGGTGCTGATTCCCTGGGTTTGTGGTTAATCAGCTCCAACTGAAGCTGTGACACACACAGAGAGGATAATGAGCAGGTTTCAGCTCTGCTGCAAACAGAACCTGATGATGTTTTGAGTTTATTACCACAACACTTTCAAACTGAAACCTACATGTGAGATGCTGCAGACATAACGTGACCCCATCCAGTGAAGCCCTGCAGCTGTAGCTCTGCTGCTCCGGTCCATGTGCTTATTAACAGTCCATTTACAGGTTTATGGAAAATCTATCCATATAATATCTAATATTCCATTTGTAACATCTAGAACATATCTGTTTAGTTCACGCATCAGAAAATGTAGAAAGATAAAAGCTAATCAAACATTAGACTTTAATTTGGTTTTGTTTATTAATGAGGCAGAACTTTTCAGAGTTTCCGTCTCCCTTATGAAAAGTCTAACAACCAGTTCAATCATCAGAAAGCGCTTTTCTTGAACAAACCTCATATCTGCTCAGTTGTGTCCAATATTCAGGTTCGACCAGTGGATGGCAGCAACAAACCTGCTGGTCTGCTGCGAATCTCCCAGAAAAAGAGAAAAGGCAGTTGATCAGTGTTGTCTGAATGGTCCATGTGAATCAGTGAGAGCAGCAGCTGATTATAAAGAGGAGAAATCAGGAAAAAAAGAAGAGAGGATCAGCTGCATGTGTCCGTAATCCACAGTTAATAAGCAATATTTAAAATTAGAGATAGTCATAGAGCATTGGCACTAAACAGCCTTCACAATAAAAGCTTTAGATGTGCTCATCACAAAATATGTTACACAAATAAAAAGTTCACGTTTAGTTCATTTCATCTGCTTTGACTCCATCTGGTCCGTTTGTTCTTGCACGTCGTCGTCTGGTTAGCGTGTAGTTATCAGACTATGTTTGTTGGTTCGTCTGCTTGTTTCTGACCTTCTTGTTCGTTACTTTCTCATCATCCATAGTTTGTGTTTGACCTTTGTAAATCTGCTGTTGTGCTTGTCTTACTTGCCTGTTTCTAACCTCGTTCATCTCAGTGCAGGGTTTCAGGTTCAGTAGTCACGTGCGTGTTAATACAATTATGTAGCAGATTCTTCACCTTCATTTTCCCTGTTAGTCCATGTTTTTAGTTGTATATCTCGTTAGGCTTCTTCCTGCTCTGTGCAGTGAGTTTCCCATTTACTTTACCTGACTGCTTGCTTTTGTTTCCCCAGTGCTTTTTTTCAACATTTGTAAAATACTACATTATTAAACCCCTTGTTGTCTGGTGTGTCCTGGGACTATTGGCTGGTTTCTGTCATTTTGTATGAGAGCAGCCCTGGTTCGTACTAAGGCATTTAGCTCGTTTCATATTTTGTGACAGTAAATCAATTTAAATTGCAAATATAGTGTTTGACTACGCTCCGTCATGGAAAACATTGACATAAGGTTACTTTAACTTTGGCAACATACAAAAACACATTATTCAAATTATCAGTTGTAGGTAAGTGAACATGTTTAACTTCATTTTGTGAATTGAGACAAAGGTTGTTTCCAGTTGACTTTACTCACAGTTGTTAATGGTGCCGCTATAAAGCTTCAGGTACAGAGGGTCGTGCTGTGGATGCTGAATCGAAATGATGACCACAGAACTGAACTGGCTTCTGACAATGAGCACAGGCCCGTCCAGCAGTCCTGCCCAGAACCGAGCCCGTGAAAAACTTCTGATTAAATTCCACTGCAATAATTCCATCGCTGTGTGAATGTGTGTGCGAATGAAATGCGCTTTGAGTACCAAGGCAGAAAAGCAGTACCCATGCCGTCACATTAGAGCTGCTCTCTGGCCTAAATTAATTTTTTGAAACTGGTTTTAAGGATGTTGTGTGGTTGGGTGAAGCTTTTTAAGAATGTGTTTCAGCAACTTGATTAAACTGCAGTTTGCAGTTCTCTGTGTCAGTTCTCAGTCTGACCCTCCCTCCTTAAGCTGGTCCGGTCTCTGCCTCTGGTTCAGACCCAATAGTGGAGCATTGGTGATCCCTCTGAACTCGCCTGTGTCTGTCAGAAGTCGTGGTGAGTAATGATGCATCGTGGGAGATTTATCAGCTCAGCCGGTGCATGTTTTGGGCTCGGTTCAGTCTCTCTATGTCTTTGTTGGTGGATGTGATGCCCACAAATCTCGTCCTCTGATGAATTATTCTGCAGCGTCCAGCAGTCGATCGCATGTCTCTGAAACAAACAACAGGAAATGTGTCTGTATCACTGAGACCAAAACCTGCAGAGCTGCAATCAGAGCAGGGATAAGGACCAGCAGGTGAAACTGGTCCAGACAACACGAAATCAAACAGAATCAAACTGAATGTGGCTTTTCTGGTTTCTCTGCTGCAGGAAACTCAGTAGACAGAGTTCAGACGGAGGTCCTACTTGGTGTTGGTTGAATGGATCAGTTAGCATGATGGTACAGGAACAGAAACACAAACCGGCCATTAGCTTGTCCTCTCCACCTGCTGTGTCCTCTGATTGTCTGGAAGCACACGGAGCGACTCGTGCAGTAATGAGGCTCAAATTCACATCAACCAAGGACAAAAGGTTTGTGATGCGGGGCCAACAGGTCATCGATAAGGAGGTTATCAGACTGTCTGACACAAAGTGTGACCTTCCATTCTCCTCGTCTCCGTCCTGCACACTTTGTCAAAGACTCAACACTTATTCACTGATAAGAAACAAAATGAAGAATCATCAGGTCCTATCAGGTAAAGACGGGGAGGGGGTCCGGTCTGGGCATCATTACAGACCCTGGGTGTCTATCTAAACATTAGAAATGTTGCTGAGATGATGTGACTGGCCTCAATACCACAGGCTGCTTTTACTTGAATGGGAAGAGAAGCCACATCTCATTAATGGACTTGTTGCTGTATTGATAAAATCAGTCTGGTTAACAGCAGTAAAACCGGAGAGTGTTCAGAACCGTTTTCTTCTTATTGGAGCCGTGTTAAATCGTCAGCTTATGTTTCTTGAACCCTGCAGGCTGCTGTTTACCAGACTCTTCTTTATTCTGGAACAAAGACAAACCAGCAGCGAGACTCAGACAGGAGCAGAAAGCAGAAACAAAGACAAGCAGCAGATGGACGTTTAAAGTCTCAGTGTGCAGCTCTCTGACTCGGAGCCAGTCCTCTGGGACAAAGACGCCACATGATGACATGACGTCTTCCCACTGCCAGCTCTGCTAAACAGACACCAGGTCACTTTTCTTTTCCTGACTCACGAGGAAAACAGTGTTTGCAACTGAAAGCTGACTAAAGGACCCCCCCAGCGTCTGGCCACAGGACCAGGAAGCCACTAAAAGTTAAGAATCTGTGTTTGCAGAACCCTCGGGTGCCTTTGGTTTCAGCGTCTCAGCTTCTTCAACTACACTGCCATCGCTTAGCAACAGCAGCTTTTAACACGATGAAGACTGGATGTAAGTTCAGGACGTCTCACTGCGACCTGCAGGTGAATGGATGGATAAATCTTAATGAGCGTTTAGCTCTTTGGTGACATGACGTGTCAAGCTACAGTGACAACAGATTAAATCCTCAACGTAAAGCTGGCAACACAAAAGTGGTTCTCACAGTGAACCGTGTCATAATGTTGGCACCTTCAGATAGTTTCATTCATCTGACCTCAGATCAGTGTGAGAGTCGCAGCTGGACACTTCCTGTTCCCACATCCAGCAAACACCAAAGAAACAAGCTCTGGACAGGAGCCAGGCTTTAATTTTGACAGCGCAGGATAATGTGGGGCCTTATTCTTGATAACATGCAAAGTTTGTTCAGTGTGAACAGTCATCGATTCAACGTGAGTTTTTACACTGAACAACAGAAAATTCTCATTCATGTCAATCTAATCAAAATAAAATTGACACATGCTGAAGACCATTATTCACTTCAGTCCTCAGAGAACAGACGCATCTCGAAAACATGCTTTAACAAGGGGTTTCTGTTAAACTGCACACAGACACATTGAACTAAATGTTACCTGCCTGCACTGCCCACAGCTGGAGCAGATGGCTTCAGTCCATCAGAAGCTCAAACGTCAGTGCAGGACTGATTTTAGGAACCACTTCATGTTTAAGAACCAACATAATGGATGGAGAGGGTTAACTCCAACCCAACTGGTGGCTCTGTCTGCCCGCAACTGTTTCCCAGGGGCAACTTAGCATGTTCTGGATGTGGGTCTTCTTTGGTTTCTTCCCACAGTCAGGTTGGGCAAAGCTAGATGTGAGCGTGATAGTGGGTGATCGCTTGTCTGCCTACGTGGCCCTGGGATGGGCCGGCGACCTGTCCAGACTGTGGCCTGTTGATTGGCATCCAGCAGCGCCACGCGGTTTAAGACAAATGACTGAATGACGTTGTTATGACGTGTGCGTCACCTGGTCTGTACCGGTTTTATAAAGGCTAATATATGAAACAGACATGTTGGTAATACTACAGAAACGAACGCTTCCAGGAGTTTAAAACAAAACAAGTTTAAAATAGTTGAAAACAGGACATTTGATTTTGCTTTTCCCTGAGAGCCTGTGCTTGTCCTGCAGCACAGACACGGTGAAATATGGTGCTGTTGTGCCCTCTGCTGGATAATATCACAATTAACATGGATTCTGAACTCAAGGTTCGATGTGATCTCCTCTGAAACAAAGTAGAGTGAGAGACTTAAACCTTGCACCTGTGTGTCAGACTGCAGGAGGAACACGAGGTGAATCTTTTTTTTCCAGGTTCTGATTAATTCAACAGAAACCTTCTGTTAAATGGGTTTTTCATATGGTTCTGAAGAACTTCAAGATGACCTAACCTGGAAGAAATCCGCCACAGTGAAGTAAGAATGATTTGCTTTGGTTCTGGTTCGCCTCCAGTAGCGGATCTCAGATCAGCGGATAAACCCTGGGCTCATGTGAACTTATTTTTGTCGGAATATGAGGAGGACCTGGCTTTTCTCACTCTTCTACCTGCTCGTGTCACACAAGGAAGTGACATCAACTGCAAGTTAAGGGAAACAGGTAACAAAAAACCCACAAGCGCCTCTGCAGGCCAGAAGGTAGGATCCTAACAAACCCACCAAGTTAGACAACACGCAGATCATTTGCAGAGCTTGTATTGTCATGTTTATACTTTATAAAATGTTTTAAAGCGCCATATTGTTCTTGTGATGTGTGAAGATGTCTTTAGCAGCATCAAGTGTATTACACAGGTGTTACATAAAGGTTTGTTGTCGCAGGCGAAGGGGTTCATCAGGTTTTTAGGACTTTTTAGGGTTCCTTTATGTATCCTGCTTGAACTCGTAATAATAGTTTTGTTCTAGGGAACCTTTGATGGGGCAGTGAATTAACTTACTTGAGTTCAGTTTGTAAAGCTATGGCTCCATCTCACTTAGAACCAGGGTCTGATCACAGACACGGTTACTAGGAAAGATGAATTAAAGGATGGCACAAAGAATACACGTACTGAATTCATGTCAACGTCATAGTCTACTTTCTCTTCATTTCACAACCTTTATTATAACAGGAGCCTCAGCCCTCCCATAGTTACCTGGTCTCACCTGACTTGGCTGAAGAATGGACACAATTCAGTTCCATTCTGCTCAGTTTTATTTCTATAGCGCCAACAACAGCAGTTATCTCAAGGAACTTCACAAATAAGATTTGAGACCTGACACAACTAAGCCCACGTGGAGCAGCTGTCAATTGGAGCCAATCAGTGAATTGTCTAAATATAGACTCAAAGAATATATATATATATATATATGGCATATATCAAGGAGATGCTCTGTCCCCCACTGCTGTTCTGCATAGGTCTGAATCCCCTCATCCCTCCCAGGCCTCTGGTAGTGGACCCGAGCTTAGATGGATGAGACCCCCCAAGTTGGGCGAGGAGGGAAATTTTATATATATATATATATATATATAATGTCAATAATAATATAATTCCTTAGCTTTAGATAAAGTTTAATAGCAACAGAGGAAGCAGACCCAGGATCAGTGGGAGAACATCTGCCTTGACCGGTTGGAGTGAAGGGATAGAGAAGAGAGAAAGAAGAAGAACAACAACAAAACAAGCAGCAACAGACTCAGGCAGGATGGTTGGACCAGCAGCTGAACACTGAGACACACGACTCTGAGTCTGACGATACCTGGAGATGAGAATAGAGACAGAAAGAGAGAAACACAACTAGGAGAGAACAGAGACAAAGTTAGTCACATGTGGACATGGAGGCATGTTAGTGGATGGAATAGATAGAAAACCAGAGGAGCTCAGAGAATCCTAGATTTTACAGGACAAAGAAGCTAATGTAGGAGAAATGTGATGTCTGTTCCTGAGTCCAGTCAGACTCTGGCTGCAGCCTTTGAATTAACTGGAGGCTTTTCAAGTTAGGAGCAGGGACAGGTTGCAACTCTTACATGTGTGTTTTACTGCTGAGACCCTGCAGCTTTTAGTTGCCAGAATCTGGATTTACATTCTTCAGAACAAACTGGAAAGATGGATGTTTTAAATCCTGACATGTTTACCTGTCGAGCTCATGTGGTGCTGTTTTAAGCATCGCTGTGCATCTGCTGGGACTGAATTTAACATGCTTCAGTGTAAAGACCATCAGGACAATAATAATCTGGGTCCATCAGACAGAACTAAAGAGATGTAATGCTCATGTGAGCAGCAATGTTAATACAGATTAATGTGGATTAGGGAACTGGATTATATATAATGGCCAGAATTGATCTGTCACTGGGACAGATGTCAGTGACCGAATCGAGGTCATGCTACTCTGTTCACTTAATTCCTTCTTTTATACAAAGGAGCAGCCTCTGATAAACACAAATTACATTAAAAGGCAAAGGTGCTCACGCTAATATTTCACCTAAACACAACATATCATGCCAAGAGTCTTAAATATATTCACATGTTTTAGAAACAATGTTTCCCTGCCTTAGTACTTTGGAGCATGTAATTCAGCTGGGACATGGAGGACAGAGTAGGAAATGACCCCAGTCAGGTTACCGTGACATTGTTAGCAATGCCGGTGCAGCCTACCTGTCCCCAGGTGGACATTACTATTTCCATGAGAGACAAGTAGGACAGACCTGCCAGTTACCATGACTGTAGCAAACAGTACATTGCTGCAATACTTCTTTACATTGTTGGTGTGCGGCGCGTGCATCTTGGATTTTGCAGTTGGGGTTTGACTGTAAAATCTACAGGTCAGTAGAATGAACATTTTGTGTCTGATGACACTCATCTCATCTCTGGTTCTGGAGGAACTACACCACATACATGACCTGGACAGTGACTACGCTTAGTTACTACTTACTACAGCACTTAGTTGTACTACCTGCACTGTCAGCGTTTCTGTCACAGTAAAACTGCTTTGAAAACACAGATGTCACGCAGTCAAAGGTTCAGCTTTCTAACATTGTCTGTTGAAATTAATTGCTAAAGGACCTGATCTTTATTTTTTATAGAGTGAAATTACAAAAAGGTAATAAAGGAAATAAACACACACCCTTCGCAGCTTTCTCAAAGCACGTGGCAGCAATAAACACGACTGGTCCAGTCCAGCGTGACTCTGGTTTTCGGCTCAGGCCGTTTTTCCCCGTTGCTCCGGTGGTTGCTCCGGGTTTTCGCTGGTGAAGAGTCAGTGGATCAGCACATGTCTGACATTCCAGCGGTGCTGCGTCAGGACGCCGCGTATGATTGGTGGAGGGAAGGGCCGAACGTGGGCACCTGCTCCTCCTATTGGTTACTGCTGCCGCCAGTCATGCTGCTGTGACGGATGACCGTGGAAGAAGGTAAAAAACAAAAACAAGCTGAGCTCGCGGCCATCTTGCCTGTGATCGCTCCGGGGGCGAAGGCGGAGGGGGACGGATCGGAGGAAAACCTCCGGTGCTTGTTTGTACTGGAGCGGGGAGACCTTTCGCGACACGTCCTCCACATTCCCGGGTTACGTGGTTGTGTCTGCCGCTTTTCTCCAAGGTCTCGGGGAGGAATTCAAACCAGCCGGACTAGTCGCAAAGCTAGCGGCTAGCCGAGCCAGCTCGGTGTTCGCTGCCCGCGGAGAGGTCCCCAACGACGGACGCCCCAGCCGCGCCTACAGGGCTGCTCTCCCGACATGGACTCAGGTCCGGATCACCAGACGCCGTTTTAAGCCACGTTGCCATTTCACTGATCGCCGTTCACGTTTTAGAGTGTTTTGTACATAAAGGGGGTTGGAGCGACGTGGCCAGTTAGCCGATGCTACGGCCCCTTAACCCGGGGTGGTCGCTAAATCAGTGCAGGTGGATGACAGCGCGGGGAACAGCTCGGTTTTTACCCGGGTCACCTCAGACCGGGGACGGGCTTTTAATCTCAACCGGAAGGGTTGTCGGTTAATACCAAGGAGGGAACCTGAAACTCTTTTAGCCGGTGGCTCGTCGCTCCGGCTCCGACCGGGCCTGACTGGTGTCACATTCTAACCACGGTGGACCGGCAGTGTCCGGACGGTGTCACGTCTTTGGGCCGGGGCATGGTGGCGGCCAGTGTAGTTTAAAAGGACGCTAATCCAGGATCTCCACGGGATTACTGAGTCACAGGATCCACTATGGGACCAGCGACTAAACTGGCCTTCAGCGTCCTCCTCATCTCCTGCTGCTCAGGTGAGGTTTCTGTCACAGGTAACTCAAAGAAATAACGGATTTCTATCAGTGAGTACAACAGTATCACAAAGCGAACTTCTACGTATGCACAGAATCTGTGATTGGTCTCAGTATCATTATGACAGTGAATGTTAATGAGGGTTTTCCGAGCTGTATTGTTTTCTTTATTATAGATGTTCTCCGTATAGTTTATATTTTTATTGCACTTATATATATTTTTATAATATTCAGCTTTTTCCGGCTATTTGTAATGGCAGTAAATGTAGATAATCTTCAAATCCAAGTTCATCCAACCGTTCCTCTACATAAAGCGTGTCTGTCTGCGGCTGTTTTGTCCAACCCTTGTGTGGTTTTTGAGCTTTCTTTTTGACCCCTCGAAGGCTGCACAACAGTTAATGCTGCGTGTGCATGTGTGAGAGAGCCTCTATGTGTGATAGGATGGCTTGTGTTTAAAGGACCATTCCTGTGCTGAGTGTCATATGGTTGTTACAGCTTGAGAGGTCACTCTACCTGTGCCTTTAACCCACTAAAAAGCAAGCTGGTTCCATATGTTAGTCCCACCCTGTCTGTAATCAGAACACCTAGATGTGAAGACAGCAGCTCTGTCTGAAAACACTATCGCACTTGTTACACCGTTTGTGTAAAGCAGTGATGAAACACGTTAATCGCTTAGGGGCTACTGTGCTTAGACACGTCAAGCCGTCAGAGATGATGCCAGATGCTTTAAAGCCTCTGCAGGACACATTATCAGATTTGTGAATTTTACATTATTTTCTTCATGTAGACTGAACATCACAACCCTTAAAGGCCCAATAACTAATATTTAGCACTTTGTCTAAGAAAGTAAGTGACACCATTTCTCTCAGCTGTTCCGGTTTATGTGTGTGTGTTATCCTCACCCTTCCTGCTGTTAGGGTTGACTTCAGCAGCCGGTCCAGCCTGACCCCCTGTTATAAAGTTATAAATCCATCTGGCTGGAGTGAAAATAGCAAGAGCACTTTAATGTGCGACACATGCTACGCTCAGCTATAGTGAGTTAGCTGAGCTGCTAAGTGGCATCATTACTCTGGTGTCAGGTGTGAAGTTATGGTTTGCACAGCTTTCTCAGTCATCCTGTTGCTATGCAGAGGATAGACAGACCCTCACTGGTTTCAGTCTAATCCCTGTCAGTCTGCAAATGAAGGCGACTGAGATTATCTGAGTGCAACCGATCAACTAGTGTTTGTTGATATCGGTTGTAAGTTTGTGAGCCAAGCTTAGCTTAGCTGCTATCATCACCACCTTTTCTGCTTCTAAACAGAAAAGTTGTCCGTAACAATGACCTGCAGCTGTGAACTATGTTAGACAACTGTACAAAGTGAAACACAAGCCATAAAACTTTCCAGATATTGCAGCGAGGGCTAACATCCACAGCTGTTTAAGAAACCCTCCGAAATCAGTGAATGCCTCAGTGCTTCAATTCTGAATCCAGCTTCAACAACACAACCAGTGGAGCGGAGCTGAACACCGAGAGCAGCAGGTTCAGACTGTCTGAACTGATAAAGAGCTTTGAGTCGAGAGCTTGGTTCGAGAGGTAGAGCAGTTGCTCACCAATCATAGGATCTGTGATTTCGATTCCTGGCTCCCCCTGGTAATGTGCCGGAGTGTCCTTGGGCAAGACCCCAGGTTACCTCCCAGTGTGCCATTGATTCACAGTTCATATGCTGTCAAACGGTGGTGGGTTATCTGAATGGATCAGAGACCTGCTGGTTTCTGTTATATTACTAGGTAACAGCACCTTTACTGATGTAAAGCATGTGACTTAATCTGTTCTATTTTCACATCATTAATTAAGGATGTAAGTGACGACAACAATGTGAATAATAATATTGCAGCGTCCACCTTATTAACAAAGAGTGTTGCAGCAGCAGTTGTGTGTTTCTCACCTGTGGGGCTGATCCCTAGGTGCCATTCTTGGTCGTTCTGAAACTCAGAAGTGTGTCCACTACAACGACAGCCCTTCATCCTCCTCCTCATCACCAGTGGTGGAGGGTCGGGGGAACGTTAGCGGAGTGGAAAGCTGCTCCGGAGAGAAGGACAAGAGGTTGCACTGCTTTGCCACTTGGAAGAACGTGTCAGGAGTGGTTCAGGTGGTGAAACAGGGCTGCTGGCTGGATGATGTCAACTGCTACGACAGGTAACAGCAGCTGGTTCTGATGTCACACACAGACCTCACGGCACATTCACTTATTCACAGGACAAAAGTCCACAGATGTGAACACACATGTTGATTGTATTCACTTTTTTATCTGCTGAAAGACAAGATAATCCCTGAAGTATGGTCACATTAAACCACTTGCAACCAGAGGAAAACTTTAGCCTTTACTCAGTGTCATAGTAAGATTATGAGTGTTGTCTGTGATGTACTGCAAACATTTAGACACGTTCACCTCTGAACTGGTGTAGTTTCAAAGCACACAGGACCCAAGTTGTGTAAGTCAGTAGTAGTCAGGCTCGTTATTATCATTCATTTTATTTTTCATTGTTTAATAAGATACATTTTAGGCCGCACTATGCAGTTTAAGAACGTTGCCATTAATCTAACTGCTCCCAGCTTCATTACACTTGTGTGCTGTCTGCTACACTTCACCATGTTCAACATATCAATGATGGTGCCTACATAGTCCAAAAAGCATGTTGTTAGTTTACAGGTGTGTCAGAAGAAGAGAAAAATGCCGGAGTAGAGCAGCAGGCTGAGGTCCCCACTCTCCACGTCTGTCAAACTGAAGGCAGCCTTACGTTGTGTTACTAAAATAATTCAGTTCTAACCCTGTCTGTAGGTCTCTTGTTCACTATACACCGGTGGGTGGGTGATGTTTGTCCCCTTCTAGGCAGGTGGAGTCATGTTGCTGCAGTTCAGGTTGGAGCTGTTGTAGGTGTGAACGGTCTGAGAGCAGGAGACAAACGCCCCAACATGTTTTATATTCAGTCTGAAGTAGTCAAACTTCCTGAACCTGCAGGTCCTCACTCTGAACACCTGTCAGTGAGGTGTTTTTGCTTGACGCCCTTCCACCACCTTCCACCCACTGCTCTGTGTTGTAGTGTTGCAGCAGAATGTTTCCTGTTTCGACATGTTGTTGAACCCATTTACCTGCAGCTTCACTGACGTGAATCTCAGGTACAAGAGCTGTTTACTTGGACTATCAACAGCTCGTCTCTGAAGGAGAACAAACTTTACCACAACCAATTAAGAACATACATAAATACATACATTTAACCTTTACACCCCGTAAAGGTTAAATGGAAACACTGAAAGCATCAACAAAAAGCAGTCTGACAGTTTGAACGTTGAGAACAGGGTTTTCATATGTGTGGTAGTGTGGCTGTACTGGATGAACATGCCTAATACCAATTGCAAGCTTTTAAATGGACAATAAAGGGGAGAACAAGCATTTTAATGCTCCAGTAACTTTGGTATCCTGTTAATATTGTATTAATATTGAGCGTATTTCTTTTCTTAGTGTTAGGATTTTAGTGCAATAAGCCAACAGCTAACTGCTAAATAATATAAACATATTAAATATTGCTTCTCTATGTGGTGGATACCTGTAGTCAGTTAGTGTTTTTAACTGTGGTGGTTATTATTGTTGTTATTATTACTGCTCTTGTGTTTGTTAGACTAACTTGAGAATTTTCTGCAACTGTGTTCTGTTCCGACAGAAGCGAGTGTGTGGAGAAAAAGGATGCACCTGAAGTTTTTTTCTGCTGCTGTGAAGGGAGTTTGTGTAATGACAAGTTCTTCTATGTCCCTGACAGCAGTGGCCAGCAGCAGATACCCAGTAAGACTCACGCTTGTGTTCTTCTAGAGACGTTTTTTCTCACTCACAGGTTCCATGATAACTGAGCACAGTTTGACACCAGTTCTACATAAATGGGACAAAGTTAAATGGAACATGTAACGGTCCAGTTTTGCGAATTATCCTAACATGATATCATCATTTTTTTAAATAACTGTTGCAGCTTTTTCACATCATTGACACATTGACATTTTGGTGTAATGAAGTAAAGGTCCTTGCAGTGGAAGTTTTATTTGCAGATCCGTCATCATTCTTAATAGATTGTTTTAGTCTCCTTGGGTTGACTTTTTGTCTCTGTCTCTGTTTCTGTAGCAACGAACAAACCAGTAACGGGGAACCCTCCAGTGTTAACCACTCTGATGTACTCACTGGTTCCCATAATGGTTGTCACCGTTATCATCCTCTTCTCCTTCTGGATGTATCGACACCACAAACTGGCCTACCCCCCGGTTCTGGTGCCCACACAGGTGAGAACAGGGACAGGTAGTTCATTTAGCTCACGCTCTAAATGTGAGCTTGTTGAGGATTCACATATTCATCAATGCTTCAGTTCCTTCATTCATTGTCGTCCACTTTGCATGAATAAAGAAATTGCTTTGGCCGAACTATCTTGCTTTGCACTGAGCTGAAACTAGAAAATCTGAGCATATTTTCTGTAGTAATGAGCATTTACTCATATTTTTTGGCATGTTATCCTTGTGTAATTGATTGACATTGTTTTCCAAAGATGTGCTGAACGTTGGCGTGAACAACTTTTGCATATAAACATTACTTTCACATTTCTGATCACAATCAGTTTTAGCTGTGTTAGCATTAGCAACCCCTCATTACCACTTGCTTGTACATTCACTGTCAGAGCACAGTGTAAATCCCGATGGTGCGTATGAGAGCCCTTATCGGCCTGTCACTTCAGACTGAGATAGATGCTGATGGTTTATTGTGTTCCTCCTCAGTCTGTCTTTTTGTGTCTTAGCACGCTTTTCATATAATGATTGAGGTAAGAAGGTGAAACGTTGAATATTTCATCTGTGATTTTATTTAATTTCCTCTTAATATCAAAGGTTTGCATCTTCTCCACCCTCAGAACTGTTCCTTTAACCGCACCTGTCGCTTTTTCTGCCATCACAAGACTGTTCACTAATGCTCCCCATGACGTCTGTACCAGACTGTGGATCATTCCCAATGAACACTGGCACTAGTTCACACTGGATGCATCCCATTAAACAGACCAGCTGAGCTGGTTTAGGGTCGTCACGCATTAAAAATCTAATCATCACTGCTTTCACTTGAATGTCGGGTAAGAAACACTGCTCCCCCTATTGTGAAGGACACTAGTTGAGGAGGTTCAGCAATGCGGTCAGGTTTTAAAAATAAAAATGGATGAGAGTCACAGGTGCTACACTGCATTCAAACATAACCATCAATAGGTGTTAGATGTGAAAATATAACTAAACTATTTAAATCAGGAGCAGCTCTGCAGTGACTCTACGTGTGTCACTGCTGTTGCAGCAGACGTGCTACAGTCCGTCTTTGTGTTTTCCCTCAGGACCCTGGTCCTCTTCCGCCATCGCCTCCACTGGGCCAGAAGCCTGTGCAGCTGCTGGAGATCAAAGCCAGGGGGCGCTTTGGCTGCGTGTGGAAAGCGCAGCTGCTCCGAGAAAGCGTGGCCGTAAAAATCTTCCCCATTCAGGTCTGTTACTATGTTATTGCGTGTTTCTGACTTTATCATCTATACCTGTACCGATGACTCTTCTATTCCCCACAGACGTCTTCAGGCCACACTCATTGTCATGTCTGCTTTTGAAATGCAGCGTGGTGTGTTTCTTGGAGCTTTAAATTCTGTTGTCTGATAGATGATGTTTAGTAGTTTTATTTTTGCAAGCGTCTGGAAATATATCACCCAGTAAGTTTACTGTTTCTAAAAGTTCTTTGAGGGCTTTTAACCAGATGTTATGTAAGCGGTTGTGCCTGTATGGTCGTATGGTAAATAGGTTTGTGTATGGATAGTTATTAATGCATTAACTGAGACGTAACCACCAACAGCTGGGTGCTTGTTTTTACATTAATACGTAACCATAAGTTATTGTTACCTGAAGGTTTCTTTTTCCTCCTTTTGGTGCTGAAAAGGAGGAAATTTCTTTGTGTTAGACTTGTAGAGTTCTAGCTCTGGCTTCTGTACTAATACTAAACACCCCTCCCCCCAGTCCCCTGTTGTCAGAGAGTGTTCAGACTTTAAGCCCTGAGCTGTAATTCCCTCCCGCTCCTTCCCTGACCTGGATTGAATGCTGATTCTGACTGCAGTGTTTCCAGTTCATGGATCATTTGTGCTTGTACAGAAATGGAGGGAAGCTGCGTCAGTAGCAGCTGAAATCATAACCACATGGGAAACTCTGAACACTAGCTATCAGGCACAGGGCAAAGGGGTCTGACATCTTTTACCAGGAGTCCAAACAGCTGTATGAATGAGTCTATTAACAGCCATAAAACTATGATGATAATAACCTGTTGCCTTAGTCGTTTCTACTGCTGATGTTTTTTATAATTCCACCCATAGTTCACTCTCACTCAGATGAAACGCTTTATTCTTGGAAGGGTCGTGGGGGCGTTGGCTCCTATTCCAGCGGTCAACTGGGTGAGAGGTGTGAGGTCACCAGTCCATTGCAGTATAAATGTACAACTACTGTTTATGGAAATATTTACAAAATTCAACCAATTCCCTTGGAGTGGCAAGAGAGACAATCTCCAGCAGATTAGCTGCTGTTGTGCTTTCTTAAGCAGCTGTGTCACTATTGCGGGTCCCCAGGTAATTGAAGCTGCTCCTCCACTTCTGGGTCCCAGAGTGGCTATCGAGCTCTCTTCTTCCTCATGTCCAATGCTACAGCCTATATCTTGTCTGTGTCGAGGGTTAGGCTGTGGTCCTCACACCAGGACATCAAACAGGACTCTATTTACCATTTAATTGGAACTGAAACATCCTGATGGAGACTTATTAAAATCAGTTTACATTATTTACACTAGGATAAGCAGTCGTGGCAGAACGAGTTTGAGATCTACAGCCTGAATGGAATGAGACACGAAAACCTGCTGCAGTTCATAGGAGCCGAGAAGAGAGGAACCAGCGTGGAAGCAGAGCTGTGGCTCATCACGGCCTACCATGACAAGGTAACACTACCACTTGCTGGAAGGAGGAGGAACCACAGCGCACACCAGACTAAAGTGGAATTGTAAAAATCTAAAATAATTCAATTCAAAGTGTTAATGGTTTTAATATTAATAATTCTGGAATGAAGTTGCTCTAAATGGAATGAAAAGAAAGAATCTCTGTCATTTTTAATTCATGCATTTTACATGTTTTGCAAGTTACCTTGATCTCTGCATTCAGGGCTCTCTGACAGACTACCTGAAGGCCAGTGTTCTGTCTTGGTCGGATCTCTGTGTAATTGCTCAATCGATGTCTCGAGGTCTTGCCTACCTGCACGAAGACATACCTGGTCACAAGGATGGACACAAACCCGCCGTTGCACACAGGTACACATGCGCACAGAAACCCAGACAGATCACAGGTTGCAAACTGTGACATAGGAAGTATCACTGCGTGTCTGTTTTAGGGACTTTAAGAGTAAGAACGTCTTGCTGAAGTCTGACCTGAGCGCCTGCATCGCTGACTTCGGCCTTGCTCTCAGGTTTGAGGCAGGAAAATCTCCAGGAGACACACATGGACAGGTGAATCAACCTGGGAAACACTGTTTTAGTCACAAGAAGTAAAACTACTTTAATAATTAATTTTTGTTAATCAATCAATCCATCCACTGATTGTTTCATGTCACCCTGAAAAGTAACTGCAGCTCTTAGACTGTCAGTGTAGTGGACTAGATATTAAACTATAGATCTGCTGGTCTGCTCTGAACAGGTGGGGACCAGGAGGTACATGGCCCCGGAGGTCCTGGAAGGCGCCATCAACTTCCAGAGAGATGCCTTCTTGAGGATTGACATGTATGCACTGGGTCTGGTTCTGTGGGAACTTGCGTCCCGCTGCAAAGCAGCAGATGGTGGGTCCTAAACACAAAGAAGTGTCCACCGTCAACACTGAAAGAGTTCCCAAGTAACCAAGCAGGAACATATGTCAGTGGGTCCATGGTGGACTGAGGGTTCTACTCTTACTTATTCAGGTCCTGTAGATGAGTACCTGCTGCCATTTGAAGAAGAGGTGGGTCAGCACCCGTCTCTGGAGGACATGCAGGATGTGGTTGTCCACAAGAAGCTGAGACCAATTCTCAGAGAGTGCTGGCAGAAGCATGCAGTGAGTCGGACTACGCTCTCATAACAAAAACACCTTGTTAATTATGTTAATACTGGGGTTTCTGTCCTGGTCTCTGCAGGGCCTGACACTGCTGTGCGAGACCATCGAGGAGTGCTGGGACCACGAGGCTGAGGCCCGGCTGTCAGCTGGCTGCGTGATGGAGCGTGTTGTACAGATGCAGAGACAGACCACCGTCACTACAACAGATGACATTGTCACAGTTGTCACCATGGTAACAAACATGGACTATCCTCCTAAAGAGTCAAGTCTATGATGGAGACCGGCTATGGACAGATCAGGAACTTCCTCTGTGAGCGCAGAGAGTCTGAGCTCAAGAGATCAGGTGACCTGTAGCTGCAAGTGACTCTCAAACTGAGTGACTCTGTAACCTGGACTGCAACAAGGTAGAGAATCTCCCTCTCATCATTACTTCCAGTTTTTTATTACAAAGGAAGACTTTTTGTACAATAATATGAGAATAAAGTGTGATTTTTATTATTATTTTTTTTTAGTAATAGAGACTTTAGTTTGAATGATGCAATGCCAATAAGTTTCTGAAAGTCTGTATCACTCCTATTCATATACACACTATTACTACTATATTACATGCATACTATATATACACACACACACACACACACACACACACACAGATGTGTTTCATAGTCACAGTGAATCTGATTATTAGTTACAGTGATCAAACACATGAGGATGTTTGTTGTGTAGGCTGAGTTAATGAAAGAAAGACAAACAGAAGCGACAGTAAGAGCAGACGCAGAGTTAAACCGTTGTCATTCATCTGCACCAGATCCAAAGCTCAGTCAGTTTTGTGTTTATGAGTCTGCTGATTAACGTGTTAATATAAGTTTTCACTATGTTGTATATGTGTTTCAGTCTCTGTTTATTGTCTTGTCTAACAGACAATGTTAAAATCCATGTAGTTATTGACGTTTCTTCTCAAATGAAATCAGTAATTCATAATTAATCAGCTGCAGTGAGTTGTCGGTTTAAAATTAACTCCCCAAGAATATGAAAACACATCTGCTTCATTATGCAGTGAAGATGTATTTATATTTTTCTGTATGGGTTTCTTTGTTTTTATTTGGTTCCCTACTTATTTCCTCTCTGTTACTGTGATTGTGTGGAGACTTCATCAGTAAATGAAATTATTTGACTTTATGTTTATTGCACAAGAAAGGAAACATGTTATATGAGCCGAAGGATGAAGCTGCTGATGAATAAAATTTTTATAAAGACGACAAACAGTAAGAAGTTGTGAAATCACACCTTTGTTGGCGCAAAGAATGACTTTTGATTAAAGATTAAATGTTGATGAAGTGGAAAATATGAAATGGGTGTCTAGGTGAAGAAAACCAGGACAAAAGAAAAGCTGAGAGAATAAAATAATACTTGTTGTAGACTGAAAGGGAAATTATCCAGTGGCTGCACATTGTGACTGTTGAACCCATTCATGAGATTTTTCTGAATGAGTTGGTTACAAAGTTACACATATCAGTATTTACAAGATGAATCCTAAAACAAAAGCTGAGCTGATGATTTTCTCATCCTATACACCCATTAACCAAATAGAGGGATGTTGGGAGAAGAATTTATAAAAAGCCATGCGGCCACTAACTTCCTCCCATCACTGTAGTTATTTAAATGAGCACAGGTTGAGTCAGTAATCCTGTGTCCATGTTCACTGTTTTCACTCATTAACTGGACTTCATTTCCCAGCATACCTGTCTCTGCTTGGTCACTATAAAAGTTAAAGTTTCACTTTGATTCAAACTGAAGCTAACATTCACACTTTGTTTGACGTGGTTTCTTACTATCAGCTGGGCTGTGCTGCTAACTGATGGTTAGTCTTTAGCACTTTACCAAGACCAAGTCTTTATCGACCTTAATGATTTAAAATAACGTTTTCTCTGCTTTGTCCAAATGTTGAGTTGACGACCTATTTGTCTCACTGAAACCTGTCAGCGGATGGACATGTTTGTCTGAACGAGTCGACTTCACCAAGTCACATTGACTTTTATGTTCCAGCTTCAAGCACAGGTGGAGGAGTAGCAGCGACTATAAGTCAGACTTACTGAATAAATGCAGTTATTCTATTCTTCAATTCTTTTGAGAGCCTCACTCACATGTAAACTTGAAGGCTCAGAAGAACTGTGTTTTTTAATTGTCAGGATTCCTATGTTGTTTATTTCTTAGCACACTTAAAGTCTGACTTTATCATTTAACATGTTGACAATCGCTCTCTCAACACTGTATTCAATTAATTACCAGACTCCACTGGTTTTGTCAGCAAATGAACCCACTGAATTCAGTTCAGTTCCTTTTACCTATATTGTACCAAATCAAAACATCATCTGAAGGCAGCTTAAAATGTGACATTTACAAGAATATAACGATGCACTCACTCACTCCCATGAAGCACTTTGTCCTGATATACGTCGCAGGAGTGTTGGAGCCTTCCCATCTTTCATTTGGGTGAGAGGTCTCTACTCCCATGCAGTATAACGATAGACCTATATGGAAATATATAGAAAATCCAACAAATCACACTCGGTTGCACCAAGATACAGCGGAGTGAAAAAACTCCCTCCAGCAGAACCATTCACGGCACTGACTGGCTGGGGTTAGGTGATGAAGGACAACAACAACATCATGTGTATGAAGGACGGCCGTGTAACGAACAGAGCCATTAGGTGAACAAAGGGAGGAGAAGGAGTGATTGAATGTAGGGGTGACCTCCTCGCTCCTCCCCTTTCCTCTGTTCTTTACAAGTGTGAAGTGAAACCAAACTGGTCTTCAGGTAACTTCTCAGATATGATTTAGTTTTTAAGCAACCTCACCTGAATGATAGAATAATATATCTCAAATACAATAACCTTTGGCAGGACTTTTAAATATGATGGAAATTTGACTAATGGGTTTGTTTTATAAATAAATATTAAAGCAGAAATTAAGACATAACGTTTCATCTGTCCAGCTATAAAAAAGTGTGTCCTCATAGTATTAGCCAGAGAAGACATTTACAGTAGCCTCACATTTCTTAAATTCGTAAATATTGAATATATCGTTTCATGTGAC
Organism: Macropodus opercularis; assembly: GCA_030770545.1. Lineage (NCBI taxonomy): Eukaryota > Metazoa > Chordata > Actinopteri > Anabantiformes > Osphronemidae > Macropodus > Macropodus opercularis. Next base: position 20,694,713 of record CM061109.1, read on the forward strand.
AACACTGAAGAAATGACACTTTGCTACAAACTAGTGAGTGTACAGTTTGTATAACAGTGTAAATTTGCTGTGCCCTCAAAAAACACAGCCATTAATGTCCAAACCCCTGACAACAAAAATGAATACACCCTGTCGAAGAGCCCAGAAAAATGGACATTGATGGTATGGATGAATTATAACAAAGAAATGAGGAAGTACCCTGTGAGAAGCTATCGAAGCATTTCAAGCCTTATGAGCCTCAGAGCAAGAAGGGAAAAAGAGGAAATGGCCAAGTGAGAAGCAACAAGGGTCTGCCTGGCCTAAAAGAAGCAGAGGGAGTGACTGAAGAGAGGACATGCGTTGTAAGAAGCCTTCACAGAGGAAACAGCGGGGTCATCCCGAGCACGTATCCCCTGATAGAGCGCTTGCCATGGAGAGGGCGGTGCGACCCCAGCAGCAGCTAGACGAGGAAGATGCGGTGGTGGAAGTCAGGCTGCCTGTCACCTGAGTCAAAAACATCCGACCCTGTGCAAACAAACAGTCTGAGATGAAGGTTGACGTTTAAACGTTCAGCTGTATCTTGTACTCAACTATATGATTTTACGTTAGTTATGATTTATAACCAAGTGATGAGTTTCATAATTACTCAGAATGATAACTTATACTCACAACAAAAATCTCAACAAAAATTATGTTTGTTAATCAGATGTATTTCATTGTGGAGGTTGAAATCAAGTGAACTGTAATCAGGTTGAAACATAGTTCAAAAGTGTTAAACTCATGTAAAGGTCATAAGACTGATCTGTGTTAGAATCTAAATAATTTCTGTGAGCATCAGCTAAATATTAAGGACGTACAGGGTCAGTGGAAAGTACCAGAAGGATGTGATGGAGGATGGGGAGAACGTGAAGAGCAGCATCTCTGATCAAGGAGGAGACAAGTATTATACCATGTCTGTTCATGTGTAAATGCTGTCCTGCCATTGGTTGATAGATGTTGAACACGCCACTAAGCATCACCTAACTTTGCCTGGGAACCACCAATGATGCCACAGATGTACATTTATGGTTATGCTAAGGAGGAAAAGCAAGCATGACAAAGCAAAAAACTAGTATAAAACCCCTGGATTTTGGCTGGTTGGGTGGAAGTTTAGTATATTTTGACTTTTTATGAATGATGCACTGACTGGAGAGCACTTTTAATTTTCGTTGTACATGTGACAATGACAATAAAGATCTATCTATCTATCTAAGTTCACTGTTGCAGGGGGACACTCTGTCAGTCTGAACAAGAAACTGAGAAGCAAAGGAAGAAAGAAGATCCACAGCAGACATTGCTGCACAACCTAACTGCCTCTGAGCAGTTTAGCCCTGGACCATGACAGAGCATGAAGCATCACGGAGAAGATCTACAGCTGGGCCTCACTTTCCAACCTAGAGACTCTCAGCCAACAACCTTCACACCACTCTTCAAGCAGCCTTAATCTTCAAAGCCAAAGGGCTTGTGAGTAGAATAGCACCAAAGGGCAAGAATGGATCCCTACATCTTCAATACATTGGAATCTTGATATTGTAATGGTCTTAATATTTGTGATGTTCTGTCTGTACAGGTGCTGATGTTTGGGATGAACATTGGGATGAAGGTACTCAATTAGCTGGATGAATTCCTTCGCCTCAGCGTAGAATAGAAACCTGTTAAACCCCAGGCAGGCTGATAAATCAACCACTGTAATGTGAGGGCTGGCTGCTCTCTGGTGCTAGAGGGTCAGGGTAACAAATAACCCCTAAGTGAAAATGTCCAAATTGGGCCCAATTAGCCATTTTCCCTTCCCGGTGTCTTGTGAGTTGTTAGTGTTACAAGGTCTCAGGTGTGAAAGGGGAGCAGGTGTGTTAAATTTGTTTTTTATGGTTCTCACTCTCTCATACTGGTCACTGGAAGTTCAACACTGCACCTCATGGCAAAGAACTCGCAGAGGGTCTGAAAAAAAACAATTGTTGCTCTATATAAAGATGGCCTAGCTATAGGAAGACACACGGTGGTTTAACAGGACAGGTTCTCCTCAGAACAGGCCTCGTCACGGTCGACCAAAGAAGCTGAGTGCACGTGCTCAGTGTCACATCCAGAGCTTGTCTTTGGGAAGCATTGCTGCAGAGGTTAAGGGGGGGGGGTCAGCCTGTCAGTGCTCAGACCATACGCCGCACACTTCATCAAATTGGTCTACAGGGCTCTCGTCACAGAAGGAAGCCTCTCCTAAAGACGATGGACAATAAAGCCTGCAACTGTTTGCTGAAGACAAGATGCTGAAGATTCCCAGAGGCGACCGGGTGGATCTGTGTGGATTTTGCATGTTCTCGCTGTGTCTCCGGGGTCTCCAGCTTCCTCCCATAGTCCAAAGACATACGGTCTAAATTGCCAATAGGTGTGAGTGTGTGTCTGACTGGTTGTGTGTCTATGTGTGTGGCCCTGCGACAGACTGGCGACCTGTCCAGGGTGAACCTGCCTCTCGTCCATAGACAGCTGGGACAGGCTGCAGCACAGTGACCCAGACACATGATACATCACAACACGCTTTATGTAGATCAACGGTTGGATGAACTTGTTCATCACAGACCCACGTGTTCATTGCTTGGATGTAACACCCACCAAGGCTGTTTGATCCAACCCTGGTGTGTGTTTGAGCTTAGTGCCCCCTAGTTTACAGTGGCGTCATTTTGACCCCTCGAAGGCCACACGAGGGTTAAAGCCTGTGGTACGTAGCAGAGACAGACTGATTTTAACCAAAATGGATGTGCTGATTGAAAGTCTAGACAATACTGACAAAAGCTGGGTTTAATTCTAAGAGACATGTTGATTATTATTTATTGAAACTAACTTCATGGGGGAAAAGCAGAAAGCAGTCTAAGTCTCTGCTGAGCCTGTGGATTTATTTCTGCCATTTCTGCTGAAATGAAGAGCGGCTACGCTAGGCCAGACCAGTGGTGACTGCTCACGTCTTGAGTTTTTCACTTCAGATTTATTAAGGTTGCAGGTAAATGCCAAAAAACGTGTGATCATTGCATCTGGACATTGCAATAAAACCAGCATCTTCATAGTTTCAAAATGTGGTGAGGCCATGGCTCATGTTCACAGTTGTTCAGTTTTTTATTAATAAATGTGAGAATATTCAGCCTTGATATAGTTTGATATACCCTGAAAACACCAGGTGTAAATCTGCTTTTAATGACACAAGACCTTTGATTTGTGTGTAAGAACGTTAATGAAAGTTTAAAACGTTGTCGTTGGTTTTTGTATAGCAAATTGTAAGTGTGACGTAAACCACCACGTCAGCGTTTTCAATGTTTTATTGACAATTTATCAAGAATATGTCACTGAATTAAAACTTGCCCCTAGTTCCTTAATATGTTGCGTGTGCCGCGGTGGCTGCTGGGATTGTTCCGACGCTCTATGTGGACATGTCCGCCATGTTTTTCTCGGCGCAGGGAGCAGAGTAGCCCGGAAAAACGGCCCCTACGCCCCGATAAACCCGCGCACTGATGAGTCGCCCCGCCGGTTAACGGAGCAGTGGGTACCCATGAAGTCTACAGTAGCAGGCACAGTCGTGTCCGGAGCGGATTGTCCTCGGTCTTGGTGCTGGTTGAAGGTGGATTGTCGCTGATTTGGCGCAAACAATGAGTAAACTCTCGTTCCGAGCGCGGGCGCTAGACGCCGCCAAACCGCTCCCGGTTTACCGCAACAGAGACCTGCCGGATCTGAACGACTGCGTGTCCATTAACCGGGCTGTGCCGCAGATGCCCACCGGGATGGAGAAAGAAGAAGAACTGGTACGGACATCTTTTTATTCAAACTTTAGCTGTTAGCATTGGCTCTACGTTGCGGCGGGATTCATGACGTCTACATAGAAGTCTTTACGCACGCTGGGCACAAACAGCAGGCCGGAGTCATTTGTGTGCGCAGTTTACGTAAGGATACTCGAGGCTTACGCTGATAATGTAGCGCCAAAGAGGTTGTGACGTCTGCTTTATTACGTAGTTCCCGTGGTAACTGGTGACGCAGGGCGAGTTGGAGCGTCGTTCTGCTGCAGTTAGCGTTAGCAACGTGTGTGACAGCTAATCGTTACGATGCCAGAGCCGCATTAGCGTCCACAGTGAAACAAAACCAGAATCCAACCCTAACCCACCTGGAGGGGGTTTCTGCTTTAGTGGTCAAAGTGGCCGTTCACGTCTAAAAGTGTTCGGTCAAACCTAAAGTGCACGTCGGGAGTTTTGCAGAGTTCACCTGTGGGAAAATAAAATGAACTATGAACCAGCTGTGACAAGGTTCTGACTCGTTACTCTCCTGCTTCTTTGCCCGTAATGACACTTGAGTCCAGACATGTCTGCAGCCGGAACAGGACCAGGGTTATTACGTTGCAGTTGTTTCTCATTTCAGGAGCACCACCTGCAGAGAGCAATCTCTGCCCAACAGGTCTTCAGAGAGAAGAAGGAGAACATGGTGATTCCCGTACCTGAGGCGGAGACCAACACCACCTACTACGACCGTCTGTACAAAGGAGAGGTCAAAGTTCCCAAACAGCTCATCCACATACAGCGTGGGTACACTTGTACTTCCCTGCTGCCACACTACTACAGCAGTCATGCTTTTGCAATTCATACTGGTAGCCACCCGACTTACTTTAATGAAAGCTGTGCTCGTCATAATCTATGTCTATACATAGTATTTTTATACTACCTTTTAAATGATGAGTTACATTTGTAAGGACTCATGTTTGTGGTATGCTTGTACCACTTACTATGTCTATAATTTGTACCATTTTAAATCTGTAATACATGTTGTGTAAGTACTTACTGCACCTGAGCCACATCTGTGCTACTGTCACTACTGAATGAACTCACCCATGCCCTTGTAATTGTGATCATTGACAAATTCAACACCTCTCACCAGTTTGATACCTATTACACAGCACATTGGTACAGTACACCTGTCTTGAAAGGCCAGTGTCAAACAGGTGATGGAGTTCGCTTCGTCTTCACCTACTGCATTCACAACCTGAGCCTTCTTTGTGTTTGTTTTAGTATTAAGTTGCAACTGGAAACTTACCATAATCACCAGATTTGACCCTATCAAGCTGGTGAACCACACAGACTTTGTCCTGGTTCACAATGAGACTATTTAAATGCCACGCACCCATTTCCCTTTGTGCTGACGTGTCCTGTTGTGTTAGCTGTTGGTGGTTCATGAGGGGTCAAGTGGACGTGTAGGAAAGTGTAGTAATTCTTGAGTGTTGCTTGTACTGTGTAGTGACTACAGTAAATATCCGTGTGCAGCTCTGGGTCTGGACCAAGAGCAGCCAGACTACGATATGGACTCAGAGGATGAGACTCTTCTCAACAGACTGAACAGAAAAATGGAAATTAAACCTCTGCAGTTTGAGATGATGGTGGACCGCCTGGAAAAGGCCAGCACACATCAGGTAAACACATCTGAACACACAACAGGTAAGACAGAGAACACTGTATTTCTCAGTGTGTGATTACCGGTTATGTTGTGGTTTTAGCTGGTCTCTGTGTCAGAAGCAAAGCTGCTACTAAACGAGGATGACTACCTGCTAAAGTCGGTGTACGATTATTGGTTGAGGAAGAGGAGAAACTGTCTAGGTCCATCCTTAATTCCTCGGATTAAACAGGAGAAGAGGGACGGGTCAACCAACAATGATGCCTATGTGGCCTTCAGACGGAGGACCGAGAAGATGCAGACCAGGAAGGTTGGTACTGGGCTATCTTATTGGCATTATTCCCCCAAACATGCTGGTCCAAAGCGATATAAGCTTTTTAAAATGTCATTAAAAGTAATTAAAATAAATATAATGTAATAACAATAACTTAAACCATGCTAAATTAAAAGTTCAAGCTCCTTAGTACTATTAACATGGATGAGAATTTCACAAGTTGATGCATTTAGTATAGTAGTATATGCTACAATGAGCCCACGATCACACTGCTCACTCGCACTCCGTGCTCCACGCGTCAACTCACTCAGATTTCAAGTGGATATAGAACTATGGAGGTCACTGCAGAAAATCTGTTTGATGTTAAGACGTTCAGGGTTCCAGTGCATGAGTGAAGGGGGCTTTTGTCTGACATTTGCTTTTGTCTTTATCTGGTTACTTAGAACCGAAAAAATGACGAGGCATCATATGAGAAGATGCTGAAACTGAGGAGAGAGTTCAGTCGGACCGTCACTATCCTAGAGATGATCAAGAGGAGAGAAAAGTCTAAGAGAGAGCTGCTACACCTGACACTGGAGGTGGTGGAAAAGAGGTGAGGAGGAGGCAAGAGTCTTTATTACTGCAGTGATCATTTATCATTAATTAATTATGTATAGATGACAAAGGACTCAACACTGATCTCCATAGTTATTACCATTAATATAACGAGTTAGTTATTGATGAGAACTGCGTTTATATACCCAGGACCAGAAAGTCAGCTCAGGGGTTTGGGTGTTAAATGTATGTATCACAGACTAGAATGTGATTTTACTGTGGCTCATACAGTGAAGCACAAATGTCAGAGTGAAGCGTCTCTGTCTATGTAGCTGATCTTAATCTCTTTACGTGGACTCTTGACTGTACAAACATTTGTGTCTATCTGCCCATACAAATGTGCAGGATTAATCTCCTCTTAGGTGGTCTGGTGTCCAAGTAAACACACTGCAGACTTCCTTTTGGTGACTTCGCGAACATCTGAGTCTTGTAAGGTTCATTGGACGGAACAGGAGTAATGGGTCTTGGGTATAAATCTTGTTCTGTGCTGCTGGAACGGATTGTGGTACTGGGACACTGAGATCCTCCAGTCTTTGTGTTTTGTGTACTCTGAGCTTAGTGTGAACCTCATGAGCTTGGCTCTGATAGTGTTTCCTTTGTGCAGGTATCAAATGGGAGACTTCAGTGGAGATGTCCTCAGAGAAGTTTCTTTGCCGTTGGTGGGGAAACCAGGAAATGGTGTTGTGTGTCTGGCCAATGGCATCAAACATAAAACCGATGTTAGACTTAAGGTACTGATTTATTTATAAGTTGTCATTAGAAACAAGGAAACAAATCATAATTTTAATTCTGTTCTGTCCACAGAAATTGTAAATTAAATTCAATTTTATTTCTATAGCACCAATTCACAACAGCAGTTATCTCAAGGCACTTTACACGTATGGTTTAAGACCTGACACAATGCCATTGTTGTTTCACTTCATCAGTTTTACCTCATAAATTCTCTACTTTAATGCGTCAATGTCCACCTTTCTAAGATTAGTTTCAACTGGAATCATTGAGAGATTGTTTGGTCGCTCTGCAGCAAACACGTGATATTTAAGGACCTGTTGGTTCTGTGTCAGACTCAGAAAAAGCTGCAGTCGGTCAGAGATGAGCCTTTTCACCTGATCCGTCCGAAGAACAACAGCGTCAGACGGGACAGACTGTTTTTTCCCCAAAGACGCCCTGGTCGCCCCCCTTGTCCCTACACCATCAACCAAGCTGACATTAAACAGTATGACTTCCACAGCTCTGAAGAGGACGATTACCCCCTTCCACCCCTGGTCAGTGATCATCATGCTGTGAAGCTCCAGCTGTGACCCGTTTCTCTCTAATACTGTCTGTCTCGGTCTTCTCAGTCTCCTCCATCTTCACCTGATGAAGAGAATAATCCAGATGGAATTTTTGTCTTCAGAAGAAAATCTGGATGTCAGTATTTGTCTGTGAGTTTCATTTTAATTTTGTCGTCCTACAGACACACGCTAGTACATCTGTTGGTATGTGAGCAGTACAGCGCTTTACACGGAATATCAGACAAGTGTAGCAGATCAGAATCAGGCACGAAATATGTCCACATGTAACTATGGTAGGAAGCTTTTCACTGTATCAACACCTGTATACATCATGTACGGTATCTGTTACGGTTTCATTAGTACGGCTATGCAGCAGACCCCACTCTAATTTAGATAATCTACATCTTACATTACCTGCATGTTAATGTAGATTACATGTTCGTTTTCAACAATATGTAGATGAGCAATAAGGTCCAGTCTGGACAGGTCGTGTTTTTATTAAATGTCCTGGTTTGTGTGTTTCTTCAGCCTCGGATGGAGGTGATTGGTGAAGACTGTGATCGTGTGTCAGACTTACTGCCGCAGTCTTTCTGTCACTCTTTGGCTGAACTGTCACTGCCTCCTTACTGGATTGGACTCAGCCGCCGCAGGATGGGACGGGGAGGCAGGTAAACACTGAAGGAATGACACCTAGATCTGGCTCGTCTGAGCTTTTCTGCTGCGACAGACAGTTGCAGAAAAGGCTGAGAGTTAGATCACTGTACAGTTTTTGTCTTAACATCTTGTATATAATGTGATATTTTTTTTATTCGTGAAGATCACATCATAGTAACTTGTGTTTTTTGTACAATTATTTTCTCTCTGTCTGAGCAGGATTATTCTTGACCGAGCCTCGTCAGCTTTGGATCCATTACTAAATCAGATGGATTCTCTTACAAATCCAGTCTTCAGGGCCACAACCAGTACTTGTGTTCACCTGGACCCGAAACCTCCAAACTCAGGAACCACCCTCCCCTCCCTGACTGAAGTCCTGAACAACATCCAGAACCTGAGGAAATTCTGCTCCAGACCCAGACCATCTCAGGACCATAGGGAATTAGGCAACAGGATCACAGGATGCATCCTGGATGTCCACAAACTCGCCTCTCGCTTGTCACCTGACATCAGCTCTGGAACAAGTGAGTTTAAAGAAACCCAAACCCAAGACGGACGGTATAAGTTCCTTTAATTATTGATATCGTTGAGACCATAAGTAATGTTAGTTTGACATGGCTGATGTTGAGTTGACCAGTGTTGATGTTGATCAGTGAAGCACAGTCAATACTGGTCCACAGGAGTAGTTGTTACTGGATACTTCCTAACAGAGTTCAGTGGATCCAGGGGTTTTATGGAATTCAGTCATGGCGACTCAACATCTGTCTTACAGTAACATTTTGTTTTTTGAGTCTGAGGAAAACGGTTTTAGACCGTAAAATCACTTCTCAGGATAAATGTTAGTTCTCCAACTAACTTCTCACAGGTCCATAAGATGAGTAGCTAAACAAGGAAGACACGACTCAACCTCTGGATAATCTGGGTGGCAGAGAATCTTCCCCAATAGTGTTTGAAGTCACTCGCTCTGATGTTTAGTGAAAGAGAGCAGCTGTAAAGACAGAATCAGGGATTTGGATGATACACAAGTGTTCTATAAAGCTGAGGATGCCATATGACTCCAATCCTGTGGTTTAAGAATTATTTTTACAAATATTCAGCTGTTGTTATGATAGGTGTGCACTGTTAGAACTTGACAGTTGTGTCAAGGTATGTTAACATGAGCCATGTTTCTACTTGTTAACATGTTATTTATGTGATAACCAGCAGGGGGCATCACAGAGGAGCAGTACCACAGTCATCAGCAGCAGCTGTTCCAAATGCAAAAGCTACAGCTGGAACAGCTGCAGCTAAAGAACAACATGGCTGGAAACAAACTGGCAGCCCAGCACAGAACACAGGTACCACCAGTATGAATATGCAACAGACACAGGTTACACACCTTTAAGTACCATTAATGTAGAAAATACAGAAGATTGATACACTGAACTCAAACTGTAGTAAAGAAAATGTTAATGCGCATCTGAGCAATATTTTATATTAAACAACTGAAAGCGGAGGAACGAAGAGAGATCAGTCTGGAGCTCTGGAAGAAGACCACAGTGAATCAATTGAATTCCTTTACTAACAAACCTGTACATGATGTGAAGCATTTAACAATTTTGAAGAGGACAGTAGCTATCAAGCAACGAAAAAGATAGTTAATGCTTAACTGGTCTATTGTGGACTTGATGTTTCATGGGAGACTGTTGTGGGGACGGATGGTGGTGTTGCGGTTGCCACCGTTGCCTCACAACAAGGGGATCCTGGATTTGATGCCAGGGTTGCCCAGGTGCCCTTGTGTGTCCTGTTTTCCTCCCATGGTCCAAAGAGGCGCAGTGAGGTGCGTCTGTTTGTCTCAATATGTGCTTCTGTGGTGGACCCCACCTCTCGCCCTGTTGACGGCTGCGTTAGGCTTTACTTGGGTTTGATAAAACACACTTGAGCCGTTTGGGCATGTCGACACTGGTTGTGTCTGCTGAAGGGTTGGGGCTGGTCATCAGATGGTCAATAATTTTTACTTGTCTTGTGTGTCTTCTTCTGGTTTGATCTATAGTCCAGTAGGTCAGGTGAGTCTGGTCCAAAGACTCTGGACTCAGCCAGTGCTCAGTTTGCAGCATCGGCTGTGATCAGTGCTCCTGCAGTTCCTCACGGTCACCGTGAGAATAAACCGTACAGAAGCAGTGTGAACGGAGTCCATCATTCAGGTGAGCTGCTTACCTGTCAGAGTTGAGAGTTAACAAAGGTAATTTGCGATGAGACACTGAAATACACACATTCTCCCAAAGTCAGATGGTGATGCAATAACTCTATAGTTTGCTGTCATGTTTGTTTCTCAATATAAAACTGCTTGTTTCAGGTCCCTCCAGGCTTCCATACTCCATCTCTCTGAGCAGGACGGGGCTTTCACCTCAGGGCTCATGGTCATCCTCATCCCCTCAGTCCATCTCCAACCAGAGGAGTCAAGTGGGGGCTGTCTCTCCTGCCCACTCCCATATCACTCGACCCTCTGCCTCCCCAACATCTGCCTTAAAGCTAGTTGCTGCTGCGGCCAGCCTTGACAGAGTGCACAAAGTTTCCACCGTCGGGTAATTACACTCCTGCAAACACAGACCCGTCTAGGTAAACCGTTAACAATGATGCTGTTTTATTTAATTTGAATTTGGAAACCTGTTTTTGCTGCATCGCCAAAGATTCACTAAAATATTAGACTCAGGGTCAGGGGTGTAGCTCAGGCTTCAACTGTAGAACAACTATGGTTTGGTACAGCTTATCTTCACATTAATCAAACCAAAAGCAGTGTTAGTTCCAGAATATTTGAATCCAGTGGTGAAACTTTGATCCGGAAGCGTCAATGGCTCGGATGTGTTTAACCAAATGATTTAGGCTCTGCCTCAGAACCTTGCTGGTTGTGTGTAGCGGGGCATTGGTGTCAGTGCCATCAGCCGCCCCTCGCTCTACGGCACGTCTTCCTGTTTTAGCCAGTTCAGCAGCTCTCGTTGTGAAACAGAGCTGACAATCATTGTAACGTTTTATTTGAGAAATTGTAGTCATAGGTGATTTCATGTTTGATGTTCTAATTGTCTTTTTCCTCAGAGACTCGAATGAACCGGAGCGACTCCTGAACGGACTGTCTGAGACCACGCTACCCATGGAGGTCACATAGCCCCTGCTGCTCCTCGTCCCATCAGCCCCTGCTCCTCCTCAGTGACGGGTGAATGTGACACATTGTGACCTTCAGAAGCTTGTGAACGTTCCCTCGGTGTGAATATTCTCATTACTGTTGTTGTACATGTTGTAAATGTCTGATGTAAGTAGGTTTTGTTTTATCATGTGACTGCAGCACCGCCTCTGATTGGTTCACATTAACTCTGTTGTCCTTGCTCTGATTGGTCTGAGATGAACATGTCTGTCTCGCTCTGATTGGTTATTTATTCCTCATGTTTACATTTTGTATTTGTTCACAGATTGAGTCTCTGTGATTCAGGATTTAGTTTTAATATTTTAAATGATTCTGATTATTAACATTTAAAATTAAAATCTGCAGCGGTAATAGAGCTTTTTATATTTGTGAATGTGAGTGAACAAAGAAGAGAGAAAAGAGGTTTCACTCTGTTCTTCAGAGAAATAAAACCACATGGATGACACGCATCTTGTCTTCAGTCCGACACCAAAGAAACGGAAAACAAAAATTCTGCTATGACAACTGTCAATCAGCCGTTTGAACACGTAAATAAAAAACTTTATTTGTCCAGTGGCCAAAAGTTGATACCAGCTACAGCATTAAATGCTCTGGTCAATAATTGGCCAAAAAGTTATGTCTGTCTTAGCTTGACCAGCATCACACACCTGTGTGTGTGGTGTTGAAATTTTGAATGAGCTCGTAAACCTTTATTCATCCGGCAGAGGGGAAATTGCACTAATAGAAAGAATATAGTATATACGACTTAAAAATGTAGGGACAGAAATGTAACACATGCACAATCCTACTGGCGTGTCCTGAGATTCTCATCATGCAGGTGAAGTTGTCCAAAGCTGAGTCATGACTCCTTCTATTTGGTAGGAAGCTTCTTCAGTCTGAAGTTGGTGGAGACCAGTGTGTGAACTCTCCACCATCACAGGTGGTTCACTAAAGACCCTGTGATGGTGGAGGAGGAGTGACGGCAGCGCTCACCCGCTGCCCTCAGTCCTCTGGTCTCACAACGAGCCCGTTTCTACAGGTGTGAACCGGAGGATAAATCTGTGTCTCTACCAACTTCAGACTGAAGAAGCTTCCTGGGCAGATCGAGAAACGTTCCTACCAAACCGTAGAAGTCCCGACTCAACGTTAGACAATCACACGTAGTTAGAGCTTGAGTCTTTATATTGCGCAGTTAAGAATACACCTTTTTAAAGTGAGTAGTAGTAATGTTCTGTGGTATTAGTTTACTTTGACGGTAGAAAAACCACGTCCGTTGCCGCGTTCCTGGAAAGACTCCATGTCCCACAATGCCCCGCGGTCGGCTCGGCGGTCCAGCGAGGACCAGTGTGAGGTGGGAGCGATCAGTCAGCATCACGCAGGGACCAGGTCGGTGCGTTGTCCAGGCTCCACGTCCGCTGCTCGAGGGTTCTGTCCGTTTGGTCTTTGTGGACCTGGACTGAACCGACCGAACTTGCTCACCCGGCGCCTTTGTGGTTGTTTGTGCCGGCGGGCGTGATGGACGCGGCGGAGTGCGGGGTGAAGGTGATGTGCCGCTTCAGGCCGCTGAACGACGCGGAGCGGAGTCGCGGAGACAAAGACGTCTCCAAGTTTAACGGGGAGGACACGGTGGTGGTGTCGGTGAGTGCTCGAGCCCGCGGCAGCGGCGCGCACCGGGCCCCGGTCACGCCCTCCGTCGGTCTGCAGCAATAATAGAAGCGGTTATCAGGCAACCTGCTCATCAGCGAGGACAAATGTCACTTTCTGATTTGACACGTGACGTTTCTCTGCCAATTTAATGCGCTGATGTTAATAACAATGTTTGTGTGTTTAAATGAAGACGAATTACACAACAGCACAGCAGCCTTCATGGTGATGGTGATGATGATGATGATGATGATGGTTGTGTGGTAAAGAGTTTCATAGATTTATATTTCAATAATGACCTGAGCAATGAAAACACGTCACGCGTATGATTCAGTCCTTCGCTGCAGTTCAGTCTACATTTAAGTGTTTCTGATAAAGGTCACATGTTTGTGTCCCAGTTTCCTCATCTCGGACATGAACATAACGAGGCTCAGTTTGTTGCATCGCTTTGGTTTAATGAGGCTTTAACCCACCAAAAGGTCTGAACTTTGTGTAGGACTGAAGTGATTAGTAGTTTTGGTAGTAAAGTGGCAAATATACTGTCTCCATGACAACAGTGGCTAAAGACCACTGACAGCAGAGCTTCTGGCTCAGGTGGTGTGTGATGTTTTGGAAACATTTTAAATGTAAGTGTAACAGGTTTAAATTATTATTTTTCTTCAAACAAATCAAACACATTTAACTAACAACAGTTAGTTTCTACTAAATTTTTAATTGTCTGATCACCATTGTCCGAAAGATGACAATACATTTTGTAAATAAACTCTCAGACTGAGGAAAGAAGATATTACTGGGTGTCTCACGTCTCTCAGCAGCAATAATCTTTCTTCCATCTGATTGGTTTAGTCATTTCCCACTGGGATGCAGTTGCCGTGGTGACAGGCATCTTATTGCCACAGCTCTATTCCCTTAGAAACCTCCACTCTCACCATGTATCAGTGCTGAGAAGCCTCTTATTTGTTAGCTTAACAATCTGCGTCTGACACTCAGTGAGGTGTGATGTTTCCTACTCTCACACCTGCTCAGTCTGTGATGTCCTGCTGGAATCTGGACTACAGTTTCATTTCTACCAGGCAAACAATGGCAGATCTACCAAACAAGTCTCTGAGTCTGTTGAACGCAACCACATGTCATCTGAACATGCTTCAGTGGAGCAAAGATCTGATCTCTGCCCGAGATGGATAATCTTCAGTTTGATTTCTGACATGCGAAATCATTATTTCAAAGGTTAGAGTAAAATGAATAATGTTCCTCTGGATGACGGTTCTACAGTGATTATAGACCTATCACACTGCACGGTCAGATACAGGAAGTAGTGTCGGTGGCCAGTGAGCTGTTGTGTAAGACTTCAGACTAACCTTCTTCAGTTGAAGTTCAGTTTAAAAACGTATAATTTCGTCTTTAGTTTCTGCAGGTAAATGTTTCTTGTCGCTGTTTCGGATGTTTTGCTTGTTGTCAGATGCTTTTATTTTGACTGATCATTTTCTGTTTTTCAGGGGAAGCCATATGTATTTGACAGAGTTTTTCCTCCTAAAACAGAACAAGCTCAAGTGTACAGCACCTGTGCCAAGCAGATTGTCACAGGTTTGTCCAGCTCAAGATTAATTGTTTATTTCAAATAAATAAAGACTCTGTGGACTGTGGGAGTGCTAAAGTTCTGTGGACTAGTCTGGTCCTAGCTGGACTCTTCTGTGCACAGGTCCTGCTTCCTGTCAGTATGTTTACAACTGTTTCTGAGGCGTCTGCGTGTGCTGTGGCAGATCTCTGTGCTGCTGATGTGCTGTCTGTAATTCGTGTGGATATTGGACTCCTGTGCACCCTTCTATGTTTCATTTGCCACACTGACCAAATTATTAGTGTTAAAATAACTACAGTCACTGATTGCATGTTAGTGTAATTTTATTGTTATACCGTTCTTTAATTTATGGTTTTCAATAAAAATAAAAACAGACTAGCTTTGCTAAAGGAACAACTCAGTGCATTGTTTGTTGTGTTGTCCTTTGACTTATTATATTCAAAATGTTTCAGATGTGTTGGGAGGGTACAACGGGACGATCTTTGCATACGGTCAGACGTCATCAGGAAAGACTCACACTATGGAGGTCAGATTCATTTTATATTCTAATTTCACTTAACTGACTGTATCTGATTCTGCTGCCACGTTAAGCCTCACAAATCCAGTTTGAATGGTTTGCATGTTTCAGGGAAACCTGCATGACCCTCACCTGATGGGGATCATCCCTCGAATTGCCCGAGACATTTTTGACCACATTTACTCAATGGACGAAAACCTGGAGTTTCACATCAAGGTCTGAGTCTGTTTATAGAAACTTAAAACTGATCTGAGTTCAGTCAAATCTGACACAGAGCAGTGATGCGTCACTGACCCATCTGTTCTCCATATGTTGTTCGCCTGCTGATATCATGTCAGCACAGTAAACACAATATGTCATGATATTAGGTCAAACTCTTTTCTTCATACTTTTGGTATTAATACTATTATGTAACTACTTATAGAAAATGTATTTGTGTGAAAGTTGGACCCAAATTTTTAGAGCCAATGTGCAGCAATATTTACTATGAATTATTATGTTTTACTGCTCATTGTAAGTGCACAATGGAAACTGTGATTCTATTTCTGTGCAGGTCTCTTATTTTGAAATCTATCTGGATAAAATCAGAGACTTACTCGATGGTGAGGATCGTGATTAAATATTTCTATGCAGCATTTAAACATGTCACAAGGGAAAATGTACTGAAGCTTTTGCTTCAGACTTGTTTGCGGGTGTTGCTGCAGCCTGTAGAGGCTGGAATGTTGCTTCTGTGGCTCCTCTCTGAACGTTTAGCATTTTCTGTTATTTCTTGCTGTTTTAGTGTTTTTCCCGCATCTTTTTGTGCAGCTTTCACTGTATTTTCTCAATTTTCCAGTGTCAAAGACAAACTTGGCTGTCCACGAAGACAAAAACAGGGTTCCCTTTGTCAAGGTACTGAGTCTTTATCTGAACAACAGTAACGCCATGAAGCAACATGAGCATCTGAAGTCTCTGTGGTTGATCGTATTAGTACTTTGTGTCATATGTCAGGGCTGCACAGAGCGTTTTGTCTCAAGTCCTGAGGAAGTGATGGACGTCATTGACGAGGGAAAAGCAAACAGACACGTCGCTGTCACCAGTAAGTGAACGAACTACGGACAGTGGCGTAGTAATACTACTACTACTACTACTAGTACTACTAATATTACTACTACTAGTACTACTAATATTACTAGTACTAGTACTACTAATATTACTACTACTAGTAGTACTACTAATATTACTACTATTAATACTACTAGTACTAGTACTACTAATATTACTAGTACTAGTACTACTAATATTACTACTACTAGTACTAGTACTACTAATATTACTACTATTAATGCTACTAGTACTAGTAGTACTAATATTACTACTACTAATATTAATACTATTAATACTACTACTAATATTAATACTATTAATACTACTACTAATATTACTACTATTACCATTAATAATACTTCTACTACTGCTAGTACTACTAATATTACTACTATTAATACTACTAGTACTATTACTATTAATGTTAATACTACTACAAATATTACTACTATTCCTGCTAATACTACTACTACTAATATTAATACTACTACTAATATTACTACTATTACCATTAATAATACTTCTACTACTACTAGTACTACTAATATTACTGCTATTTGTGACGGTTTGGCCCTTCAGACCCTGGAGGGCGCCCTTGTTCCCACTTCTTCTTTGTTGGTCTTTGTTTTTCGTCCATTTCCTGTTTGCCATCATTGATTTCACCTGTTCGTCATTTCCTGTTTGAGTTTGTATTTAAGTTCCTCCCTGTGTCTTGTTAGTTGCTGGCTCGTCATTCGTTACTACTTGCGTTAGCATTATGGAGATTTCTGTTCCCTAGAGAGTTGTAGTAAGTGTTTGGTTTGTTGGTGTTTGTATGTGTCTCTTTGGTTTTGATTAATGTTGTAGTATGTTGATTTCCGTCAAGGTTTGTTTGTATTGTCCTGTTTAGTTTGGTTAAGTTTTCTATGTCTGGTCCTAGTTTGGTGTTTCGTGTAGTCACTTTGTCTTTGTGGGGTTTCGTTCTGTTAGTGTGTGTATTTGTCACTGTTCTGTTGCATGTTGGGGGTTTTGGTTTATTAGTAGTTATTTAGTTACTCTGTTCTTGTTAGAGTCCTGTCTGTGTTAAAGTTTTGTAGCTTCACGTTTGGTTCTTTAAGTTTTTGCAGTCACTCGTGTTTGTGTTCTGTCCGTGTGTGTTGTTTGCCTTATTAAAATATTAGTTAATTGATCACCTGTTCTGTCTTGGGGTCGTGCTATTGGGTCCTCTCTGTATAGTTTGTTAGTGTGGGCACAGGCTCCAGTTCGAGCAGCCCTTTTCCTATTAGCGAATCTTGTGAGAGGGGAAGAGGCTCCTTAGGTTGAGCTCTTCCCCTCGTGTTTGTTTGCTGCCATCTAGTGGCGATTCAAGTGCAGTGCCAGGTGCACAGACGTGTTCCTACCCCTGGATCTGCAGAGTCTTGTTAGAGCGAGTCCGTAACACTATTAATGTTAATACTACTACAAATATTACTATTAATACTAGTACTGCTAATATTATTACTATTAATACTACTACGAATATTACTATTAATACTACTATTACTAGTACTACTACTAATATTACTATTAATACTACTATTATTATTACTATTAATACTACTATTATTATTACTATTAATACTACTATTATTATTACTATTAATACTACTATTATTATTACTATTAATACTACTATTACTAGTACTACTACTAATATTACTATTAATACTACTATTACTAGTACTTAAAAGCTTGCTCTATGTGGGAATTGTTGGGTTTAGTTGTGTAAGGTCTTAAAACCTTACTTGTAAAGTGCCCTGAGATAACTGATGTTGTGAATTGGCGCCATATAAATAAAGTTGAATTGAATTGAATTGAACTACTATTACTAGTACTACTACTATTACTAGTACTACTACTATTACTAGTACTACTACTATTACTAGTACTACTACTACTATTACTAGTACTACTACTAATATTACTATTAATACTACTATTACTAGTACTACTACTAATATTACTATTACTACTAATATTACTATTACTACTACTATTACTAGTACTACTACTAATATTACTATTACTACTACTATTACTAGTACTACTACTAATATTACTATTACTACTACTATTACTAGTACTACTATTATTATTACTATTAATACTACTATTACTAGTACTACTATTATTATTACTATTAATACTACTATTACTAGTACTACTACTAATATTACTATTAATACTACTATTACTAGTACTACTACTAATATTACTATTACTATTACTAGTACTACTACTAATATTACTATTACTATTACTACTACTATTACTAGTACTACTACCAATATTACTATTACTATTACTACTACTATTACTAGTACTACTACCAATATTACTATTAATACTACTATTATTATTATTACTATTAATACTACTATTACTAGTACTACTACTAATATTACTATTACTACTACTATTACTAGTACTACTAATATTATTACTATTAATACTACTATTACTAGTACTACTACTAATATTACTATTAATACTACTATTACTAGTACTACTAATATTATTACTATTAATACTACTATTACTAGTACTACTACTACTATTACTAGTACTACTACTAATATTACTATTACTATTACTATTACTAGTACTACTACTAATATTACTATTACTATTACTAGTACTACTACTAATATTACTATTACTACTACTATTACTAGTACTACTACTACTATTACTAGTACTACTACTAATATTACTATTAATACTACTATTACTAGTACTACTACTAATATTACTATTACTACTAATATTACTATTACTACTACTATTACTAGTACTACTACTAATATTACTATTACTACTACTATTACTAGTACTACTACTAATATTACTATTACTACTACTATTACTATTACTACTACTATTACTAGTACTACTATTATTATTACTATTAATACTACTATTACTAGTACTACTACTATTATTACTATTAATACTACTATTACTAGTACTACTACTAATATTACTATTAATACTACTATTACTAGTACTACTACTAATATTACTATTAATACTACTATTACTAGTACTACTACTAATATTACTATTACTATTACTAGTACTACTACTAATATTACTATTACTATTACTACTACTATTACTAGTACTACTACCAATATTACTATTACTATTACTACTACTATTACTAGTACTACTACCAATATTACTATTAATACTACTATTATTATTATTACTATTAATACTACTATTACTAGTACTACTACTAATATTACTATTACTACTACTATTACTAGTACTACTAATATTATTACTATTAATACTACTATTACTAGTACTACTACTAATATTACTATTAATACTACTATTACTAGTACTACTAATATTATTACTATTAATACTACTATTACTAGTACTACTACTAATATTACTATTAATACTACTATTACTAGTACTACTACTAATATTACTATTACTATTACTATTACTAGTACTACTACTAATATTACTATTACTATTACTACTACTATTACTAGTACTACTACCAATATTACTATTAATACTACTATTATTATTATTACTATTAATACTACTATTACTAGTATTACTACTAATATTACTATTACTACTACTATTACTAGTACTACTAATATTATTACTATTAATACTACTATTACTAGTACTACTACTAATATTACTATTAATACTACTATTACTAGTACTACTAATATTATTACTATTAATACTACTATTACTAGTACTACTACTAATATTACTATTAATACTACTATTACTAGTACTACTACTAATATTACTATTACTATTACTATTACTAGTACTACTACTAATATTACTATTACTATTACTACTACTATTACTAGTACTACTACCAATATTACTATTAATACTACTATTATTATTATTACTATTAATACTACTATTACTAGTACTACTACTAATATTACTATTACTACTACTATTACTAGTACTACTAATATTATTACTATTAATACTACTATTACTAGTACTACTACTAATATTACTATTAATACTACTATTACTAGTACTACTAATATTATTACTATTAATACTACTATTACTAGTACTACTAATATTATTACTATTAATACTACTACAACTACAGTTGATTCCAGGAAGTGGTTGTTGGTGCCCATGGAAATAAAACTGCTTCTGCTGTCACTGATCTGCAACACAACCATTATTGCTACAAATTTAATTATGACATTTTATGACATCATTTTTATGCTTGCTGTTTAATCTCCGACAGATATGAACGAGCACAGCTCTCGCTCTCACAGCATCTTTCTGATCAGCATCAAGCAGGAGAATGTGGAGACCGAGCTGAAGTTGTCAGGGAAGCTCTACCTGGTTGACTTGGCTGGCAGCGAGAAGGTCACAGTGATCAATAAGTTAACACAAGTTATTCTTCGTCACATCATGACTCACATCGGTTTTCAGTTGTTTAACCTCTTTACTGAGTCTTCACACGTGACACAGTTTAAATTCTGAGCAAGATTCCTGTTCTGACTATTATAGTATATAGTATGATGTATTTCTATGGAACATCTGGCCACATGACCTGAGACAGTCAGGTCATGAAGTAGTGATGGTGGCGAAGATGATAATAGTGAAGATGGGGATGATGCTCATGTTGATGTTTTTCAGGTGAGTAAGACTGGAGCAGAAGGAGCCGTGTTGGATGAAGCCAAGAACATAAACAAGTCTCTGTCTGCTCTGGGGAATGTCATCGCTGCTCTGAGTGAGGGGACGGTGAGGCTTCATTTTACCCAAGAAAAACAATTTACTTACTATTAGATTAATGCACATTTAATATTTTTAATCATGTGTGATTTACTCTGTGTAGAAAGCCCATGTTCCGTACAGAGACAGTAAGATGACCCGGATCCTGCAGGACTCTCTGGGAGGAAACTGTCGAACCACCATCATCATTTGCTGCTCGCCATCCATTTACAATGAGGCCGAAACCAAGTCCACTCTCATGTTTGGACAGAGGTGTGCAACTAGTGTATCTACCAAGATACAGGCCCCAGCTACTGTGTTTTACTCTGTTAGTTAAAGATATGTCTGTGTTTTAGAGCTAAAACCATAAAGAATACAGTATCTGTGAACCTTGAGCTGACTGCTGAGGAGTGGAAGAAGAAGTATGAGAAGGAGAAAGAGAAGAACCGGAGTCTGAACGTAATAATCCAGAAGTTGGAGAATGAGCTGAAACGCTGGAGGAAAGGTAAACAGGAGAAAAGCAAAGCTATCTTTACACCAGATGCTAAAATGAAAGTTAAAGTTCAGAAATGAGCTTTTATTTGAATCTTTGCTCTACTTAATATACGTCACCACATACTTAATGACAGTCTTGAAGTGTCACATGACCCACATTTTGATTGAACATAAGTTCTAATAACCCAGTTTGCTCTTCAACCCAGATGTGGAATGAAGAGCTAAAACGAAGTGAATGAATAACCTTTCAGAGAAGTGTTTTTGTAAAAGCAATCAGAACTGACAGATGAAAGCAAAACCAGGTGCATATCTTTATAGATCTAACCCTTTAACTCAGGTGAGTCTGTACCTGTGGAAGAGCAGCTCAACAGCAGGAACAAAAAAAACAGCAGTGAGGCGACAGCAGTGATGGACAGCCTGGCCCCGCCCCCTGTCCCCCTGACTGATGAAGAGAAGACGCAGTATGAGACGCTGATTACCAATTTGTACCAGCAGCTGGATGACAAGGTGAGTCTAACCTGGACTAGCTCAGACCTGATGTTTGTGTTTATTCCTGGAAAGAGTCAAAACCAGTGATTTGTGCTTCAGGACGATGAGATCAACCAACACAGTCAGACTGTCGAGAGACTGAAACAGCAGCTGATTGATCAGGACGAGGTGAGTGTCTCCTGACATTTACAGTCCAGTGCGTCCCTCGGTGTGTTACCTGTCCTAACCTCTACCAAGTTTGCTTTTAGCTGTTGGTGTCTAACCGTCAGGACTACGAGCATCTGCAGGCTGAGCTGTCCAGGCTCCAGCGGGATAATGACTCAGCAAAACAAGAGGTGAAGGAAGTGCTGCAGGCACTAGAGGAGCTTGCTGTCAACTATGACCACAAAAGCCAGGAGGTGGAATCCAAGAGCCGCTGCAACGAGGAGCTGAATGAGGAGCTGGCGCAGAAAACTGTGAGTTGAAACTGAACTGTGTGTCGGGAGGGAGAAGTTGATGATAATCTCATTCCCTTGTAGCTACACAGAGGAGAGCAGTCATCTTATTCATGAGCAGGTTTGTCTTGTTGATGATGCTGCAGCTTCACTACGTACAAGACACTGTTGCTCCTCTGAAGAAGAAGCCAATGAATCAGCTCCATGGTTCAACTCAGATCCGCAGCCTTAAGCAGAGGACTCGAAAACTAGAAAGACTGTAGCGTCCAACGAATTAGGTGAATCCTGTCTAGCATGGAAAGACAGTTTAATACTATATATAAAAAGCACTTTGTGCTGCTAGAACCACATACTATTCATCATTAACTGAGGAAAATAAAAACAACCCAGGTTTCTGTTCAGCTCTGTAGCCAGGCTGACTAAGAGTCATACTGTGTTGTGCCTAGTGTCCCTTTAAATCTCAGCAGCAACGACTTTATGAATTTCTTTACCAATAAAATCATAACCATTAGAGAAAAGATTTATCAGAATCTGTCAACAAAAGTCATAAACCGATCTGCAGATCCAACAGCCTTAGATCTGCTGGTTAGACCTATGTCTGACTTAAACAGCTTTTCCTAAAGTGCCTTGAGATAAATGATGTTGTGAACTGATGCTATATAAATAAAGTTGAATTGAATAACATCTGTCGACCACAGAAGCTGAATCAGACTTTATATGCAGCTTTGTGGACTCTGAGGACGCTGTGCTTCTTCAAATGTGTTCCAGGTGAGTCTGGAGGCCGTTCAGAGGGAGTTGGCAACACTGCAGGAGTTCAGCTCTCATCATAAGAAGAGGTCTGCAGAGATCATAAGTCTGCTGCTCAGAGACCTCAGTGACATCGGCAGTGTCCTCGGTACCACTGACCTCAAAGCTGTAGGACTCCACGTCTTCTTCTGCTGTTCACCTTATGAAACGTCTGTGTGGTTGAAATTAGATCTTATTTCAGAGCCTAACATAAAAACAAAAGTCACAGTTTATTATCTGTCCGCTATCAGTCACATTGAATGTGGTCAACCACAGACAAAGGCCATCAGACTGAGTCTGACCCGTTCAGTTACTCAGGTCCTTGTGTCCTCAGATGACAGAGACGAGCAGCGTGATGGAGGAGGAGTTCACCACAGCTCGTCTCTACATCAGCAAGATGAAATCTGAGGTTAAGTCTCTGGTGAACCGCAGCAAACAGCTGGAGATCAACCTGACAGAGAACAACAGCAGGATAGAGGCCGATGAGACAGAGCTCAACAGCTGCCAGCTGCTCGTCTCGCAGGTGCAGACATTTGACATTTAGAACCAGAAGTAACTTTTCAAAGTCTTGTGTGTGTGTATATATATATTTATGAAACAAGCTACTTGTTCTATTCTACTAATGTTTTTGCTGCTTTAAATGCTGATGTTTCTATTAATGTTGTGCAGCTCCAGGCAAAGTTGGCAGCTTTAAGTGATGATCTGCAGAAGGTAGAGCAGAAGAAGCGGCAGTTGGAAGAAAGTCAAGATGCTCTAATGGAGGAGGTCGCTAAACTGCACGCTCAAGGTACAACAGTCACTATGTTTGCTGCTGACCGATAGAAAATCAAGTCAAGCTGAGCTTTGTTGTTGCTTCGCTACATGTGACGACATACAGAGGAACGAAATGCCGCGTCTTGCAGGACCACGGTCCACAGAGAGAGAATAGATCAATAAATGACTATACACATTAACCTAAGACAGACTGTACAGGTACTTACAAGACGGGGGTAAAAGATCCTGTATGCATCACACCTCAGAGTTTCAGTGTTTATTATAGTAAAGATGGTCGGAGATGTGTGGAGTTTTGTTTTTTTCAGAGGGGAGCAGGCAGGTTGGAGTGTAGGGCTCTCACAGCTTGTGGGATAAAGCAACACTCTCAATGGTTCCCCTGCAGCAGCTGGTGAGGATGTGCGTTGGGAGACTTGCTCTTCTCAGCCGGCAGAGGAAGAAAATCTGTTTCTGTTCCTGAGAGTCCTGTGTGAACTGTATCTTAGCTGTGAAGCTTAGCTGCCTAGAACTTCCCTCTTCTGGACAGAGATCTCAAATGTTCCAGGAACTCTCTTCAAGTGTTGCACCTACCGCAGACACCACTGTTTCTGTCATCTTCTGTCAGCCCTTGGCATTTGTCACTTCACACGTTCCTTCTTCCTGATTTGCTATATGTATCACTCTAACATTCGTCCTTATGTTTGACCACTATTCTTATGTGTGGTTACTAATAGTAGCCAAGTTTGTTAGTTGGGACCTGGAAGTCGCACAGATCATAACCTTTCCACGTTAGCACTGGAGGTTTGGTACGTAGTGTTATGTACACCCTGCCTGTTTGCATCTTACACTATTATTTATTACTGCGTGTCTGCCTGGTGAGCCCCCAGCCTCTGAAAGCCTGAATGTACATTTACTAGTTTACATAGTTGATTCTGTTTTGACCTAAACGGGATAATTTGTATGTGTTAGGTCGTATGTGGAAGTGTATGAATGTTTCGACTATGGTGGTGCTTTATGAAGCCCCAGAGGAGGGATTGTAGTGGAAAATATGTGTAATAATATGCTCAGAATGTATAGGATGGAGTTTGTATGTATTGGTGGGAATAGGTTACATAGTTATCTCCCATTTCTGGAAAGTTCATGTTGTGAAAGTTCACAGAGCGTGTGGCTGCTCTGGGAACACAGACATGTTGGGTCGGACTGACCCGACATGTGGATGGTTCCACGTCATTAATCTAAAGTATCAAGGACGAAGACCAAATTTGGACAATCACTTTTCTGCGACTGACGCAAGTTGAGGGTTTAAAAACCAACTCCCTAGGACGAGAGGAGGAGATGTGCTGTGTCGGCTGGGAGACACCAGCTGTGTCTCCCAGCCAGGCTCCGTTCTTTCCTGCGCGCCAGCGAGCTTTACCCCTGCAGGGAGGAATCAGGTGACTTCGTATAACTGCCTTATGTATATCTTTTACACCACTTATGTGAAATAAATCATTTGTATTATTTTGAATCTCAGTGTTGTGTTTGAGTGAATCCTCTCGGTGAGGAATATCTGTAAACAACTACACATTGTTTGTGCTTTGTGTCTTTATGCTCTATGTGCAGGAAAGATGCAGGAGGTGTCTGTGATGGACAAAGAGAAAGAACACATGAGCAGACTGAAAGATGCGGTTGAGATGAAGGTAAGGTTCACATTCTGTTAAAGGTCTCAGACTCTCTGTCCTCTGACGGAACGAGCTGTTTTTAGTTTGTGTTGCTTAGTATGTAAATGAGACGCGAACCCCACGCCTCTTAGCAGGAGAGCGTGCGACGTAAGGGAGGTCAGGTCAGCAATCGCTGACGTGCACCAAACTTTTTCATGGAGCAATGACAGTGGCCCTAGTGTGTCACCAAGATGAACAATTCGGAATTCAGCCTTTTGGGAAAGAACTGAAGTGATAAAAGTACACGTCTAACATATTTGGCGCGTGTCTACAAGTGCCCTGGAATCACATAAATGTACCAGAATGAGACGTGGACGTAACATGACAGGGGGTCTTTGATGATCAGCATCTGAACGTATCAAGTCACCTCTGAGTCATTAAAGTTTTTGGTGACTCTCAAACGAATGTTAACACAAACACGCAGATGGATGCAAAATTGACAGACCTGGAAATGTGCTGTCGGTAAGAAAATCTCCTAATCCACAGTGTGAGCACAGTGTGGGGCTGATGGCCTGAGGGACGCTCTGAATCTGTTCACGAACACTGAGCTTGGCAGAAATAAGGCTTCCACTGAAAGAATAGTAAGATTTTTCCTGTTCACTTCTTGTTTGGACTAAATATCCAAAAAGGTCTGACTGAGCTTTTTGACAGGAAATGTCTTTCTCTTAACTAAACATCAACAGTATATAAACATATAAACAGGTAGAATCTTGTTCCTATTCTTAGCTTTGTTTCTAGAATCAAAGCAGGTAGAATAAACATCCTAAAAATGTTGTTAATGTTTCAAAGACTATTTTCAAAGTGGAACATAATCAGAATTCTGACAAGGGAGAAGACTCAGAATTAGGTACCAGACACTACAACTTACTAAAAGCGTGTAAACCCACATTTCTAAATGTCCAGAATGATGGAAAATACAATAATCAAGAAGTGAACATTTACCACCTGGTTGGGTTTGTCTCTTAAAAACTGACAGGAAGTATTGAAATGCGCTGTATAAAGTAAAACATATATTAAATACAGTTCTAAAGTTTAAAGTCTGTGAAACCTTGGGCATCACATGGATTTCTGCATGAATTGGTAAATATAAATGTCACAACAATAGAAAACCACAGTCTGCTTAAACCAATACTGCACAAACATGATATGATTTCATGTTTTTATTGAACATAACATGTAAACATTCACAAAGCAGCATCACGTATGTAATGTCTTCTTAAAATATAAGTTTGGATCTGACATTGGCTGTGCTTTAATCTACATTCAATGAAAATGGAAGAACAAAATAACTTGCATATCAAATAATCAGCTTTATGAACTTCATGACTTAATGTCAGCATCTGTTCCAGTGTCAGCTCCTCTCTTCATATTCTGTTTGTCACCAACGGTCAGGTTCTAATAGCTCTACTCTACCCTGCTTCCCTTTGCTCTGCTCTACTCTCCTAAACAAACGTTCAGCCATGTGTCTTCCTGGTTTGCCCGTCCCCCATTTCCTCCAGCCCAGCTGCATGTCATCTTCAGCTTCTACCGCTTCTTCCCCGCAGGGGTCGCGAGCCTGTCCCAGCTGGCTATGGACGAGAGGCAGGGTACACCACGGACAGGTCGCCAGTCTGTCGCAGGGCCACACATAGAGACGCACGAGTCACAGTCACACACATTGACGGGCAATTTAGCGTATTTTCCAATTAACCTAACTGCAGGTCTTTGGACTGTGGGTGGAAAACGGAGGCCCGGAGAAAACCCACGCTGACACGGGGAGAACATGCAGACTCCGGGAATCAAACCCGGGACCTTCTTGCTGTGAGGCGACAGTGCTAATCACACCACTGTTTTACTCCAGCTGCATATCATTGTTCCTCATTAGCTAAATATTTCACTTACCCCAGAGGTCTCCACGTTCCCTGCTGTGTGTGTGTGTGTGTCTGCATAACTAGTAGAAACACAGGCTACATCATGGACAGGGTTTGTCAACTGAAGATTATATTGTGAATTTGTTAGTACTTTGTATGTAGTTATAATCCTTGTGAACGTCACTTATTGGCCCGCTGGTTAATTCCGCTTTACTTGGATAATGATTTATTCTGGTACTGCTGCTTTTTGTATTTTTTTGTTCCAGTTGTCTAAAGTGGTTTGTGTTTCAGGTCCACTTAAAAAACCTTACAGAAGAACTCAAAATATTAAGAACTTTACATTTAAAACCATGGTTAAATGTTCTGCTCAAACTAAATAAAAACTGCCTGTGGTTTGCAGAGAACCTTGGAGGAACAAATGGAGAACCACCGAGAAGTTCATCAGAAACAGCTGAGTCGACTCCGAGACGAGATCGAGCAGCAACGCAGAGAGGTGGAGCAGCTCAGAGAGTACGTTGATCATTGTTCATTAGTGATCTACGTATCACATGGTCAGTCTAACTTTTTTTACAAGTGACAGATGGTTCAATGTTTCAGTGTCAACCGAGCTTTGCAGCTGGAAAACAGGAAGCTTCAGTCGGACTTTGATAAGTTGAAAACTGAAGAGCACAACAAAAGCCAAAAACTCCAGAGACTTCTGTGAGTTTGTTTCTGTGCTCAATGTAGACTTGCATGTGCAGCTGACATTGTTTTCTAAGACCAGGTCTACAAATTCAGACACTTTTCATTGGACACTGAATGTTTGTTAGTTGTTGTGTAGCCTTGGTTCACACATACTGTTTGTCTGTCCAGCTTCTTGAACGAGAAGAGAGAACAGGCCAAAGAGGACCTGAAGGGTCTGGAGGAGACTGTGGTATGTGGACGTATTTAACCAGGCCTGTGAAGGTTTTAAGTCTCCAAGGTTCTGTTGTGTAGCAACTGGTTCCCAGTCCCAGAACTGATGAAATCTTTTGGACGGTGAAAACATCTTCAAGAATTAAAAGCAAGTCCAGTTTCCACTGAACAGAACCTTTTGGGAGAGTTTGTGTCATCACATTTGTTATCCAGCTCTGACAGATTTCAGGTCAACTGTACATTTCATCCAACAGGCAAAAGAGCTACAGACACTGAACCACCTTCGAAAAACCTTCATTCAGGACCTTGGCGCTCGTGTCAAAAATGTAAGAAACCATGAGTCACACCTGCATTAGTTGAGATTTAAATTATCTGAGATTATTTAACTTACCGGACCGATTTCAATTTCATCTTGGTTGATGCTGGTGGGTCGTTTGACCCACTGTAAACTAGAAGGCTGCACGAGGTTTAAGGTTGAAAGCCTCACAAAATATACTGAGTAGGCTGGTAGGACCAGCATCAGAAACTGGTGTGATGCCAGAGTAAGCTTCCTGATTTCTATGTCCCCCGGAAAAATATATTGGTTACATGAAGTAGTATAGTGCCTGACTTAGATGCAGTGTGTGTGGAAAATGCTAGTGTGAACTAAAATGGAGAATGGAGGCAAAAGATTGTGAATCTGAAGAATAGATGGAATAGAAAAATGCAAGATTTGTGATAGTAACAGTCATTTACACAGTGTCAGAACCAAATTTCAATTACACAAGCATGGTATCAACAAAGCCCCACAAATGATGGCAGGACGTTAAGGTGCAGACACAGGGACCAGATTCTTGCCTTTGTTTTTAATTTATGACAATGGCAAACCAGTGTCCTATTATAGTATTTGGAAAAGATGCAAGCTTGTATGGTTTTCTTGGCACCCTCCACTTTCTAATTGTTTGTAGCTGTGGTAACAATTGAGTTTCCCCACTGTGGGATCAATAAAGAATGATCTTATCTATGCTGTCTTTTTTTTGAACAGACCTCAGAAAATGAGAGCGACGAGGCCGGTGGCAGCCTTGCTCAGAGACAGCGAATCGTTTTCTTAGAAAATAACCTGGAGCAGCTCAGCAAGGTCCACAAGCAGGTCTGTCACATTTACACACTGACTGATTGTGTTTATGTTATGTTTCCACAAATGGAGCTAATGTGTCAGTCAGTCAAATTTGGGATTCGGTCCGAGAGCCACAAAGAAGAGCATAAGTTAATTTAGCACTTTATTGTTTAGCTAGTACGGGACAATGCAGACCTTCGCTGTGAGCTTCCCAAGCTGGAGAAGCGTCTGCGGGCCACAGCAGAACGAGTGAAATCTCTAGAAAGTGCCTTGAGAGATGCCAAGGAGTCTGCTGTGAGAGACCGTAAGCGATATCAACAAGAAGTGGACCGGATCAAAGAAGCTGTCCGCTCCAAGAACGTGTCCAGGAGGGGCCACTCTGCTCAGATTGGTGAGGATGAATCTGTTGTCGATTAGTCTGCAAAAGCAGAAGGTTTGTTCTCGGGGTGTTCCTACAGAAAAGGAACCTGTAAAGGTGTGAAATGGCCTCACTAGTTCACCCTAATCCGCTACAACAACCAGCTGATTTTAGTTTTTCTGATGACAAGTGTTAGAGGCTCTACCATGTTATACTGATCCAGCAGTGGGTTTTTCTGCCACCTGTCTACTTCCAGCTAAACCCATTAGAGCTGGACATCAGCACCATCAGCATCCATCCTCCTCTTCACCCATCAGACCTACCATCAGAGGAGGGACTGTTGCTCCATGTCACTATTCACCCAGACAACAACCCCATCAGAGCCATAACAAGTAAGTTTCCGGTAATTTGCCACAACAGAACTTTCAGATGTCTCTCGACAGTTTAAATTTAATTGTTTCATTTCTTTATTAAGAAGGTAAAACTGTGTAAAAAAAAAAAAAAGGTTCATGAAATCGAAGGAACTTGGCTTTAAACTGAGCTCAAGCGTCTCCAGCAAAGAGATTGGATCAATGAAATTCTCACAGTGCAAGGAAAATCCTTGACTGTGAGGAGTGGTTGCCATAGAACATTTGTTCAAAAATAGTTAGACTGGCTCTGAAACATCTTGTTCAGGATGTTTGCGTCTGGTATATAGCAACAGATAATAGCTGTTTTTGCAAACATTACTGGTGAAACACTTAAACCAACATCATACGTTCACATCAACACATATTTAGGAGACTTGGATTAAAATGTGGGCAATTTGAACATTCCCTTAATTCTGTGCTTTTACTACTAGTAGTAATTTTGCTACACCAGGTGTAGTTTGGTGACACCTGATCTTCTTCAGCTTTAAGCTTCCCATCGGTTTATTTCTGCCTAATCCCTGTCTCCAAATAGAACTTTTTTGAAATTTAGAACGTACCTAGAGAGTTTTTGTCTTTACCACGATTTCTGTACTTTTATACATAATGATTAATCATCAAAACAAATGTATTTTGATTGAACACAACGGGTTAGGGGCCCTACTCACAAAGTCCAGAGTTACAGATTGGGTTCAGGTACCATGATAATGCTCAAACCCTGAATTTAAACATCAGTCAATTTTATATTTGTCTTATCTCCTGTTTTAACAGGTAAAGTCAATCCTCATCATTTTCTTTTTCCGTTGATCTTTGGATTTCCGAACTGTCATTTTCTCACCATGATGCCTTCCCTGGCACCAGACTCCTTGTTTCTACTCTCCACCATAACGGCCTCTACTGTAACTGCCAACAAGTGCTTTCTTTTCCTACTGTGATTGTCTTGTTTCTTTATCTGACAGAAAAATCACATGAGTCTGGTCTGATTCAGGTTGATAGATAAACCCATACAACACACTGGAGGTAAATGAGTTGAGTTAAATGATGGGCACCAAACTGGGTAACTGAACTCAAGATTACAATGTCAAAGGACAAACTACTTCTCTGACTCGGATACAAGTTACCCAACAGATATCAGAATGCTAAGACAAGTTACCAATAAAAAATTAAATCACAGGATCCAGTAATTGGGGACCAGGCAAATTCAAACATGGTATGGCCCCAAACGCTCAGACCCCAGAACTTACTAACTATAATATTCAATATTATAAGCTCTCAAACCAAAAATTACAATTTGAAATAAACTTAGAACTTAGAACAGGAACCTCAATGCAGAAAAACCAAAACGTTAGAACTAATGATCACAGCGTAAAGCAGGAGCAAAGTGGACGACACAAACAATCAATCATTACAAAGGACAAACCAAAGAACCAAAACTAGCTGCGCAATGCAGGAACCATCAAAGGAGCGTACAACGTAACACGAAAAGGGCAGATCTACAAACTAGGAGTTAGAAACAAAAGTGCAATGACTGGTCAAACATCAAACCCAAAACCTTACAAGTAAGTGAATACCAACTATAATGGCATATCGGACAAGTTTACTGGTCTGCAGACACATGGGTCAGAGAGTCAATGAACTGGATATCGGTCAACAAATCGGCAAAAGTCCATGTGAAACACAGGAAGACTTTTTATTAACTCAAAAGTCCAGGTGTGTGATTGCATATGATTGTTCCAATGAAAACAGGAAATGACATTAAAAGGATGTGGCAAACAAATTAACTAAACAAAACTGTCAGATACTGAACTTTAAATGTTTTTTTTTTGTCAAAGCCAATTTTGAGGATCAAGTCATCAAGCCATAAGCAAGAGGTTTTTAAAATATGTCCTTCTCTCCAAAACATGCAAAGTTGAAATAATGAACAGTTAAAGGGAGGATGACAAACAACAATTCAGCAGACTCATCTGTTCTGCACGGATAGAAATCTTTTTTCTGACAGTGGTGTCCGAATTAAAAGGAAAAAGGTTATTTGCTAAAAAAAAAATTGTGTTTTAGTGAAGGTTAAAATATTAGAAGAATGTCTGTCAATGTTTCAGGACAGAGAAAGTTTGTCTTAGAAATAAATGTATCTGGGACATAAAAGACAGTTTATAAGGTAATTAATTTAAAGTAATGTAATGAGTAGAATTGTGTTCATCTTGTAAAATGGCACCTTTCTTGGCATTTTGATATTCGATTCCACTTGTGACAAGAATATTTGTAATTTTTAATGATTTATGCAACACTTTATTAGAGCAGTGTTAAACGTATTTCATATAACTGGCCACACATTAATCTATAAGGGACAATGTTACACCCAGCTGTTTTGATTAACTATCTTTTATTATTGCTAATGATGTTTCTTTAATGTTCCAACAGTGGATGTTTTATTAGTGCATATTTCTTACAGAACTTTTTAAAAAGTCATTTTAGCGCTTCTCTGTGTTTGTTTGGCTTTGAAGGCTGTTTCTGTGTTAATAATTCTACAGTGTTGAACGGTGTTAATAAGGACACTCGGTGTCGTATTAAACTGTGGTACATCATTGTGTTTCATACAGTCGTGGAAAATTTAGGGCACCCTTTTGAAAGCCTGGGTGTTTTGTAATGTTGTAATTTCTTATTTTATGGATATTTAATCATGAAGTTATAGAACTAAACAATTAAAAGTGAAGAAAAGCATATTCTAACAGAGGAAAAAGTTCGTACCCCCCACTCCCTAATAGCTAGTGTTTCCCCGTTTGGCTGTAATAACTACAGTGAGACGCTTCTTGTATTGTCTACCAGCCTCTGACGTCGTCTGAGGAAAGTGGACCCCACTCAATGCAGAATTCTTTCAGCTGTGAGGTGTTTGACGGGTTCCTTCCATGTACTGCCCGTTTCAGGTCACTGCACAGCATCTCAATAGGATTAAGATCTGGGCTTTCCAGGACTCTCCATTTCTTAGTGTGGTTGATTTACTGGTAGGTTTGGCTCATTCTAATGTTGCATGGTCCAGTTCAGCTTCAGCTTTAATTTTTGTGATAGATGGTCTCATATTTCTCAAGCACCCTCTGATCCACAGTAGAATTCATGGTGAGTTGACCAGGTCCTGCAGCAAAGCAGCCCAAACCATGACACTTCCACCCCCGTGCCTGTCAGGGTGAACTTGCTGGGACGACCTGACCTGGGCATGCTGGCAGTTGTTTTGAAAGCCCACTTGTAGACCAGAGAGTGGAATGGCTGAATTCAAAATCTTTCAAAACCTTTTAAATCCCTTACCAGAGCAATAGGCTGCTACAGTTTTCTCAGACAACTCTTTTGCTCTCACTGTGGTGCTCACCCTCACTTCAACAGCCAGGAGCACAAAATAAGTGTCTGAGGTTTACAAAGGGCAACGTTCCTTCAAAATGCTGAGTGATGGTCTACTAATCATGTGCATCTGTTGATACACCTTTGTGTGATTTGAGGCATCTTTAATGGGAATGAATGGGTGTCCCAACTTTTTCTTCAGTTAGAATATGCATTTTTGTAGAATTACAGAAGATAGATACAGAATCAGAAGATCCCGAAAAGTCTTTTCTTCACTTTTAATTGTTTAGTTCTATTACTTTAATATCTCAGTATTGTTAACGTTGAGATTAAATATCTGTATACTAAAAATGGTTGAAAAAAACCTTGGCTTTCATAGGGTTTTCACAGGAATGTATATGTCACATTGAACTATTGGCAGCAGTAACTTTAATAACAAAAGTGATTTTGACATTAAGGTAATAAAGCATATGAATGATTAAAGGTGTTAAAATGTCAAGAAGATTTTTTTAAGGCTATGTATATTCCATATAAATGTGTTTTATTGCTTTATTATTGTCCTTGAACTGATCTCTATCCTGCTGATTAATGTACATGTGGGGTTAAAGTAAAATTTTCTGTTTAACCAAAAGAAATAACATAAACTGAAATACAATGTACATACACGTAGACATACACAATACATGTCCGGACTAAGTAGACAACGGTTTGCAGATATAAAGGACTTTGTCTTTAAAACATGCTTATTCATTTAATGAAATTGGGTTTTACTTGCACACAAATGAAAATGTATTTTCCTAATATATTTAGCTACACAGAGCAGAGCAGTCGTCTGAATCATGAACAGGTAGTTTGTCTTGTTGATGATGCTACAATTTTAGACTCTGTTGCTCCTCTGAAGAAGCAGCCAGTGAATCAGAGGAGGTTGGCTCCATGGTATAACTCAGATCAGCCTTAAGCAGAGGAGTTTAATACTATATAAAAAAGCACTTTGTGCTGCTAGAACCACAGATTATTCATCATTAACTGAGGAAAATAAAAACAAGCCCAGGTTTCTGTTCAGCTCTGTAACCAGGCTGACTAAGAGTCATAGTTGTGTTGAGCCTAGTGTCCCTTTAAATCTCAGCAGCAACGACTTTATGAATTTCTTTACTAATAAAATCAGAACCATTGGAGAAAAGATTTATCAGAATCTGTCAACAAAAGTCATAAACCGATCTGCAGATCCAACAGCCTTAGATCTGCTGGTTAGACCTATGTCTGACTTAAACAGCTTTTCCCCATAGATCAGACTTAGTTAACTTCAATAATTAACTCTGCTAAATCAGCTACTTGTCTCTTAGACTCAATCCCAACTAGATCATTTAAAGTTCTTCCATTAATCAGCACGTCCACATTAAATCAAACCAACCAGTCTCTGTTTACAGGCTACGTACCACAGGCTTTTAATGTTGCTGTGGTCAAACCTTTACTGAATAAACCTACTCTGAACCTAGAGAACTAAACTATAGGCCAACATCTAATCTGCCCTTTATTTCTAAAGTTCTGGAAAAACTGTAGCTAAACAACTATGAGACCACCTGCGTAGAAATAACCTGGATGAATATTTCCATCAGGATTCAGATCATCACAGACAGAACCAGCTCTGAATGGAGTCACTAATGATCTTCTCACAGCTTCAGACAATGGTCTAGTTTCTGTCCTTGTCCTGTTAGATCTTAGTTCAGCATTTGATACGATAGATCACAAGATTCTATCGCAGAGACTAGAACATAGTTGTATTAAAGGAAAAGCACTGGATGGTTTAAGTCTCATCTGTTGAACAGATTCCAGTTTGTTCATGTTCATGATCAATCTTCCATCTGCACAAGAATCAGCTTTGTGGTTCCACAGGGTTCTGTGCTTGGTCTAATACTTTTCAGTCTTTACATGTCTCCCCTTGGTGATATTATTAGAAAACATTCTAAAAAGTTTCACTGCTATGCAGATGATACTCAGTTATATTTGTCCATGAAACCAGAGGAAACAAACCAATTAGTCAAACTTCAAACTTGTTTAAATGATATCAAATCCTGGATGTCCCATAACTTCCCACAACTAAACTTAGATCAAACTGAGGTTATTATAATTGGTTAAAACCAGAGAGACTCATTATTGAATCAGGTTGTTTTTCTGGATGACATAACGTCAGCTTCAAGTTCTACTGTCAGGAACCTTGGTGTCATTGTTGATCAAGATCTGTCCTTAACCCTAACCCTACACCATATATTAAAGAAATCTCTAAACCTCCTACTTCCACCTGAGGAATGTTGCTAAAATGAGGAGCATCCTGTCACAGAGTGATGCTGAAACATGAATCCCTGCATTAGTTCCTCCAGGCTGGACGACCGTGTCTCCCTGCTCATAGTTTGAACCAATGACTCTTTAAAAGCCTCCAGTTAATTCAAATGCTGCAGCAGAGTCTGACTGGACTCAGGAAGAGACGTCACATTTCTCCTACATTAGCTTCTCTGTCCCGTCAAATCTAGGATAGAATTAAATTCTCCTCCTCTTCCACAGCTCTTCATAATAAAGCTCCATCTTGTCTTAGACCTCATGGCTCCTTCTGCTCCAACAGAACCTTGCTTCTCAGAGCTGGTCTGCTGGTGGTTCCTAGAGTTTCTACCTGTAGAACGGGAGGCAGAGCCTTTAGCTCCAAGCTCCTCTATGTGGAACCAGCTTCCAGTTCAGGTTCTAGCAGCAGACGCCCTCTCTGCTTTAAAACTAGGCTGAAACCTTCCTTTCAGTATATAATTAGAGATGGTTCTGGTTCCTCTGAACCATCTCTTAGTTAAGCTGCTATATACGTAGATGTTGGGGGACGTCCCTCATTCACTGAGCTCTTTTTGGTTTCTTCTATCCACTAACATGCCTCCATCATCAAAGGGCCGTGACTCAAACAAACTAACTTTTACATACTGACCTGGACAGATAGTAAGAGGGCGCTTTATAGGAGTCACCCTGACCCGTCAGATGTCAGGAGATTTAGCGTTACCCTGAGAGGTTGGCTCTCCTGTATTGTATTTCTCTACATTACTCACTGCATTGTGCTGAATATTTTTTGGTGTGGGGGTCTCATTAGGGCTGGGTATCAGATATTTGTAAATTCCAGTTCCAATTAAAGTTTTAAATGTCAGTTCTTGTATAGATAGTCTTTGTCAATTTCAAAATGCCAATAAAAAATCTGATGGAGATGTAAAAATGTGTTATTAATGTCTAAATGACCTTCTTTCCTGTTTTAGGGTTACCATCTGATTCAGTAGTTTTGCTGCTAAAGCTTCAGTAATGACAATCTGTGGTACACTGACAACTCTACATAAAGTCTTTCACTATTTAACTAGTAACTATTGAATGTTTCCTGAATAATAGAAGATCCTCTTGTCTCTCAGTGATGGTTCAGTGTGTCTCCGTTTGTACTTTAGTTCCCTGCTACGTTGACATTAAGTCACATTTGAGTGATAGCTGTGCACACTACATAGTTTCTAAACGAGTGACTCTTGTGGCATTTTGGAAGCAATAAGCAGAATTGAAATAGTGTTTTTACTTTCAGTATTCCATCTTTAATTTGGTTTTAATTTAGATCTAAGTTTCATTATCCAATTCTAGTGCCGTTCACTTCAAGTTCCTGTTCCAGAGGGCGGGAAATACTGACCTGTGGTGAACAATTTTTAACATCTTCAGTGTGTCCTGCACAAGGAAGGCCATAAATCGTGTTTAAAATTTGACCCAGGCACATGCAAACCTAAACCAGCAGGTGTATTTCCTGTCAAGCTCATGGAGTCTATATATGTCACCAGCTGGGATTAAAAACCCTAAAGCCTGTTACTCCATGATAAAGTGCATCAAAGAAAAAAAATCAGCAATATCTCTTCTGAGTCCATATATTTATTTTTTTACAGTCCAGCCTAAAATTTGCTTTCTAAAATTATAAACTATCACAGGGAATGTGGTGACTGTTGGCTGTGATGATGAAACGTGAGTCAGTCGTATGGTTCAGTCCGTCACGGGACACTTTACTTCAGGTCAAGATTGAAGAGCTCCTGGCTTTCAATAAGGATGAACTCTACAATCTGGTTCTGGTAGACCATGTTTACTGCCATGTTCCCTGCCTCAAGTTCGGGCCACATCAGTGTGGGGCCAAACACGATACCAATACCTTGAGTGGACATCAGGTTCTTCCTGGAAAAGGCCAAAACTCTGAAAAATACAAGAAATAAAACAAAATAATAAGAATACATATTGGAGTTAATAAAATGCATTACCTCTACAGCAAGCATGGCTTAATGTTTTTTCATCCCAGCCCTCGAACACCCAAATGGTTATTGTGTATAATAAAATGGCAAGCAGTGAAAATAAATGGGTAGACTTTCAGCAGGATGGGGATCAGGGAAGCAAACACTTTTGTGTGTATCAGTTAATGAATCCATAGATGAGTTCAGAATTCAGAGCAACATAGACAGACCTGAGTGAAAAAAATACATTTTCAGTTCACTATTTTGACAACATGTTAATATTTTTGTCTAGGTAATTTTTTCAAATCTAGCTCAACTGTACCTGTGCAGGTGGCTGAAGAGCAGCTTCATAGTGTCCTGGTTTGGTCTGGGCAGCTCCTGGATAAGTTTTTTCACCGTTTGAATTTTATGCTTGGACTCTTTGATTTCTGTGTGAAGAAAACACAAACCGTGTAATATTTGGTCACTTAGAGGACTGTTTATTGAAAATGTATAGAACGCTACAGAACGGTATTATGTGGTACTCTTGTGAATTCTTTATGTTTGCAGAAACTTGCAATAAAATGTGATCAGATCTTCACTTAAGTACTTATAAAATGCAAATATGGTGATCTATCATGTGTTAAACACAACATACATAGTGATAATGGCAAAAGTAATAGAAGCTAATAACTAGCTGAACCTTTGCCAGTATTAACCTCAAGCAAGGCTTTCCTGTAGCTGGGGATTGTTAGTGGTGTCAACTTACTAACTGCCTCCACAAATGGCTGGAAGAACCTGAAGGGAAACAACGGTTCTGGAAGTTCACGGAAAAACATTTTCATGGCTCCAGTGACAACATGGATGTCCTCCCACTGATTATGGTCCAAGTCCAGGTCCTCCTCTGGTGGGACAGACCAGGATGATCAATTATTATTTATTATGATAGTTTTGTCATATTACATTATTATAACAAGCAGTGTGTCCATAGTCTTGTACGCAAGATATGTATGTGCAAAAAGCATTTGGAATTTGAGAGCTTCCATCCTGGCATGTATTATAAAAGTTATAGATGAGTTTTCTCCTGGAAATTGATAAAATACATGTTTATCTTGAATCTAGCTTAAACTGTCCATCTCAGTTGACTGTATCGCTTGGACTAATATCTTTGTATGGGCGATAATGTGTGTGTTTATCATTTGATGCAAATTTCAGTCTAATATGTTTTACTGTCCTTGATGTGTGCATCAACATTTGTATCTCTAGTTAATCTAGTTGTAAGAATCATCGTCGCAGAGCCTCTTAGCTCTCTCTGTTGATTTTTTATCACATCTTGTCTTGTGGATGTGCTGCGTTATAAGTGTGCTTTTATTTATTCGGATGTTCCATGGCTCATACACAGTCTTCATGCGTTTTCTCGTAACTCACAGTTGTTCTTTTGCGATGCATAATTATTTAACAATGTATATTCAAAATAGACAAACATAAACATAAAGAAGCAATGGAGGTGAGGCAATGTTATCGCTTCATAGGATAATATGTGTAACGTACAACAATTTTAAATATATGTCACTAATTTGCTAGTGGTAAGAAACAAAATTACTTAAAAGTGGATTTATGATAATTAAAATGATGAGTTTGTCTTGTCCTGCATGTTTTATACAGTGATGACTTGATATTGATCTGTAAAACTGCTGATTAATATAACCTGTAGCAGATGGTAATTCTGAAATGCCTGAGAAACCATACGACAGATCAACTGTGAATGATGCTTATAAAATAGTATGGAGAGGTTTTATATAAAGCACAACTAAATATGACATCAGCTGATATGCAGGGACAATCAATGTTTTTTCTTGGCCTAACCTTGATCAACAAGAAAGCGAAGTTTCTGGATTGTTGCCAGATTTCCACTGACTCTATAGATCCCATCAACATCAAGACCTGAAAAACAAACAAACAGTTTAGTAAAACTAGGGACGAAAGTACATCCACATCTTCAAATCTTTAGGTTTTTTGTCTTTATGCTTAATGGGAGGAAATTGTTTAGAACTGTGAGCAACAGCAGTTAGTGAACTCACCTCTTTTGTCAACAGCATCTACACAGACCTGAACGAACTTGGGAACTGTGGTTCCTTCACGCTGGCAAAGAGTCAACAGGTGGCAACCAAACACCCGATCTGCGAGACAGACTCAAATCAGATTGAACCCCTAATGGTTCATGGTAGGGAATGCAGTAGCAGCTCCAACAGTCATCAAACAGATCGAAATCAGTTTGTGTATAGATGTATATTTATATATTACTTGAAATGTAGATTTAAATAAAATCCTTCTAGGTAATTATGTATGTGATACAAATGAAACCCAGAGACAAGTTTGGGTTTTAGTTGTGTAAGGTTTTAAAACTTGTAAAGTGCCTTGAGATAACTTTTGTTGTGAATCTGTGCTATATAAATAAAACTGAATATAAATTAGTGAATGTAGTTAATAACTGTAAAGAAGGGTTCGAAATCACAAAGGGTTGACCAGAACAAGCTGAAACCTTTAATGAGGCCTTTTTCCTGTAGCGTTTTCATGGAGGGACGTCTGATGATGAACTTTTTCAGTCTGTTTTTCACTCCGTTCTTATCGCCACTGTCTGAGGTGCTGTGTTTCAACTTTGAGCTGCTGAACATGTCTGCAAAAAAACAACTGTTGTCAGCACAGTAGTCTGACAAATTCAGTTTAAGTGTTTGAAGCCAAAAACGTCCTGTATCTGCATTGGTCTCTAGCAGCTTTTGCATGAGGCTAATGGTCAAAATACGTATGACTACAAAAAATACTGACTGTAGATTCTGGAAGGAGAATCTAGAGGCACATAAGACATCGTACCCCAACGGTTGAAGAAATTCTTCTTTGACTCCACAGTTCACACATAATTTAAACATAATTAAGAGCAGTTGCAAAATGTGTCTGTGATGGCCAAAATAAAAGACTAAGCCATGCTAGTGTAAATAATAAAATATAGCAATGGCGAGTTTGTGAACTGTACACAAAATAAATACTCAGGTACTCACTAATGGAGCGTCTGTGGACCGGGTTGCGTTGTTTGGCATTTGGTGACGCAGACACGTATCCAGGTAGGGAGCTATGTCTTGGCAAGTAGTCTGTACTGTTTGACCTTCTCAGAGGAAAACCTCCATCTGCTGTAGTCTGACCAGAGAAATGTTAACCAAGGAAAAGGTATTAAACCAAAACGCAGAGTTTGGCATTCTAAACCGTGTGTTTAAATATCTGGATGTTCTGTGTTTTGTTTGCTAAACTGAATTTTCTTTGGGTGAGGAAGGAAGTGAGTTCTTACAGATGAATCGATGGCCTTTCTGACCCCATCGTACCATTTTCTGGCTGTGGATTGGCTGTCAGTCTGAAGGAGGTATTCACTTCCTGTGTTTGTTGTCACCTGGAACACATTAAAAAGACACATTTGCAGAAAGGACTTATGTGTAGGTCACACGTGTACGTTTTGTCAGTCTTTACACAAAGCCAGCATCTCTCCTCCTTATTACGAAAACACTGAACCAAAAAGTGTTGTTGCATCACTGTTTGTAGTTTGAGTGCAGGTGGTGAGAGGGACCGTAGACCTGACGAAGCGTGGGCAGTTGGGAGGCTGTCACAGCTTTGAAAGTGATTTGGGCAGTAACTGGAGGCCACAGGACAGTGATGTGAAATGTGCTAAAACATGATTTGTATTTCACATCTCATCACATCACGTCATGACCAGGTATAGCTGTGCAACTGGTTATGGGTTAGTTCAGCATAGTAATGTAGGTGAGAGATTTTGACAGAATGCTGAAGCCCCTTTAACACAGAAGAGCGAATCCTGCACATTTCAGGACATCAAATGTTTGAGGTGTGAATGGGAACCTCTGAGATGTCATTGACCTGCTCCAGAAAGCTACTACCTAGTGTTATGTCCACTTGATGGGTGAGTGAGTTCATATGAGGAGTTTTCCTTGAAGTAGTGTAGACATTTGTTGTGTCATGCCATTAGGTCACGGGGAGGACTAACATGTAAACTAATACTATTCAGCGGTGCAGGTGCACCAAAATCAAACAGATGCAAATGGATGATGTTGAGAGTTCAGTAGTATGTTTGATTAATTGTGGTCTGAGCACTGTTTGTTCAGTTCTATGTTCAGAGATGCATTAATATAAATTTCCCCAGCTTTAGTGT
Source organism: Macropodus opercularis (assembly GCA_030770545.1). NCBI lineage: Eukaryota > Metazoa > Chordata > Actinopteri > Anabantiformes > Osphronemidae > Macropodus > Macropodus opercularis. The sequence continues at coordinate 20,736,723 of CM061109.1, forward strand.
AAAATGCAGTTGTTTTGTACCTGAAAGACATTTTTCCTGCTTGACTTTTCTGGTGTCCACTCGATAACAGCACCACACAGCTGGACCGCATCGGTTTTAGCTCCTTGTTTCTTAACACAAATAAAAAGATGCGTAATTAAAGAAACATCATGATTCCACATCTATTATCATACATGTTTAACCCATTTACAGAAGAGAATTTAAATAAACAATAAATGAGAAATAGTCTATACCAGGTTTGTTTCTTGTTGTCTGTCTTTATAACACAGTATCTGGTCTGAAGCCAGGACCATCCACATTGAAGTCCAGTTCTTTCTCTGCTTCTTACCACTTTCTGAGATTTTAGCCACATTCAGGGTTTCACCTTTCAGCTCCACCTGGAAGCACAGTGTATTCACAGTGATCATAAAAATGAGGGGGTTGGCAGGATCGTGGGTCTAAACGTTCCTGGATGACACATTTAATGATATGTTTCTCTAATGCTGAATGAAAGGACCTGAGTTCAAACTGTCAGGTAGAGCAGGTTCCTTTGTGTGCACAGTGCTTGTTTTTCCTCTTGACCGCAGGTTGACTGGTGACTGTGAGTTACTCATACGTTTGCAAGGTGTGTGGCCCAGTGATGGACTTCTGAACCGTACCTTTCCCTCAGTGACCCTGTAGCATTGCCTGCTGAAACCTTTATATAAACAATGGATGAATGTACGAAATGTAAATAAGAAATGACATCCTTCTAAAATACTAGATGTCCATGCCATTAAGTTTGTCTCTCTTCTTATAG